>CM039676.1:31102151-31736191 GCA_022496015.1 Hordeum marinum
CTATTCTAAGGTATATCAGTTTTGCGTTAATTACATGTGATTGCACTTTGATATATACATTGATGTACTGTGTGTGCCAGCATACTGATCCAGGGATGGCATAGCAAACACAGAGGCTTGACTCGTTTTGAGTCGGGTCGCTACAGAAATGGTATCAGAGCACATGTTGACTGTAGGACGTGACCCTAGAAACTGGAAAGCCCTTAGGAAATGATTTCTCGAAAACTTTGTTTTCAAAAGACCTTCTACTTCTCATCCCTTCTGAGTTTTATCAAGAGTTAGAAAATACCCTTTTTCCTTGACCCCACTAAGGGATCAACTGAAGCCACTCCAAGAAGGACAAGATATCAGACAACTGGTGACCAACTCCAACAAAGATGTATTCCATTATGGAAAGAGCTACAAAAAAGGATTGAAGATTATACTGATCTGAAGAAATTGAAGACCATGAAGAATTTTCCAAGATGTTATGCTCCTAGAAGACCAAACCCCTGCTGTATATTTACGTTAGATACGATGATTTGTGCGCTGTCATTTGTGTGTAAGTTTTATTTTCGACAGTCACAAAAAAAAATCTATTTTCAAAACCATTGTCTGTATTGTGTGTTTTCTCCTCTTTTCTCTACCATCTCATCCCAAAACCTTGAACCCAATAGATGGCATATGAAGCTAGACTTGTACTTTCTGGACCAATGACCCAGCTAGAGGCAGAAGTATGGATTCATAACATGGAGAATCACTTCAGGAACAACTCGATAGCACAGAAGTATGAGGTTCAATATGCTCTCCAGCACTTTGCCCAAAGTGCCGCAACTTGGTGGAAAATGCATCATGCCATACAAGGATTTAATGGAGCAAAAAATTGGGAAGAACTCAAGAAGACTCTGTTAAGATCCCGTCTCATTCAGAAGCATTGTTTTATCCCGATAAAGAAGACCCGAGCATGCAAAATCTGTGGAGAGATAGGACACACCCAAGAAGAACACAAGGATGGATGCCCTCATTGTGAAGAAAATCACCGAGCCGAGGAATGCCCAACTGGGCAAGTGACATGTTTCTTGTGTGAAGGAACTACACATTACCCGGCTCAATGCCAAATGTACCCCAAGATACAGGAAGTCATCAAACAACAGAAGGAAGCCATGAAGAAAGCCTTCAGAGGAGAATTTGGAGAATTTGTGATGAAGAAAGATATTGAAGACCCTGATGGAGAAGGATTAACCAGATTTTACTCAAATGTCTGCTATACATGTGGAGAAGAAGGACATTTCTCACAGGACTGTACGAAGGAAAGAAAAGAGTATCTGGGAAATTTTCCGACAGAAGAAGTGGAGTTTGATCCACAGGAAATTGAACTTTTGATCGGAACCAAGGAACCCAAGAAGATAAACCGAAGACTTCCTCTGAACAACCCAATTTCTACGAAGAAGGATCTGAGTCAGATCATGTGTTTCAGGTGCAAGAATTTAGGCCACTATACCGATAAGTGTCCAAGAAAGGAATCAAGAACCCAAGGAGCAAGCACCAACATCAAGAAGCCCCGAGATATGTCAGAAATCATTTGTTTTCAGCGCAAGAAGACAGGACACTACTCCTATACCTGCCCAGAGAAGAATGCTAAGCATGAGTAGTTTGAGTTCGGAAGTAATAAATGTAATAGGTAGCACTCTTATCCTTGAAGTTATGTAATGGATAATCCATTTGTCTTAAGGATGACAATACTCTCTAAAGATGTTGGAAAGTGAATTTGAAGTTTGATTTTGGATAACATGGATGTTTACCCAAGTCGAGACATATGTCAATTCAGAGTACCTTTTCTGACACACGCAGATGACCACCCTTTATGAGTCTTTCCTCAAAGGCCCGGAAACAATCATGACCTTGACCAGTGATCATGACTACCCAAGGATCCTGAAGGATATGATGAAGCACATCCATCTTGAAGGAGATGCAGTCTACAAAGGCTACCCATTCATGGATAATGGAGTGAAACTTTGGTATGTGGAGGTACACCTCCACCGTGCAAATGGAGTTTGCCCAAAGACTACTGGACAATACTTTTACATATCTCGTGTACCACAAGCTATTTTTCTTTGACGCTGTTCGTGAAGCTGCCATGGAAGCCATACGCCATATTGGAGAAATACTTGAAGCAAGACTCCGTCATACTCAGGAATACCTGCAAGAGGTGCATACGGAGATGATGGAGATGAAGCTCATGTCCACCCTAATCAAGGAAAAGATGGAGGATTTCAAGGAGCACATCGGAAATTTTCAGTGGTACTAAAATATCTCCAAGGGGAGATGAATGAATAAAGTTGAGAGTTGATGCTAGACCATACCAAACTATGCGGATGGCAGCATTTGTAATAAAGTACTTTCTAGAAGTTTTTAGAAGTGATTGAGGATGTAACCAAGGATTGAATATGAGAAGAAAGCTAGAATGGGATAGTTAAGTTTTGAAGATGGAAATACACGTATCATGAAGCACCTTTGTTTTTCATGAGCTTATCTTGTAACGGAAGCCTCAGAGTTGTAAATAAATTCATGAATCAATGGAATTTATGGTGTTATGATTTATCTTATGATGTATTACATGAGTTGTTACTCTATGACCCAAAATCTCCGACCATTTTCGAGGATATGAGAAAATATGGTCTATGCAAACATGATTTCATTTCATTTTAAGTGTGGTAGAAACCACAGGTACCTTCCCCGAATTAAGGAGTTTGGATAAGTGAATGCAGAGGAAGAGAATGAGGAACCACCGCAAAATATGTGGATGATAAACTTGTGAGAACGTGTCTTTGAAGTTGGAATATTGAGAAAAGGAATGATTGTGATGAAACCATACCCAGGGTTAAACAGACCAATGGAAAGGAAAATGGATTCTGCAGAGTGGAATCTAAACAAAAATAAGTCTGTGATTTGTTACCTCAAGGGTATAATGGAGTGAACTGAAGGTAATGCTGGAATATGGATCGATAGTCACCCCACGGGTGAGATGAAGTTGTCCAAGTATTCAAGTGAACCCACAAGTCACTGACCTCGGGATTGATAAGGATCAAGCCCCACCTTGGTGAAGGAAGAAACTTGGAAGAAGCTACGACTGACTATCAAACGTTTTTCTTAGGAGTTTACGATAACCTGAGAATTGTGAAGAAACGATAGATGTTTTTGCTTAGCTTGCAGAATTAATGGATTTATCCGAACTTTGTTCGTTGACAAGAGAAATTTCTGCAATGCTTGTGAGGGAGCCCAAGTGCTAGAATACGAGATTACTAAACCTTATACAAGGTAATGATTTCAGTGCGACATGGCTTGGCCACCATGACGACTTACTATTATCATTCTCTTGCTATTCGGAATGGTAAATCTGAGTGACTTACCCATAGTAAAGAGACGACGTTCTTTGAAGCTTTTTGTTTAAGCCTTAGAATGGTAGGATGAAACCCCTTGTACATGACAGTTGCTGTCACACGTAGGAAATTTTACGGTGAGGAATAAAGCCAAGACCCATTTCACTGCAGGATAACCACAAATGGTAGACCACCATGAGATCTTCAATAAGTTATTTAGAATGATCGTGAGACCTGTCAGTTAAGAAGACCCAGTTTCGGAGGAAGTACACCTTGTTGTGAGGACACAAGATTTTGATATAACGGAGGAGCATCACCGAAGAAGCTACCGTGAAGTATGTGAAGAGACAGATGCACCCAAAGGTGTGTCATGATTTGAGGGACCAGTAACTCTCATTTTAAGTGTGGTATACCCACGCTTTCTTGGTCAATTGATTTGCTAAGAAGATCCCCAAAACCCTAACCTTTTCTTTCTAGCCTTTTCGAATCTCGAGGACGAGATTCATTTTAAGTGTGGTAGTTTGTAACATCCCAAAATTCTAAATTTTGGAATGTTATATTAAATAAATAAGTAGGATTTTTTGCTTGAATTTTGTGTGATTGATTGTGTGAAATTGAGTGGAATTTTGAAACTTTTGAAATTTTAATGAGAGGGAATAAAATGACTTTCCCAAAATTTTCAATTCCGGATCCCTATTCAATTTTGAGTTCGAATATTTTCAAAACCCTCTTATAAAATTTCTCAAATGAGAGGAGGTAAATGACACTAAAAAAAATCAGATACAATGTTTTGACTCAAATTTTAAAATAAAAAAAACTATTTGCCATTTATTTGAAATTCTAGTTTCTTTTCATTTTGGAGTTATTGCAAAAAAAAATACTATTTTTAAAAGTAATTTATTCGGCCTTAAAAAAATGTTCATGTTTTAGGACATATTTTTCTGAAAATTTTGATATATAATATGCCTATATAAATTGTTTTTCTATCTTTGTTTATTTGTATTTCTTTGCTGTTTTTTTTAAGAAAAAAAACCACAGAACACTGTTCATGCCGGAACACTGTTCATTCGTGAAATAAAAAAAAAATGGGCTGCGCCCCGGCCGGCTGAATCAGCCCAAATCAGCCCATGTGGCCCTCTTCTCCTCTCTTTCTCTATTTTAGTCCCACCTCGCTTAGCTTTGAACGTTTGCACCTTCTTTTCACCTATAAATATAGACCCATAGGTGCACTCAAAAGTCATCCACTTCGGGTTGAATCGAATCGTTTCGGTTTGACTAGCTTTATGAAAAAAAATATTTTCTTCTCTCCGGCGGGATTTCTGAAAGTCGTCTCCTCTTTGGATTTATATCTTCTCTGCATATAAAGGTATTTTCTTCGTATTTTCTTTCATACTCCTGTAGTTTAATATCCCTAGACTAGTATTTCTATAGTAGTATACGGTAGAGTAATTAGATTATTAATTAGTCTCCGTATTTACTCATTAGTCCTAGAATTCTTTTAGACATAGCATTTTTCTCCGTAAAACAGCTTGGCCCAGATTTTTCAAATAGCCATAACTTTTTACTCGTTTATCAGAATTAGATGAAACCAACGCCTAGAGTTTCGTGTTGACTTCACCTATCCAATCAACCTATCACGTCAATTTTTTCAAAATTTCAAATTTCAAAATTTATTCAGATTTATGTTCAAACTTCTTTTGATCATATCTTTTTATCCGTAGCTCCGTTTCCGATGAATCCAATTGCGTCGGATCCGTAT
This sequence comes from Hordeum marinum, assembly GCA_022496015.1. Lineage (NCBI taxonomy): Eukaryota > Viridiplantae > Streptophyta > Magnoliopsida > Poales > Poaceae > Hordeum > Hordeum marinum. The sequence continues at coordinate 31,107,270 of CM039676.1, forward strand.
CAAAGTAATCCTTCCATTCACATCATTAGTGTTATCGTTTCAACATATAATTTTGATCTTGCTCATACTTCTCTATTAGTTCCCAAAATGTGTTCACACACTGTACTAAGCTAACTCAATGTCATATTGAATTGCTTATAACTTTTGATCCGTCATTTTGAACCTAGTAATTCTTTTTCTACACGTTCATATTGACTTCCCATATATAGTAACATCATTAGTTTCAATCTTTGAACCTTTCAAATTGGAGCGATTCAATTTGAATCCGAACCTTCATTTGATCATATCTTGCAAACTGTAACACCTTTTTAATTGATTCTTTTTGCCCCTAAATACTCGTGTCATGTATTTCTATTCATAACCATCCTACTTCGGTTCAACTTCTTTTGACCTTTGTGAATTCAGATTCAATTCATACTTGAATTTACAATTTATTTCATACTTCAATTCGCTATAACTTGTGTTGTAGTGCTCCATTTTAATTAAACTCTTTTCTACAAATAAATTCTTATGTCTTATACTATTTGTCAAACAACGTTCTTGTTGTTCTCCCATACTTTGGATCGTCTTTCGTAGTCTCTCCAACCTAAGCTTATATAGTAATAGTTCATCATCCATTAACTCCTTTGAGTTGATTCCTTCACCTTTCACCTTACAACCCCATAAGAACCTATCTTGTCTTATTTTAACCTTAGTATGTTGTTATATTCGCTCCAAGACATGTTTTGTTCTTGCGTTCTTTTGGTTCTTTGTTTTGGCATGAATGTTTATTGAATGTTATTTGCTTACGATAGATTTTCCATCGGAGAGTGACGAATAGTTCTATCCAGTTATTTCTGAGAGCGATATCTTATCTTCATCAACAGTACAGGCAAGTTCACTTTGACCATCTATTTCATACCTATGTTTTATTGCATGTAGTGACATCATTCAACAAATCCCTCCCGTAGTGTTATTGAAATTCTTGTAGTTGAGTAGAATGCATGAGGTAGGAACCCACCACTGGTTACTAAAGCCCCGGGAACGTTAGTTACTTTTATGCTATGCTAAAGTACACGGGGTTTGGTATGAGCGTTCGTGAGTGGTGTGAAGAAGGACTCTACGTCAAGACGACAACTTCATGAAGACATTTTCAAGTCCTGCATCTTCAAGTCCTCAAGACTTCAAGACTCGAGAAGACAAGTTTTCAATACACACTACTGGGTGAAGGATGGTTGATTGGGCATCCCTGGAGAAACCAGTGGATGGCCGGGATGCATGGAGAAGCGCCATGACATCTTGCGGAAAGCTTCACCCAGACTCAAAGAGAAGGATGAATACTTCATGCCCGGAAGCTTACCTGTGTAGCCACAAGTCATTATGGGCTCTGACTTGGTTGATCTTTGTTGTGACTCTGCTGGGCAGTGCTACGAGATGTAGTCGACGTTAGGATTGGGATGGGCACTGTCGGACAGTCAGGGAAGCACTCTGAAAGACCATGTTTCTTTCATCCTGTTCTCAAACACCAGGCAGTGCGAGGACTTACCAGGAGGGAAAGAATCTTGTGGGTAAAGTACACAACACTCTGCAGAGTTAAACCTAATCGATTAGCAGTGTCCCCGGTTACGGACAATTTGAGCTTCTAGACTTGGATCTATCTCTGAACTCTCAACACTGGACTGATAACTAATTGTGGGCAACTTAATGATACTTATGGGCATTGAGACATTGGTTAGCGGAACCATGTCATGATAGGTAACTCTATAGTGAAATTCCTGATATTCCTTTGTTGTAGGAAAATAAAATCAGCTTTTACGCAAAAAACTCAGACACAGAGCCACAAAGCCTTTGCATATAGAATAGTCTTTATGCTTCTGTTTTTCTATGGTGATCTTGCCAGCATATTCAAAATGCTGACCTATATGGCTGCAACGTATCATGTTGCAGATACTCTTCTACGACGGGTAAGAGTACGATTCAGGGTTACGGTCTGCACTCAACTCGCCGTTGGTGTTATTGGGACTCCACTCCCGTTGACTGTATCCACTGCTATTCTAAGGTATATATCAGTTTTGCGTTAATTACATGTGATTGCACTTTGATATATACATTGATGTACTGTGTGTGCCAGCATACTGATCCAGGGATGGCATAGCAAACACAGAGGCTTGACTCGTTTTGAGTCGGGTCGCTACAGAAATGGTATCAGAGCACATGTTGACTGTAGGACGTGACCCTAGAAACTGGAAAGCCCTTAGGAAATGATTTCTCGAAAACTTTGTTTTCAAAAGACCTTCTACTTCTCATCCCTTCTGAGTTTTATCAAGAGTTAGAAAATACCCTTTTTCCCTTGACCCCACTAAGGATCAACTGAAGCCACTCCAAGAAGGACAAGATATCGGACAACTGGTGACCAACTCCAACAAAGATGTATTCCATTATGGAAAGAGCTACAAAAAGGATTGAAGATTATACTGATCTGAAGAAATTGAAGACCATGAAGAATTTTCCAAGATGTTATGCTCCTAGAAGACCAAACCCCTGCTGTATATTTACGTTAGATACGATGATTTGTGCGCTGTCATTTGTGTGTAAGTTTTATTTTCGACAGTCACAAAAAAAAATCTATTTTCAAAACCATTGTCTGTATTGTGTGTTTTCTCCTCTTTTCTCTACCATCTCATCCCAAAACCTTGAACCCAATAGATGGCATATGAAGCTAGACTTGTACTTTCTGGACCAATGACCCAGCTAGAGGCAGAAGTATGGATTCATAACATGGAGAATCACTTCAGGAACAACTCGATAGCACAGAAGTATGAGGTTCAATATGCTCTCCAGCACTTTGCCCAAAGTGCCGCAACTTGGTGGAAAATGCATCATGCCATACAAGGATTTAATGGAGCAAAAAATTGGGAAGAACTCAAGAAGACTCTGTTAAGATCCCGTCTCATTCAGAAGCATTGTTTTATCCCGATAAAGAAGACCCGAGCATGCAAAATCTGTGGAGAGATAGGACACACCCAAGAAGAACACAAGGATGGATGCCCTCATTGTGAAGAAAATCACCGAGCTGAGGAATGCCCAACTGGGCAAGTGACATGTTTCTTGTGTGAAGGAACTACACATTACCCGGCTCAATGCCAAATGTACCCCAAGATACAGGAAGTCATCAAACAACAGAAGGAAGCCATGAAGAAAGCCTTCAGAGGAGAATTTGGAGAATTTGTGATGAAGAAAGATATTGAAGACCCTGATGGAGAAGGATTAACCAGATTTTACTCAAATGTCTGCTATACATGTGGAGAAGAAGGACATTTCTCACAGGACTGTACGAAGGAAAGAAAAGAGTATCTGGGAAATTTTCCGACAGAAGAAGTGGAGTTTGATCCACAGGAAATTGAACTTTTGATCGGAACCAAGGAACCCAAGAAGAGAAACCGAAGACTTCCTCTGAACAACCCAATTTCTACGAAGAAGGATCTGAGTCAGATCATGTGTTTCAGGTGCAAGAATTTAGGCCACTATACCGATAAGTGTCCAAGAAAGGAATCAAGAACCCAAGGAGCAAGCACCAACATCAAGAAGCCCCGAGATATGTCAGAAATCATTTGTTTTCAGTGCAAGAAGACAGGACACTACTCCTATACCTGCCCAGAGAAGAATGCTAAGCATGAGTAGTTTGAGTTCGGAAGTAATAAATGTAATAGGTAGCACTCTTATCCTTGAAGTTATGTAATGGATAATCCATTTGTCTTAAGGATGACAATACTCTCTAAAGATGTTGGAAAGTGAATTTGAAGTTTGATTTTGGATAACATGGATGTTTACCCAAGTCGAGACATATGTCAATTCAGAGTACCTTTTCTGACACACGCAGATGACCACCCTTTATGAGTCTTTCCTCAAAGGCCCGGAAACAATCATGACCTTGACCAGTGATCATGACTACCCAAGGATCCTGAAGGATATGATGAAGCACATCCATCTTGAAGGAGATGCAGTCTACAAAGGCTACCCATTCATGGATAATGGAGTGAAACTTTGGTATGTGGAGGTACACCTCCACCGTGCAAATGGAGTTTGCCCAAAGACTACTGGACAATACTTTTACATATCTCGTGTACCACAAGCTATTTTTCTTTGACGCTGTTCGTGAAGCTGCCATGGAAGCCATACGCCATATTGGAGAAATACTTGAAGCAAGACTCCGTCATACTCAGGAATACCTGCAAGAGGTGCATACGGAGATGATGGAGATGAAGCTCATGTCCACCCTAATCAAGGAAAAGATGGAGGATTTCAAGGAGCACATCGGAAATTTTCAGTGGTACTAAAATATCTCCAAGGGGAGATGAATGAATAAAGTTGAGAGTTGATGCTAGACCATACCAAACTATGCGGATGGCAGCATTTGTAATAAAGTACTTTCTAGAAGTTTTTAGAAGTGATTGAGGATGTAACCAAGGATTGAATATGAGAAGAAAGCTAGAATGGGATAGTTAAGTTTTGAAGATGGAAATACACGTATCATGAAGCACCTTTGTTTTTCATGAGCTTATCTTGTAACGGAAGCCTCAGAGTTGTAAATAAATTCATGAATCAATGGAATTTATGGTGTTATGATTTATCTTATGATGTATTACATGAGTTGTTACTCTATGACCCAAAATCTCCGACCATTTTCGAGGATATGAGAAAATATGGTCTATGCAAACATGATTTCATTTCATTTTAAGTGTGGTAGAAACCACAGGTACCTTCCCCGAATTAAGGAGTTTGGATAAGTGAATGCAGAGGAAGAGAATGAGGAACCACCGCAAAATATGTGGATGATAAACTTGTGAGAACGTGTCTTTGAAGTTGGAATATTGAGAAAAGGAATGATTGTGATGAAACCATACCCAGGGTTAAACAGACCAATGGAAAGGAAAATGGATTCTGCAGAGTGGAATCTAAACAAAAATAAGTCTGTGATTTGTTACCTCAAGGGTATAATGGAGTGAACTGAAGGTAATGCTGGAATATGGATCGATAGTCACCCCACGGGTGAGATGAAGTTGTCCAAGTATTCAAGTGAACCCACAAGTCACTGACCTCGGGATTGATAAGGATCAAGCCCCACCTTGGTGAAGGAAGAAACTTGGAAGAAGCTACGACTGACTATCAAACGTTTTTCTTAGGAGTTTACGATAACCTGAGAATTGTGAAGAAACGATAGATGTTTTTGCTTAGCTTGCAGAATTAATGGATTTATCCGAACTTTGTTCGTTGACAAGAGAAATTTCTGCAATGCTTGTGAGGGAGCCCAAGTGCTAGAATACGAGATTACTAAACCTTATACAAGGTAATGATTTCAGTGCGACATGGCTTGGCCACCATGACGACTTACTATTATCATTCTCTTGCTATTCGGAATGGTAAATCTGAGTGACTTACCCATAGTAAAGAGACGACGTTCTTTGAAGCTTTTTGTTTAAGCCTTAGAATGGTAGGATGAAACCCCTTGTACATGACAGTTGCTGTCACACGTAGGAAATTTTACGGTGAGGAATAAAGCCAAGACCCATTTCACTGCAGGATAACCACAAATGGTAGACCACCATGAGATCTTCAATAAGTTATTTAGAATGATCGTGAGACCTGTCAGTTAAGAAGACCCAGTTTCGGAGGAAGTACACCTTGTTGTGAGGACACAAGATTTTGATATAACGGAGGAGCATCACCGAAGAAGCTACCGTGAAGTATGTGAAGAGACAGATGCACCCAAAGGTGTGTCATGATTTGAGGGACCAGTAACTCTCATTTTAAGTGTGGTATACCCACGCTTTCTTGGTCAATTGATTTGCTAAGAAGATCCCCAAAACCCTAACCTTTTCTTTCTAGCCTTTTCGAATCTCGAGGACGAGATTCATTTTAAGTGTGGTAGTTTGTAACATCCCAAAATTCTAAATTTTGGAATGTTATATTAAATAAATAAGTAGGATTTTTTGCTTGAATTTTGTGTGATTGATTGTGTGAAATTGAGTGGAATTTTGAAACTTTTGAAATTTTAATGAGAGGGAATAAAATGACTTTCCCAAAATTTTCAATTCCGGATCCCTATTCAATTTTGAGTTCGAATATTTTCAAAACCCTCTTATAAAATTTCTCAAATGAGAGGAGGTAAATGACACTAAAAAAAATCAGATACAATGTTTTGACTCAAATTTTAAAATAAAAAAAACTATTTGCCATTTATTTGAAATTCTAGTTTCTTTTCATTTTGGAGTTATTGCAAAAAAAAATACTATTTTTAAAAGTAATTTATTCGGCCTTAAAAAAATGTTCATGTTTTAGGACATATTTTTCTGAAAATTTTGATATATAATATGCCTATATAAATTGTTTTTCTATCTTTGTTTATTTGTATTTCTTTGCTGTTTTTTTTAAGAAAAAAAACCACAGAACACTGTTCATGCCGGAACACTGTTCATTCGTGAAATAAAAAAAAATGGGCTGCGCCCCGGCCGGCTGAATCAGCCCAAATCAGCCCATGTGGCCCTCTTCTCCTCTCTTTCTCTATTTTAGTCCCACCTCGCTTAGCTTTGAACGTTTGCACCTTCTTTTCACCTATAAATATAGACCCATAGGTGCACTCAAAAGTCATCCACTTCGGGTTGAATCGAATCGTTTCGGTTTGACTAGCTTTATGAAAAAAAATATTTTCTTCTCTCCGGCGGGATTTCTGAAAGTCGTCTCCTCTTTGGATTTATATCTTCTCTGCATATAAAGGTATTTTCTTCGTATTTTCTTTCATACTCCTGTAGTTTAATATCCCTAGACTAGTATTTCTATAGTAGTATACGGTAGAGTAATTAGATTATTAATTAGTCTCCGTATTTACTCATTAGTCCTAGAATTCTTTTAGACATAGCATTTTTCTCCGTAAAACAGCTTGGCCCAGATTTTTCAAATAGCCATAACTTTTTACTCGTTTATCAGAATTAGATGAAACCAACGCCTAGAGTTTCGTGTTGACTTCACCTATCCAATCAACCTATCACGTCAATTTTTTCAAAATTTCAAATTTCAAAATTTATTCAGATTTATGTTCAAACTTCTTTTGATCATATCTTTTTATCCGTAGCTCCGTTTCCGATGAATCCAATTGCGTCGGATCCGTATCAAAGTAATCCTTCCATTCACATCATTAGTGTTATCGTTTCAACATATAATTTTGATCTTGCTCATACTTCTCTATTAGTTCCCAAAATGTGTTCACACACTGTACTAAGCTAACTCAATGTCATATTGAATTGCTTATAACTTTTGATCCGTCATTTTGAACCTAGTAATTCTTTTTCTACACGTTCATATTGACTTCCCATATATAGTAACATCATTAGTTTCAATCTTTGAACCTTTCAAATTGGAGCGATTCAATTTGAATCCGAACCTTCATTTGATCATATCTTGCAAACTGTAACACCTTTTTAATTGATTCTTTTTGCCCCTAAATACTCGTGTCATGTATTTCTATTCATAACCATCCTACTTCGGTTCAACTTCTTTTGACCTTTGTGAATTCAGATTCAATTCATACTTGAATTTACAATTTATTTCATACTTCAATTCGCTATAACTTGTGTTGTAGTGCTCCATTTTAATTAAACTCTTTTCTACAAATAAATTCTTATGTCTTATACTATTTGTCAAACAACGTTCTTGTTGTTCTCCCATACTTTGGATCGTCTTTCGTAGTCTCTCCAACCTAAGCTTATATAGTAATAGTTCATCATCCATTAACTCCTTTGAGTTGATTCCTTCACCTTTCACCTTACAACCCCATAAGAACCTATCTTGTCTTATTTTAACCTTAGTATGTTGTTATATTCGCTCCAAGACATGTTTTGTTCTTGCGTTCTTTTGGTTCTTTGTTTTGGCATGAATGTTTATTGAATGTTATTTGCTTACGATAGATTTTCCATCGGAGAGTGACGAATAGTTCTATCCAGTTATTTCTGAGAGCGATATCTTATCTTCATCAACAGTACAGGCAAGTTCACTTTGACCATCTATTTCATACCTATGTTTTATTGCATGTAGTGACATCATTCAACAAATCCCTCCCGTAGTGTTATTGAAATTCTTGTAGTTGAGTAGAATGCATGAGGTAGGAACCCACCACTGGTTACTAAAGCCCCGGGAACGTTAGTTACTTTTATGCTATGCTAAAGTACACGGGGTTTGGTATGAGCGTTCGTGAGTGGTGTGAAGAAGGACTCTACGTCAAGACGACAACTTCATGAAGACATTTTCAAGTCCTGCATCTTCAAGTCCTCAAGACTTCAAGACTCGAGAAGACAAGTTTTCAATACACACTACTGGGTGAAGGATGGTTGATTGGGCATCCCTGGAGAAACCAGTGGATGGCCGGGATGCATGGAGAAGCGCCATGACATCTTGCGGAAAGCTTCACCCAGACTCAAAGAGAAGGATGAATACTTCATGCCCGGAAGCTTACCTGTGTAGCCACAAGTCATTATGGGCTCTGGCTTGGTTGATCTTTGTTGTGACTCTGCTGGGCAGTGCTACGAGATGTAGTCGACGTTAGGATTGGGATGGGCACTGTCGGACAGTCAGGGAAGCACTCTGAAAGACCATGTTTCTTTCATCCTGTTCTCAAACACCAGGCAGTGCGAGGACTTACCAGGAGGGAAAGAATCTTGTGGGTAAAGTACACAACACTCTGCAGAGTTAAACCTAATCGATTAGCCGTGTCCCCGGTTACGGACAATTTGAGCTTCTAGACTTGGATCTATCTCTGAACTCTCAATACTGGACTGATAACTAATTGTGGGCAACTTAATGATACTTATGGGCATTGAGACATTGGTTAGCGGAACCATGTCATGATAGGTAACTCTATAGTGAAATTCCTGATATTCCTTTGTTGTAGGAAAATAAAATCAGCTTTTACGCAAAAAACTCAGACACAGAGCCACAAAGCCTTTGCATATAGAATAGTCTTTATGCTTCTGTTTTTCTATGGTGATCTTGCCAGCATATTCAAAATGCTGACCTATATGGCTGCAACGTATCATGTTGCAGATACTCTTCTACGACGGGTAAGAGTACGATTCAGGGTTACGGTCTGCACTCAACTCGCCGTTGGTGTTATTGGGACTCCACTCCCGTTGACTGTATCCGCTGCTATTCTAAGGTATATATCAGTTTTGCGTTAATTACATGTGATTGCACTTTGATATATACATTGATGTACTGTGTGTGCCAGCATACTGATCCAGGGATGGCATAGCAAACACAGAGGCTTGACTCGTTTTGAGTCGGGTCGCTACAGTGTAGTTCGTTTGCTAAAGCTTTTCAATGTCAAGTGTCATTTCCTTAGACCATGAGATTGTGTAACTCCCGGATACCGTAGGAATGCTTTGGGTGTGCCAAACGTCACAACGTAACTGGGTGGCTATAAAGGTACGCTACGGGTATCTCCGAAAGTGTCTGTTGGGTTGACACGAATCGAGACTGGGATTTGTCACTCCGTGTGACGGAGAGGTATCTCTGGGCCCACTCGGTAAGACATCATCATTATGAGCTCAATGTGACTAAGGAGTTAGTCACGGGATGATGTATTACGGAACGAGTAAAGAGACTTGCCGGTAACGAGATTGAACAAGGTATGGGGATACCGACGATCGAATCTCGGGCAAGTACCATACCGATAGACAAAGGGAATTGTATACGGGATTGATTGAATCCCTGACATCGTGGTTCATCCGATGAGATCATCGTGGAGTACGTGGGAGCCAACATGGGTATCCAGATCCCGCTGTTGGTTATTGGCCGGAGAGGTGTCTCGGTCATGTCTACGTGTCTCCCGAACCCGTAGGGTCTACACACTTAAGGTTCGATGACGCTAGGGTTATAGGGAAAAGGTATACGTGATTACCGAAGGTTGTTTGGAGTCCCGGATGAGATCCCGGACGTCACGAGGAGCTCCGGAATGGTCCGGAGGTAAAGATTGATATATAGGAAGTCCAGTTTTGGTCACCGGAAAGTTTTCGGGCTCATCGGTATTGTACCGGGAGTGCCGGGAGGGTGCCGGAGGACCCCCGGGAGGGGTGTGACGACCAGAGGACTTAGTGGGCCTTTAGAGGAGGTGTGCCAGCCCATATTGGGCCAGCCAAGACCTCCTAGAAGGTCCCATGCGGCTGGGATCTAGAGATAAGGGCAAAAGGGGTTTGAAAGGAGGAGATCCACCTCCCTTGTGGGAGGTGGACTCCTCCCCCACTTCGGCCGAACCTCTCCTCCTTGGAGGAGGGGCCAAGCCAGCCCTCCCTCTCCCTCCTACTATATATACTTGAGGTTTTGTCCCTTTGAGAACAGGATTTGATCTCTCTCTCTCACGACGAAGCCCTACCTCTCTTCTTCCTCCTCCGCAGCGCTTAGGCGAAGCCCTGTCGGAATACCTTGCTACTCCACCACCACCACGCTGTCGTGCTGCTGTTGGAGCCCTTCCCCAACCTCTCCTTCCTCCTTGCTAGATCAAGGTGTTGGAGACGTCACCGGGCTGCACGTGTGTTGAACGCGGAGGTGCCGTCCGTTCGGCACTTGATCGGATCTACCGCGATCTGAATCGCTGCGAGTACGACTCCATCAACCGCGTTCTTGTAACGCTTCCGCTTAGCGATCTTCAAAGGTATGAAGATGCAATCTCTCCCCTCTCATTGCTGGTTTCTCCATAGATAGATCTTGGTGACACGTAGGAAAATTTTGATTTACTACTACGTCTCCCAACAGTGGCATCATGAGCTAGGTCTATGCGTAGAATCTATGCACGAGTAGAACACAAAGCAGTTGTGGGCGTCGATTTTGTTAATATGCTTGCCGTTACTAGTCTTATCTTGATTCGACGGTATTGTGGGATGAAGCGGCCCGGACCAACCTTACACGTACGCTTACGTGAGACCGGTTCCACCGCCTGACATGCACTAGTTGCATAAGGTGGCTAGCGGGTGTCTGTCTCTCCCACCTTAGTCGGATTGGATTCGATGAAAAGGGTCGTTATGAAGGGTAAATAGCAATTGGCATATCACGTTGTGGTTTTGACGTAGGTAAGAAACGTTCTTGCTAGAAACCTATAGCAACCACGTAAAACCTTGCAACTACAAATTAGAGAACGTCTAACTTGTTTTTGCAGCATATGCCGTGTGATGTGATATGGCCAAAAGGATGTGATGTGATGCATTGTGATGTATGAGATTGATCATGTTCTTGTAATAGGGTTCACGACTTGCATGTCGATGACTATGACAACCGGCAGGAGCCATAGGAGTTGTCTTATTTATTGTATGACCTGCGAGTCAATCACAAACGCCATGTAATTACTTTACTTTATTGCTAAGCGTTAGCCATAGCAGTAGAAGTAATAGTTGGCGAGACAACCTCATGAAGACACAAAGATGGAGATCATGATGATGGAGATCATGGTGTCGTGCCGGTGACAATGATGATCATGGTGCCCCGAAGATGGAGATCATAGGAGCAAGATGATATTGGCCATATCATGTCACTATATTGATTGCATGTGATGTTTATCATGTTTACATCTTATTTGCTTAAAACGACGGTAGTAAATAAGATGATCTCTCAATAAAATTTCAAGAGAAGTGTTCACCCTAACTGTGCACCGTTGCTAAGGATCGTTGTTCCGAAGCACCACGTGATGATCGGGTGTGATAGGTTCTAACGTTCGCATACAATGGGTGTAAGCCAGATTTACACACGCGAAACACTTAGGTTGACTTGACGAGCCTAGCATGTACAGACATGGCCTCGGAACACGGAAGACCGAAAGGTCGAACATGAGTCGTATAGAAGATACGATCAACATGGAGATGTTCACCATGGATGACTAGTCCGTCTCACGTGATGATCGGACACGGGCTAGTTGACATGGATCATGTGTCACTTAGATGACTAGAGAGATGTCTATCTGAGTGGGAGTTCATTGAATAATTTGATTATGTGAACTCGATTATCATGAACTTAGTCTAAAATTGCCTTTAATATCTATATTGTAGATCCAATGGCCAACGCAAATGTCAACCTCAATTTCAACGCGTTCCTAGAGAAAACCAAGCTGAAAGATGATGGAAGCAACTATACGGACTGGGTCCGTGGCTTGAGGATCATCCTCATAGCTTCCAAGAGATTGTATGTCCTTGATGCACCGCTAGGTGACCCACCCATTCTCCCAGCGGACCAAGACGTTACGAACGCTTGGCAGTCGCGCTGCGATGATTACTCCCTTGTTCAGTGCGGCATGCTTTACAGTTTAGAATCGGGGCTCCAAAAGCGTTTTGAGCAACACGGAGCATATGAGATGTTCCAAGAGCTGAAACTGGTTTTCCAAGCTCATGCCCGAGTCGAGAGATATGACATCTCTGACAAGTTCTTCAGCTGTAAGATGGAGGAGAACAGTTCTGTTAGTGAGCACATCCTCAAGATGTCTGGGCTTCACAACCGCTTGACTCAGCTGGGAGTTAATCTCCCGGATGACTCAGTCATTGACAGAATCCTCCAGTCGCTTCCACCTAGCTACAAAAGCTTTGTGATGAACTACAACATGCAGGGGATGGAGAAGTCCATTCCTGAGTTGTACTCGATGCTGAAATCAGCAGAGGTCGAGATCAGAAAGGAGCATCAAGTGTTGATGGTAAACAAGACCACTAGTTTCAAGAAAGGCAAGGGTAAGAAGAACTTTAAGAAGGACGGCAAAGCTGTTGCCGCGCCCGGTAAGCAAGTTGCCGGGAAGAAGAAGAACAAGAATGGACCCAAGCCTGAGACTGAGTGTTTCTATTGTAAGGGTACCGGTCACTGGAAGCGGAACTGCCCCAAGTACTTAGCGGATAAGAAGGTCGGCAACGTTAAAGGTATATGTGATATACTTGTTATTGATGTGTACCTAACCAGCGCTCGTAGTAGCTCCTGGGTATTTGATACCGGTGCAGTTGCTCACATTTGTAACTCCAAGCAGGAGCTGCGGAATAAGCGAAGGTTGGCAAAGGACGAGGTGACGATGCGCGTCGGGAATGGTTCCAAGGTCGATGTGATCGCCGTCGGCACGCTACCTCTACATCTACCTTCGGGATTAGTTTTAAACCTTAATAATTGTTATTTAGTACCAGCTTTGAGCATGAACATTGTATCTGGATCTCGCTTGATACGAGATGGCTACTCTTTTAAATCCGAGAATAATGGTTGTTCTATTTATATGAGAGAAATGTTCTATGCTCATGCCCCGCTGGTCAATGGTTTATTTCTGATGAATCTCGAACGTGATGTTACACATGTCCATAGTGTGAGTACCAAAAAGTGTAAAGTTGATAACGATAGTCCCACTTACATGTGGCACTGCCGTCTTGGCCATATTGGTGTCAAACGCATGAAGAAGCTCCATGCTGATGGACTTTTGGAGTCACTTGATTTCGAATCATTTGACACATGCGAACCATGCCTCACGGGCAAGATGACCAAAACTCCGTTCTCCGGAACAATGGAGCGAGCAACTGACTTGTTGGAGATAATACATACCGATGTATGCGGTCCAATGAGTGTCGAGGCTCGCGGTGGCTACCGTTATGTTCTCACCCTCACTGATGACTTGAGCAGATATGGGTATGTCTACTTAATGAAACACAAGTCTGAAACCTTTGAAAGGTTCAAGGAATTTCAGAGTGAGGTCGAGAATCAACGTGACAGGAAAATAAAATGCCTACGATCTGATCGTGGCAGAGAATATTTAAGTCACGAGTTTGACACGCACCTTAGGAAATGTGGAATTGTTTCACAGCTCACGCCGCCAGGCACACCTCAGCGAAATGGTGTGTCTGAACGTCGTAATCGCACTCTATTGGATATGGTGCGATCTATGATGTCTCTTACCGACTTACCGCTATCATTTTGGGGATATGCATTAGAGACTGCCGCGTTCACTTTAAATAGGGCACCGTCTAAATCCGTTGAGACGACACCGTATGAATTATGGTTTGGAAAGAAACCTAAGCTGTCGTTTCTAAAAGTTTGGGGTTGCGATGCTTATGTGAAGAAACTTCAACCTGAGAAGCTCGAACCCAAAGCGGAAAAGTGCGTCTTCATAGGATATCCCAAAGAGACTATTGGGTATACCTTCTACCTACGATCCGAAGGCAAAGTCTTTGTTGCCAAGAATGGATCCTTTCTCGAGAAAGAGTTTCTCTCGAAAGAAGTAAGTGGGAGGAAAATAGAACTTGATGAGGTAATTGTACCTCCACTCGAACCGGGGAGTAGCGCAGCACAGGAAGTTGTTTCTGTGGAGCCTACACCAGCTAGAGAGGAAGTTAATGATGATGATCATGAAACATCAGATCAAGTTGCTTCTCGAAGGTCCACTAGGACACGTTCCGCACCAGAGTGGTACGGTAATCCTGTCCTAGAGATCATGTTGTTGGACAACGGTGAACCTTCGAACTATGAAGAAGCGATGGCGGGCCCGAATTCCGACAAATGGCTTGAGGCCATGAAATCCGAGATAGGATCCATGTATGAGAACAAAGTATGGACTTTGGTGGACTTGCCTGATGATAAGCGAGCCATTGAAAATAAATGGATCTTTAAGAAGAAGACTGACGCAGACGGTAATGTGACCGCCTATAAAGCTCGGCTTGTCGCTAAGGCTTATCGACAAGTTCAAGGAGTTGACTACGATGAGACATTCTCACCCGTAGCGATGCTAAAGTCTGTCCGAATCATGTTAGCAGTTGCCGCATTTTATGATTATGAGATCTGGCAAATGGACGTCAAAACGGCATTCCTTAATGGCTTCCTCAAGGAAGAACTGTATATGATGCAGCCGGAAGGTTTTGTCGATCCTAAAGATGCTAACAAGGTATGCAAGCTCCAGCGCTCCATCTATGGGCTGGTGCAAGCATCTCGGAGTTGGAACATTCGCTTTAATGAGGTGATTAAAGCGTTTGGGTTTGTACAGGTTTATGGAGAACCCTGTATTTACAAGAAAGTGAGTGGGAGCTCTATAGCATTTCTTATACTGTATGTGGATGACATGCTGATAATGGGAAATAATATAGAACTCTTGGAAAGTATCAAGGCCTACTTGAATAAGTGTTTTTCAATGAAGGACCTTGGAGAAGCTGCTTACATATTAGGTATTAAGATCTATAGAGATAGATCAAAATGCCTCATTGGTCTTTCACAAAGCACATACCTTGAAAAGATATTGAAGAAGTTCAATATGGATCAGTCCAAGAAGGGGTTCTTGCCTGTGTTGCAAGGTGTGAGATTGAGTACGACTCAATGCCCGACCACGGCAAAGGATAGAGAAGAGATGAGTGCCATCCCCTATGCTTCAGCCATAGGCTCTATCATGTATGCCATGCTGTGTACCAGACCTGATGTGAACCTTGCCATAAGTTTGGTAGGGAGGTACCAAAGTGATCCCGGAGCGGAACACTGGACAGCGGTCAAGAATATCCTGAAGTACCTGAAAAGGACAAAGGACATGTTTCTCGTTTATGGAGGTGCCGAAGAGCTCGTAGTAAAGGGTTACGTCGATGCTAGCTTCGACACAGATCCGGACGACTCCAAGTCGCAAACCGGATACGTGTATATTTTGAATGGAGGGGCAGTGAGCTGGAGCAGCAGCAAGCAAAGCGTCGTGGCAGCATCTACATGTGAAGCGGAGTACATAGCTGCTTCGGAAGCAGCAAAGGAGGGAGTCTGGATGAAGGAGTTCATCACCGACCTAGGAGTGATTCCGAATGCGTCGGGCCCGATGACTCTACTCTGTGACAACACTGGAGCTATTGCCCTTGCGAAGGAGCCCAGGTTTCACAAGAAGACAAGACACATCAAGCGCCGCTTCAACTCCATCCGTGATTACATTCAGGAGGGAGACATAGATATTTGTAAAGTGCATACGGATCTGAATGTCGCAGATCCATTGACTAAACCTCTCTCACGAGCAAAACATGATCAACACCAGAATGCTATGGGTGTTCGATTCATCACAATGTAACTAGATTATTGACTCTAGTGCAAGTGGGAGACTGTTGGAAATATGCCCTAGAGGCAATAATAAAATGGTTATTATTGTATTTCCTGGTTCATGATAATTGTCTATTGTTCATGCTATAATTGTGTTAACCGGAAACCGTAATACATGTGTGAATACATAGACCACAACGTGTCCCTAGTGAGCCTCTAGTTGGCTAGCTCGTTGATCAATAGATGGTATCGGTTTCATGACCATGGACATTGGATGTCGTTGATAACGGGATCACATCATTAGGAGAATGATGTGATGGACAAGACCCAATCCTAAGCATAGCACAAGATCGTGTAGTTCGTTTGCTAAAGCTTTTCAATGTCAAGTGTCATTTCCTTAGACCATGAGATTGTGTAACTCCCGGATACCGTAGGAATGCTTTGGGTGTGCCAAACGTCACAACGTAACTAGGTGGCTACAAAGGTACGCTACGGGTATCTCCGAAAGTGTCTGTTGGGTTGACACGAATCGAGACTGGGATTTGTCACTCCGTGTGACGGAGAGGTATCTCTGGGCCCACTCGGTAAGACATCATCATTATGAGCTCAATGTGACTAAGGAGTTAGTCACGGGATGATGTATTACGGAACGAGTAAAGAGACTTGCCGGTAACGAGATTGAACAAGGTATGGGGATACCGACGATCGAATCTCGGGCAAGTACCATATCGATAGACAAAGGGAATTGTATACGGGATTGATTGAATCCCTGACATCGTGGTTCATCCGATGAGATCATCGTGGAGTACGTGGGAGCCAACATGGGTATCCAGATCCCGCTGTTGGTTATTGGCCGGAGAGGTGTCTCGGTCATGTCTACGTGTCTCCCGAACCCGTAGGGTCTACACACTTAAGGTTCGATGACGCTAGGGTTATAGGGAAAAGGTATACGTGATTACCGAAGGTTGTTCGGAGTCCCGGATGAGATCCCGGACGTCACGAGGAGCTCCGGAATGGTCCGGAGGTAAAGATTGATATATAGGAAGTCCAGTTTTGGTCACCGGAAAGTTTTCGGGCTCATCGG
Organism: Hordeum marinum; assembly: GCA_022496015.1. Lineage (NCBI taxonomy): Eukaryota > Viridiplantae > Streptophyta > Magnoliopsida > Poales > Poaceae > Hordeum > Hordeum marinum. The sequence continues at coordinate 31,124,377 of CM039676.1, forward strand.
TATTGTACAGGTAGTGCCGGGAGGGTGCCGGAGGACCCCCGGGAGGGGTGTGACGACCAGAGGACTTAGTGGGCCTTTAGAGGAGGTGTGCCAGCCCATATTGGGCCAGCCAAGACCTCCTAGAAGGGCCCATGCGGCTGGGATCTAGAGATAAGGGCAAAAGGGGTTTGAAAGGAGGAGATCCACCTCCCTTGTGGGAGGTGGATTCCTCCCCCACTTCGGCCGAACCTCTCCTCCTTGGAGGAGGGGCCAAGCCAGCCCTCCCTCTCCCTCCTACTATATATACTTGAGGTTTTGGCCCTTTGAGAACAGGATTTGATCTCTCTCTCTCACGACGAAGCCCTACCTCTCTTCTTCCTCCTCCGCAGCGCTTAGGCGAAGCCCTGTCGGAATACCTTGCTACTCCACCACCACCACGCCGTCGTGCTGCTGTTGGAGCCCTTCCTCAACCTCTCCTTCCTCCTTGCTGGATCAAGGTGTTGGATACGTCATCGGGCTGCACGTGTGTTGAACGCGGAGGTGCCGTCCTAGGTCGGTGATGAACTCCTTCATCCAGACTCCCTCCTTCCCTCCTTCCGAAGCAGCTATGTACTCCGCTTCACATGTAGAGGCCACCACGACGCTTTGCTTGCTGCTGCTCCAGCTGACTGCCCCTCCATTCAAAATATACACGTATCCGGTTTGCGACTTGGAGTCGTCCGGATCTGTGTCGAAGCTAGCGTCGACGTAACCCTTTACGACGAGCTCTTCGGCACCTCCATATACGAGAAACATGTCCTTTGTCCTTTTTAGGTACTTCAGGATATTCTTGACCGCTGTGCAGTGTTCCGCTCCGGGATCACTTTGGTACCTCCCTACCAAACTTATGGCAAGGTTCACATCAGGTCTGGTACGCAGCATGGCATAAATTATATAGCCTATGGCTGAAGCATAGGGGATGACAATCATCTCCTCTCTATCCTTTGCCGTGGTCGGGCATTGAGTCGTACTCAATCTCACACGTTGCAACACACACAAGAACCCCTTCTTGGACTGATCCATATTGAACTTCTTCAATATGTTTTCAAGGTTTGTGCTTTGTGAAAGACCAATGAGGCGTCTCAATCTATCTCTATAGATCTTAATACCTAATATGTAAGCATCTTCTCCAAGGTCCTTCATTGAAAAACACTTATTCAAGTAGGCGTTTATACTTTGCAAGAGTTCAATATTATTTCCCATTATCAGCATGTCATCCACATACAATATAAGAAATGCTATAGATCTGCCACTCACTTTCTTGTAAATACAGGGTTCTCCATAAACCTTTACAAACCCAAATGCTTTAATCACCTCATTAAAGCGAATGTTCCAACTCCGAGATGCTTGCACCAGCCAATAGATGGAGTGCTGGAGCTTGCACACTTTGTTAGCATCCTTAGGATCGACAAAACCTTCCGGCTGCATTATATACAGTTCTTCCTTGAGGAAGCCATTAAGGAATACCGTTTTGACGTCCATTTGCCAGATCTCATAATCATAAAATGCGGCAACTGCTAACATGATTTAGACAGATTTCAGCATCGCTACGGGTGAGAAAGTCTCATCATAGTCAACTCCTTGAACTTGTCGATAACCCTTAGCGACAAGCCGAGCTTTATAGGCGGTGACATTACTGTCTGCGTCAGTCTTCTTCTTAAAGATCCATTTGTTTTCAATGGCTCGCTTATCATCAGGCAAGTCCACCAAAGTCCATACTTTGTTCTCATACATGGATCCTATCTCAGATTTCATGGCCTCAAGCCATTTGTCGGAATCCAGGCCCGCCATCGCTTCTTCATAGTTTGAAGGTTCACCGTTGTCCAACAACATGATCTCTAGGACAGGATTGCCATACCACTCTGGTGCGGAACGTGTCCTAGTGGACCTTCGAATAGCAACTTGATCTGAAGCTTCATGATCAACATCATTAACTTCCTGTCTAGCCGGTGTAGGCTCCACAGAAACAACTTCCTATGCTGCGCTACTCTCTGGTTCGAGTGGAGGTACAATTACCTCATCAAGTTCTATTTTCCTCCCACTTACTTCTTTTGAGAGAAACTCTTTCTCGAGAAAGGATCCATTCTTGGCAACAAAGACTTTGCCCTCGGATCGTAGGTAGAAGGTATACCCAATAGTCTCTTTGGGATATCCTATGAAGACACACTTTTCCGCTTTGGGTTCGAGCTTCTCAGGTTGAATTTTCTTCACATAAGCATCGCATCCCCAAACTTTTAGAAACGATAGCTTAGGTTTCTTTCCAAACCATAATTCATACGGTGTCGTGTCAATGGATTTATACGGTGCCCTATTTAAAGTGAATGGGGCAGTCTCTAATGCATATCCCCAAAATGATAGCGGTAAGTCGGTAAGAGACATCATAGATCGCACCATATCCAATAAAGTGCGATTACGATGTTCAGACACACCATTTCGCTGAGGTGTGGCCAGCGGCGTGAGTTGTGAAACAATTCCACATTTCCTAACGTGCGTGCCAAACTCATGACTTAAATATTCTCCGCCACGATCAGATCGTAGGCATTTTATTTTCCTGTCACGTTGATTCTCTACCTAACTCTGAAATTCCTTGAACCTTTCAAAGGTTTCAGACTTGTGTTTCATTAACTAGACATACCCATATCTGCTCAAGTCATCAGTGAGGGTGAGAACATAATGGTAGCCACCGCGAGCCTCGACACTCATTGGACCGCATACATCGGTATGTATTATCTCCAACAAGTCAGTTGCTCGCTCCGTTGTTCCGGAGAACGGAGTCTTGGTCATCTTGCCTATGATGCATGGTTCGCATGTGTCAAATGATTCGAAATCAAGTGACTCCAAAATTCCATCAGCATGGAGCTTCTTCATGCGTTTGACACCAATATGACCAAGGCAACAGTGCCACATGTAAGTGGGACAATTGTTATCAACTTTACACTTTTTGGTACTCACACTATGGACATGTGTAATATCATGTTCGAGATTCATCAAAAATAAACCATTGACGAGCGAGGCATGAGCATAAAACATTTCCCTCATATAAATAGAACAACCATTATTCTCAGATTTAAACGAGTAGCCGTCTCGTATCGAGCGAGATCCAGGTACAATGTTCATGCTCAAAGCTGGTACTAAATAACAATTATTAAGGTTTAAAACTAATCCCGAAGGTAGATATAGAGGTAGCGTGCCGACGGTGATCACATCGACCTTGGAACCATTCCCGACGCGCATCGTCACCTCGTCCTTTGCCAGCCTCCGCTTATTCCGCAGCTCCTGCTTTGAGTTACAAATGTGAGCAACTGCACCGGTATCAAATACCCAGGAGCTACTACGAGCGCTGGTCACGTACACATCAATAACAAGTATATCACATATACCTTTAACGTTGCCGTCCTTCTTATCCGCTAAGTACTTGGGGCAGTTCCGCTTCCAATGACCGGTACCCTTGCAATAAAAGCACTCAGTCTCAGGCTTGGGTCCATTTTTGTTCTTCTTCTTCCCGGCAACTTGCTTACCGGGCGCGGCAACAACTTTGCCGTCCTTCTTGAAGTTCTTATTACCCTTGCCTTTCTTGAAACTAGTGGTCTTATTTACCATCAACACTTGTTGCTCCTTTTTGATCTCGACCTCCGCTGACTTCAGTATCGAGTACAACTCAGGAATGGACTTCTCCATCCCTTGCATGTTGTAGTTCATCACAAAGCTCTTGTAGCTAGGTGGAAGCGACTCGAGGATTCTATCAATGACCGAGTCATCCGGGAGATTAAATCCCAGCTGAGTCAAGCGGTTGTGAAGCCCAGACATCTTGAGGATGTGCTCACTGACAGAACCGTTCTCCTCCATCTTACAACTAAAGAACTTGTCGGAGACTTCATATCTCTCGACTCGGACATGAGCTTGGAAAACCAGTTTCAGCTCTTGGAACATCTCATATGCTCCGTGTTGCTATAAACGCTTTTGGAGCCCCGGTTCTAAACTGTAAAGCATGCCGCACTGAACAAGGGAGTAATCATCGCAGCACGACTGCCAAGCGTTCGTAACGTCTTGGTCCGCTGGGAAAATGGGTGGGTCACCTAGCGGCGCATCAAGGACATGCAATCTCTTGGAAGCTATGAGGATGATCCTCAAGCCACAGACCCAGTCCGCATAGTTGCTTCCATCATCTTTCAGCTTGGTTTTCTCTAGGAACGCGTTGAAATTGAGGGTGACATTTGCGTTGGCCATTGGATCTACAATATAGATAGTAAAGGCAATTTTAGACTAAGTTCATGATAATTAAGTTCACATAATCAAATTATTCAATGAACTCCCACTTAGATAGACATCTCTCTAGTCATCCAAGTGACACATGATCCATGTCAACTAGCCCGTGTCCGATCATCACGTGAGACACACTAGTGATCCATGGTGAACATCTTCATGTTGATCGTATCGTCTATACGACTCATGTTCGACCTTTCGGTCTTCCGTGTTGCGAGGCCATGTCTGTACATCCTAGGCTCATCAAGTCAACCTAAGTGTTTCGCGTGTGTAAATCTGGCTTACACCCGTTGTATGCGAACGTTAGAACCTATCACACCCGATCATCACGTGGTGCTTCGGAACAACGATCCTTAGCAATGGTGCACAGTTAGGGTGAACATTTCTCTTGAAATTTTATTGAGAGATCATCTTATTTACTACCGTCATTCTAAGCAAATAAGATAAACATGATAAACATCACATGCAATCAATATAATGACATGATATGGCCAATATAATCTTGCTCCTATGATCTCCATCTTCGGGGCACCATGCTCATCATTGTCACCGGCACGACACCATGATCTCCATCATCATGATCTCCATCATTGTGTCTTCATGAAGTTGTCTCGCCAACTATTACTTCTACTACTATGGCTAACGCTTAGCAATAAAGTAAAGTAATTACATGGCGTTTATGATTGACACGCATGTCATACAATAAAATAAGACAACTCCTATGGCTCCTGCCGGTTGTCATAGTCATCGACATGCAAGTCATGAACCCTATTACAAGAACATGGTCAATCTCATACATCACAATGCATCACATCACATCCTTTTGGCCATATCACATCACAAGGCATATGCTGCAAAAACAAGTTAGACGTCCTCTAATTTGTAGTTGCAAGTTTTTACGTGGCTGCTATAGGTTTCTAGCAAGAATGTTTCTTAGCTACGCCAAAACCACAACGTGATATGACAATTGCTATTTACCCTTCATAAGGACCCTTTTCATCGAATCCAATCCGACTAAGGTGGGAGAGAGAGACACCCGCTAGCCACCTTATGCAACTAGTGCATGTTAGGCGGTGGAACCAATCTCACGTAAGCGTACGTGTAAGGTTGGTCTGGGCCGCTTCATCCCACAATACCGTCGAATCAAGATAAGACTAGTAACAGAAAGCATATTAACAAGATCGATGCCCAACACTGCTTTGTGTTCTACTCGTGCATAGATTCTACGCATAGACCTAGCTCTGATACCACTGTTGGGAGACGTAGTAGTAAATCAAAAAAATTTCTACGTGTCACCAAGATCTATCTATGGAGAAACTAGCAACAAGAGGGGAGAGATTGCATCTTCATACCTTTGAAGATCGCTAAGCAGAAGCGTTGCTAGAACGCGGTTGGTGGAGTCGTACTCGCAGCGATTCAGATCGCGGTGGATTCCGATCTAAGAACTGAACAACGGTGCTTCCGCATTCAACACACGTGCAGCCCGGTGACGTCTCCTTCCCTTGATACAACAAGGAGGAAGGAGAGGTTGGGGAAGAGCTTCTGCAGCATGACAGCGTGGTGGCGGTGGAGCTGCGTGGTACTCCAGCAGAGCTTCGCTAAGCACTACGGAGAACGAGGAGAGAAGGAGGTAGGGCTGCGCCAGAGAGAGAGGAAACTCGTGTGTCTTGCAGCCCTGAAAATCTCCACTATATATAGGGGAGAGGGAGGAGGAGGTGCAGCCCCTTGGGTTCCCACCCTAGTGGTGGCGGCAGCCTCCAGGAGGCCATGTAGCCAGTGGCCAGGGCAGGGAGGGGTGGAGGCGCCCTAGGGAGGGCCTCAAGGCCCATCCACGCCTAGGGCTTGCCCCCTCCACCTCTTGCTGCGCCATGGGCTTCATGTGGGGGGGCGCACCAGCCCACCTAGGGTCTGGTTCCCTCCCACTTGTGGCCCATGCAGCCCTCCGGGGTTGGTGGCCCCACTTGGTGGACCCCCGGAACCCTTCGGGTGGTCCCGGTACCCTACCGGTGACACCCAGAACACTTCCGAAAACAAAATCCTCACTTCCTATATATCAATCTTCGTCTCTGGACCATTCCAGGACTCCTCGTGATGTTCGAGATCTCATCCGGGATTCCGAACAACCTTCGGTAACCACGTACACTATTTCCCTATAACCCTAGCGTCATCGAACCTTAAATGTGTAGACCCTACGGGTTCGGGAGACACGTAGACATGACCGAGACACCTCTCCGGTCAATAACCAACAGCGGGATCTGGATACCCATGTTGGCTCCCACGTACTCCACGATGATCTCATCGGATGAACCACGATGTCAGGGATTCAATCAATCCCGTATACAATTCCCTTTGTCTATCGGTATGGTACTTGCCTGAGATTCGATCGTCGGTATCCCTATACCTTGTTCAATCTCGTTACCGGCAAGTCTCTTTACTCGTTCCCTAATACATCATACCGTGAATAACTCCTTAGTCACATTGAGCTCATTATGATGATGTCTTATCGAGTGGGCCCAGAGATACCTCTCCGTCACACGGAGTGACAAATCCCAGTCTCGATTCGGGTCAACCCAACAGACGCTTTCAGAGATACCCGTAGTGTACCTTTATAGCCACCCAGTTACGTTGTGACGTTTGGCACACCCAAAGCATTCCTACGGTATCCGGGAGTTACACAATCTCATGGTCTAAGGAAACGATACTTGACATTGAAAAGCTTTAGCAAATGAACTGCACGATCTTGTGCTGTGCTTAGGATTGGGTCTTGTCCATCACATCATTCTCCTAATGATGTGATCCCGTTATCAACGATATCAAATGTCCATGGTCATGAAACCGTGACCATCTATTGATCAACGAGCTAGCCAACTAGAGGCTCACTAGGGACATGTTGTGGTCTATGTATTCACACATGTATTATGGTTTCCGGTTAACACAATTGTAGTATGAATAATAGACAATTATCATGAACTAGGAAATACAATAATAACCATTTTATTATTGCCTCTAGGGCATATTTCCAACAACTGATGACTTGAGCAGATATGGGTATGTCTACTTAATGAGACACAAGTCTGAAAACCTTTGAAAAGTTCAAGGAATTTCAGAGTGAGGTAGAGAATCAACGTGGCAGGAAAATAAAGTGCCTACGATCTGATCGTGGCGGAGAATATTTAAGTTAGGAGTTTGGCACGCACCTAAGGAAATGTGGAATTGTTTCACAACTCACGCCGCCTAGCACACCTCAGCGAAATGGTGTGTCTGAACGTCGTAATCGCACTCTATTGGATATGGTGCGATCTATGATGTCTCTTATTGACTTACCACTATCATTTTGGGGATATGCATTAGAGACTGCCGCATTCACTTTAAATAGGGCACCGTCTAAATCCGTTGGGATGACACTGTATGAATTAGGGTTTGGAAAGAAACCTAAGCTGTCGTTTCTAAAAGTTTGGGGATGCGATGCTTATGTGAAGAAACTTCAACCTGAGAAGCTCGAACCCAAAGCGGAAAAGTGCATCTTCATAGGATATCCCAAAGAAACTATTGGGTATACCTTCTACCTACGATCCGAGGGCAAAGTCTTTGTTGCTAAGAATGGATCCTTTCTCGAGAAGTAGTTTCTCTCGAAAGAAGTAAGTGGGAGGAAAATAGAACTTGATGAGGTAATTGTACCTCCACTCGAACCGGAGAGTAGCGCAACACAGGAAGTTGTTTCTATGGAGCCTACACCGGCTGGAGATGAAGTTAATGATGATGATCATGAAACTTCATATCAAGTTGCTATTGAACGTCAAAGGTCCACTAGGACACGTTCCACACCAGAGTGGTATGGCAACCCTGTCCTAGAGATCGTGTTGTTGGACAACGGTGAACCTTCGAACTATGAAGAAGTGATGGCAGGCCCGGATTCCAACAAATGGCTTGAGGACATGAAATCCGAGATAGGATCCATGTATGAGAACAAAGTATGGACTTTGGTGGACTTGCCTGATGATAAGCGAGCCATTGAAAATAAATGGATCTTTACGAAGAAGACTGATGTAGACGGTAATGTGACCATCTATAAGGCTCGGCTTGTCACTAAGGGTTATCGACAAGTTCAAGGAGTTGACTATGATGAGACTTTCTCACCCATAGCGATGCTGAAGTCTGTCCGAATCATGTTAGCAATTACTGCATTTTATGATTATGAGATCTGGCAAATGGACGTCAAAATGGCATTCCTTAATGGTTTCCTTAAGGAAGAACTGTATATGATGTAGCCAGAAGGTTTTGTCGATCCTAAAGATGCTAACAAGGTATGCATGCTCCAGCGCTCCATCTATGGGCTGGTGCAAGCATCTCGGAGTTGGAACATTCACTTTAATGAGGTGATTAAAGCGTTTGGGTTTGTACAGGTTTATGGAGAACCCTGTATTTACAAGAAAGTGAGTGGGAGCTTTGTAGCATTTCTCATATTGTATGTCGATGATATACTGATAATGGGAAATGATATAAAACTCTTGGAAAGTATAAAGTCCTACTTGAATAAGTGTTTTTCAGTGAAGGACCTTGGAGAAGCTGCTTACATATTAGGTATTAAGATCTATGGAGATAGATCGAGACGCCTTATAGGTCTTTCGCAAAGCACATACCTTGAAAAGATATTGAAGAAGTTCAATATAGATCAGTCCAAGAAGGGGTTCTTGCCTATGTTACAGGGTGTGAGATTGAGTACGACTCAATGCCCGACCACGGCAAAGGATAGAGAAGAGATTGTTGGGAGACGTAGTAGTAAATCAAAATTTTCGTACATGTCACCTAGATCTATCTATGGAGAAACCAGCAACGAGAGGGGAGAGATTGCATCTTCATACCTTTGAAGATCGCTAAGAGGAAGCGTTACAAGAACGCGGTTGGTGCAGTCGTACTCGCAGCGATTCAGATCGCGGTGGACTCCGATCTTTGCATCGAACAACGGTGCCTCCGCGCTCAACACACGTGCAGCCCAGTGACGTCTCCTATGCCTTGATCCAGGAAGGAGGAAAGAGGTTGGGGAAGAGCTCTAGCAGCAGCATGACGACGTGGTGGTGGTGGAGTAACAAGGTATCCCAGCAGGGCTTCGCCTAAGCGCTGCGGAGGAGGAAGAAGAGAGGTAGGGCTGTGCCAGAGAGAAAGAGTTGAGAACTGTTCTCAAGAGGAAAAACCCTTGGGTATATAGAGGAGGAGGAAGAGGGAGGGCTGCCTTGGCCCCTCCTCCAAGGAGGAGAGGTTCGGCCGACCCTAGGGAGGAGTCCACCTCCCACAAGGGAGGTGGATCTCTTCCTTTTGAATCTTTTCAGCCCTTATCTCTTATCTCCAGCCGCATGGGCCTTCATAGAAGGTCTTGGCCAGACCAATATGGGTTGGCAAACCTCCTCTGAGGGCCCATGTAGTCCTCTGGTCGTCACACCCCTCCTGGGGGTCCTCCAGCACCCTCCCGGCATTCCCGGAACAATACCGATGAGCCCAAAAACTTTCCGGTGACCAAAACTGGACTTCCTATATATCAATCCTTACCTCTGGACCATTCTGGAGCTCCTCGTGACGTCCAAGATCTCATCCGAGACTCCGAACAACCTTAGGTAATCATGTATACCATTTCCCCATAACCCTAGCGTCATCGAACCTTAAGTGTGTAGACTCTACAGGTTCGGGAGACACGTAGACATGACCGAGACACCTCTCCGGTCAATAACCAACAGCGGGTTCTGGATACCCATGTTGTCTCCCACGTACTCCACGATGATCCCATTGAACGAACCACGATGTCAGGGATTCAATCAATCCCGTATACAATTCCCTTTGTCTATCGGTATGGTACTTGCCCGAGATTCGATCGTCGGTATCCCTATACCTTGTTCTATCTCGTTATCGGCAAGTCTCTTTACTCGTTCCATAATACATCATCCCGTGGCTAACTCCTTAGTCACATTGAGCTCATTATGATGATGTCTTACCGAGTGGGCCCAGAGATACCTCTCCGTCACACGGAGTGACAAATCCCAGTCTTGATTTGTGCCAACCCAATAGACACTTTTGGAGATACCCGTAGTGCACCTTTATGGCCACCCAGTTACGTTGTGATGTTTGGCACACCCAAAGCATTCCTACGGCATCCGGGAGTTGCACAATCTCATGGTCTAAGGAAATGATACTTGACATTGAAAAGCTTTAGCAAACGAACTACACGATCATGTGCTATGCTTAGGATTGGGTCTTGTCCATCACATCATTCTCCTAATGATGTGATCCCGTCATCAACGACATCCAATGTCCATGGTCATGAAACCGTGACCATCTATTGATCAAAGAGCTAGCCAACTAGAGGCTTACTATGGACATGTTGTGGTCTATGTATTCACACATGTATTACGGTTTCTGGTTAATACAATTGTAGCACGAACAATAGACAATTATCATGAACTAGGAAATACAATAATAACCATTTTATTTTTGCCTCTAGGCCATATTTCCAACAGTCTCCCACTTGCACTAGAGTCAATAATCTAGTTACATTGTGATGAATCGAACACCCATAGCATTCTGGTGTTGATCATGTTTTGCTCGTGAGAGAGGTTTAGTCAACGGATTTGCGACATTTAGATCCGTATGCACTTTACAAATATCTATGTCTCCCTCCTGAATGTAATCACCGATGGAGTTGAAGCGGCACTTGATGTGTCTTGTCTTCTTGTGAAACCTGGGCTCCTTCGCAAGGGCAATAGCTCCAGTGTTGTTAGAGAGTAGAGTCATAGGGCCCGACGCATTGGGAATCACTCCTAGGTCGGTGATGAACTCCTTCATCCAGACTCCCTCCTTTGCTGCTTCCGAAGCAGCTATGTACTCCGCTTCACATGTAGATGCTGCCACGACGCTTTGCTTGCTGCTGCTCCAGCTCACTGCCCCTCCGTTCAAAATATACACGTATCCAGTTTGCGACTTGGAGTCGTCCGGATCTGTGTCGAAGCTAGCGTCGACGTAACCCTTTACGACGAGCTCTTCGGCACCTCCATATACGAGAAACATGTCCTTTGTCCTTTTCAGGTACTTAAGGATATTCTTGACCGCTGTCCAGTGTTCCGCTCCGGGATCACTTTGGTACCTCCCTACAAAACTTATGGCAATGTTCACATCAGGTCTGGTACACAGCATGGCATACATAATAGATCCTATGGCTGAAGCATAGGGGATGACACTCATCTCTTCTCTATCTTTTGCCGTGGTTAGGCATTGAGTCGTAGTCAATCTCACACCTTGCAACACAGGCAAAAACCCCTTCTTGGACTGATCCATATTGAACTTCTTCAATATATTTTCAAGGTATGTGCTCTATGAAAGACCAATGAGGCGTTTCGATCTATCTCTATAGATCTTAATACCTAATGTGTAAGCAGCTTCTCCAAGGTCCTTCATTGAAAAACACTTATTCAAGTAGGCCTTTATACTTTCCAAGAGTTCTATATTATTTCCCATTATCAGCATGTCATCCACATACAGTATAAGAAATGCTATAGAGCTCCCACTCACTTTCTTGTAAATACAGGGTTCTCCATAAACATGTACAAACCCAAACGCTTTAATCACCTCATTAAAGCGAATGTTCCAACTCCGAGATGCTTGCACCAGCCCATAGATGGAGCGCTGGAGCTTGAATACCTTGTTAGCATCTTTAGGATCGACAAAACCTTCCGGCTGCATCATATACAGTTCTTCCTTGAGGAAGCCATTAAGGAATGCTGTTTTGACGTCCATTTGCCAGATCTCATAATCATAAAATGCGGCAACTGCTAACATGATTCGGACTGACTTTAGCATCGCTACGGGTGAGAAAGTCTTATCGTAGTCAACTCCTTGAACTTGTCGACAACCCTTAGCGACAAGCCGAGACTTATAGGCGGTCACATTACCGTCCGCGTCAGTCTTCTTCTTAAAGATCCATTTATTTTCAATGGCTCACTTATCATCAGGCAAGTCCACCAAAGTCCACACTTTGTTCTCATACATGGATCCTATCTCGGATTTCATGGCCTCAAGCCATTTGTCGGAATCCGGGTCACCATCGCTTCTTCATAGTTCGAAGGTTCACCGTTGTCCAACAACATGTTCTCTAGGACAGGATTGCCGTACCACTCTGGTGCGTAACGTGTCCTAGTGGACTTTTGAATAGCAAATTGATCTGAAGCTTCATGATCATCATCATTAACTTCCGCTCTAACCGGTGTAGGCTCCACAGAAACAACTTCCCGTGCTGCGCTACTCTCCGGTTCGAGTGGAGGTACAATTACCTCATCAAGTTATATTTTCCTCCCACTTACTTCTTTCGAGAGAAACTCTTTCTCTAGAAAGGATCCATTCTTGGCAACAAAGACATTGCCCTCGGATCGTAGGTAGAAGGTATACCCAATAGTCTCTTTGGGATATCCTATGAAGACGCACTTTTTCGCTTTGGGTTCGAGCTTCTCAAGTTGAAGTTTCTTCATATAAGCATCGCATCCCCAAACTTTTAGAAAGGACAGCTTAGGTTTCTTTCCAAACCATAATTCATACGGTGTCATCTCAACGGATTTAGATGGTTCCCTATTTAAAGTGAATGCGGCAGTCTCTAACGCATATCCCCAAAATGATAGCGGTAAGTCGGTAAGAGACATCATAGATCGCACCATATCCAATAGAGTGTGATTACGATGTTCAGACACACCGTTTCGCTTAGGTGTGCCGGGCGGCGTGAGTTGTGAAACAATTCCACATTTCCTAAGGTGCGTGCCAAACTCGTGACTTAAATATTCTCCGCCACGATCAGATCGTAGGCATTTTATTTTCCTGTCACGTTGATTCTCAACCTCACTTTGAAATTCCTTGAACCTTTCAAAGATTTCAGACTTGTGTTTCATTAAGTAGACATAACCATATCTACTCAAGTCATCAGTGAAGGTGAGAACATAACGGTAGCCCTCGCGAGCCTCGATGCTCATTGGACTGCATACATCGGTATATATTATCTCCAACAAGTCACTTGCTCGCTCCATTGTTCCGGAGAACGGAGTCTTGGTCATCATGCCCATGAGGCATGGTTCGCACGTGTCAAATGATTCGAAATCAAGTGACTCCAAACGTCCATCAGCATGGAGCTTCTTCATGCGTTTGATACCAATATGACCAAGACGGCAGTGCCACGTGTAAGTGGGACTATCGTTATCAACTTTACACTTTTTGGTACTCACACAATGGACATGTGTAACATCACATTCGAGATTCATCAAAAATAAACCATTGACCAACGGGGCATGAGCATAAAACATTTCTCTCATATAAATAGAACAACCATTATTCTCGGATTTAAATGAGTAGCCATCTTGCATCAAGCGAGATCCAGATACAATGTTCATGCTCAAAGCTGGTACTAAATACCAATTATTAAGGTTTAAAACTAATCCCGATGGTAGATGTAGAGGTAGCGTGCCGATGGTGATCACATCTAACTTGGAACCATTCCCGACGCGCATCATGACCTCATCCTTTGCCAGCCTCCAATTATTCCGCAACTTCTGCTTGGAGTTACAAATGTGAGCACCTGCACCGGTATCAAATACCCAGGAGCTACTATGAGGGCTGGTTAGGTACACATCAATAACAAGTATATCACATATACCTTTAACGCTGCCGTCCTTCTTATCCGCTAAGTACTTGGGGCAGTTCCGCTTCCAGTGACCGGTGCCCTTGCAATAAAATCACTCAGTCTCAGGCTTGGGTCCATTTTTGTTCTTCTTCTTCCCGGCAACTTGCTTACCGGGCACGGCAATAGCTTTCCCATCCTTCTTGAAGTTCTTCTTACCCTTGCCTTTCTTGAAACTAGTGGTCTTATTTACCATCAACACTTGATGCTCCTTTTTGATCTCGACCTCCGCTGATTTCAGCATCGAGTACAACTCAGGAATGGACTTCTCCATCCCTTGCATGTTGTAGTTCATCACAAAGCTCTTGTAGCTAGGTGGAAGCGACTGGAGGATTCTGTCAATGACTGAGTCATCCGGGAGGTTAACTCCCAGCTGAGTCAAGCGATTGTGAAGCCCAGACATCTTGAGGATGTGCTCACTGACAGAACTTTTCTCCTCCATCTTACAGCTAAAAAACTTGTCGGAGACTTCATATCTCTTGACCCGGGCATGAGCTTGGAAAACTAGTTTCAGTTCTTGGAACATCTCATATGCTCCGTGTTGCTCAAAACACTTTTGGAGCCCCGGTTCTAAACTGTAAAGCATGCCGCACTGAACAAGGGAGTAATCATCGCAGCGCGACTGCCAAGCGTTCGTAATGTCTTGGTCCGCTGGGAAAATGGGTGGGTCACCTCGCGGTGCATCAAGGATATACAATCTCTTGGAATCTATGAGGATGATCCTCAAGCCACGGACCCAGTCCGCATAGTTGCTTCCATCATCTTTCAGCTTGGTTTTCTCTAGGAACGCGTTGAAATTGAGGGTGACATTCGCGTTGGCCATTGGATCTACCATATAGATATTAAAGGAAATTTTAGACTAAGTTCATGATAATTAAGTTCACATAATCAAATTATTCAATGAACTCCCACTTAGATAGACATCTCTCTAGTCATCCAAGTGACACATGATCCATGTCAACTAGCCCGTGTTCGAGCATCACATGAGGCGGACTAGTCATCCATGGTGAACATCTTCATGTTGATCGTATCTTCTATACGACTCATGTTCGACCTTTCGGTCTTCTGTGTTCCGAGGCCATGTCTGTACATGCTAGGCTCGTCAAGTCAACCTAAGTGTTTCGCGTGTGTAAATCTGGCTTACACCCATTGTATGCGAATGTTAGAACCTATCACACCCGATCATCACGTGGTGCTTCGGAACAACGATCCTTAGCAACTATGCACAGTTAGGGTGAACACTTTTCTTGAAATTTTATTGAGAGATCATCTTATTTACTACCGTCGTTCTAAGCAAATAAGATGTAAACATGATAAACATCACATGCAATCAATATAGTGACATGATATGGCCAATATTATCTTTCTCCTATGATCTCCATCTTCGGGGCACCATGATCATCACTGTCACCGGCACGACACCATGATCTCCATCATTGTGTCTTCATGAAGTTGTCTCGCCAACTATTACTTCTACTACTATGGCTAACGCTTAGCAATAAAGTAAAGTAATTACATGGCGTTTATGATTGACACGCAGGTCATACAATAAAATAAGACAACTCCTATGGCTCCTGCCGGTTGTCATAGTCATCGACATGCAAGTCGTGAACCCTATTACAAGAACATGATTAATCTCATACATCACAATGCATCACATCACATCCTTTTGGCCATATCACATCACAAGGCATATGCTGCAAAAACAAGTTAGACGTCCTCTAATTTGTAGTTGCAAGTTTTTACGTGGTTGCTATAGGTTTCTAGCAAGAATGTTTCTTACCTACGCCAAAACCACAACGTGATATGCCAATTGCTATTTACCCTTCATAAGAACCCTTTTCATCGAATCCAATCCGACTAAGGTGGGAGAGACAGACACCCGCTAGCCACCTTATGCAACTAGTGCATGTCAGGCGGTGGAACCGGTCTCACGTAAGCGTACGTGTAAGGTTGGTCCGGGCCGCTTCATCCCACAATACCGTTGAATCAAGATAAGACTAGTAACGACAAGCATATTAACAAGATCGATGCCCACAACTGCTTTGTGTTCTACTCGTGCATAGATTCTACGCATAGACCTAGCTCATGATGCCACTGTTGGGAGACGTAGTAGTAAATCAAAATTTTCCTACGTGTCACCAAGATCTATCTATGGAGAAACCAGCAAACGAGCGGGGAGAGATTGGATCTTCGTACCTTTGAAGATCGCTAAGTGGAAGCGTTGCTAGAATGCGGTTGATGGAGTTGTACTCGCAGCGATTCAGATCGCAGTGGATTCCGATCTAAGCACCGAACAACGGTGCCTCCGCGTTCAACACACGTGCAGCCCGGTGATGTCTCCTACGCCTTGATCCAGCAAGGAGGAAGGAGAGGTTGGGGAAGAGCTCCTGCAGCACGACAGCGTGGTGGCGGTGGATCTACGTGGTACTCCGGCAGAGCTTCGCTAAGCACTACGGAGAACGAGGAGAGGAGGAGGTAGGGCTGCGCCAAAGAGAGAGAGAACCGTGCATTTGGCAGCCCCAAAACCTCCACTATATATAGGGGGAGGGGAGGAGAGGGCACAGCCCCTAGGGTTCCCACCCTAGGGTGACGGCAGCCCCAGATGGGGTTCTGGCCGCCGGCCAGAGGGAGGAGTGGAGGGGGCGTAGCCCTAGTGGGCCTTAGGCCCATCTGGGTCTAGGGTTTCCCCTCCCTCCTCTATCTCCTACGCCTTGGGATGGTGGGAGTGGCGCCCCAGCCCACCAATGGGCTGGTTCACTCCACCTCAGGCCCACGCAACCCTCCGGGGTTGGTGGCCCCACTTGGTGGACCCCCGGAACCCTTCCGGTGGTCTCGGTACACTACCGGTGACACCCGGAACACTCCCGGAAATCAAATCCTCACTTCCTATATATAAATCTTCGTCTTCGGACCATTCCGGGACTCCTCGTGACATCCGGGATCTCATCCGGGACTCCGAACAACCTTTGGTAACCACGTACACTATTTCCCTATAACCCTAGCGTCGTCGAACCTTAAGTGTGTAGACCCTACGGGTTCGGGAGACACGTAGACATGACCGAGACAGCTCTCGCGGTGGCTGCCGTTATGTTCTCACCCTCACTGATGTTGGGAGACGTATTAGTAAATCAAAATTTTTCTACGTGTCACCAAGATCTATCTATGGAGAAACCAGCAACGAGAGGGGAGAGATTGCATCTTCATACCTTTGAAGATCGCTAAGCGGAAGCGTTGCTAGAACGCGGTTGGTGGAGTCGTACTCACAGCGATTCAGATCGCGGTGGATTCCGATCTAAGCACTGAACAACGGTGCCTCCGCGTTCAACACACGTGCAGCCCGATGACGTCTCCTACCCTTGATCCAGCAACGAGGTAGGAGAGGTTGGGGAAGAGCTCCTGCAGCACGACGGCGTGGTGGCGGTGGAGCTGCGTGGTACTCCGGCAGAGCTTCTCTAAGCACTACGGTGAACGAGGAGAGAAGGAGGTAGGGCTGCGCCAGAGAGAGAGGAAACTCATGTGTCTTGTAGCCCTGAAAACCTCCACTATATATAGGGGAGAGGGAGGAGGAGGTGCAGCCCCTAGGGTTCCCACCCTAGGGGTGGCGGTGTTGGAAATATGCCCTAGAGGCAATAATAAAATGGTTATTATTGTATTTCCTAGTTCATGATAATTGTCTATTATTCATGCTATAATTGTGTTGACCAGAAACCGTAATGCATGTGTGAATACATAGACCACAACATGTCCCTAGTGAGCCTCTAGTTGGCTAGCTCGTTGATCAATAGATGGTCACGGTTTCATGACCATGGACATTGGATGTCGTTGATAATGGGATCACATCATTAGGATAATGATGTGATGGACAATACCCAATCCTAAGCATAGCGCAAGATCGTGTAGTTCGTTTGCTAAAGCTTTTCAATGTCAAGTATCGTTTCCTTAGACGATGAGATTGTGTAACTCCCGGATACCGTAGGAATGCTTTAGCTGTGTGAAACGTCACAACGTAACTGGGTGGCTATAAAGGTACACTACGGGTATCTCCGAAAGTGTCTGTTGGGTTGACACGAATCGAAACTGGGATTTGTCACTCCTTGTGACGGAGAGGTATCTCTGGGCCCACTCGGTAAGACATCATCATAATGAGCTCAATGTGACTAAGGAGTTAGCCACGGGATGATGTGTTGTGGAACGAGTAAAGATACATGCCGGTAACGAGATTGAACAAGGTATAGGGATACCAACGATCGAATCTCGGGCAAGTACCATACCGATAGACAAAGGGAATTGTATACGGGATTGATTGAATCCCTGACATCATGGTTCATCCGATGAGATCATCGTGGAGTACGTGGGAGCCAACATGGCTATCCAGATCCCGCTGTTGGTTATTGACCGGAGAGGTGTCTCGGTCATGTCTACGTGTCTCCCGAACCCGTAGGGTCTCCACACTTAAGGTTCGATGACGCTAGGGTTATAGGGAAATGGTATACGTGATTACTGAAGGTTGTTCGGAGTCTCGGATGAGATCCCGGACGTCACGAGGAGCTTCGGAATGGTCTGGAGGTAAAGATAGATATATAGGAAGTCCAGTTTTGGTCGCCGGAAAGTTTTCGGGCTCATCGGTATTGTACCGGGAGTGCCGGGAGGGTGCCGGAGGACCCCCGGGAGGGGTGTGACGACCAGAGGACCTCAGGGGCTGTTAGATAAAGTGTGTCAGCCCTTATTGGGCTGGGAAAGACTTTTGCTAAAGGCCCATGTGCATAGGGATCTAGAGATAAGGGCTAAAGGGTTTTAAAAGAGGAGTCCACCTCCCTTGTGGGAGGTGGACTCTATCCCTTTGATTCGGCCGAACCTCTCCTCCTTGGAGGAGGGGCCAAGCCAGCCCTCCCTCTCCCTCCTCCTATATATATACTTAAGGTTTTGGCCCTTTGAGAAGAGATCTGAACTCTCTCCCTCTGGCGCAGCCCTACCTCTCTTCTTCCTCCTCCGCAGCGCTTAGGCGAAGCCCTGCCGGGATACCTTGCTACTCCACCACCACCACGCCGGCGTGCTGCTGTTGGAGCTCTTCCCCAACCTCTCCTTCCTCCTTGCTGGATAAAGGTGTAGGAGACGTCACCAGGCTGAACGTGTGTTGAACGCGAAGGCACCGTTGTTTGGTGCTAAGATCGGAATCCACCGCGATCTGAATCGCTACGAGTACGACTCCATCAACCGCGTTCTTGTAACGCTTCCACTTAGCGATCTTCAAAGGTATGAAGATGCAATCTCTCCCCTCTCGTTGCTGGTTTCTCCATAGATAGATCTTGTTGACACATAGGAAAATTTTGATTTACTACTACGTCTCCCAACAGGCGGCAGTGTAACATCCCAAACTTTGGAATGTTATAATAACTATTAGAATGATCGATTGTTTGTTTGAGTGATTGAAAGTGCGTGAAATTTGAAACTTTTTGAAACTTTTGAAAATTTGATGAGAGGGAATGAAATGAATTTCCCAAAACTTTGACTCTGCATTTTGATCACTAGGAATTCAAATTTATTTCACCACAAAACCCCAGAGTGAAGATGACATGACTTCTTCCATTTAAAGAAATGAAAAGGGATTTGAAAATGGTTTGAAATTTCCATTGAAAATAATTCTTCAGAAACTTTATGCAACTCAATGATTTTCATGAGAGAGGATAATATGACTTCTTCAATTTATATGAAATATGAGTTGGGAGTTTAAAAGAAACTGAAAGTGCCCCTGAATTATTTTGGAATCCATTTCATATTTGGTTCCTATTCAAATTTTCAAAGTATTCAAACCCCTTGTCAAAAAACATTGAGAGGAGTAAATATGACACTCCAAACCAGGGGTATTTGTGTGAAGTTTTTGAACAATAAAAACCAGGGGTTGTTTTGAAAATATTTGCAAAAGGATTTAAAAGCAAATAGGCCATTTGTGAAAATAATATTTTTTTCAAAGTGTTCAAATAACAGAATAAATTTTCTCAATAAATGGCATTTGTTATTCTGTTAATTTTGATATAAAATTTGACTATATTTGGAATTGAATCAATAGCATTAAAGTAGTTTTACTGCACTGTTTTGAAAAAAATGGAAAAAATCTTTAAAAGGCTTTAAAAGCCGCCGGCCCAGCCCCCCCTAATCTCGCCCGAAACCACTCCCGACCGGTCGCCCACTATCTATGCACCCTCTCCCCTCTTGCTGACATGTGGGACCCGTCGCCCGATCCCCTCTCACCTCGCGGTCACCTTCCTCCTTCCCCCTCCCGATGAGCTCGCCGGAACCCTCGCCGGATTTCTCTCCTTCCCTTTCCTTGCGGACGCCCTGAGCCCACCAATAAGTAGCCGCAGCTCCCCTCTTCTCATTTCCCATTTTTCCCCTCGTCCTAGCCCCTCTCCTCACATGAAGAATTTCCAATATGTTATGCCCCTAGAAGACCAAACCCCTGTTGTATACTTACGTTAGATACGATGATTTGTGAGCTGTCATTTGTGTGTAAGTTTTATTTTCGACAACCACAACAAAAAAAAATCTATTTTCAAAACCATTGTTTGTATTGTGTGTTTTCCCCTCCCTCCTCTCTCTCGTATCTCATCCCAAAACCTTGAACCCAATAGATGATGATTGAAGCTGGACTCTTGTATTCTGGATCGTTGACCCGGTTAGAGACAGAAGAATGGATTCAGAACATGGAGGATCACCTAAGGAGTAACCTTGTTGCAAAGAACGAGATGGTCCAATATGCTCTTCGGTACTTTGCAGAAGGTGCTGCAAATTGGTGGAAGATGCATGAAGATATCCATGATAGGCAAGCATTAATCACTTGGGAAGAATTCAAGATGACTTTGCAAGGATCCCATGTTGTTACCAACACCCAGAAGCCCCGTTGCAAAGTTGTGAAGAAGATTTGTGCCTGCAAGACATGTGGAGAGATAGGACACACCCAAGAAGAACACAAGGATGGATGCCCTTACTGTGAAGAGAAACACCCTGCTGAGGAATGCCCAACTAGGCAAGTGACATGTTTCTTGTGTGAAGGAACTACACATTACCCTGCTCAATGCCAAGTGTACCCCAAGGTACAAGAAGTCATCAAACAGCAGAAGAAAGCCATGAAGGAAGCCTTCAGAGGAAAGTCAGGAGAACTTGTGATGAAGGAAGATATTGAAGACCCCGAGGGAGAAGGCCTAACTAGATTCTACTCCAATGCCTGCTATTCATGTGGAGAAGAAGGACATTTCTCACAAGACTGTACGAAGGAAAGAAAAGAGCATCTGGGAAACTTCCCGGTAGAAGAAGTGGAGTTTGATCCACAGGAAATTGAAGTGTTGATCAGAACAAAGAACCTCAGGAAGAGACAAGCCCCTGAACGGAAGAACCTGAGTCATATTCGATGTTTCAAGTGTAAGGATATGGGCCACTATGCCGATAAATGCCCAGAGAAGAAGGTCAAACATGAGTAGTTGAGTTTTGGATTTTGGAAGTAATAAATGTAATAGGTAGTACTCTTATCCTTGAGGTTATGTAATGGATAACCCATTTGTTTTAAGGATGACAATACTCTCTAAAAATGTTGGAAAGTGAAGTTGAAGCTTGGTTTTGGATAACATGGATGTCTACCCAAGACGAAAACACATGCTAACTCTGAGTACCTTATTTTGACACCTGCAGATGACCACCCTTTATGAGTCTTTCCTCAAAGGCCCGGAGACGATCATGACTCTGACTAGTGATCATGATCACCCAAGGATCCTGAAGGATATGATGAAGCACATCCATCTGGAAGGAGATGTAGTCTACAAAGGCTACCATTCATGGAAAATGGAGTGGAACTCTGGTATGTGGAGGTACACCTCCACCGTGTGAAAGGAGTTTGCCCAAAGACTATGGGGCAATACTTTTACATATCTCGTGTACCACAAGCAATTTTCTTTGACGCTGTTCGTGAAGCTGCCATGGAAGCCATACGCCAGATTGGAGAAATACTTGAAGCAAGACTCCGTCATACTCGGGAATACCTGCAAGAGGTGCATACGGAGATGATGGAGATGAAGCTCATGACCACCCTGATCAACGACAAGATGGATGATTTCAAGGAGCACATCGCAAAGTTCCAGTGGTACTAGAATATCTCCAAGGAGGAGATGAATTGAATAAAGTTGGGAGTCGATGCTAGACCATACCAAACTATGTGGATGGCAGCATTTGTAATAAAGTATTTTCTAGGAGTTTTAAGAAGTGATTGAGGATGTAATAAAGGATTGAATATGAGGAGAAAGCGAGAATGGAGTAGTTAAGTTTTGAAGATGACAATAATTGTATCATGAAGCACTCTTGTTTTCATGAGATTATCTTGTAACGGAAGTCTCAGAGTTTGTAATAAATTCATGAGTCAATGGAAATTTATGGTATCATGAATTAGCTTATGTGGTATTACATGAGTTGTTACTCTATGACCCAAGACCTCCGACCATTTTCGAGGATATGAGAAAATATGGTCTATGCATACATGAGTGTTTCATTTTAATTGTGGTAGTAACCACATGTACCTTTCCGGAATAAGGAGTTTGGATAAGTGAATACAGGTGAAGAGAATGTGGAACCACCTCACACTGTGTGGATGATAACCCTTGTGACAAAGTGCCTTCAAAGCTGGACGAATGATGGTGATGAAACCATACCCAAGGTTAAACAGACCAATGGAAAGGAAAAAGGATTCCACAGAGTGGAATCTAAATAGGAATAAGTATGTGATTTGTTACCTCAAGGGCATGATGTATTGAACTGAAGGAAATAATGGTATATGGAACGACAGTAACCCCAGGAGTGAGTTAAAACTATCCAAGTACTCAAGTGAACCCACAAGTCACTGACCTCAGGATGGATAAGGATCAAGCCCCATCTTGTGAAGGAAGAAACCTGGAAGAAGCTACGACTGATCAGCAAACGATTTCTTAGGAGTATACGATAACCTAAGAGTGGTGAAGAAACGATAGATGTTTTTGCTTAGCTTGCAGAATCAATGGATTCATCCGAACTTTGTTCGTTGACAAGAGAAATTTCTACAATGCTTGTGAGGAAGCCCAAGTGTTAGAATACGAGATTCACTAAACCTTATACAAGGCAATGATTTCAGTGCGACATGGTTTGGCCACCATGACGACTTACTCTTATCATTCTCTTGCTATTCGGGATGGTAGATCTGAGTGACTTACCCATAGTGAAGAGACGACGTTCTTTGAAGCTTTTGTTTAAGCCTTAGAACGGTATGATGAAGAACCCCTTGTACATGACAGTTGCTGTCACACGCAGGAATTCTACGGTGAGGAATGAAGCCAAGACCCTTTTCACTGCAGAATAACCACAAATGGTAGACCACCAGGAGATCATCGATAAGTTATTTAGAATGATCGCGAGACCTGTCAGTTAAGAAGACCCAGTATCGGAGGAAATGCATTTTGATGTGAGAACTCAAGATTTTGATATAACGGAAGAGCATCACCGAAGGAGCTATCATGAAGAAGGTGAACAGACAGATGTACCTAGAAGACTGCCAAGAATTTTGATGGACCAGTAACTTTCATTTTAAGTGTGGTAGACCCACATTTCCAGGTCAATGGATTTTTTAGAAGACCCCAAACCCTAACCTTTTATTTCTAGCCTTTCCAAATCTTGAGGACGAGATTCATTTTAAGTGTGGTAGGTTTGTAACATCCCAAACTTTGGAATGTTATAATAATTATTAGAATGATTGATTGTTTGCTTGAATGATTGAAAGTGAGTGAAATTTGAAACTTGTTGAAACTTTTGAAAATTTGATGAGAGGGAATGAAGTGACTTTCTTTAAAACTTTCACTCTGCATTTGGATCACTAGGGATTCAAATTCATTTCATCACAAAACCCTAGAGTGAAGATGACATGGCTTCTTCCATTTGAGAAAATGAAAAGGGATTTGAAAATGGTTTGAATTCCCATGTGGAAAATATTTCAAATTCAGAAACTTTATGCAACTCAATGATTTCATGAGAGAGGATAATAGGACTTCTTCAATTTATATGAAATATGAGTTGGGAGTTTAAAAGAATTTGAAAGTGCCTCTAAATTAATTTTGGAATCCATTTCATATTGGATCCTATCCAAATTTCAAAGTATTCAAACCCCTTGTCAAATATTTTGAGTGGAGTAATATGACACTCCAAAACCAGGGGTTATTTGTGAAGTTTTTGAACCATAAAACCCCTAGGGTTATTTGAAAAATATTTGCAAAAATAAATAAAGCCAATTAGGCAATTTTCTGAAAAATATTTTTTTTAAAAGTATTTAATTTGACAGAATAAAAATGTCCATTAAATGGCATTTATTCTGCTCATAATTTCGGTATAAAACTTGTTATTTTTAGGAATGAAAATATTGTCATTAAATGGTTTTTGGTTTGCTGTTAAAATAAAATAGGAAATGTCTTAAAAGCCTTTTAAGACTGCCGGCCCAGCCCCCTCTTAACTCCCTCCCGACCTTCCTTCTTTGCGGTCAACCGACGCACCCCTCCCTCCCTCTCTCTCTCTGGCAAGTGGAGCCCACCCCGTCCGACCCCGAATCCCGCCGGTCACCCGTCTCCTCCATCACCTCCCCTAATCCCTCGTCGGCGCCATCACAGGACCTCCTCCCCTCCTTCCATTTCGGCCGCCCCGACCCCTCCTATAAATAGCCCGAGCCTCCCTCCCTCCATTCCACCCCTTTGCCCCAACCACCGTGCTCTCTCCTTGCCGGAATATCTCATCGGAGTAACCGGTAGCCGCCGCGCCTTTGCCCACGTGCCCCTCGCCACAACCATCCCCGTCCTCTCCCGAGCCCTCCGACGGCCTCCCCACACCCGTGCGCACTGTCCCATCCCCCTGCCCGTGCTCCACCGCCGCTGAAACACCGTCCCCGACGACCTCGCCGGAGCCCCACCTCCACCGAGCCGCCCCGGAGCTCCTGCCCATCACCACCATCGCCCCCGAGCCTCACCGACGCCACTATCCTCGCCGCCGTGCTCCCCTGCATCGACCGGTGCCCTCTCCGTCGCCGGAGAACCACCGGAATGCCGCCCACGTCGACCATGTCGCCTCGGCCTCGCCGGAGGAGCCCCCGCCGGCGATCCACCACCGTGGTGAGCCTCCCTTTCCCCCTCCACCGTCGGATCCAGATGAGCGGCCCAGATTAGAATGAATTAATCCCCGAACCGGTATTTCTTTCACTTCGGCCGCCCGCTCGTTTTTGCCCACACGCACACACCCGTAGCCAATAGCAGAGCGCCACGTCACCCCCTGTCCGTTAGCTAGGATTTTTCTTATTTTCTGTTTTGTTTTAAAAACAATATTAGTCCTGTTTTTGTATTTAGCATATCTTTTATGTTTTAAGTATTTTAAATTGATTCTTTTTGCATTAGGTCACAATTTTTATCTAGTTTCTGTAGATGCCAAATTTGACCATGTTTGAACATTTAAATATGAATTTAAACAGATTTGATTTAAATTTTGTTTTCTGAATATCTTGAGTTTTATAATATATTTTTGATTGATTCTTTTTGCTAATGGTCACTAGTGATCTTAGTTATCATTAGGTAGAGTTTGAGAATTTGTAGAATAAAAATTTATTAGGGTTTTTAACTAAAAACAGAATCTGATTAGTTCCTATTAGTTTAATTAGTTTGAATTACTTTGTTTAGAAAATCTGTATATGATTTATATTATGTTTTAGATTTCATTTAGCTTTAGTAGTTTACTTGCTGTTAACAAAGATAATTTGTTTAGTTTATAAATTATTGTTATAGGGACCTATACCCCTTTTTAAAATAGGTATAGTTTATTACAAAGCAAATTAGTTAGTAATAATTCTTTTAACTAAAGTTTTATATAATTAGATTCTGTTTTCAAATAAAATTTGTAGTAATTCCTTTCTGTTAAGAAATGTTTTGTTAATAAAATAATAATTTAGTTTTGCTCTATTATGATAGGAAAACTATATTCTTTATCATTAGGTAATGTTTGATAAAACAACTTAGTTTTAGTAGAGATTATTTTCACAAAGTTTTAGATGATCTAATTCTGTTTTGTAATAAAGATTTTTTTTATTAATTACTTTCTGTTAACTTAGTTGTTTCATAATTTGTTTTCTCTTAGTTTAAGGTTGTGTTCATTAGGCAAACACTTATGTTGTTTAGTATAATGTTTTCATAGTTTTACTTGTTCTTCAAAAGTAATTCTTTTTGCTAGTAAAATATTTACTAAAATCCTTTTGTTATATTTTACTTTGTTAATGTTTTGGTACTATTGAAAATAGTTGTTTGTAAGGGAAAACTACTTTAGTTGCTTTTATGAAAACCTTCTTGATTTTAACTTTTGTCTTAAGTATTTCCTTCATCAACCTTGTTGTTTTTGCTTCTTGTGTCACCTTGTGAATGTTAGTTTGATTGCTAGAAGTGTTTGCTCATGTATGCAATGTTTGTTATACAGATTTCATCGGAGAGTGACGTATAGTCTATCAAGTTATTTCTGAGAGCAATCTTTATCTTCATCAACAGTACAGGCAAGTTCACTTTGACCATCTATTTCATACCCATGTTTTTATTTGCATGTAGTGACATCATTCAGCAAATCCCTCCCGTAGTGTATAGAATATTCTTTATTCTTCTGTTCTACTATGGTGATCTTGCCAGTACATTCAATGTACTGACCTATATGGCTGCAACGTCTTATGTTGCAGATACTCTTCTACGACGGGTAAGAGTACGATTTCAGGGTTACGGTCCGCACTCAACTTGCCGTTGGTGTTATTGGGACTCCACTGCCGTTGACTGTATCCGCTCTTATTTTAAGGTATATACCACTTTTTACGTTTACATGTGATTGCACTTTGATATATACATTGATGTACTGTGTGTGCCAGCATACTGATCCAGGGATGGCATGGAACACACAGAGGCTTGACTCGTTTTGAGTCGGGTCGCTACACTCAGAGCTTGTAATAAATTCATGAGTCAATGGAAATTTATGGTGTCATGATTTATCTTATGTTGTATTACATGAGTTGTTACTTTATGAACAAAAGAACTCCGACCATTTTCGAGGATATGAGAAAATATGGTCTATGCATACATGAGTGCATTTCATTTTAAGTGTGGTAGTAACCACATGTACCTTTTCCGGATTAAGGAGTTTGGATAAGTGAATACAGGTGAAGAGAATGTGGAACCACCTCAAACTGTGTGGATGATAACCTTTGTGACAAAGTGCTTTCGAAGCTGGAACGTTGAGAAAAAAATGATTGTGGTGAAACCATACCCAAGGTTAAACAGACCAATGGAAAGGAAAATGAATTCCGCAGAGTGGAATCTAAACAAGAATAAGCCTGTGAATTGTTACCCCAAGGGTATGATGGAGTGAACTGAAGGTAATGTTGGATTATGGAACGATAGTAACCCCAGGAGTGAGTCAAAGCTATCCAAGAATTCAAGTGAACCCACAAGTCACTGACCTCAGGATTGATAAGGATCAAGCCCCACCTTTGTGAAAGAAGAAACTTGGAAGAAGCTACGACTGATCAGCAAATGTTTTCTTAGGAGTATACGATAACCTGAGAGTGGTGAAGAAACGATAGATGTTTTGTTCAGCATGCAGAAATCAATGGATTAACACGAACTTTTGTTCGTTGACAAGAGAAATTTCTGCAATGCTTGTGAGGAAGCCCCAGTGTTAGAATACGAGATTCACTAAACCTTATACAAGGTAATGATTTCAGTGCGGCATGGATTGATCACCGTGATGACTTACTCTTATCATTCTCTTGTTATTTGGATTGGTAAATCTGAGTGACTTACCCATAGTGAAGAGACAACGTTCTTTGAAAGCTTTTGTTTAAGCCTTAGAATGGTATGATGAAGAATCCTTGTACATGACAGTTGTTGTCACATGTAGGAATTCTACGGTGAGGAATGAAGCCACGAACCATTTTCATTGCAGGACAACCACTAATGGTAGATCACCATGAGATCATCGATAAGTTGTTTAGAATGATCACGAGGCCTATCAGTTAAGAAGACCCAGTACCGGAAGAAATACTTTGATGTGAGATCACAAGATTTTGATATTAAACGGAGGAGCATCACCGAAGAAACTAATCGTGAAGAAGGTGAACAGACAGATGCACCCAGAGGACTGCCAAGATTTGAGGGACTAGTAACTCTCATTTTAAGTGTGGTAGACCCACACTTCCAGGTCAATGGATTTGTTAGAAGACCCCCAAACCCTAACCTTTTTATTTCTAGCCCTTTCGAATCTCGAGGACGAGATTCATTTTAAGTGTGGTAGGTTTGTAACATCCCAAACTTTGGAATGTTATAATAACTATTAGAATGATTGATTGTTTGTTTGAGTGATTGAAAGTGAGTGAAATTTGAAACTTTTTGAAACTTTTGAAAATTTGATGAGAGGGAATGAAATGACTTTCCCAAAACTTTCACTCTGTATTTTGATCACCAGGAATTCAAATTTATTTCATCACAAAACCCCAGAGTGAAGATGGCATGATTTCTTCCATTTAAAGAAATGAAAAGGGATTTGAAAATGGTTTGGAATTTCCATTGAAAATAATTCAAATTCAGAAACTTTATGCAACTCAATGATTTTCATGAGAGAGGATAATATGACTTCTTCACTTTATATGAAATATGAGTTGGGAGTTTAAAAGAAATTGAAAGTGCCCCTGAATTATTTTGGAATCCATTTCATATTTCGTTCCTATTCAAAATTTCAAAGTATTCAAACCCCTTGTCAAAAAAAATTGAGAGGAGTAAATATGACACTCCAAACCAGGGGTATTTGTGTGAAGTTTTTGAACAATAAAAACCAGGGGTTGTTTTGAAAATATTTGCAAAACAATTTAAAAGCAAATAGGCCATTTGTGAAAATAATATTTTTCCAAAGTGTTCAAATAATAGAATAAAAATGTTCAATAAATGGCATTTATTATTCTATCAATTTTGATATACATTTTGACTATATTTGTAATTGAATCAATAGCATTAAAGTAGTCTTACTGCACTGTTTTGAAAAAAATGGAAACATCTTTAAAAGGCTTTAAAAGCCGCCGGCCCAGCCCCCCCCTAATCTCGCCCGAAACCACTCCCGACCGGTCGCCTGCTGTCTACGCTCCCTCTCCCCTCTCGCTGACATGTGGGACCCGTCGCCCGATCCCCTCTCACCTCACGGTCACCTTCCTCCTCCCCCCCCGATGAGCTCGCCGGAACCCTCGCCGGATTTCTCTCCTTCCCTTTCCTTGCGGACGCCCTGAGCCCACCAATAAGTAGCCGCAGCTCCCCTCTTCTCATTTCCCATTTTCCCCCTCGTGCTAGCCCCTCTCCTCACCGGAATCGCTCACCGGAATCCGAAGCCGCCGCCGTGCCATTTTCGTCGTACCGCTCCACCCCGACCCCCTCGTTGCCGTCCGAGCCCTCCACCTGCCCTACCACTCTCGCGCGCACCTCCCTATCCCCTCGCCTTCACCAGAGACCCACCAGAGCCACCACACTATCAACCTCGCCGGAGTCCGAACCGCCCCCGAGCTCGTGTCGCTCGTCACCGTCGCCCCGAGGCCCCTCCGACGCCACCATCGCCATCGTCGTGCTCCCCTGCATCGAACGGAGCCAACACCATCGCCGGAGACCCCCTAGAGCCGTCACCCACTTCGATCCCGAGCCGCCGCCGTCGCCGGAGCCCTCGCCGGACTTCACCCCGCCGCGGTGAGCCCCTTTCTCTCCTCCTTCGTCCGATCTTGAATGAACGGTGTAGATTAGAATAGGATACCCCTTCGGTTTATTTTAGAAGAACCGCCCGGTTTTTCTTTTCTGTTTTTAGACCGAAACATTTTTCTTTAGAAGCCGGCCGTCCGCTCGAATCAATAGATCACGCGCACCCCTTTAGCCAATCAGGATCTGCCACGTGTACCCCTGTCCGTTAGAAAACGATTTTTCCTTTTCTGTTTTAATTTCTGTTTCCAGAATAGTTTCTGATTTTGTTTTGCTTGTCGGACAGTCAGGGAAGCACTCTGAAAGACCATGTTTCTTTCATCCTGTTCTCAAACACCAGGCAGTGCGAGGACTTACCAGGAGGGAAAGAATCTTGTGGGTAAAGTACACAACACTCTGCAGAGTTAAACCTAATCGATTAGCCGTGTCCACGGTTACGGACAATTTGAGCTTCTAGACTTGGATCTATCTCTGAACTCTCAACACTGGACTGATAACTTAATTGTGGGCAACTTATGTTACTTGTGGGCATTGAGACATTGGTTGGCGAAACCATGTCATGATAGGTAACTCCATAGTGAAATTCCTGATATTCCTTTTGTTGTAGGAAAAGAAAATCAGCTTTTATGCAAAAACTCAGACATAGAGTCAGAAAGCCTTTGCATATAGAATATTCTTTATTCTTCTGTTCTACTATGGTGATCTTGCCAGTACATTCAATGTACTGACCTATATGGTTGCAACGTCTTATGTTGCAGATACTCTTCTACGATGGGTAAGAGTACGATTCAGGGTTACGGTCTGCACTCAACTTGCCGTTGGTGTTATTGGGACTCCACTCCCGTTGATTGTATCCGCTGCTATTTTAAGGTATATATCAGTTTACATTATTTCATGTGATTGCACTTTGATATATACATTTATGTACTGTGTGTGCCAGCATACTGATCCAGGGATGGCATAGAACACATAGAGGCTTGACTCGTTTTGAGTCGGGTCGCTACAGGCAGCCTCCTGGAGGCCATGTGGCCAGTGGCCAGGGCAGGGAGGGGTGGAGGCGCCCTAGGGTGGGCCTTAAGGCCCATTCACGCCTAGGGTTTGCCCCCTCCACCTCTTGTTGCGCCATGGGCTGCATGTGAGGGGCGCACCAGCCCACCTAGGGGATGGTTCCCTCCCACTTGTGGCCCATGCAGCCCTCCGGGGTTGGTGGCCCCACTTGGTGGACCCCCGGAACCCTTCCGATGGTCCCGGTACCCTACCGGTGACACCCGGAACACTTACGGAAACCAAATCCTCACTTCCTATATATCAATCTTCATCTCCGGAACATTCCGGGACTCCTCATGACGTCCGGGATCTCATCCGGGACTCTGAACAACCTTCGGTAACCACGTACACTATTTCCCTATAACCCTAGCGTCATCGAACCTTAAGTGGGTAGACCCTACGGGTTCGAGAGACACGTAGACATGACCGAGACACCTCTCCGGTCAATAACCAACAATGGGATCTGGATACCCATGTTGGCTCCCACGTACTCCACGATGATCTCATCGGATGAACCATGATGTCAGGGATTCAATCAATCCCGTATACAATTCCCTTTGTCTATCGATATGGTACTTGCCCGAGACTCGATCGTCGGTATCCCTATACCTTGCTCAATCTCGTTATCGGCAAGTCTCTTTACTCGTTCCGTAAGACATCATCCCGTGACTAACTCCTTAGTCACATTGAGCTCATTATGATGATGTCTTACCGAGTGGGCCTAGAGATACCTCTCCGCCACATGGAGTGACAAATCCTAGTCTCGATTCGTGTCAACCCAACAGACACTTTCGGAGATACCCGTAGTGTACCTTTATAGCCACCCAGTTACGTTGTGACATTTGGCACACCCAAAGCATTCCTACGGTATCCGGGAGTTACACAATCTCATGGTCTAAGGAAACAATACTTGACATTGAAAAGCTTTAGCAAACGAACTACACGATCTTGTGCTATGCTTAGGATTGGGTCTTGTCCAACACATCATTCGCCTAATGATGTGATCCCATTATCAACGACATCAAATGTCCATGGTCATGAAACCGTGACCATCTATTGATCAACGAGCTAGCCAACTAGAGGCTCACTAGGGACATGTTGTGGTCTATGTATTCACACATGTATTACGGTTTCCGGTTAACACAATTGTAGCATGAATAATACACAATTATCATGAACTAGGAAATACAATAATAACCATTTTATTATTGCCTCTAGGGCATATTTCCAACACCACCAACCGCGTTCTTGTAACGCTTCCTATTAGCAATCTTCAAATGTATGAAGATCCAATATCTCCCCGCTCGTTGCTGGTTTCTCCATAGATTGATCTTGGTGAACGTAGGAATTTTTTTGATTTACTACTACGTCTCCCAACAGTGACATCATGAGCTAGGTCTCTGCGTAGAATCTATGCACGAGTAGAGCACAAAGCAGTTGTGGGCGTCGATTTTGTTAATTTGCTTACCACTACTAGTCTTATCTTGATTTGGCGGTATTGTGGGATGAAGCGGCCCGGACCAGCTTTACACGTACGGTTACGTGAGACCGGTTCCACTTCCTGACATGCACTAGTTGCATAAGGTGGCTCGTAGGTGTCTGTCTCTCCCACCTTAGTCGGATTGGATTCGATGAAAAGGGTCCTTATGAAGGGTAAATAGCTACTGGCATATCAGGTTGTGGTTTTGGTGTAGGTAAGAAACGTTTTTGCTAGAAACCTATAGTAGCCACGTAAAACTTGCAACTACAAATTAGAGGAAGTCTAACTTGTTTTTGCAGCATATGCCTTGTGATGTGATATGGCCGAAAGGATGTGATGTGATGCATTGTGATGTGTGAGATTGATCATGTTCTTGTAATAGGATTCACGCCTTGCATGTCGATGAGTATGACAATCGGCTGGAGCCATAGGAGTTGTCTTATGTT
This sequence comes from Hordeum marinum, assembly GCA_022496015.1. Lineage (NCBI taxonomy): Eukaryota > Viridiplantae > Streptophyta > Magnoliopsida > Poales > Poaceae > Hordeum > Hordeum marinum. The sequence continues at coordinate 31,157,131 of CM039676.1, forward strand.
ATTGTATGACCTGCGTGTCAATCATAAACGCCATGTAATTACTTTACTTTATTGCTAAACATTAGCCATAGTAGTAGAAGTAATAGTTGGCGAGACAAATTCATGAAGACTCAATGATGCAGATCATGGTGTCGTGCCGGTGACAGTGATGATCATGGTACCCCGAAGATGGAGATCAAAGGAGCAAGATGATATTGGTCATATCATGTCACTAGATTGATTGCATGTGATGTTTATCATGTTTACATCTTATTTGCTTAGAATGACGGTAGTAAATAAGATGATCTCTCAATAAAATTTCAAGAGATGTGTTCACCCTAACTGTGCACCGTTGCTAAGGATCGTTGTTCCAAAGCACCACGTGATGATCGGGTGTGATAGGTTCTAACGTTCGCATACAATGGGTGTAAGCCAGATTTACACACGCGTAACACTTAGGTTGACTTGACGAGCCTAGCATGTACAGACATGGCCTCAGAACACGGAAGACCGAAAGGTCGAACATGAGTCGTATAGAAGATACGATCAACATGGAGATGTTCACCATGGATGACTAGTCCGTCTCACGTGATGATCGGACACGGGCTAGTTGACATGGATCATGTATCACTTGGATGACTAGAGAGATGTCTATCTAAGTGGGAGTTCATTAAATAATTTGATTATGTGAACTTAATTATCATGAACTTAGTCTTAAAGTGTTTTTGCAAATTATGTTGTAGATAGCTCGCGCTGTAGCTCGAACCCAAAGTAGACGAATGCATCTTCATAGAATACCATAAGGAAACTTTGGGTATACCTTCTATCTTAGATCCAAGTGCAAAAGTGTTTGTGGCTAAGAACGGGTCCTTTCTCGAGAAAGAGTTTCTCTCGAAAGAAATGAGTGGGAGGAAGATAGAACTTGATGAGGTTGTTGAACCTTTGTTTCAACCAGAGAGTAGCACAGCACAGAAAGATGTTTCTGTGGAGCCTACATCAGTTAAAGAGGAAGTTAATGATGATGATCATGAAGCTTCAGATCAAGTTAGTATCAAACCTCGTAGGTCGACAAGGACGCGTACTGATCCTGAGTAGTTCGTCAACCCTGTCTTGGAGGTCAAGTTGTTGGACAACGATGAACCTACGAACTATGGAGAAGCGATGGTGGGCCCGGATTCCAACAAATGGCTAGGAGCCATGAAATCCGAGAAAGGATCCATGTATGGAAACCAAGTATAGACTTTGGCGGACTTGCCCGTTGAATGGCAGGTCATTGAGTACAAATGGATTTTTGAGATGAATACAGACACTAATGGTGAAATGTCACCATTTATAAAGCTCGACTTGTAGCAAAGAAGTTTCCACCAAGTTCAAGGAGTTGACTGTGATGAGATTTTCTCATCCGTAGCGATGCTAAAAGTTTGTTAAAATTATGTTAGCAGTTGCTGCATTTTTCGATTATGAAATCTAGCAAATGGATGTCAAAACAGGGCTTCCTTAATGGTTTTCGTGAGGAAGAGTTGTATGTGATACAACCAGAAGGTTTTGTCAATCCTAAGGATGCTAAAAGGTATGCAAACTCCAGCGATCCTTCTATGGACTGGAGCAAGCATCTCGGAGTTGGACTATGAGCTTTGATGAAGTGATCAAAGTTTATGAGTTTATACGAAGTTTATAAGAAACTTGTATTTACAAGAAAGTGAGTGGGAACACTATAGAATTTCTGATAAGAATATGTAGTTGACATATTATTAATCAAAAACGATGTAGAATTTCTGGAAAGCATAAACGGTTGTTTGGAGAGAGTTTTTCAAAGGAAGGCCTAGATAAAGCTACCTAATTGTTGGGTGTCAAGATTTATAGAGATAGATCAAGATGTTTGATAATACTTTCAATAAGTACATGCCTTGACAAGATATTGAAGAAGTTCAATATGGATCAGTTTGAGAAAGGGTTCTTGTCTGTATTACAAGGTGTGAGATTGAGCACAACTCAATGCCCAACCACGACAGAAAATAGAGAAAAGATGAGTGTCATCCCCTATGCTTCAGCCATAGGCTCTATATAGTATGCCATGCTGCGTACCGCACATGTGTGTGCCTTGCCATGAGTCTGTCAAGGGGTACAAGAGTGATCCAGGAGTGGATCACTGGACAACGGTTGAAATTATCCTTAGTAACTAGAGGACTAAGGAAATATTTCTCGATTATGGAGGTGATAAAGAGTTCGTTGTAAAGGGTTACGACGATGCAATCTTTAACACCAATCCGGATGACTCTGAGTAGAAATTCGGATACATATAGTGGAGTAGCCATTTGGTATAGCTCCAAGTGGAGCGTGGTAGCAGTATCTATAGTAGGACATAGAAGTTTGCAAGGTACACACGGATCTGAATGTCGCAGACTCGTTGACTAAAACCTCTTTCACAAGCAAAACATGATCAAACCCCAGAACTGATTGGGTGTTAATCACATGATGATATGATCACATGGTGATGTAAGTGTTAATCACATGGCGATGTGAACTGGATTATTGACTCTAGTGCAAGTGGGAGACTGTTTGAAATATGCCCTAGAGGCAATAATAAATTGGTTATTATTGTATTTCCTTGTTCATGATAATTGTCTATTGTTCATGCTATAATTGTGTTAACCGGAAATCTTAATACATGTGTGAATACATAGACCACAACATGTCCCTAGTGAGCCTCTAGTTGACTAGCTCGTTGATCAATAGATGGTCACGGTTTCATGACCATGGACATTGGATGTCGTTGATAACGGGATCACTCTTGGGAGACATAGTAGTAAATCAAAAATTTTCCTACGTGTCACCAAGGTCTATCTATGGAGAAACCAGCAACGAGAGGGGAGAGATTGCATCTTCATACCTTTGAAGATCTCTAAGCGGAAGCATTGCTAGAACGCGGTTAATGGAGTCGTACTCGCAGCGATTCAGATCGCGGTAGATCCGATCAAGTGCCGAACGGACGACTCCTCCGCGTTCAACACACGTGCAGCCCGGTGATGTCTCCTACGCCTTGATCCAACAAGGAGGAAGGAGAGGTTGGGGAAGAGATCCAGCAGCAGCACGACGGCGTGGTGGCGGTGGAGCTGCGTGGTACTCCGACAGAGCTTCGCTAAGCACTACGGAGAACGACGAGAGGAGGAGGTAGGGCTGCGCCAGGGAGGAGATGAACTTGTGTGTTGTGCAGCCCTAAAACCCACCACTATATATAGGAGGAGGGGAGGGGAGGGGCTGCGCCCTAGGGTTCCACCCTAGGGGTGGCGACAGCCTCCAGGAACCCATCTGGCCGGTGGCCAGGGCAGGGAGAGGTGGAGGCGCCCTAGGGTGGGCCTTAAGGCCCATCCACGCCTAGGGTTTTCCCTCCTCCACCATTGCTGCGCCTTGGTCTGGGGTGGAAGGCGCACCAGCCCACCTAAGGGCTGGCTCCCTCCTACTCTTGGCCCATGGAACCTTCCGGGGCAGGTGGGCCCACTTGGTGGACCCCCGGAACCCTTCCGGTGGTCCCGGTACACTACCGGTGACACCTGGAACACTTCCGATAACCAAATCCTCACTTCCTATATATCAATATTCATATGCGGACCATTTCGAGACTCCTAGTGACGTCTGGGATCTCATCCAGGACTCCGAACAACCTTCGGTAACCACGTACACTATTTCCCTATAACCCTAGCGTCATCGAACCTTAAGTGTGTAGACCCTACGGGTTCGGGAGACACGTAGACATGACCGAGACACCTCTCCGGTCAATAACCAACAGCGGAATCTGGATACCCATGTTGGCTCCCACGTACTCCATGATGATCTCATCGGATGAACCACGATGTCAAGGATTCAATCAATCCCGTATGCAATTCCCTTTGTCTATCGGTATGGTACTTGCCCGAGATTCGGTCGTCGGTATCCCTATACCTTGTTAAATCTCGTTACCGGCAAGTCTCATTACTCATTCCGTAATACATCATCCCGTGGCTAACTCCTTAGTCACATTGAGCTCATTATGATGATTTCTTACCGAGTGGGCCCAGAGATACCTCTCTGCCACACGGAGTGACAAATCCCAGTCTCGATTCGTGTAAACCCAACAAACACTTTCGGAGATACCCTAGTGTACCTTTATAGCCACCAAGTTACGTTGTGACGTTTGGCACACCCAAAGCATTCCTACGGTATCTGGGAGTTACATAATCTCATGGTCTAAGGAAATGATACTTGACATTGAAAAGCTTTAGCAAACGAACTACACGATCTTGTGCTATGCTTAGGATTGGGTCTTGTCCAGCACATCATTCTCCTAATTATGTGATCTCGTTATCAACGACATCAAATGTCCATGGTCATAAAACCGTGACCATCTATTGATCAACGAGCTAGCCAACTAGAGGCTCACTAGGGACATGTTGTGGTCTATGTATTCACACATGTATTACGGTTTCTGGTTAACACAACTGTAGCATGAATAATACACAATTATCATGAACTAGGAAATACAATAATAACCATTTTATTATTGCCTCTAGGGAATATTTCCAACACCACCAACCGCGTTCTTGTAACGCTTCCTCTTAGCAATCTTCAAATGTATGAAGATCCAATATCTCCCCGCTCGTTGCTGGTTTCTCCATAGATAGATCTTGGTGAACGTAGGAATTTTTTTGATTTACTACTACGTCTCCCAACAGTGGCGTCATGAGCTAGGTCTATGCGTAGAATATATGCACGAGTAGAGCACAAAGCAGTTGTGGGCGTCGATTTTGTTAATTTGCTTACCACTACTAGTCTTATCTTGATTTGGCGGTATTGTGGGATGAAGCGGCCCGGACCAGCTTTACACGTACGGTTACGTGAGACCGGTTCCACTGCCTGACATGCACTAGTTGCATAAGGTGGCTCGCAGGTGTCTGTCTCTCCCACCTTAGTCGGATTGGATTCGATGAAAAGGGTCCTTATGAAGGGTAAATAGCTACTGGCATATCAGGTTGTGGTTTTGGCGTAGGTAAGAAACATTTTTGCTAGAAACCTATAGTAGCCACGTAAAACTTGCAACTACAAATTAGAGGAAGTCTAACTTGTTTTTGCAGCATATGCCTTGTGATCTGATATGGCTGAAAGGATGTGATGTGATGCATTGTGATGTGTGAGATTGATCATGTTCTTGTAATAGGATTCACGCCTTGCATGTCGATGAGTATGACAACCGGCTGGAGCCATAGGAGTTGTCTTATGTTATTGTATGACCTGCGTGTCAATCATAAATGCCATGTAATTACTTTACTTTATTGCTAAACGTTAGCCATAGTAGTAGAAGTAATAGTTGGCGAGACAAATTCATGAAGACACAATGATGCAGATCATGGTGTCGTGCCGGTGACAGTGATGATCATGGTGCCCCGAAGATGGAGATCAAAGGAGCAAGATGATATTGGTCATATCATGTCACTAGATTGATTGCATGTGATGTTTATCATGTTTACATCTTATTTGCTTAGAATGACGGTAGTAAATAAGATGATCTCTCAATAAAATTTCAAGAGATGTGTTCACCCTAACTGTGCACCGTTGCTAAGGATCGTTGTTCCAAAGCACCACGTGATGATCGGGTGTGATAGGTTCTAACGTTCGCATACAATGGGTGTAAGCCAGATTTACACACGCGTAACACTTAGGTTGACTTGACGAGCCTAGCATGTACAGACATGGCCTCAGAACACGGAAGACCGAAAGGTCGAACGTGAGTCGTATAGAAGATACGATCAACATGGAGATGTTCACCATGGATGACTAGTCCGTCTCACGTGATGATCGGACACGGGCTAGTTGACATGGATCATGTATCACTTGGATGACTAGAGAGATGTCTATCTAAGTGGGAGTTCATTAAATAATTTGATTATGTGAACTTAATTATCATGAACTTAGTCTTAAGGTGTTTTTGCAAATTATGTTGTAGATAGCTCGCGCTGTAGCTCGAACCCAAAGTAGACGAATGCATCTTCATAGAATACCATAAGGAAACTTTGGGTATACCTTCTATCTTAGATCCAAGTGCAAAAGTGTTTGTGGCTAAGAACGGGTCCTTTCTCGAGAAAGAGTTTCTCTCGAAAGAAATGAGTGGGAGGAAGATAGAACTTGATGAGGTTGTTGAACCTTTGTTTCAACCAGAGAGTAGCGCAACACAGAAAGATGTTTCTGTGGAGCCTACGTCAGTTAAAGAGGAAGTTAATGATGATGATCATGAAGCTTCAGATCAAGTTAGTATCAAACCTCGTAGGTCGACAAGGACGCGTACTGATCCTGAGTAGTTCGTCAACCCTGTCTTGGAGGTCAAGTTGTTGGACAACGATGAACCTATGAATTATGGAGAAGCGATGGTGGGGCCGGATTCCAACAAATGGCTAGGAGCCATGAAATCCGAGAAAGGATCCATGTATGGAAACCAAGTATAGACTTTGGCGGACTTGCCCGTTGAATGGCAGGTCATTGAGTACAAATGGATTTTTGAGATGAATACAGACACTAATGGTGAAATGTCACCATTTATAAAGCTCGACTTGTAGCAAAGAAGTTTCCACCAAGTTCAAGGAGTTGACACTGATGAGATTTTCTCATCCGTAGCGATGCTAAAAGTTTGTTAAAATTATGTTAGCAGTTGCTGCATTTTTCGATTATGAAATCTAGCAAATGGATGTCAAAACAGGGCTTCCTTAATGGTTTTCGTGAGGAAGAGTTGTATGTGATACAACCAGAAGGTTTTGTCAATCCTAAGGATGCTAAAAGGTATGCAAACTCCAGCGATCCTTCTATGGACTGGAGCAAGCATCTCGGAGTTGGACTATGAGCTTTGATGAAGTGATCAAAGTTTATGAGTTTATACGAAGGTTATAAGAAACTTGTATTTACAAGAAAGTGAGTGGGAACACTATAGAATTTCTGATAAGAATATGTAGTTGACATATTATTAATCGGAAACGATGTAGAATTTCTGGAAAGCATAAACGGTTGTTTTGAGAGAGTTTTTCAAAGGAAGTCCTAGATAAAGCTACCTAATTGTTGGGTGTCAAGATTTATAGAGATAGATCAAGATGTTTGATAATACTTTCAGTAAGTACATGCCTTGACAAGATATTGAAGAAGTTCAATATGGATCAGTTTGAGAAAGGGCTCTTGTCTGTATTACAAGGTGTGAGATTGAGCACAGCTCAATGCCCGACCACGACAGAAAATAGAGAAAAGATGAGTGTCATCCCCTATGCTTCAGCCATCGGCTCTATATAGTATGCCATGCTGCATACCGCACATGTGTGTGCCTTGCCATGAGTCTGTCAAGGGGTACAAGAGTGATCCAGGAGTGGATCACTGGATAACGGTCGAAATTATCCTTAGTAACTAGAGGACTAAGGAAATATTTCTCGATTATGGAGGTGATAAAGAGTTCGTTGTAAAGGGTTACGACGATGCAATCTTTAACACCAATTCGGATGACTCTGAGTAGAAATTCGGATACATATAGTGGAGGAGCCATTTGATATAGCTCCAAGTGGAGCATGGTAGCAGTATCTACAGTAGGACATAGAAGTTTGCAAGGTACACACGGATCTGAATGTCGCAGACTCGTTGACTAAAACATCTTTCACAAGCAAAACATGATCAAACCCCAGAACTGATTGGGTGTTAATCACATGATGATGTGATCACATGGTGATGTAAGTGTTAATCACATGGCGATGTGAACTGGATTATTGACTCTAGTGCAAGTCGGAGACTGTTTGAAATATGCCCTAGAGGCAATAATAAAATGGTTATTATTGTATTTCCTTGTTCATGATAATTGTCTATTGTTCATGCTATAATTGTGTTAACCGGAAATCTTAATACATGTGTGAATACATAGACCACAACATGTCCCTAGTGAGCCTCTAGTTGACTAGCTCGTTGATCAATAGATGGTCACGGTTTCATGACCATGGACATTGGATGTCGTTGATAATGGGATCACTGTTGGGATACATAGTAGTAAATCAAAAATTTTCCTACGTGTCACCAAGGTCTATCTATGGAGAAACCAGCAAAGAGAGGGGAGAGATTGCATCTTCATACCTTTGAAGATTGCTAAGCGGAAGCATTGCTAGAACGCGGTTAATGGAGTCGTACTCGCAGCGATTCAGATCGCGATAGATCCGATCAAGTGCCGAACGGACGGCACCTCCGCGTTCAACACACGTGCAGCCCGGTGACGTCTCCTACACCTTGATCCAACAAGGAGGAAGGAGAGGTTGGGGAAGAGCTCCAGCAGCAGCACGACGGCATGGTGGTGGTGGAGTAGCAAGGTATCCCGGCAGGGCTTTGCCAAGCGCTGCGGAGGAGGAAGAAGAGAGGTAGAGCTTTGCCGAGAGAGAGAGAGAGTTTAGAGCTGTTCTCAAGAGGCAAAACCCTTGGGTATATATAGGAGGACGGAGAGGGAGAGATTCCTTGGCCCCTCCTCCAAGGAGGAGAGGTTCGGCCGACCCTAGGGAAGAGCCCACCTCCCACAAGGGAGGTGGATCTCTTCCTTTTGAATCTTTTCAGCCCTTATCTCTTATCTCCAGCCGCATGGGCCCTCATAGATGGTCTTGGCCGACCCAATGTGGGATGGCTCACGTCCTCTAAGGGCCCATGAAGTCCTATGGTCGTCACACCCCTCCCAGGGGTCCTCCGGCACCCTCCCGGCACTCCCGGTACACTACCCATGAGCCCGAAAACTTTCCGGTGACCAAAACTGGACTTCCTATATATCAATCTTTACCTCTGGATCATTCCGGAGCTCCTCGTGATGTCCGGGATCTCATCCGGGACTCCAAACAACCTTCGGTAATCACGTATAACTTTTCCCTATAACCTTAGCATCATCGAACCTTAAGTGTGTAGACCCTACGGGTTCGGGAGACACGTAGACATGACCGAGAAACCTCTCCGGCCAATAACCAAGAGCGGGATCTGGATACCAATGTTGGCTCCCACGTACTCCGCGATGATCTCATCGGATGAACCATGATGTCAAGGATTCAATCAATCCCGTATACAATTCCCTATGTCTATCGGTATGGTACTTGCCCGAGATTTGATCGTCGGTATCCCTATACCTTGTTCAATCTCGTTACCGACAAGTCTCTTTACTCGTTCCGTAAATCATCATCCCATGGATAACACCTTAGTCACATTGAGCTCATTATGATGATGTCTTATCAAGTGTGCCCAGAGATACCTCTCCGTCACACGGGGTGACAAATCCGAGTCTCGATTCGTGTCAACCCAACAGACACTTTCGGAGATACCCGTAGCATACCTTTATAGCCACCCAGTTACGTTGTGACATTTGGCACACCCAAAGCATTCCTACGGTATCCAGGAGTTACACAATCTCATGGTCTAAGGAAATGATACTTGACATTGAAAAGCTTTAGCAAACGAACTACACGATCTTGTGCTATGCTTAGGATTGGGTCTTGTCCATCACATCATTCTCCTAATGATGTGATCCCGTTATCAACGCCATCCAATATCCATGGTCATGAAACCGTGACCATCTATTGATCAACGAGCTAGCCAACTAGAGGCTTACTAGGGACATGTTGTGGTCTATGTATTCACACATGTATTACGGTTTCCGGTTAACACAATTGTAGCATGAATAATAGACAATTATCCTTAACTAGGAAATACAACAATAAACATTTTATTATTGCCTCTAGGGCATATTTCCAATAGTCTCCCACTTGCACTAGAGTCAATAATCTAGTTACATTGTGTTGAATCGAACACCCATAGCATTCTTGTGTTGATCATGTTTTGCTCGTGAGAGAGGTTTAGTCAATGGATCTGCGACATTCAGATCCGTATGCACTTTACAAATATCTATGTCTCCCTCCTGAATGTAATCACGGATGGAGTTGAAGCGGCGCTTGATGTGTCTATTCTTCTTGTGAAACCTGGGCTCCTTCGCAAGGGCAATAGCTCCAGTGTTGTCACAGAGTAGAGTCATCGGGCCCAACACATTTGGAATCACTCCTAGGTCGGTGATGAACTCCTTCATCCAGACTCCCTCCTTCGCTGCTTCCGAAGCAGCTATGTACTCCGCTTCACATGTAGATGCCGCCATGACGCTTTGGTTGCAGCTGCTCTAGCTTACTGCCCCTCCATTCAAAATATACACGTATCCGGTTTGCGACTTGGAGTCGTCCGGATCTGTGTCGAAGCTAGCATCAACGTAACCCTTTACGACGAGCTCTTCGGCACCTCCATAAACGAGAAACATGTCCTTTGTCCTTTTCAGGTACTTCAGGATATTCTTGACCACTGTCCAGTGTTCCGCTCCGGGATCACTTTGGTACCTCCCTACCAAGCTTATGGCAAGGTTCACATCAGGTCTGGTACACAGCATGGCATACATAATAGAGCCTATGGATGAAGCATAGGGGATGACACTCATGTCTTCTCTATCCTTTGCCGTGGTCGGGCATTGAGTCGTACTCAATCTCAAACCTTGCAACACAGGCAAGAACCCCTTCTTGGACTGATCCATATTGAACTTCTTCAATATCTTTTCAAGGTATGTGCTTTGTGAAAGACCAATGAGGCGTTTTGATCTATCTCTGTAGATCTTAATACCTAATATGTAAGCAGCTTCTCCAAGGTCCTTCATTGAAAAACACTTATTCAAGTAGGCCTTTATACTTTCCAAGAGTTCTATATTATTTCCCATTATCAGCATGTCATCCACATACAGTATAAGAAATGCTATAGAGCTCCCACTCACTTTCTTGGAAATACAGGGTTCTCCATAAACCTGTACAAACCCAAACGCTTTAATCACCTCATTAAAGCGAATGTTCCAACTCCCAGATGCTTGCACCAGCCCATAAATGGAGCACTGGAGCTTGCATACCTTGTTAGCATCTTTAGGATCGACAAAACCTTCCGGCTGCATCATATACAGTTCTTCCTTGAGGAAGCCATTAAGGAATGCCGTTTTGACGTCCATTTGCCAGATCTCATAATCATAAAATGCGGCAACTGCTAACATGATTCGGACTGACTTTAGCATCACTACGGGTGAGAAAGTCTCATCGTAGTCAACTTCGTGAACTTGTCGATAACCCTTAGCGACAAGCCGTGCCTTGTAGGCGGTCACATTACCGTCCGCGTCAGTGTTCTTCTTAAAGATCCATTTATTTTCAATGGCTCGCTTATCATCAGGCAAGTCCACCAAAGTCCATACTTTGTTCTCATACATGGATCCTATCTCGGATTTCATGGCCTCAAGCCTTTTTTCGGAATCCGGGACCGCCATCGCATCTTCATAGTTCGAAGGTTCACCGTTGTCCAACAACATGATCTCTGGGACAGGGTTGCCGTACCACTCTGGTGCAGAACGTGTCCTAGTGGACCTTCGAATAGCAACTTGATCTGAAGCTTCATGATCATCATCATTAACTTCCTCTCTAGCCGGTGTAGGCTCCACAAAAACAACTTCCTGTGCTGCGCTACTTTCCGGTTCGAGTGGAGGTACAACTACCTCATCAAGTTCTATTTTCCTCCCACTTACTTCTTTCGAGAGAAACTCTTTCTCGATAAAGGATCCATTCTTGGCAACAAAGACTTTGACCTCGGATCGTAGGTAGAAGGTATACCCAATAGTCTCCTCGGGATATCCTATGAAGACACACTTTTCCGCTTTGGGTTCGAGCTTCTGAGGTTGAAGTTTCTTCACGTAAGCATCGCATCCCCAAACTTTTAGAAACGACAGCTTAGGTTTCTTTCCAAACCATAATTCATACGGTGTCGTCTCAACGGATTTAGACGGTGACCTATTTAAAGTGAATGCGGCAGTCTCTAATGCATATCCCCAAAATGATAGCGGTAAGTCGGTAAGAGACATCATCGATCGCTCCATATCCAATAGAGTGCGATTGCGACGTTCAGACACACCATTTCGTTGAGGTGTGCCGGGCGGCGTGAGTTGTGAAACAATTCCACATTTCCTAAGGTGCCTGCCAAACTCGTGACTTAAATATTCTCCGCCACGATCAGATCGTAGGCATTTTATTTTCCTGTCACGTTGATTTTCGACCTTACTCTGAAATTCCTTGAACCTTTCAAAGGTTTCATACTTGTGTTTCATTAAGTAGACATAACCATATCTTCTCAAGTCATCGGTGAGGGTGAGAACATAACGGTAGCCACCGCGAGCCTCGATGCTCATTGGACTGCATACATCGGTATGTATTATCTCCAACAAGTCAGTTACTCGCTCCATTGTTCCGGAGAACGGAGTCTTGGTCATCTTGCCCATGAGGCATGGTTCGCACGTGTCAAATGATCCAAAATCAAGTGACTCCAAAAGTCCATCAGCATGGAGCTTCTTCATGCGTTTGATACCAATATGACCAAGACGGCAGTGCCACATGTAAGTGGGACTATCGTTATCAACTTTACACTTTTTGGTACTCACACTATGGACATTTGTAACATCACGTTCGAGATTCATCAAAAATAAACCATTGACCAGCGGGGCATGAGCATAAAACATTTCTCTCATATAAATAGAACAACCATTATTCTCGGATTTAAATGAGTAGCCATCTCGCATCAAGCGAGATCCAGAAACAATGTTCATGCTCAAAGCTGGTACTAAATAACAATTATTAAGGTTTAAAACTAATACTGAAGGTAGATGTAGAGGTAGCGTGCTGACGGCGATCACATCGACCTTGGAACCATTCCCGACGCGCATCGTCACCTCGTCCTTGGCCAGCCTCTGCTTATTCCGCAGCTCCTGCTTGGAGTTACAAATGTGAGCAACTGCACCAGTATCAAATATCCAGGAGCTACTACGAGCGCTGGTCAAGTACACATCAATAAAAAGTATATCACATATACCTTTAACGTTGCCGTCCTTCTTATTCGCTAAATACTTGGGGCAGTTCCGCTTCCAGTGACCGGTACCCTTGCAATAAAAGCACTCAGTCTCAGGCTTGGGTCCATTTTTCTTATTCTTCCCGGCAACTTGCTTACCGGGCGCGGCAACAGCTTTGCCGTCCTTCTTGAAGTTCTTCTTACCCTTGCCTTTCTTGAAACTAGTGGTCTTATTTACCATCAACACTTGATGCTCCTTTCTGATCTCGACCTCTGCTGATTTCAGCATCGAGTACAACTCAGGAATGGACTTCTCCATACCCTGCATGTTGTAGTTCATCACAAAGCTTTTGTAGCTAGGTGGAAGCGACTGGAGGATTCTGTCAATGACCGAGTCATCCGGGAGATTAACTCCCAGCTGAGTCAAGCGGTTGTGAAGCCCCGACATCTTGAGGATGTGCTCACTGACAGAACTATTCTCCTCCATCTTACAGCTAAAGAACTTGTCGGAGATGTCATATCTCTCGACCCGGGCATGAGCTTGGAAAACCAGTTTCAGCTCTTGGAACATCTCATATGCTCCGTGTTTCTCAAAACGCTTTTGGAGCCCTGGTTCTCAACTATAAAGCATGCTGCACTGAACAAGGGAGTAGTAATCGCAGCGAGAATGCCAAGCGTTCGCAACGTCTTGTTCTGTTGGGAGAAGGGGTGGGTCACCTAGCAGTGCATCAAGGACATACAGTTTCTTGGAAGCTATGAGGATGATTCTCAAGCCACGGACCCAGTCCGAGTAGTTGCTTCCATCATCTTTCAGCTTGGTTTTCTCTAGGAACGCATTGAAATTGAGGTTGACATTTGCGTTGGCCATTGGATCTACAATATAGATATTAAAGGCAATTTTAGACTAAGTTCATGATAATTAAGTTCAGATAATCAAATTATTCAATGAACTCCCACTTAGATAGACATCTCTCTAGTCATCCAAGTGATACATGATCCATGTCAACTAGCCCGTGTCCGATCATCACGTGAGACGGACTAGTCATCCATGGTGAACATCTTCATGTTGATCGTATCTTCTATACGACTCATGTTCGACCTTTCGGTCTTCCGTCTTCCGAGGCCATGTCTGTACATGCTAGGCTCATCAAGTCAACCTAAGTGTTTCGCGTGTGTAAATCTGGCTTACACCCGTTGTATGCGAACGTTAGAACCTATCACACCCGATCATCATGTGGTGCTTCGGAACAACGATCCTTAGCAACGGTGCACAGTTAGGGTGAACACTTCTCTTGAAATTTTATTGAGAGATCATCTTATTTACTACCATCGTTCTAAGCAAATAAGATGTAAACATGATAAACATCACATGCAATCAATATAGTGACATGATATGGCCAATATCATCTTGCTCCTATGATCTCCATCTTCGGGGCACGATGATCATCATTGTCACCGGCACGACACCATGATCTCCATCATTGTGTCTTCATGAAGTTGTCTCGCCAACTATTACTACTACTACTATGGCTAACGCTTAGCAATAAAGTAAAGTAATTACATGGCGTTTATGATTGACATGCAGGTCATACAATAATATAAGACAACTCCTATGGCTCCTGCCGGTTGTCATAGTCATCGACATGCAAGTCGTGAACCCTATTACAAGAACATGATCAATCTCATACATCACAATGCATCACATCACATCCTTCTGGCCATATCACATCACAAGGCATATGCTGCAAAAACAAGTTAGACGTCCTCTAATGTGTAGTTGCAAGTTTTTTTACGTGGTTGCTATAAGTTTCTAGCAAGAACGTTTCTTACCTACGCCAAAACCACAACGTGATATGCCAATTGCTATTTACCCTTCATAAGGACCCTTTTCATCAAATCCAATCCGACTAAGGTGGGATAGACACACACCCGCTAGCCACCTTATGCAACTAGTGCATGTCAGGCGGTGGAACCGGTCTCACGTAAGCGTACGTGTAAGGTTGGTCCGGGCCGCTTCATCCGACAATACCGTCGAATCAAGATAAGACTAGTAACGGCAAGCATATTAACAAAATCGACGCCCACAACTGCTTTGTGTTCTACTCGTGCATAGATTCTACTCATAGACCTAGCTCATGATGCCACTATTGGGAGACGTAGTAGTAAATCAAAATTTTTCCTAAGTGTCACCAAGATCTATCTATGGAGAAACCAGCAACGAGAGGGGAGAGATTGCATATTCATACCTTTGAAGATCGCTAAGCGGAAGCATTGCTAGAACGCGGTTGATGGAGTCGTACTCGCAGGAATTCAGATCGTGGTAGATCCGATCAAGTGCCGAACGGACGGCACCTCCGCGTTCAACACACGTGCAGCCCGGTGACGTCTCCTACACCTTGATCCAGCAAGGAGGAAGGAGAGGTTGGGAAAGAGCTCCAGCAGTAGCACGACGGCGTGGTGGTGGTGGAGTAGCAAGGTATCCCGGCAGGGCTTCGCCAAGCGTTGCGGAGGAGGAAGAAGAGAGGTAGAGCTTCGCCGAGAGAGAGAGAGAGTTTAGAGCTGTTCTCAAGAGGCAAAACCCATGGGTATATATAGGATGAGGGAGAGGGAGGGCTGCCTTGGCCCCTCCTCCAAGGAGGAGAGGTTCGGCCGACCCTAGGGAAGAGTCCACCTCCCACAAGGGAGGTGGATCTCTTCCTTTTGAATCTTTTCAGCCCTTATCTCTTATCTCCAGCCGCATGGGCCCTCATAGATGGTCTTGGCCGACCCAATATGGGATGGCACACCTCCTCTAAGGGACCATGAAGTCCTATGGTCGTCACACCCCTCCCGGGGGTCCTCCGACACCCTCTTGGCACTCCCGGTACACTACCGATGAGCCCGAAAACTTTTCGGTGACCAAAACTAGACTTCCTATATATCAATCTTTACCTCCGGACCATTTTGGAGCTCCTCGTGAAGTCCAGGATCTCATCCGGGACTCCGAACAACCTTCGGTAATCACTTATACCTTTTCCCTATAACCCTAGCATCATCGAACCTTAAGTGTGTAGACCCTACGGGTTCGGGAGACACGTAGACATGACCGAGACACCTCTCTGGCCAATAACCAACAGCGGGATCTGGATACCCATGATGTCTCCCTCGTACTCCGCGATGATCTCATCGGATGAACCACGATGTCAAGGATTCAATCAATCCCGTATACAATTCCCTTTGTCTATCGGTATGGTACTTGCCCGAGATTCGATCGTCGGTATCCCTATACCTTGTTCAATCTCGTTACCGGCAAGTCTCTTTACTCGTTCCGTAATACATCATCCCATGGCTAACACCTTAGTCACATTGAACTCATTATGATGATGTCTTACCGAGTGGGCCCAGAGATACCTCTCCGTCACACGGAGTGACAAATCCAAGTCTCGATTCGTGTCAACCCAACAGACACTTTCGAAGATACCCGTAGCGTACCTTTATAGCCACCCAGTTACGTTGTGACGTTTGGCACACCCAAAGCATTCCTACGGTATCCGGGAGTTACAAAATCTCATGGTCTAAGGAAATGATACTTGACATTGAAAAGCTTTAGCAAACGAACTACACGATCTTGTGCTATGCTTAGGATTGGGTCTTGTCCGTCACATCATTCTCCTAATGATGTGATCCCGTTATCAACGACATCCAATGTCCATGGTCATGAAACCGGGACCATCTATTGATCAACGAGCTAGCCAACTAGAGGCTTACTAGGGACATGTTGTGGTCTATGTATTCACACATGTATTACGGTTTCCGTTTAACACAATTGTAGCATGAATAATAGACAATTATCTTGAACTAGGAAATACAACAATAACCATTTTATTAATGCCTCTAGGGCATATTTCGAACAATCACATCATTAGGAGATTGATGTCATGGACAAGACCCAATCCGAAGCATAGCACAAGATCATGTAGTTCGTTTGCTAAAGCTTTTCTAATGTCAAGTATCGATTCCTTAGACCATGAGATTGTGCAACTCCCGGATACCATAGGAATGCTTTGGGTGTGCCAAACGTCACAACGTAACTGGGTGGCTATAAAGGTAGACTACGGGCATCTCCGAAAGTGTCTGTTGTGTTGGCACGAATCGAGACTGGGATTTGTCACTCCGTGTGACGGAGAGGTATCTCTGGGCCCACTCGGTAAGACACCATCATAATGAGCTCAAAGTGACTAAGGAGTTAGCCACGAGATGATGTATTACGGAACGACTAAAGAGACTTGCCGGTAAGAGATCATCATAATGAGCTCAATGTGACTAAGGAGTTAGCCAGGGATGATCTATTACGGAACGAGTAAAGAGACTTGCCGGTAACGAGATTGAACAAGGTATAGGGATACCGACGATCTAATCTCGGGCAAGTATCATACCGATAGACAAAGGGAATTGAATACGGGATTAATTGGATCCCTGACATCGTGGTTCATCGGATGAGATCATCATGGAGTACGTGGGAGCCAACATGGGTATCCAGATCCCACTGTTGGTTATTGACCGGAGAGGTGTCTCGGTCATGTCTACGTGTCTCTCGTACCCGTAGGGTCTACACACTTAAGGTTCGGTGACGCTAGGGTTATAGGGAAATAGTGTACATGGTTACCGAAGGTAGTTTGAAGTCCCGTATGAGATCCCGGACGTCACGAAGAGTCCCAGAATGGTCCGGAGACGAAGATTGATATATAGGAAGTGAGGATTTGGTTACCGCAAGAGATTCGGGCATCAACGGTAATGTACCGGGACCACCGGAAGGGTTCTGGGGGTCCACCAAGTGGGGCCACCATCCCGAGAGGGCTGCATGGCCACAAGTAGGAGGAACCAACCCCTAGGTGGGCTGGTGTGCCCCCCACAAGAGGCCCAAGGCACAGGAAGAGGTGGAGGGGGGCAAACCCTAGGGCAGGTGGGCCCTAAGGCCCACCCTAGGGCAGCCGCACCCCTCTCCCTCTTGGCCGCCGGCCAGATGGGATCTGGAGGCTGCCGCCAGCCCCTAGGGTGGGAACCCTAGGGTGCAGCCCTCCCACCCCTCCTCCTATATATAGTGGAGGTATTGGGGGCTGCCATAAATACGGTTCTCTCCCTCTCTGGCGCAGCCCTACCTCTCCCTCTCCTCGTCCTCCATAGTGCTTAGCAAAGCTTTGCCGGAGTACCACGCAGCTCCACCGCCACCATGCCGTCGTGCTGCCGGAGCTCTTCCCCAACCTCTCCTTCCTCCTTGCTAGATCAAGGCGTAGGAGACGTCACCGGGCTGCACGTGTGTTGAACGCAGAGGCGTCGTTATTCGGCGCTAAGATCGGAATCCACCGCGATCTGAATCGCTGCGAGTATGACTCCACCAACCGCGTTCTTGTAATGCTTCTGCTTAGCGATCTTCAAAGGTATGAAGATCCAATCTCTCCTACTCGTTGCTGGTTTCTCCATAGATAGATCTTGGTGAACGTAGGAATTTTTTTGATTTACTACCACATCTCCCAAAACCACCAGGCCCAAGGCACAACAAAAGGAGAGAGGGCGGGCGGGGGGGGGGGGGGGGGCAAACCCAGGCATAGATGGGCCTTAGGCCCACCTAGGGCGCCGCCCTCCCTCTCCCTCTGTGGCTGCCGCACCAGGAGCCATCTAGGTGTGCCAGGCAGCATGAGTTGTGAAACAATTCCACATTTCCTAAGGTGCGTGCCAAACTCGTGACTTAAATATTCTCCGCCATGATCAGATCGTAGGCATTTTATTTTCCTGTTACCTTGATTCTCTACCTCACTTTGAATTTCCTTGAACCTTTCAAAGGTTTTAGACTTGTGTTTCATTAAGTAGACATATCCATATCTGCTCAAGTCATCAGTGAGGGTGAGAACATAACGGTAGCCACCGCGAGCCTCGACACTCATTGGACTGCATACATCGGTATGTATTATCTCCAACAAGCCAATTGCTCCCTCCATTGTTCCAGAGAACGGAGTATTGGTCATCTTCCCCATGAGGCATGGTTCGCACGTGTCAAATGATTCGAAATCAAGTGACTCCAAAAGTCCATCAGCATGGAGCTTCTTCATGCGTTTGACACCAATATGACCGAGGCGGCAGTGCCACATGTAAGTGGGACTATCGTTATCAACCTTACACTTTTTGGTACTCACACTGTGGAAATGTGTAACATCACGTTCGAGATTCATCAAAAATAAACCATTGATCAGCGGGGCATGAGCATAAAACATTTCTCTCATAGAAATAGGACAACCATTATTCTCAGATTTAAATGAGTAGCCATCTCACATCAAGCGAGATCCAGATACAATGTTCATGCTCAAAGCTGGTACTAAATAACAATTATTAAGGTTTAAAACTAATCCCGAAGGTATATGTAGAGGTAGCGTGCCGACGGCGATCACATCGACCTTGGAACCATTCCCGACGCGCATCGTCACCTCGTCCTTGGCCAGCCTCCGCTTATTCCGCAACTCCTGCTTGGAGTTACAAATGTGAGCAACTTCACGGGTATCAAATACCCAGGAGCTACTACGAGCGTTGGTCAAGTACACATCAATAATAAGTATATCACATATACCTTTAATGTTGCCGTCCTTCTTATCCGCCAAGTACTTGGGGCAGTTCCGCTTCCAGTGACCGGTGCCCTTGCAATAAAAACACTCAGTCTTAGGCTTGGGTCCATTCTTGTTCTTCTTCTTCCCGGCAACTTGCTTACCGGGCGCGGCAATAGCTTTGCCGTCCTTCTTGAAGTCCTTCTTACCCTTGCCTTTCTTGAAACTAGTGGTCTTATTCACCATCAACACTTGATGCTCCTTTTTGATCTTGACTTCTGCTGATTTCAACATCGAGTAAAACTCAGGAATGGACTTCTCCATACCCTGTATGTTGTATTTCATCACAAAGCTTTTGTAGCTAGGTGGAAGCGACTGGAGGATTCTGTCAATGACCGAGTCATCCGGGAGATTAACTCCCAGCTGAGTCAAGCGGTTGTGAAGCCCAGACATCTTGAGGATGTGCTCACTGACAGAACTATTCTCCTCCATCTTACAGCTAAAGAACTTATTGGAGACTTCATATCTCTCGACCCGGGCATGAGCTTGGTAGATCAGTTTCAGCTCTTGGAACATCTCATATGCTCCGTGTTTCTCAAAATGCTTTTCGAGCCCCGGTTCTAAGCTGTAAAGCATGCCGCACGGAACAAGGGAGTAATCATCGCAGCGCGACTGCCAAGTGTTCATAACGTCTTGGTCCGCTGGGAAAATGGGTGGGTCACCTAGCGGTGCATCAAGGACATACAATCTCTTGGAAGCTATGAGGATGATCCTCAAGCCACGGACCCAGTCCGCATAGTTGCTTCCAAAATCTTTCAGCTTGGTTTTCTGTAGGAACGCGTTGAAATTGAGGGTGACATTCGCTTTGGCCATTGGATCTACAATATAGATAGTAAAGGCAATTTTAGACTAAGTTCATGATAATTAAGTTCACATAATCAAATTATTCAATGAACTCCCACTTAGATAGACATCTCTCTAGTCATCCAAGTGACACATGATCCATGTCAACTAGCCTGTGTCCGATCATCACGTGAGACGGACTAGTCATCCATGGTGAACATCTCTATGTTGACCGTATCTTCTATACGACTCATGTTCGACCTTTCGGTCTTCTGTGTTCCGAGGCCATGTCTGTACATGCTAGGCTCGTCAATTCGGCCTAAGTGTTTCGCGTGTGTAAATCTGGCTTACAACTATTGTATGCAAACGTTAGAACCTATCACACCCGATCATCACGTGGTGCTTCGGAACAACGATCCTTAGCAACGGTGCACAGTTAGGCTGAACACATCTCTTGAAATTTTATGGAGAGATCTTCTTATTTACTACCGTCGTTCTAAGAAAATAAGATGTAACATGATAAACATCACATGCAATCAATATAGTGACATGATATGGCCAATATCATCTTGATCCTATGATCTCCATCTTCGGGGCACCATGATCATCATTGTTACCGGCATGACACCATGATCTCCATCTTCATGATCTCCATCATTCTATCTTCACGAAGTTGTCTCGCCAACTATTACTTCTACCACTATGGCTAACACTTAGCAATAAAGTAAAGTAATTACATGGCGTTTATGATTGACACGCAGGTCATACAATAAAATAAGACAACTCCTATGGCTCCTGCCGGTTGTCATAGTCATCGACATGCAAGTCGTGAACCCTATTACAAGAACATGATCAATCTCATACATCACAATGCATCACATCACATCCTTTTTGCCATATCACATCACAAGGCATATGCTGCAAAAACAAGTTAGACGTCCTCTAATTTGTAGTTGCAAGTTTTTACGTGGTTGCTATAGGTTTCTAGCAAGAACGTTTGTTACCTACGTCAAAACCACAACATGATACACCAATTGCTATTTACCCTTCATAAGGACCCTTTTCATCGAATCCAATCCGACTAAGGTGGGAGAGACAGACACCCTCTAGGCACCTTATGCAACTAGTGCATGTCAGGCGGTGGAACCGGTCTCACGTAAGCGTACGTGTAAGGTTGGTCCGGGCCGCTTCATCCCACAATACCGTCGAATCAAGATAAGACTAGTAACGGCAAGCATATTAACAAAATCGACGCCCACAACTGCTTTGTGTTCTACTCATGCATAGATTCTACGCATAGACCTAGCTCATGATGCCACTGTTGGGAGACGTAGTAGTAAATCAAAATTTTCCTACGTGTCACCAAGATCTATCTATGGAGAAACCAACAAACGAGTGGGGAGAGATTGGATCTTCATACCTTTGAATATCGCTAAGCGGAAGCGTTACAAGAACGCGGTTGATGGAGTCGTACTCGCAGCGATTCAGATCGCGGTAGATCCGATCAAGTGCCGAACGGACGGCACCTCCGCGTTCAACACACGTGCAGCCCGGTGACGTCTCCAACACCTTGATCCAGCAAGGAGGAAGGAGAGGTTGGGGAAGGGCTCCAACAGCAGCACGACGGCGTGGTGGTGGTGGAGTAGCAAGGTATTCCGACAGGGCTTCGCCTAAGCGCTACGAAGGAGGAAGAAGAGAGGTAGGGCTTCGCCGTGAGAGAGAGAGATCAAATACTCTCTCAAAACATCCAAAACCTCAAGTATATATAGGAGGAGGGACGTGGAGGGCTGGCTTGGCCTCTACTCCAAAGAGGAGAGGGTCGGCCGAATTAAAGGGAGAGTCCACCTCCCACAAGGGAGGTGGATCTCCTCCTTTTAAATCCTTTTCGCCTTATCTCCTTATCTCCAGCCACATGGGCCCACATAGGTGGTCTTGGCCGACCCAATATGGGCTGGCACACCTCCTCTAAGGGCCCATGAGGTCCTTTGGTCGTCACACCCCTCTCGGGGGTCCTCCGGCACCCTCCCGGCACTCCCGGTACACTACCGATGAGCCCGAAAACTTTCCGGTGACCAAAACTGGACTTCCTATATATCAATCTTTACCTCCGGACCATTCCGGAGCTCCTCGTGACGTCCGGGATCTCATCCGGGACTCCGAACAACCTTCGGTAATCACGTATACCATTTCCCTATAACCCTAGCGTCATCGAACCTTAAGTGTGTAGACCCTACGGGTTCGGGAGACACGTAGACATGACCGAGACACTTCTCCGGCCAATAACCAACAGCGGGATCTGGATACCCATGTTGGCTCCCACGTACTCCACGATGATCTCATCGGATGAACCACGATGTCGGGGATTCAATTAATCCCGTATACAATTCCCTTTGTCTATCGGTATGGTACTTGCCCGAGATTCGATCGTCGGTATCCCTATACCTTGTTCAATCTCGTTACTGGCAAGTCTCTTTACTCGTTCCGTAATACATCATCCCATGGCTAACTCCTTAGTCACATTGAGCTCATTATGATGATGTCTTACCGAGTGGGCCCAGAGATACCTCTCCGTCACACGGAGTGACAAATCCCAGTCTCGATTCGTGCCAACCCAACAGATACTTTCGGAGATACCCGTAGTGCACCTTTATAGCCACCCAGTTACGTTGTGACGTTTGGCACACCCAAAGCATTCCTACGGTATCCGGGAGTTGCACAATCTCATGGTCTAAGGAAACGATACTTGACATTGAAAAGCTTTAGCAAACGAACTACACGATCTTGTGCTATGCTTAGGATTGGGTCTCGTCCATCACATCATTCTCCTAATGATGTGATCCCGTTATCAACGACATCCAATGTCCATGGCCATGAAACCGTGACCATCTATTGATCAATGAGCTAGTCAACTAGAGGCTCACTAGGGACATGTTGTGGTCTATGTATTCACACATGTATTATGGTTTCCGGTTAACACAATTATAGCATGAACAATAGACAGTTATCATGAACAAGGAAATACAATAATAACCATTTTATTATTGCCTCTAGGGCATATTTCCAATAGTCTCCCACTTGCACTAGAGTCAATAATCTAGTTCACATCACCATGTGATTAACACTTACATCACCATGTGATCATATCATCATGTGAGTAACACCCAATAAGTTCTGGGGTTCGTTCATGTCCTGCTCGTGAAAGAGGTTTTAGTCAACGGGTCTGCGACATTCAGATCCGTGTGTACCTTACAAACTTTCCTTGTCATATTTGTAGATACTGCTCCCACGCTCCACTTGGAGCTATTCCAAATGGCTGCTCCACTATACGTAGCCAGATTTCTACTAAGAGTCATCCGGATTGGAGTTAAAGCTTGCATCATCGTAACCCTTTACGATGAACTCTTTATCACCTCCATAATCAAGAAATATTTCCTTAGTTCTCAAGTTACTAAGGATAACTTTGACCATTGTCCAGTGATCCACTCTTGGATTACTCTTGTACCCCTTGACAGACTCATGGCAAGGCACACACACGTGCGGTACACAGCATGTCATACTATATAGAGCCTATGGCTAAAGCATAGGAGATGACACTCATCTTTTCTTTATCTTCTGCCGTGGTCAGGTATTGAGTCTTACTCAATTTCACACCTTACAATACAGTCAGGAACTCCTTCTTTGACCCATCTATTTTGAACTCCTTCAAAAACTTGTCAAGGTATGTCTTCGTCGAAAAAACTTATCAAGCGAATTGATCTATCCCTATAGATCTTGATGCTCAATAAAATAGTAGCTTTATTTGGGTCTTCCTTTGAAAAAAAACCCTTTTCAAACAACCCTTCATGCTCTTCCAGAAATTCTACATCATTTCCGATCAATAATATGTCAACTACATATTCTTATAAGAAATTCTATAGTGCTCCCACTCACTTTCTTGCAAATACAAGTTTCTCATAAACTTTGTATAAAGTTAAACACTTTGATCACCTCATCAAAGCATATATTCCAACTCCGACATGCTTGCTCCAGTCCATAGAAGGATCGCTGGAGTTTGCATACTATTAGCATCCTTAGGATTGACAAAACCTTCTGGTTGTATCACATACAACTCTTCCTCACAGAAACCATTACGGAAACCTTGTTTTGTCATCCATCTGCCAGATTTCATAATCGAAAAATGCAGCAACTGCTAACAAAATTTAATAGACTTTTAGCATCGCTACAGATGAGACAATCTCATCACAGTCAACTCCTTGAACTTGGCAGAAACTTCTTTGCGACAAGTCGAGCTTTATAAACGGTGACATTTCACCATTACCGTCTATGATTATCTCAAAGGTCCATTTGTACTCAATGACCCGCCATTCAACAGGCAAGTCTACCAAAGTCCATACTTGGTTTTCAAACATGGATCCTTTCTCGGATTTCATGGCTCCTAGCCATTTGTTGGAATCCGGGCCCACCATCGCTTCTCCATAGTTCGTAGGTTCATCGTTGTCCAACAACATGATTTCCAAGACAGGGTTGTCGTACTACTCAGGAGCAGTACGCGTCCTTGTCGACCTACGAGGTTCAATAGTGACTTGATCCGAAGCTTCATGATCATCATCATTAACTTCCTTTTCAACTGAGTAGGCTCTACAGAAACATCTTTCTGTGTTGCGCTATTCTCTGGTTGAAACAAAGGTTCAACAATGTTATCAAGTTCTATCTTCCTCCCACTCAATTCTTTTGAGAGAAACTCTTTCTCAAGAAAGGACCCATTCTTAGCAACAAACACCTTTTGCGCTTGGATCTGAAATAGAAGGTATACCCAATGTCTCATTAGGGTATTCTATGAAGATACATTTGTCTGCTTTGGGTTCGAGCTCGCTAGCTGAAAACCCCATTTTCACATAAGCGTCGCAGCCCCAAACATTAAGAAATGACAGCTTAGGCTTCTGTCAAACCATAATTCTCACGGTGTCATCTCAACAGACTTAGATGGTGCCCTATTAAAGTGAATGGATTTGTCTTTAATGCATAACCCCATAATGATAGTGGTAAAACGATAAGAGACATCATAGTACTCACTATATCCAATAGAGCACGACTACGGCGTTCGAACACACCATCACACTATGGTGTTCTAGGAGGCGTGAGCTGTGAAACAATTTCCACATTGTCTAAAATTGCATACCAAACTCGTACCTTAGATATTCACCTCCATGATCATATCATAGACATTTATCTTCTTGTCACGATGATCTTTAACTTCACTCTAAAACTCCTTGAACCTTTCAAACATTTCAGATTCGTGTTTCATTAAGTAAATATCCCCATATTTACTCAAATCATCAGTGAAGGTAAAGAAAAACAACGATATCCACTATGTGTTTCAACACTCATTGGACCACATACATCAACATGTATTATTTCCAATAAGCCACTTGCCCGCTCCATCATATTGGATGACGGGGTCTCAGTCATCTTGCCCAAGAGGCATGGCTCGCATGTCTCAACCGATTCGAAATCGAGTGAGTCAAAAATCCATCATCATGGAGTTTCTTCATGCGATTTATACCAATATGACATTTAGCGGCAGTGCCACAAGTATGTGGTACTATCATTATTACCTTTATATATTTTTGGTACCAACGTTATGAACATGTGTACTACTACGATCATGATTCGATAAACCATTCTGAGTGGGTGCATGACCATTGAAGGCATTATCCATGTAAATAGAATAACCATTATTCTCTAACTTATATGAATAACCGTATTGCACTAATCATGATCTAATCAAGTTCATGCTCAACGCAAACACCAAATAACATTTATTTAGGTTTATCACAAATCCCGAAGGTAGAGAGAGCGTGCGATGGTGATCACATCAATCTTGGAAACACTTCCAACACACATCGTCACCTTTCACCTAGCTAGTCTCCGTTTATTTCGTAGCTTTTATTTTGAGTTGCTAGCACTTAGCAACCGAGCCGGTATCCAATACCCAGGTGCTACTAGGAGTACCATCAAGGTACACATCACTAACACGTATATCAAATATACCTCCATTGACATTACCAGCCTTCTTATCTACCAAGCATCTAGGGTTTTTCCGCTTCAGCGAACATTCTCCTCATAACAGAAGCACTTAGTCTCGGGTTCGGGCTCAACCTTGGGTTTCTTCACTAGAGCAACAACTGGCTTGCCATTCCTGAAGTTTTCCCTTCTTTCCCTTGCCCCTTTTGAAACTAGTGGTTCAACTTAACCATCAACACTTGATGCTCCTTCTTGATTTCTACCTTCGTGGTGTCAAACATCACGAACAACTCAGGGATCATCTTATCCATCCCTGGCATGTTATAGTTCATCACGAAGCTCTAGTAGCTTGGTGGCAGTGACTTGGAGAACTGCATTAATCACTATCTCATCTAGAAGATTAACTCCCACTTGATTCAAGTGATTGTAGCACCCAGACAATCTGAGCACACGCTCACTGATTAAGCTATTCTCCTTTATCTTGCAGACAAAGAATCTTGTTGGAGGTCTCATACCTCTCAACATAGGCACGAGCCTGAGATCACAATCTCAGCTCCTAGAACATCTCATATGTTCCGTGACGTTCAAAACGTTTTGGAGCCTCAATTCTAAGCCGCAATGCATGACGCATTGAACTATCACGTAGTCACCAAAAAGTGCCTGTCATATGTTCACAACATCTACAGACAACACTTGAGGGAGTGGTGCAGTTAGCGGTACATCAAAAACATAAGCTTTCTGTGCAGCAATGAGGACAATCCTCAGATCACGGACCCAGTCCGCATTATTGCTATCATCAACTTTCAACTTACTTTTCTCTAGGATTGTATCAATAAAACTGTGGAGCTACAGCGCGAGCTATCTACGACATAATTTGCAAGGACATTTTTAGACTAAGTTCATGATAATTAAGTTCACTTAATCAAATTATTAATGAACTCCCACTTAGATAGACATCTCTGTAGTCTTCCAAGTGATACATGATCCATGTCAACTAGCCCGTGTCCGATCATCACGTGAGATGGACTAGTCATCCATGGTGAACATCTCTATGTTGATCGTATCTTCTATACGACTCATGTTCGACCTTTCGGTCTTCCGTGTTCCGAGGCCATGTCTGTACATGCTAGGCTCGTCAAGTCAACCTAAGTGTTTCGCATGTGTAAATCTTGCTTACACCCGTTGTATGCGAACGTTAGAACCTATCACACCCGATCATCATGTGGTGCTTCGGAACGACGATCCTTAGCAACGGTGCACAGTTAGGGTGAACACCTTTCTTGAAATTTTATTGAGAGATCATCTTATTTACTACCGTCGTTCTATGCAAATAAGATGTAAACATGATAAACATCACATGCAATCAATATAGTGACATGATATGGCCAATATCATCTTGCTCCTTCGATCTCCATCTTCGGGGCACCATGATCATCACTGTCACCGGCACGACACCATGATCTCCATCATCATGATCTCCATCATTGTGTCTTCATGAAGTTGTCTCGCCAACTATTACTTCTACTACTACAGCTAACGTTTAGCAATAAAGTAAAGTAATTACATGGCGTTTATGATTGACACGCAGGTCATACAATAATATAAGACAACTCCTATGGCTCCTGCCGGTTGTCATAGTCATCGACATGCAAGTCGTGAACCCTATTACAAGAACATGATCAATCTCATACATCACAATGCATCACATCACATCCTTTTGGCCATATCACATCACACGGCATATGCTGCAAAAACAAGTTAGACGTCCTCTAATTTGTAGTTGCAAGTTTTTACGTGGTTGCTATAGGTTTCTAGCAAGAACGTTTGTTACCTACGTCAAAACCACAACATGATATGCCAATTGCTATTTACCCTTCATAAGGACCCTTTTCATCGAATCCAATCCGACTAAGGTGGGAGAGACACACACCCGCTAGCCACCTTATGCAACTAGTGCATGTCAGGCGGTGGAACCGGTCTCACGTAAGCGTACGTGTAAGGTTGGTCCGGGCCGCTTCATCCCACAATACCGTCGAATCAAGATAAGACTAGTAACGGCAAGCATATTAACAAAATCGACGCCCACAACTACTTTGTGTTCTACTCGTGCATAGATTCTACGCATAGACCTAGCTCATGATGCCACTGTTGGGAGACGTAGTAGTAAATCAAAATTTTCCTACGTGTCACCAAGATCTATCTATGGAGAAACCAACAAACGAGTGGGGAGAGATTGGATCTTCATACCTTTGAATATCGCTAAGCGGAAGCGTTACAAGAACGCGGTTGATGGAGTCGTACTCGCAGCGATTCAGATCGCGGTAGATCCGATCAAGTGCCGAACGGACGGCACCTCCGCGTTCAACACACGTGCAGCCCGGTGACGTCTCCAACACCTTGATCCAGCAAGGAGGAAGGAGAGGTTGGGGAAGGGCTCCAACAGCAGCACGACGGCGTGGTGGTGGTGGAGTAGCAAGGTATTCCGACAGGGCTTCGCCTAAGCGCTACGAAGGAGGAAGAAGAGAGGTAGGGCTTCGCCGTGAGAGAGAGAGATCAAATACTCTCTCAAAACATCCAAAACCTCAAGTATATATAGGAGGAGGGACGTGGAGGGCTGGCTTGGCCTCTACTCCAAAGAGGAGAGGGTCGGCCGAATTAAAGGGAGAGTCCACCTCCCACAAGGGAGGTGGATCTCCTCCTTTTAAATCCTTTTCGCCTTATCTCCTTATCTCCAGCCACATGGGCCCACATAGGTGGTCTTGGCCGACCCAATATGGGCTGGCACACCTCCTCTAAGGGCCCATGAGGTCCTTTGGTCGTCACACCCCTCTCGGGGGTCCTCCGGCACCCTCCCGGCACTCCCGGTACACTACCGATGAGCCCGAAAACTTTCCGGTGACCAAAACTGGACTTCCTATATATCAATCTTTACCTCCGGACCATTCCGGAGCTCCTCGTGACGTCCGGGATCTCATCCGGGACTCCGAACAACCTTCGGTAATCACGTATACCATTTCCCTATAACCCTAGCGTCATCGAACCTTAAGTGTGTAGACCCTACGGGTTCGGGAGACACGTAGACATGACCGAGACACTTCTCCGGCCAATAACCAACAGCGGGATCTGGATACCCATGTTGGCTCCCACGTACTCCACGATGATCTCATCGGATGAACCACGATGTCGGGGATTCAATTAATCCCGTATACAATTCCCTTTGTCTATCGGTATGGTACTTGCCCGAGATTCGATCGTCGGTATCCCTATACCTTGTTCAATCTCGTTACTGGCAAGTCTCTTTACTCGTTCCGTAATACATCATCCCATGGCTAACTCCTTAGTCACATTGAGCTCATTATGATGATGTCTTACCGAGTGGGCCCAGAGATACCTCTCCGTCACACGGAGTGACAAATCCCAGTCTCGATTCGTGCCAACCCAACAGATACTTTCGGAGATACCCGTAGTGCACCTTTATAGCCACCCAGTTACGTTGTGACGTTTGGCACACCCAAAGCATTCCTACGGTATCCGGGAGTTGCACAATCTCATGGTCTAAGGAAACGATACTTGACATTGAAAAGCTTTAGCAAACGAACTACACGATCTTGTGCTGTGCTTAGGATTGGGTCTCGTCCATCACATCATTCTCCTAATGATGTGATCCCGTTATCAACGACATCCAATGTCCATGGCCATGAAACCGTGACCATCTATTGATCAACGAGCTAGTCAACTAGAGGCTCACTAGGGACATGTTGTGGTCTATGTATTCACACATGTATTATGGTTTCCGGTTAACACAATTATAGCATGAACAATAGACAGTTATCATGAACAAGGAAATACAATAATAACCATTTTATTATTGCCTCTAGGGCATATTTCCAACAAGGGTTTCCAACCCTATGGGCCTTGGGCCCTGGGGGCGGTGGTCCCCGGGGGCCACATGCCCCCCTGGGGGCATTTGCCCCCCACGCCCTAGGCGCCTTGGGCCCTTGGTGTGGCACACCAGCCCACTTGGGTCTGGTTCCCACGCAGCTACAGCCCACTGCACCCCCTCGGGGCAGGTGGACCCTTCCGGTGGACCCCCGAAACCCTTTCGGCGGTCCCGGTACAATACCGATAAACCCTGTAACCTTTCCATTGATTGAAACTGGACTTCCCATATATAAATCTTCACTTCCGGACCATTCCGGAACTCCATGACGTCCGGGATCTCATCCGGGACTCCGAATAACTTTCGGTAACCACATACAAATTCCCATTACGACTCTAGCATCACCGAACCTTAAGTGTGTAGACCCTACGAGTTCGGGAGACATGTAGACATGACCGAGACACCTCACTAGTCAATAACCAATAGCGGCATCTGGATACCCGTATTGGCTCCCACATGTTCCACGATGATCTCATCGGATGAACCACGATGTCGGGGATTTGATCAATCCCGTATACAATTCCCATTGTCTATCGGTATCTTACTTGCCCGAGATTTGGTCGGCGGTATCTCTATACCTTGTTCAATCTCGTTATCGGCAAGTCACTTTACTTGTTCCGTAACACATCATCCCGTGACTAACTCCTTACTCACACTGAGCTCATTATGATGATGTCTTACCGAGTGGGCCCAGAGATACCTCTCCGTCACACGGAGTGACAAATCCCAGTCTCGATTCGTGCCAACCCAACAGACACTTTCGGAGTTACCCGTAGTGTACCTTTATAGCCACCCAGTTACGTTGTGACGTTAGGCACACCCAAAGCATTCCTACGGTATCCGGGAGTTGCACAATCTCATGGTCTAAGGAATCAATACTTGACATTAGAAAAGCTTTAGCAAATGAACTACACGATCTTGTGCTATGCTTAGGATTGGGTCTTGTCCATCACATAATTCTCCTAATTATGTGATCCTGTTATCAACGACATCAAATGTCCATGGTAATGAAACCGTGACCATCTATTGATCAACGAGCTAGCCAACTAGAGGCTCACTAGGGACATGTTGTGGTCTATGTATTCACACCTGTATTACGGTTTCTGGTTAACACAATTATAGCATGAATAATAGACAATTATCATGAACTAGGAAATACAATAATAACCATTTTATTATTACCTCTACGGTATATTTCCAACACAAAATATATACATATCCGGTTTGTGACTTGGAATCATCTGGATATGTGTCGAAGCTACCATCGACGTAACCCTTTACGACGAGCTCTTCGGCACCTCCATATACGAGAAACATGTCCTTGGTCCTTTTCAGGTACTTTAGGATATTCTTGACCGCTGTCTAGTGTTCCGCTCCGAGATCACTTTGGTACCTCCCTACCAAACTTATGGCAAGGTTCACATAAGGTCTGGTACACAACATGGCATACATAATAGAGCCTATGGCTGAAGCATAGGGGATGACACTCATCTTTTCTATATCCTCTGTCGTGGTCGGGCATTGAGTCGTACTAAATCTCAGACCCTGTAACAAAGGCAAGAAACCCTTCTTGAACTGATCTATATTGAACTTCTTCAATATCTTGTCAAGGTATGTGCTTTGTGAGATACCTATGAGGCGTCTCGATCTATCTCTATAAATCTTGATGCCTAATGTGTAAGCAGCTTCTCCAAGGACCTTCATTGAAAAACTCTTATTCAAGTAGGCCTTTGTGCTTTCCAAAAGTTCTAAATCATTTCCCATCAACAATATGTCATCTACATATAATATGAGAAATGCTACAGAGCTCCCAGTCACTTTCTTGTAAATAAAGGGTTCTCCATAAACCTGTATAAATCCAAACGCTTTCATCACCTCATTAAAGCGAATGTTCCTACTCCGAGATGCTTGCACCACCCCATAGATGGAGCGCTGGAGCTTGCATACTTTGTTAGCGCCCTTAGGATCGACAAAACCTTCCGGCTGCATCATATACAGTGTTGGAAATATGCCCTAGAGGCAATAATAAAATGGTTTTTATTGTATTTCCTTGTTCATGATAATTGTCTATTGTTCATGCTATAATTGTGTTAACCGGAAACCGTACTACATGTGTGAATACATAGACCACAACATGTCCCTCGTGAGCCTCTAGTTGGCTAGCTCGTTGATCAATAGATGGTCACGGCTTCATGACCATAGACATTGGATGTTGTTGATAACGGGATCACATCATTAGGAGAATGATGTGATGGACAAGACCCAATCTTAAGCATAGCACAAGATCGTGTAGTTCGTTTGCTAAAGCTTTTCAATGTCAAGTATCGTTTCCTTAGACCATGAGATTGTGCAACTCCCGGATACCGTAGGAATGCTTTGGGTGTGCCAAACGTCACAACGTAACTGGGTGGCTATAAAGGTGCATTATGGGTATCTCCGAAAGGGTCTGTTGGGTTGGCACGAATCAAGACTGGGATTTGTCACTCCGTGTGACGGAGAGGTATCTCTGGGCCCACTCGGTAATACATCATCATAATGAGCTCAATGTGACTAAGGAGTTAGCCACGGGATGATGTATTACGGAATGAGTAAAGAGACTTGCCAGTAACGAGATTGAACAAGGTATAGGGATACCAACGATCGAATCTCGGGAAAGTATCATACCGATAGACAAAGGGAATTGTATACGGGATTGATTGAATCCCCGACATCGTGGTTCATCCGATGAGATCATCATGGAGTACATGGGAGCCAACATGGGTATCCAAATCCCGCTATTGGTCATTGACCAGAGAGGTGTCTCGGCCATGTCTACTTGTCTCCCGAACCCATAGGGTCTACACACTAAAGGTTCAATGATGCTAGGGTTATAGGGAAATAGTGTACGTGGTTACCGAAGGTTGTTTCAGACTCGAATGAGATCCCGGACGTCACGAGGAGTCCCGTAATGGTTCGGAGATGAAGATGGATATATAGGAACTGAGGATTTGGTTAGCGAAAGAGTTTCGGGAATTACCGGTATTGTACCGGGACCACCAGAAGGGTTCCGGGGGTCCATCAAGTGGGGCCACCAACATCGGAGGGCTCCATGGGCTTGAGGTGGAGTGAACCAGCCCATTGGTGGGCTGGTGCGCCACTCCCACCTGGACCAAGGCGCATGAGAGAAGGAGGGAGGGGAAACCCTAGGTCTAGATGGGCCTAAGGCCCAACTAGGGTTGCGCCCTCCTCTCCTCCCCCTCTGGCCGCCGCACCAGATTGATCTGGTGGCTGCCGCACCACCCTAGGGTGGGAACCCTAGGCTGCAGCCCTCCCTCCTCGTGCCCCCTATATATATGTGAGGTTCCAGGGCTGCCCAACATACGGTTCTCTCTTCCTCTCGGCGCAGCCCTACCTCTCCCTCTCCTCGTCCTCCGTAGTGCTTAGCGAAGCTCTGCCGGAGTACCATGCAGCTCCACCGCCACCATGCCGTCATGCTGTGGAGCTCTTCCCCAACCTCTCCTTCCTCCTTGCTGGATCAAGGCGTAGGAGACGTCACCGGGCTGCACGTGTGTTGAACGCGGAGGCACCGTTTTTCGGTGCTAAGATCAGAGTCCACCACGATCTGAATCGCTGCGAGTACGACTCCACCAACCGCGTTCCTGTAATGCTTCCGCTTAGCGATCTTCAAAGGTATGAATATCCAATCTCTCCTGCTCGTTGCTGGTTTCTCCATGGATAGATCGTGGTGAACGTAGGAATTTTTTTTGATTTACTACTACATCTCCCAACAGTGGTATTAGAGCTAGGTCTATGCGTAGAATCTATGCACGAGTAGAACACAAAGCAGTGTGGGCGTCGATTTTGTTAATTTGCTTACCACTACTAGTCTTATCTTGATTTGGCGGTATTGTGGGATGAAGCGGCCTGGACAACCTTTACACGTACGCTTACGTGAGACCGGTTCCACCGCCTGACATGCACTAGTTGCATAAGGTGGCTCGCGGGTGTTTGTCTCTCCCACCTTAGTCGGATTGGATTCGATGAAAAGGGTCCTTATGAATGGTAAATAGCAATTGACATATCACGTTGTGGTTTTGGCGTAGGTAAGAAACGTTCTTGCTAGAAACCTATAGCAGCCACGTAAAACTTGCAACTACAAATTAGAGGACGTCTAACTTGTTTTTGCAGCATATGCCTTGTGATGTGATATGGCGAAAAGGATGTGATGTGATGCATTGCGATGTATGAGATTGATCATGTTCTTCTAATAGGATTCATGACTTGCATGTCGATGAGTATGCCAACCGGCTGGAGCCATAGGAGTTGTCTTATTTTATTTTATGACCTGCTTGTCAATCATAAACGCCATGTAATTACTTTACATTGTTGCTAAACATTAGCCATAGTAGTAGAAGTAATAGTTGGCGAGACAACTTCATTAAGACACAATGATGGAGATCATGATGATGGAGATCATGGTGTCGTGCCGGTGACAGTGATGATCATGGTGCCCTAAAGATGGAGTCTAAGGAGAAAGTTGATTTTGGCCATATCATGTCATTATATTGATTGCATGTGATGTTTATCATGTTTACATCTTATTTGCTTAGAACGACGGAAGTAAATAAGATGATCTCTCACTAAAATTTCAAGAGATGTTTTCACCCTAACTGTGCACCGTTGCTAAGGATCGTTGTTCCGAAGCACCACGTGATGATCGGGTGTGATAGGTTCTAACGTTCGCATACAACGGGTGTAAGCCAGATTTACACACGCGGAACACTTAGGTTGACTTGATGAGCCTAGCATGAGATGGCCTCGGAACACGGAAGACCGAAAGGTCGAACTTGAGTCGTATAGAAGATACAATCAACATGGAGATGTTCACCATGGATAACTAGTCCGTCTCACGTGATGATTGGACACGGGCTAGTTGACATGGATCATGTGTCACTTGGAAGACTAGAGAGATGTCGATCTAAGTGGGAGTTCATTAAATAATTTGATTATGTGAACTTAATTATCGTGAACTTAGTCTAAAATTATCTTTACAATCTATATTTTAGATAATGGCCAACGCAAATGTCAACCTCAACTTCAACGCGTTCCTAGAGAAAACCAAGTTGAAAGATGATGGAAGCAACTATTCGGACTGGGTCCATAGCTTGAGGATCATCCTCATAGCTTCCAAGAAATTGTATGTCCTTGATGCACCACTAGGTGACACACCCATTCTCCCAGAAGAGCAAGACATTGCGAACACTTGGCATTCTCACTGCAATGATTACTCCCTTTTTCTGTGCGGCATGCTTTACAGTTTGGAACCGGGGCTCCAAAAGCGTTTTGAGCAACACGGAGCATATGAGATGTTCCAAGAGCTGAAACTAGTTTTCCAATCTCATGCCCGGGTCGAGAGATATGACGTCTCCGGCAAGTTCTTTAGCTGTAAGATGGAGGAAAATAGTTCTGTTAGTGAGCACATACTCACGATGTTTGGGTTGCACAACCGCTTGACTCAGCTGGGGTTAATCTCCCGGATGACTCGGTCATTGACAGAATCCTCCAGTCGCTTCCACCTAGCTACAAGAGCTTTGTGATGAACTACAACGTGCAGGGTATGGAGAAGTCCATTCCTGAGTTGTATTCGATGCTGAAATCAGCAGAGGTCGAGATCAAAAAGGAGCATCAAGTGTTGATGGTAAATAAGACCACTAGTTTCAAGAAAGGCAAGGGTAAGAAGAACTTCAAGAAGGACGGCAAAGCTGTTGCCGCGCCCGGTAAGCAAGTTGCCAGGAAGAAGAACAAGAATGGACCCAAGCCTGAGACTGAGTGCTTTTATTGCAAGGGTACCGGTCAGTGGAAGCGGAACTGCCCCAAGTACTTAGCAGATAAGAAGGCCGGCAACATTAAAGGTATATGTGATATACTTATTATTCATGTGTACGTAACCAGTGCTCGTAGTAGCTCTTGGGTATTTGATACCGATGCAGTTGCTCACATTTGTAACTCCAAGCAGGAGCTGCGGAATAAGCGGAGGCTGGCAAAGGGCGAGGTGACGATGCGCGTCGGGAATGGTTCCAAGGTCAATGTGATCGCCGTCGGCATGCTGTCTCTACATCTACGTTCGGGATTAGTTTTAAACCTTAGTAATTGTTATTTAGTACCAACTTTGAGCATGAACATTGTATCTCGATCTTGCTTGATGCGAGATGGCTACTCATTTAAATCTGAGAATAATGGTTGTTCTATTTATATGAGAGAAATGTTTTATGGTCATGCCCCGCTGGTCAATGGTTTATTTTTGATGAATCTCGAAAGTGATGTTACACATGTCCATAGTGTGAGTACCAAAAAGTGTAAGGTTGATAACGATAGTCCCACTTACATGTGGCACTGCCGCCTTGGTCATATTGGTGTCAAACGCATGAAGAAGCTCCATGCTGATGGACCTTTGGAGTCAATTGATTTCGAATCATGTGACACGTGTGAACCATGCCTCATGGGAAAGGTGACCAAGACTCCGTTCTCCAGAACAATGGAGCGAGCAACCGACTTGTTGGAGATAATACATACCAATGTATGCGGTCCAATGAGCGTTGAGGCTTGCGGTGGCTACCGCTACGTTCTCACCCTCACAGATAACTTGAGCAGATATGGGTATGTCTACTTAATGAAACACAAGTCTGAAACCTTTGAAAAGTTCAAGGAATTTTAGAGTGAGGTAGAGAATTAACGTGACAAGAAAATAAAGTGCCTATGATCTGATCGTGGCGAAAGATATTTAAGTCACGAGTTTGGCACGCACCTAAGGAAATGTGGAATTGTTTCACAACTCACGCTGCCTGGCACACCTCAGCGAAATGGTGTGTCTGAACATCGTAATCGCACTCTATTGGATATGGTGCGATCTATGATGTCTCTTACCGACATACCGCTATCATTTTGGGGATATGCATTAGAGATTGCCGCATTCACTTTAAATAGGGCACCGTCAAAGTCCGTTGAGACGACACCGTATGAATTTTGGTTTGGAAAGAAACCTAAGCTGTCGTTTCTAAAAGTTTGGGGATGCGATGCTTATGTGAAGAAACTTCAACCTGAGAAGCTCGAACCCAAATCGGAAAAGTGCGCCATCCCAAAGAGACTATTGGGTATGCCTTCTACCTACGATCCGAGGGCAAAGTCTTTGTTGCCAAGAATGGATCCTTTCTCGAGAAAGAGTTTCTCTCGAAAGAAGTAAGTGGGAGGAAAATAGAACTTGATGAGGTAATTGTATCTCCACTCGAACCGGAAAGTAGCGCAAGACAGGAAGTTGTTTCTGTGGAGCCTAGACCGGCTGGAGAGGAAGTTAATGATGATGATCATGAAACTTCAGATCAAGTTACTATTGAACGTCAAAGGTCCACTAGGACACGTTCAATACTAGAGTGGTATGGCAACCCTGTCCTGGAGATCATGTTGTTGGACAACACTGAACCTTTATACTATGAAGAAGTGATGGCGGGCCCGATTCCAACAAATGGCTTGCGGCCATGAAATCCGAGATAGGATCCATGTATGAGAACAAAGTATGGATTTTGGTGGACTTGCCTGATGATAAGCGACCCATTGAAAATAAATGGATCTTTAATAAGAAGACTGACGCGGACGGTAATGTGACCGCCTATAGGGCTCGGTTTGTCGCTAAGGGTTATCGACAAGTTCAAGGAGTTGACTATGATGAGACTTTCTCACCCGTAGCGATGCTAAAGTCTGTCCGAATCATGTTAGCAATTGCCGCATTTTGTGATTATGAAATCTGGCAAATGGACGTCAAAACGGCATTCCTTAATGGCTTCCTCAAGGAAGAACTGTATATGATGCAGCCCGAAGGTTTTATCGATCCTAAAGATGCTAACAAAGTATGCAAGCTCCTGCGGTCCATCTATGGGCTGGTGCAAGCATCTCGGAGTTGGAACATTCGCTTTAATGAGGTGATTAAAGCATTCGGGTTTGTACACGTTTATGGAGAACCCTGCATTTACAAGAAAGTGAGTGGGAGCTCTGTAGCATTTCTTATATTATATGTGGCTGACATGCTGATAATGAGAAATGATATAGAACTCTTGGAATGTATAAAGGCCTACTTGAATAAGTGTTTTTCAATGAAGGACCTTGGAGAAGCTGCTTACATATTAGGTATTAAGATCTATAGGGATAGATCGAGACGCCTCATAGATCTTTCACAAAGCACATACCTTGAAAAGATATTGAAGAAGTTCAATATGGATTAGTCCAAGAAGGGGTTCTTGCCTGTGTTACAGGGTGTGAGATTGAGTACGACTCAATGCCCGACCATAGCAAAGGATAGAGAAGAGATGAGTGTCATCCCTTATGCTTCAGCCATAGGCTCTATTATGTATGCCATGCTGTGTACCAGACCTGATGTGAACCTTACCATGAGTTTGGTAGGGAGGTACCAAGGTGATCCCGGAGCAGAACACTGGACAGTGGTCAAGAATATCCTGAAGTACCTGAAAAGGACAAAGGACATGTTTCTCGTATATGGAGGTGCCAAAGAGCTCGTCATAAAAGGTTACGTCGATGCTAGCTTCGACACAGAACTGGACGACTCCAAGTTGCAAGACGGATACATGTATATTTTGAACGAAGGGGCAGTCAGCTTGTGCAGCGGCAAGCAAAGCGTCGTGTCGGCATCTACATGTGAAGCGGAGTACATAGCTGCTTCGGAAGCAGCAAAGGAAGGAGTCTGGATGAAGGATTTCATCACCGACCTAGGAGTAATTCCAAGCGCGTTGGGCCCGATGAATCTATTCTGTGACAACATTGGAGCTATTGCCCTTGCATAGGAGCCCAGGTTTCACAAGAAAACAAGACACATCAAGCGCCACTTCAACTCCATCCGTGATTACATTCAGGAGGGAGATATAGATATTTGTAAAGTGCATACAGATCTGAATGTCGCAGATCCATTGACTAAACCTCTCTCACGAGCAAAACATGATCAACACCAGAAGGCTATGGGTGTCCGATTCATCACAATGTAACTAGATTATTGACTCTAGTGCAAGCGGGAGACTGTTGGAAATATGCCCTGGAGGTAATATTAAAATGGTTATTATTGTATTTCCTTGTTCATGATAATTGTCTATTGTTCATGCTATAATTGTGTTAACCGGAAACCGTAATGCATGTGTGAATACATAGACCACAACATGTCCCTAGTGAGCATCCAGTTGGCTAGCTCCTTGACCAATAGATGGTCACCGTTTCATGACCATGGACATTGAATGTTGTTGATAACGGGATCACATCATTAGGAGAATGATGTGATGGACAAGACCCAATCCTAAGCATAGCACAAGATCGTGTAGTTCGTTTGCTAAAGCTTTTCAATGTCAAGTATCGTTTCCTTAGACCATGAGATTGTGCAACTCCCGGATACCGTAGGAATGCTTTGGGTGTGCCAAACGTCACAACGTAACTGGGTGGCTATA
The DNA here is from genome assembly GCA_022496015.1 of Hordeum marinum. NCBI lineage: Eukaryota > Viridiplantae > Streptophyta > Magnoliopsida > Poales > Poaceae > Hordeum > Hordeum marinum. Next base: position 31,196,883 of record CM039676.1, read on the forward strand.
AAGGTGCATTACGGGTATCTCCAAAAGTGTCTGTTGGGTTGGCACGAATCAAGACTGGGATTTGTCACTCCGTGTGACGGAGAGGTATCTCTGGGCCCACTCGGTAAGACATCATCATAATGAGATCAATGTGACTAAGGAGTTAGCCACGGGATGATGTATTACGGAACGAGTAAAGAGACTTGCCGCTAACAAGATGGAACAAGGTATAGGGATACCGACGATCAAATCTCGGGCAAGTATCATACCGACATACAAATGGAATTGTATACGAGATTGATTGAATCCCCGACATCGTGGTTCATCTGATGAGATCATCATGGAGTCCGTGGAAGCCAATATGGGTATCCAGATCCTGTTATTGGTTATTGACCGGAGAGGTGTCTCGGCCATGTCTACGTGTCTCCCAAACCCGTAGGGTCTACACACTTAAGGTTCGATGACGCTAGGGTTATAGGGAAAAAGGGTACGTGGTTACCGGAGGTTGTTCGGAGTCTCGGATGAGATCTTGGACGTCACTAGGAGTCCCAGAATGGTCCGGAGATGAATATTTATATATAGGAAGTGAGGATTTGGTTACCGAAAGAGTTTCGGGAATTACCGGTATTGTACCGGGACCACGGGAAGGGTTCCGGGGGTCCACCAAGTGGGGCCACCAGCCCCGGAGGGCTCCATGGGCTTGAGGTGGAGTGAACCAGCCCATTGGTTGGCTGGTGCACCACTCCCAGATGGCCCAAGGCGTATGAGAGAAGGAGGGAGGGGAAACCCTAGGTCCAGATGGGCCTAAGACCCACCTAGGGTTGCCGCCGCACCAGATTGATCTGGCCGCCGCACCAGATTGATCTGGTGGCTGCCGCACCACCCTAGGGTGGGAACCCTAGGGTGCATCCCTCCCTCCTCCTCCCCCCTATATATAAGTGAGGTTTCAGGGCTTCCCAACATACGGTTCTCTCTTCCTCTCGGCGCAACCCTACCTCTCCCTCTCCTCGTCCTCTGTAGTGCTTAGGGAATCTCTGCCGGAGTACCATGCAGCTCCACCGCCACCACGCCGTCGTGCTGCTAGAGCTCTTCCCCAACCTCTCCTTCCTCCTTGCAGGATCAAGGCGTAGGAGACGTCACCGGGCTGCACGTGTGTTGAACACGGAGGCACCGTTGTTCGGTGCTAAGATCGGAGTCCACCGCGATCTGAATCGCTGTGAGTACGACTCCACCAACCACGTTCTTGTAACGCTTCCTCATAGCGATCTTCAAAGGTATGAAGATCCAATCTCTCCCGCTCGTTGCTGGTTTCCCCATGGATAGATCTTGGTGAACGTAGGAATTTTTTTGATTTACTACTACGTCTCCCAACATACAGTTCTTCCTTAAGGAAACAAATAAGGAATACCGTTTTGACATCCATTTGCCAGATCTCATAACCATAAAATGCGGCAATTGCTAACATGATTCAGACAAACTTCAGCATCGCTACGGGTGTAACAACCCGGGTCCGACGCTCTAGAATATTCCAGAAGATTCCCCTTTTATTTCCTTTCTCGTCTGTGTTTCGTCTGGTTGTTGCATTCATCATTGCATCATTTGCATCATCTGCATGGCACCATCACTCGTTTTTGAAAACTTGCATCCATTCGTAGTTGCCGGTACTCTCCATTCTCATCGTTGACCATTTTGAGACCAACCACACACGCACGCGCCCGCGGCATTGTAAATCATTTTCATCAGTCATATTCCTCTTCCATGATTGCTTCTAAATCATTTTCATTGTTGGCTCAACCTTTCTTTATTCATTGTTCCGAAGTGTCTCAGTAATTCATGGTGTTGTTTCTCGTCATCATTCTAAGCATTGAAGACCGAAGGAGAGTTTCTCTTAAATCATTGTTCGTTCTTCCAGAGACTCATGGTTTCAGTTTGTGGCTATCATCTCAAATTGTCTCCATTCATGAGAATTTTATCCCATATCTCTCTGGTGCATTCTGAATTGTTTTCATTTCTTAATCCTCCTGAAGGCCATCATTTCATAAGTTTTCTTCGTTCTTAGCTTTCAGCTTTCGTTCTCAAATTCTTCTTAGTTGTTGTTCCTTCGTTCGTATCTCAATTATTCCGGTGCCGTGTTCAGTTTCTATTAGGAAAATCTTGATCTCTTCTTCTCATGTGTCCTCTTTAGTTTTGAATTCTTACCGGTGTTCTCTTTGCAAGATTTCTTCAAGATTGTGCTCTATCTGTCTCTTCATTCTTTTTCAAGAAGAATAAGTAATGTGTGAAATCTGTTGCTTGTCATCAATTTAATTTGATGATGGATAGACATATCATAATTCTTATTCTTGTTCCTTGAGGTGATTTAATCCTTCTTCCGGAGTGGTTCATGCTATCAAATTCCTTATGCCAAGTGGTCATTTTTTCTTTTCCGGAGTTCAGGTTGCTCAAGTATCTCTTTTCGAAGTATCATCTAAATCATTGGAAGGCCCAATCATATTCTTTTTGTATCCTTCAATTATTGTTTATCATCCTCTCATTTCTGGAGGTTCTTCATGGTTGTTCATCAAGATTTTTTCATTTTCAAGTGTTCTTTAAGATTCTTGTTCGAGGTGCTCAAGTGTTCTTTATCTTGGTCTTCTAAGTTCAATTCCTTCTCCATTTTCTTTTGAGATGGTGTTATTAAATTCTAGATTATGAGGAGTCTCGAAGGAATTTGTCAAGAATGAGATAAGTAAACCCATCATTCCTTTCTCGGAGTTATCTTGGATTGGATTTCACCTAAAGCATTTTCTAAGGATTGTTGCTATCATGGTGTCATAATTGATCCAAGTTTCCTCCTCCTCTTGGTGAAAGGAGCTTTGCATGTGTTGTTGCTCTTAATCAATCAATTCTTTCTGTTGTGGTAGGTTCTCACCTCATAATTTTGAGATGTTTTTAATAAGTCCACAATAAGCTTGTTATTTTCGTTGTTGGTGTTCCAACAACTCCATTCAACCTATGCTTCTCAAATACATTGATGCTAGAAGTTGTCATTTTTCTTCTTAGTTCTCTTCTCTTCAAGACCTAGCTGCTATTCTTTTGTTCCGGAGGCCTTGTGATGGTGCTCTATTCAATCCATCATCTTGTTTGATCAAGATCATGTACTTTCTTTGCTTATTCTTTTACCGGAGTGCTGTCAAATCTTTTCATGATCCTTCCATCTTATGAAGTTTTGATGTTATTCCAACCAAAGTTTAGTGTATCTCTTTCCTTGAACTTTTCAAAGGTTTCAGACTTGTGTTTCATTAAGTAGACATACCCATATCTGCTCAAATCATTAGTGAGGGTGAGAACATAACAGTAGGCACCGCGAGCCTCGACCCTTATTGGACCGCACACATCGGTATGTATTATCTCCAATAAGTTAGTCGCTCGCTCCATTGTTCTGGGGAACGGAGTCTTGATCATCTTGCCCATGAGGCATGGTTCACACGTGTCAAATAATTTGAAATCAAGAGACTCCAAAAGTCCATCATCATGGAGCTTCTTCATGCGTTTGACACCAATATGACCAAGGCGGCAGTGCCACATGTAAGTGGGACTATCATTATCAACCTTACATCTTTTGGTACTCACACTATGGACATGTGTAACATCGCGTTCGAGATTCATCAAAAATAAACCATTGACCAGCAGGGCAAGACCATAAAACATTTCTCTCATATAAATATACAACCATTATTCTCGGATTTAAATGAGTAGCCATCTCGCATCAAGCGAGACCCAGATACAATGTTCATGTTCGAAGCTGGTACTAAATAACAATTATGTTGGGAGACGTAGTAGTAAATCAAATTTTTTCCTACAATCACCAAGATCTATCCATGGAGAAACCAGCAACAAGTGGGGAGAGATCGCATCTTAATACCTTTGAAGATCGCTAAGCGGAAGCGTTACAAGAACGCGGTTGGTGGAGTCGTTCTCGCAGCGATTTAGATCGCGGTGGACTCCGATCTGAGCGCCGAACAACGGCGCCTCCGCGTTCAACACTCGTGCAGCCCGGTGACGTCTCCTACGCCTTGATCCAGCAAGGAGGAAGGAGAGGTTGGGGAAGGGCTCCAACAGCAGCACGACGGCATGGTGGTGGTGGAGTAGCTAGGTATTCCGGTAGGGCTTTGCCTAAGCACTGCGAAGGAGGAAGAAGAGAGGTAGGGCTTCACCGTGAGAGAGAGAGATCAGATCTTGTCTCAAAAGGCCAAAACCTCAAGTATATATAGGAGGAGGGAGAGGGAGGCCTGCCTTGGCCCCTCCTCCAAGGAGGAGAGGTTTGGCCGAAGGTGGGGAAGAGTCCACCTCCCACAAGGGAGGTGGATCTCCTTCCTTTCAAAACCCTTTTGCCTTATCTCTTGATCTCCAGCCGCATGGTTCTTTGTAGAAGGTATTGGCAGCCCACTAAGGGCTGGCACACCTCCTCTAAGGTCCCACGAAGTCCTATGGTCGTCAGACCCCTCCCGGGGTCCTCCGGCACCCTCCCGGCACTCCCGGTACACTACCGATGAGCCCGAAAACTTTCCGATGACCAAAACTGGACTTCCTATATATCAATCTTTACCTCCGGACCATTCCGGAGCTCCTCGTGACATACGGGATCTCATCCAGGACTAGACACCCATGTTGGTTCCCACATGCTCCACGATGATCTCAACGGATGAACCACGATGTCGGGGATTCAATCAATCCCGAATACAATTCCCTTGGTCTATCGGTATGATACTTGCCCGTGATTCGATCGTCGGTATCCCTATACCTTGTTCAATCTCATTACTGGCAAGTCTCTTTTACTCATTCTATAATGCATCATCCCGTGGCTAACTCGTTAGTCACATTGAGCTCATTATGATGATGTCTTACCGAGTGGGCCCAAAGATACCTCTCCGTCACACGGAGTGACAAATCCCAGTCTCGATTCGTGCCAACCCAACAGACACTTTCGGATACACCCGTAGTGCACCTTTATAGACACCCAGTTACGTTGTGACGTTTGGCACACCCAAAGCATTCCTACGGTATCCGGGAGTTGCACAATCTCATGGTCTAAGGAAACGATACTTGACATTGAAAAGCTTTAGCAAACGAACTACACGATCTTGTGCGATGCTTAGGATTGGGTCTTGTCCATCACATCATTCTCACAATGATGTGATCCCATTATCAATGACATCCAATGTCCATGGTCATGAAACCGTGACCATCTATTGATCAACGAGCTAGTCATCTAAAGGCTCACTAGGGACATACTGTGGTCTATGTATTCACACATGCATTACGGTTTTCGGTTAACACAATTATTGCATGAACAATAGACAATTATCATGAACAAGGAAATACAATAATAACCATTTTATTATTGCCTATAGGGCATATTTCCAACAGTCTCCCACTTGCACTAGAGTCAATAATCTAGTTACATTGTGATGAATCGAACACCCATAGCATTCTGGTGTTGATCATGTTTTGCTCATGAGAGAGGTTTAGTCAACGGATCTGCGAAATTCAGATCCGTATGCACTTTAGAAATATCTATAGCTCCCTCCTGAATGTAATCACAGATGGAGTTGAAGCGGCTCTTGATGTGTCTTGTTTTCTTGTGAAACCTAGGCTCCTTCGCAAGGGCAATAGCTCCAATGTTGTCACAGAATAGAGTCATCAGGCCCGACGCATTGGGAATCACTCCTAGGTCGGTGATGAACTCCTTCATCCAGACTCCTTCCTTTGTTGCTTCCGAAGCAGCTATGTACTCCGCTTCACATGTAGATGCCGCCACGACGCTTTGCTTGCTATTATACCAGCTGACTGCCCCTCCGTTCAAAATATACACGTATATGGTTTGCGACTTGGAGTCGTACGGATCTTTGTCGAAGCTAGCATCGACGTAACCCTTTACGACAAGCTCTTCGGCACCTCCATGTATGAGAAACATGTCCTTTATCCTTTTCAGGTACTTCAGGATATTCTTGACCGCTATCCAGTGTTCCGCTCCGGGATCACTTTGGTACCTCCCTACCAAACTTATGGCAAGGTTCACATCAGGTCTGGTACACAGCATGGCATACATAATAGAGCCTATGGTTGAAGCATAGGGGATGACAATCATCTCTTCTCTATCTGTTGTCGTGGTCGGGCATTGAGTCGTACTCAGTCTCACACCCTGTAACACAGGCAAGAACTGTTGGGAGACGTAGTAGTAAATCAAATTATTTCCTACGTTCACTAAGATCTATCCGTGGAGAAACCAGCAACGAGCGGGGAGAGATTGGATCTTCATAGCTTTGAAGATCGCTAAGACGAAGCATTACAAGAACATGGTTGGTGGAGTCATACTCGCAGCGATTCAGATCGTGGTGGAATCCGATCTTAGCACCGAACAACGGTGCCTCCGCGTTCAACACATGTGCAGCCCGGTGACGTCTCCTATGTCTTGATCCAGAAAGGAGGAAGGGAAGGTTGGGGAAGAGCTCCAGCAGCACGACAGTGTGGTGGTAGTGGAGCAGCGTGGTACTCCGGCACAGCTTCGCAAAGCACTACGGAGGACGAGGATAGGGAGAGGTAGGGCTGCGCCAGAGAGGGAGAGAGAACCGTATGTTGGCAACCCTGAAACCTCACATATATATAGGGGAAGGAGGAGGGAGGGCTGCGCCCAAGGGTTTCCACCCTAGGGTGGTGCAGCAGCCACCAGATCAATCTGGCCGGCGGCCAGAGGGAGGAAGTGGTGCGGCTGCCCTAGGGTGTGTTGGAAATATGCCCTAGAGACAATAATAAAATAGTTATTATTGTATTTCCTAGTTCCTGATAATTTTCTATTGTTCGTGCTACATTTGTATTAACCAGAAACCATAATACATGTGTGAATACATAGACCACAACATGTCCCTGGTGAGCCTCTGGTTGGCTAGCTCGTTGATCAATAGATGGTCACGGTTTCATGACCATGGACATTGGATGTCATTGATAACGGGATCACATCATTAGGAGAATGATGTGATGGACAAGACCCAATCCTAAGCATAACACAAGATCGTGTAGTTCGTCTGCTAAAGCTTTTCAATGTCAAGTATAGTTTCCTTAGACCATGAGATTGTGCAACTCCCGGATACCGTAGGAATGCTTTGGTTGTGCCAAACGTCACAACATAACTGGGTGGCTATAAAGGTGCACTACGGGTATCTCCAAAAGTCTCTATTGGGTTGGCACGAATCGAGACTGGGATTTGTCACTCCGTGTGACGGAGAGGTATCTCCTGGCCCACTCGGTAAGACATCATCATAATGAGGTCAAGGCGACTAAGGAGTTAGCCACGGGATAATGTATTACGGAATGAGTAAAGAGACTTGCCGGTAATGGGATTAACAAGGTATAGGGATACCGACGATCGAATCTCGGGCAAGTATCATACCGATAGACAAAGGGAATTGTATACGGGATTGATTGAATCCCCGACATCGTGGTTCATTCGATAAGATCATCGTGGACTACGTGGGAGCAAACATGGATATCCAGATCTCGCTATTGGTTATTGGCCGGAGAGATGTCTCGGTCATGTCTACGTGTCTCCCGAACCCGTAGGGTCTACACACTTAAGGTTCGATGACGCTAGGGTTATAGGGAAATGGTATACGTGATTACCGAAGGTTGTTCAAAGTCCCGGATGAGATCCTGGATGTCACGAGGAGCTCTGGAATGGTCTGGAGGTAAAGATTGATATATAGGAAATCCAATTTTTGTCACCGGAAAGGTTTTGGGCTCATCGGTTTTATACAAGGAGTGCCGGGAGGGTGTCGGAGGACCCCCGGGAGGGGTGTGACGACCATAGGACTTCATGGGCCCTTAGAGGAGGTGTGCCAGCCCTTATTGGGCTGGCCAAGACCTTCTAGAAAGGCCTATGCATCTGGAGATCTAGATATAAAGGGCAAAAGGATTTAGAAGGAGGAGATCCACCTCCCTTGCGGGAGGTGGACTCTCCCCCTAGTTCGACCGAACCTCTCCTCCTTGGAAGAGGGGCCAAGGCAGCACTCCCTCTCCCTCCTCCTATATATACCCAAGGGTTTGGCCTCTTGAGAACAGAGCTGCACGCTCTCTCTCACGGCAAAGCCCTACCTCTCTTCTTCCTCCTCCGTAGTGCTTAGGCGAAGCCCTACCGGAATACCTTGCTACTCCACCACCACCATGCCGTCGTGCTGCTGTTGGAGCCCTTCCCCAACCACTCCTTCCTCCTTGATGGATCAAGGCGTAGGAGACGTCACCAGGCTGCACGTGTGTTGAACGCGGAGGTGCCGTTGTTTGGCGCATAGATCGGAATCCACCGCGATCTGAATCGCTGCGAGTACGACTCCACCAACCGCGTTCTTGAAACACTTCGGCTTAGCGATCTTAAAAGGTATGAAGATGGAATATCTCCCCTCTTGTTGATGGTTTCTCCATAGATAGATCTTGGTGACACGTAGGAAATTTTTCGATTTACTACTATGTCTCCCAACAGTGGCATCATGAGCTAGGTCTATGCGGAGAATCTATGCACGAGTAGAACACAAAGCAGTTGTGGGCGTCGATCTTGTTAATTTGGTTACCACTACTAGTCTTTTCTTGATTCGGCGGTATTATGGGATGAAGCATCCCGGACCAACTTTACACGTACGCTTACGTAAGACCGGTTCCACCACCAAACATGCACTTGTTGCATAAGGTGGCTAGCGGGTGTTTGTCTCTCCCACCTTAGTCGGATCAGATTCGATGAAAAGGGTCCTTATGAAGGGTAAATAGCAATTGGCATATTGCGTTGTGGTTTTGGCGTAGGTAAGAAACGTTCTTGCTAGAAACCTATAGCAGCCACGTAAAACTTGCAACTACAAATTAGAGGACGTCTAACTTGTTTTTGCAGCATATACCTTGTGATGTGATATGGCGAAAAGGATGTGATGTGATGCATTGTGATGTATAAGATTGATAATGTTCTTGTAATAGGATTCACGACTTGCATGTCGATGAGTTTGACAACTGGCAGGAGCCATAGGAGTTGTCTTATTTTATTGTATGACCTGCGTGTCAATCATAAGCGCCATGTAATTACTTTACTTAATTGCTAAACATTAGCCATAGTAGTAGAAGTAATAGTTGGCGAGACAACTTCATGAAGACACAATGATGGAGATCATGATGATGGAGATCATGGTGTCATGCCGGTGACAATGATGAACATGGTGCCCCAAAGATGGAGATCAAAGGAGCAAGATGATATTGGCCATATCATGTCACTATATTGATTGCATGTGATGTTTTTCATGTTTATATCTTATTTCCTTAGAACGAAGGTAGTAAATAAGATGATCTCTCAATAAAATTTTAAGAGATTGGTTCACCCTAACTGTGCACTGTTTCTAAGGATCGTTGTTCCGAAGCACCACGTGATGATCGGGTGTGATAGGTTCTAACGTTCACATACAACGGGTGTAAGCCAGATTTACACACGCAAAACCCTTAGGTTGACTTGACGAGCCGAGCATCTACAGACATGGCCTCAGAACACGGAAGATCGAAAGGTCGAACATGAGTCGTATAGAAGATACGATCAACATGGAGATGTTCATCATGGATGACTAGTCCGTCTCATGTGATGATCGGACACGGGCTAGTTGACATGGATCATGTAACCCTTGGATGACTAGAGAGATGTCTATCTGACTGGGAGTTCATTAAATAATTTGATTATATGAACTTAATTATCATGAACTTAGTCTAAAATTGTCTTTACTATCTATATTGTAGATACAATGGCCAACGCAAATGTCACCCATAACTTCAATGCGTTCCTAGAGAAAACCAAGCTGAAAGATGATGGAAGCAACTATGCGGACTGGGTCCGGGGCTTGAGGATCATCCTCATAGCTTCCAAGAAATTGTATGTCCTTGATGCACCGCTAGGTGGCCCACCCCTTCTCCCAGCAGAGCAAGACGTTGCGAAAGCTTGGCATTCTCGCTGCGATGATTACTCCCTTGTTCAATGAGGCATGCTTTATAGTTTAGAACCGGGGCTCCAAAAGCATTTTGAGCAACACGGAGCATATGAGATGTTCCAAGAGCTGAAACTGGTTTTCCAAGCTCATGCCCGGGTCGAGAGATATGACATCTCCGACAAGTTCTTTAGTTGTAAGATGGAGGAGAACAGTTCTGTCTGTGAGCACATCCTCAAGATGTCTGGGCTACACAACCGCTAGACCAGCTGGGAGTTAATCTCCCAGATGACTCAGTCATTGATAGAATCCTCCAGTCGCTTCCACCTAGCTACAAGAACTTTGTGATGAACTACAACATGCAAGGGATGGACAAGTCCATTCCCGAGTTGTACTCGATGCTGAAATCAGCGGAGGTCGAGATAAAAAAGGAGCATCAAGTGTTGATGGTGAATAAGACTACTAGTTTCAAGAAAGGCAAGGGTAAGAAGAACTTCAAAAAGGACGGCAAAACTGTTGCCGCACCCGCTAAGCAAGTTGTCGGGAAGAAGAAGAACAAGAATGGACCCAAGCCTGAGACTGAGTGCTTTTATTGCAAGGGTACCAGTCACTGGAGCGGAACTGCCCCAAGTACTTAGCGAATAAGAAGGATGGCAACGTTAAAGGTATATGTGATATACTTGTTATTGATGTGTACTTGACCAGCGCTCGTAGTAGCTCGAGAATCAACGTGACAGGAAAATAAAATGCCTACGATCTGATCGTGGCGGAGAATATTTAAGTCACGAGTTTGGCACACACCTTAGGAAATGTGGAATTGTTTCACAACTCACGCTGCCCGGAACACCTCAGCGAAATGGTGTGTCTGAACGTTGTAATCACAATCTATTGGATATGCTGTGATTTATGATGTCTCTTACCGACTTACCGCTATCATTTTGGGGATATGCATTAGAGACTGCCGCATTCACTTTAAATAGGGCACCGTCTAAATCTGTTGAGACGACACTGTTTGAATTATGGTCTGGAAAGAAACCTAAGTTGTTGTTTCTAAAATTTTGGGGATGCGATGCTTATGTGAAGAAACTTCAACCTGAGAGGCTCGAACCCAAAGAGGTAAAGTGCGTCTTCATCGGATATCCCAAAGAGACTATTGGGTATACCTTCTACCTACGATCTGAGGGCAAAGTCTTTGTTGCCAAGAATGGATCCTTTCTCGAAAGAAGTAAGTGGGAGGAAAATAGAACTTGATGAGTTAATCGTAACTCCACTCAAACTGGAGCGTAGCGCAGCACAGGAAGTTGTTTCTGTGGAGCCTACACCGGCTGGAGAGGAACTTAATGATGATGATCATGAAACTTCAGATCAAGTTACTAGTGAACATCGAAGGTCCACTAGGACACGTTTCGCACCAGAGTGGTACGGCAACCCTGTCCTAGAGATCATGTTGTTGGACAACGGTGAACCTTCGAACTATGAAGAAGCGATGACGGGCCCAGATTCCAACAAATGGCTTGAGGCCATGAAATCCGAGATAGGATCCATGTATGAAAACAAAGTATGGACTTTGGTGGACTTGCCTGATGATAAGCGAGCCATTGAAAATAAATGGATCTTTAAGAAGAACACTGACGCGGATGGTAATGTGACCGCCTATCAGGCTCGGTTTGTCGCTAAGGGTTATCGACAAGTTCAAGAAGTTGACTACGATGAGACTTTCTCACCCGTAGCGATGCTGAAGTCTGTCCGAATCATGTTAGTAGTTGCCGCATTTTATGATTATGAGATCTGGCAAATGGACGTCAAAACGGCATTCCTTAATGGCTTCCTCAAGGAAGAACTTTATATGATGAAGCCGGAAGGTTTTGTCGATCCTAAAGATGCTAATAAAGTATGCAAGCTCCAGCGCTCCATCTATGGGCTGGGGCAAGCATCTCGGAGTTGAAACATTCGCTTTAATGAGGTGATTAAAGCGTTTGGGTTTGTACAGGTTTATGGAGAACCTTGTATTTACAAGAAAGTGAGTGGGAGCTCTGTAGCATTTCTTATTTTATATGTGGATGACATGTTGATGACATGTTGATAATGGGAAATGATATAGAACTCTTGGAAAGTATAAAGTCCTACTTGAATAAGTGTTTTTCAATGAAGGACCTTGGAGAAGCTGCTTACATATTAGGTATTAAGATCTATAGAGATAGATCGAATGCCTCATAGGTCTTTCACAAAGCACATACCTTGAAAAGATATTGAAGATGTTCAATATGGATCAGTCCAAGAAGGGGTTCTTGCCTGTGTTACAGGGTGTGCGATTGAGTGCGACTCAATGCCCGACCACGGCAAAGGATAGAGAAGATGAGTGTCATCCCCTATGCTTCAGCCATAGGCTCTATTATGTATGCCATGCTGTGTACCAGACCTGATGTGAACCTTGCCATAAGTTTGGTAGGGAGGTACCAAAGTGATCCCGGAGCGGAACACTGGACAGCGGTCAAGAATATCCTGAAGTACCTAAAAAGGACAAAGCACATGTTTCTCTTATATGGAGGTGCCGAAGAGCTCGTCGTAAAGGGTTACGTCGACGCTAGCTTCGACACAGATCCGGACGACTCCAAGTCGCAAACCGGATACTAGTATATTTTGAACGGAGGGGCAGTCAGCTGGTGCAGCAGCAAGCAAAGCGTCGTGGCAGCATCTACATGTGAAGCGGAGTACATAGCTGCTTTAGAAGCAGCAAAGGAGGGAGTCTGGATGAAGGAGTTCATCACCGACCTAGGAGTGATTCCCGATGCGTCGGGCCCAATGACTCTGCTTTGTGACAACACTGGAGCTATTGCACTTGCGAAGGAGCCCAGGTTTCACAAGAAGACAAGACACATCAAGTGCCGCTTCAACTCCATCCGTGATTACATTCAGGAGGGAGATATAGATATTTGTAAAGTGCATATGGATCTCAATGTCGCAGATCCATTGACTAAACCTCTCTCATGAGCGAAACATGATCATGTTGGGAGACGTAGTAGTAAATCAAAAAATTTCCTACGTGTCACCAAGATCTATCTATGGAGAAACTAGCAAACGAGCGGGGAGAGATTGGATCTTCATACCTTTGAAGATCGCTAAGCGGAAGCGTTGCTAGAACGCGGTTGATGGAGTCGTACTCGCAGCGATTCAGATCGCGGTGGATTCCGATCTAAGCACCGAACAATGGTGCCTCCGCGTTCAACACATGTGCAGCCCGGTGACGTCTCCTACGCCTTAATCCATCAAGGAGGAAGGAGAGGTTGGGGAAGAGCTCCGGCAGCACGACGGCGTGGTGGCGATGGAGCTGCGTGGTACTCCGACAGAGCTTCGCTAAGCGCTACGGAGAACGAGGGGAGGAGGAGGTAGGGCTACGCCTGAGAGAGAGGGAGAACCGTGTATCTGGCAGCCCCCAAACCCCCACTAAATATAGGGGAGAGGGAGGAGGAGGCACAACCCCTAGGGTTCCCACCCTAGGGGTGGCGGCAGCCCCAGATGGTGACCTGGCCGCCGGCCAGGAGGGGGAGAGGAGGGGGCGCTGCCCTAGTGGGCCTTAGGCCCATCTGGGTCTAGGGTTTCCTCTCCCTCCCCAATCTGCTGCACCTTGGGCTTGTGGGAGTGGCGCCCCAGCCCACCAATGGGCTGGTTCACTCCCCCTCAGGCCCATGCAGCCCTTCGGGCTTGGTGGCCCCACTTGGTGGACCCTCGGAACCCTTCCGGTGGTCCCGGTACACTACCGGTGACACCCGGAACACTTCCCGTAACCAAATCCTCTATTCCTATATATCAATCTTCATCTCCGGACCATTCCGGGACTCCTCGTGATGTCCGGGATCTCATCCAGGACTCTGAAAAACCTTCGGAAACCACGTACACTATTTCCCTATAACCCTAGCGTCATCGAACCTTAAGTGTGTAGACCCTACGGGTTCGGGAGACACGTAGACATGACCGAGACACCTCTCCGGTCAATAACCAACAGCGGTATCTGGATACCCATGTTCGATCCAACGTACTCCACGATGATCTCATCGGATGAACCACGATGTCAGGGATTCAATCAATCCCGTATACAATTCCCTTTGTCTATCGGTATGGTACTTGCCCGAGATTCGATCGTCGGTATCCCTATACCTTGTTCAATCTCGTTACCGGCAAGTCTCTTTACTCGTTCCGTAATACATCATCCCGTGACTAACTCCTTAATCACATTGAGCTCATTATGATGATGTCTTACCGAGTGGGCCCAAAGATACCTATCCGTCACACAGAGTGACAAATCCCAGTCTCGATTCATGTCAACCCAACAGACACTTTCGGAGATACCCGTAGTGTACCTTTATAGCCATCCAGTTACGTTGTGACATTTGGCACACCCAAAGCATTCCTACGGTATCCAGGAGTTACACAATCTCATGGTCTAAGGAAATGATACTTGACATTGGAAAGCTTTAGCAAACGAACAACACGATCTTGTGCTATGCTTAGGATTGGGTCTTGTCCATCACATCATTCTCCAAATGATGTGATCCCGTTATCAACGACATCCAATGTCCATGGTCATGAAACCGTGACCATCTATTGATCAACGAGCTAGCCAACTAGAGGCTCACTTGGGACATGTTGTGGTCTATGTATTCACACATGTATTACGGTTTCCGGTTAACACAATTGTAGCATGAATAATAGACAATTATCATGAACTAGGAAATACAATAATAACCATTTTATTATGTCCTCTAGAGCATATTTCAACAGATCAACACCAGAATGCTATGGGTGTTCGATTCATCACAATGTAACTAGATTCTTGACTCTAGTGCAAGTGGGAGACTATTGGAAATATGCCCTAGAGGCAATAAGAAAATAGTTATTATTGTATTTCCTAGTTCATGATAATTGTCTATTGTTCGTGCTACAATTGTATTAACCAGAAACCGTAATACATGTGTGAATACATAGATCACAACATGTCCCTAGTGAGCCTCTAGTTGGCTAGCTCTTTGATCAATAGATGGTCACAGTTTCATGACCATGGACATTGGATGTCGTTGATAACAGGATCACATCATTAGGAGAATGATGTGATGGACAAGACTTAATCCTAAGCATAGCACAAGATCGTGTAGTTCGTCCGCTAAAGCTTTTCAATTTCAAGTATCGTTTCCTTAAACCATGAGATTATGCAACTCCCGGATACCGTTGGAATGCTTTGGTTGTGCCAAACGTCACAACGTGACTAGGTGGCTATAAAGGTGCACTACGGGTATCTCTGAAAGGGTCTGTTGGGTTGGCACGAATCGAGACTGGGATTTGTCACTCCGTGTGACGGAGAGGTATCTCTGGGCCCACTTGGTAAGACATCGTCATAATGAGCTCAAGGTGACTAAGGAGTTAGCCACGGGATGATGTATTACGGAACGAGCAAAGAGACCATGAGATTGTGCAACTCCCGGATACTGTAGGAATGCTTTGAGTGTGCCAAATGTCACAACATAACTGGGTGGCTATAAAGGTGCACTATGGGTATCTCTGAAAGTGTCTGTTGGGTTGGCTTGAATCGAGACTGGGATTTGTCACTCCATGTGATGGAGAGGTATCTCTAGGCCCACTCGGTAAGACATCATCATAATGATCTCAATGTGACTAAGGAGTTATCCACGGGATGGTGTATTACGGAACGAGTACAGAGACTTGCGGGTAACGAGATTGAACAAGGTATAGGAATACCGACGATCGAATCTCAGGCAAGTATCATACAGATAGACAAAGGGAATTGTATACGAGATTGATTGAACCCCCGACATCGTGGTTCATCCGATAAGATCATCGTGGAGTACGTGGGAGCCAACATGGGTATCCAGATCCCGCTGTTGGTTATTGGCCTGAGAGATGTCTCGGTCATGTCTACGTGTCTCCCGAACCCGTAGGGTCTACACACTTAAGGTTCGATGACGCTAGGGTTATAGGAAATGGTATACGTGATTACCAAAGGTTGTTCGGAGTCCCGGATGAGATCCCGGACGTCACGAGGAGCTCCGGAATGGTCCAGAAGTAAAGATTGATATATAGGAAGTCCAATTTTGGTCACCGGAAAGTTTTCGAGCTCATCAGTTTTGTATCGGGAGTGCCGGGAGGGTGCCGGAGGACCCCCGGGAGGGGTGTGACGACCATAGGACTTCATGGGCCCTTAGAGGAGGTATGCAAGCCCTTATTGGGCTGCACAAGACATTCTAGAAAGGCCCATGCGGCTGGAGATCTGGAGATAAAGGGCAAAAGGATTTAAAAGGAGGAGATCCACCTCCCTTGTGGGAGGTCGACTCTCCCCCTAGTTCGGCCGAACCTCTCCTCCTTGGAGGAGGGGCCAAGGCAGACCTCCCTCTCCCTATTCCTATATATACCCAAGGGTTTGGACTCTTGATAACAGATCTGAACTCTCTTTCTCACGGCGAAGCCCTACCTCTCTTCTTCCTTCTCCGCAGTGCTTAGGCGAAGCCCTGCCGGAAGACCTTGCTACTCCACCAGAACCACGCCGTCGTGCTGCTGTTGGAGCCCTTCCCCAACCTATCCTTCCTCCTTGCTAGATCAAGGCTTATGAGACGTCACCGGGCTACACATGTGTTGAACACGGAGGCGCCGTTGTTCGGCGCTTAGATAGGAATCCACCGCGATCTGAATCGCTGCGAGTACGACTCCACCAACCGCGTTCTTGTAATGCTTTCGGTTAGCGATCTTCAAAGGTATGAAGATGCAATCTCTCCCCTATCGTTGCTGGTCTCTCCATTGTTAGATCTTGGTGACACGTAGGAAATTTTGTTTTACTACTACGTCTCCCAACAGGGTGGGCCTTAGGGCCCATCTGCCCTAGGGTTTGCCCCTCCTCCCTCTTGAGCTGCGCCTTGGTCCTGGTGGAGGAGTGCACCAGACCACCTAGGGGCTGGTTCCCTCCACCCTCGGCCCATGCAGCCCTCTCGAGCCGGTGGGCCCACTTGGTGGACCCCCGGAACCCTTTCGGTGGTCCCGGTACGTTACAGGTGACCCCCAAAACATTTCCGGTAACAAAAACCTCACTTCCTATATATCAATCTTCATCTCTGGACCATTTCGGGACTCCTTGTGACATACGGGATCTCATCCGGGAGTCTGAACAACCTTAAGTAACCATGAACACTTTTTCCCTATAACCCTAGCGTCATCGAACCTTAAGTGTGTAGACCCTACGGGTTCGGGAGACACGTAGCCATGGCCGAGACACCTCTCCGGTCAATAACCAACAGCGGGATCTAGATACCCATATTGTCTCCCACGTACTCCATGATGATCTCATCGGATGAACCACGATGTCGGGGATGCAATCAATCCCGTATACAATTCCCTTTGTCTATCGTTATGATACTTGCCCGAGATTCGATCGTCGGTATCCCTATACCTTGTTCAATCTCGTTACCGGCAAGTCTCTTTACTCGTTCCATAATACATCATCCCATGTCTAACTCCTTAGTCACATTGAACTCACTATGATGATGTCTTACCGAGTAGGCCTAGAGATACCTCTCTATCACACGGAGTGTCAAATCCCAGTCTTGATTCGTGCCAACCCAACAGACACTTTCGGAGATACCCGTAATGCACATTTATAGCCACCCAATTACTTTGTGACGTTTGGCACACCCAAAGCATTCCTACGGTATCCGGGAGTTGCACAATCTCATGGTCTAAGGAAATGATACTTGACATTGAAAAGTTTTAGCAAACGAACTACACGATCTTGTGCTATGCTTACGATTGGGTCTTGTCCATCACATCATTCTTCTAATGATGTGATCCCGTTATCAACAACATCCAATGTCCATGTTCATGAAACCATGACCATCTATTGATCAATGAGCTAGCCAACTAGAGGCCCACTAGGGACATGTTGTGGTCTATGTATTCACTAGGCTCACTAGGCTCATGGTCATGAAATCTTAATACATGTGTGAATACATAGACCACAACATGTCACTAGTGAGCCTCTAGTTGACTAGCTCGTTGATCAATAGATGGTCATGGTTTCATGACCATGAACATTGGATGTCGTTGATAATGGGATCACATCATTAGGAGAATGATGTGATGGACAATACCCAATCATAAGCATAGCACAAGATCGTGTAGTTCATTTGCTAAAGCTTTTCAATGTCAAGTATCGTTTCCTTAGACCATGAGATTGTGCAAATCCCGGATACCGTAGGAATGCTTTGGGTGTGCCAAACGTCATAACGTAACTGGGTGGCTATAAAGGTGCACTAAGGGTATCTCCAAAAGTGTCTGTTGGGTTGGCGCTAATCGAGACTGGGATTTGTCACTCCGTGTGACGGAGAGGTATCTCTGGGCCCACTCAGTATGACATCATCATAATGAGCTCAATGTGACTAAGGAGTTATCCACAGGATGATGTATTACGGAACGAGTAAAAGAGACTAGCCGGTAACGATATTGAACAAGGTATAGGGATACCGACGATCGAATCTCGGGTAAGTATCATACCGATAGACAAAGGGAATTGTATACGGGATTGATTGAATCCCGACATCGTGGTTCATCCGATGAGATCATCATGGAGCATGTGGGAACCAACATGGGTATCCAGATCCCGCTATTGGTTATTGGCCGGAGAAGTGTCTCGGTCATGTCCACGTGTCTCCCGAACCTGTAGGGTCTACACACTTAAGGTTCGATGACGCTGCGGTTATAGGGAATTGGTACACGTGATTACTGAAGGTTGTTCAAAGTCCCGGATGAGGTCCCGGACATCACGAGGATCTCCAGAATGGTCCAGAGGTAAATATTGATATATAGGAAGTCCAGTTTTGGTCACCGGAAAGTTTTCGGGCTCATCGGTATTGTACCGGGAGCGTCGGGAGGGTGCCGGAGGACCCCCAAGAGGGGTTTGACTACCATAGGACTTCTGGGCCCTTAGAGGAGGTGTACCAGACCTTATTGGGCTGGCCAAGACATTCTTGAAAGGCCCATGCGGCTGGAGATCAATAGATAGGGCAAAGGAGTTTGAAAAGGAGGAGATCCACCTCCCTTGTGGGACGTGGACTCCTCCCCACCTTCAGCCGAACCTCTCCTCCTTGGAGGAGGGGCCAAGGCAGCCCTCCCTCTCCCTCCTCCTCTATATAACTTGAGGATTTGGCCTTTTGAGAACAAGATTTGATCTCTCTCTCTCTCTCTCTCACGGCGAAGCCCTACCTCTCTTCTTCCTCCTCCGAAGCGCTTAGGCGAAGCCCTACCGGAATACCTTGCTACTCCACCACCACCACACCGCCATGCTGCTGTTGGAGACCTTCCCAACCTCTCCTTCCTCCTTGCTGGATCAAGGGGTAGGAGACGTCACCGGGCTGCACGTGTGTTGAACGTGGAGGCGCCGTTGTTTGGCGCTCAGATCGGAATCCACCGCGATCTGAATCGCTGCGAGTACGACCCCACCAACCGCGTTCTTGTAACGCTTCCTCTTAGTGATACTCAAAGGTATGAAGATGCAATATCTCCCCACTCATTGCTTATTTCTCCATGGATAGATCTTGGTGATCGTAGGAAAATTTTGATTTACTACTACGTCTCCCTAAAGTGGCATCATGAGCTAGGTCTATGCGTAGAATGTATGCACGAATAAAACACAAAGTAGTTGTGGGCATCGATTTTGTTAATTTGCTTACCACTACTAGTCTTATCTTGATTCGGCGGTATTGTGGGATGAAGCGGCCTGGACCAACTTTACACGTACACTTACGTGAGACCGGTTCCACCACCTGACATGCACTAGTTCCATAAGGTGGCTAGCGGGTGTCTGTCTCTCCCACCTTAGTCGGATTGGATTCAATGAAAAGGGTCCTTATGAGGGGTAAATAGCAATTGTCATATCACATTGTAGTTTTGAGGTAGGTAAGAAACGTTCCTGCTAGAAACCTATAGCAGCCACGTAAAAAACTTGGAACTACAAATTAGAGGACGTCTAACTTGTTTTTGCAGAATCTGCCTTGTAATGTGATATGGCCAAAAGGATGTGATGTGATGCATTGTGATGTATGATTTTGATCATGTTCTTGAAATAGGATTCAGGACTTGCTTGTCAACGCGTATGACCACCGACAGGAGCCATAGGAGTTGTCTTATTTTATTGTATGACCTGCGTGTCAATCATAAACGCCATGTAATTACTTTACTTTATTGCTAAACGTTAGACATAGTAGTAGAAGTAATAGTTGGCGAGACAACTTCATGAAGACACGATGATGGAGATCATGGTGTCGTGCCAGTGACAGTGATGATCATGGTGCCCCAAAGATGGAGATCAAAGGAGGAAGACGATATTGGCCATATCATGTCACTATATTGATTGCATTTGATGTTTATCATGTTTACATCTTGTTTGCTTAGAACGACGGTAGTAAACAAGATGGTCTCTCAATAAAATTTGAAGAGATGTGTTCACCCTTACTGTGCACCATTGTTAAGGATCGTCGTTCCGCCGCACCACGTGATGATCGGGTGTGATAGGTTCTTACGTTCGCATACAACGGGTGTAAGCCAGATTTACACACGCGAAACACTTAGGTTGACTTGACGAGCCTAGCATGTACAAACATGGCCTCGGAACACGGAAGACCGAAAGGTCGAACATGAGTCATATAGAAGATACGATCAACATGGAGATGTTCACCATGGATGACTAGTCCGTCTCACGTGATGATCGGACACGGGCTAGTTGACATGGATCATGTATCACTTGGATGACTAGAGAGATGTCTATCTAAGTGGGAGTTCAGTAAATAATTTGATTATGTGAACCTAATTATCATGAACTTAGTCTTAAATTGTCTTTAAAATCTATATTGTAGATCAAATGGCCAATGCGAATGTCACCCTTAACTTCAACGCGTTCCTAGAGAAAACCAAGCTGAAAGATGATGGAAGCAACTATGTGGACTGGGTCCATGTCTTGAGGATCATCCTCATAGCTTCCAAGAGATTGTATGTCCTTGATGCACCGCTAGGTGACCCACCCATTTTTCCAGCGGACCAAGACGTTATGAATGCTTGGCAGTCGTGCTGCGAGGATTACTCCCTTGTTCAGTGCAGCATGCTTTACAGTTTAGAACCGGGGCTCCAAAAGCGTTTTGAGCAACACGGAGCATATGAGATGTTCCAATAGCTGAAACTGGTTTTCCAAGCTCATGCCCGAGTCGAGAGATATGAAGTCTCCAATAAGTTCTTTAGCTGTAAGATGGAGGAGAATAGTTCTATCAGTGAGCACATCCTCAATATGTCTGGGCTACACAACCGCTTGACTAAACTGGGAGTTAATCTCCCGGATGACTCAGTCATTGACAGAATCCTCCGGTCGCTCCCACGTAGCTACAAGAGCTTTGTGATGAACTATAACATGCAGGGTATGGAGAAGTCCATACGTGAGTTGTACTCGTTGCTGAAATTAGTAGAGGTCGAGATCAAAAAGGAGCATCAAATGTTGATGGTGACTAAGACCTCTAGTTTGAAGAAAGGCAAGGGTAAGAAGAACTTCAAGAAGGATGGCAAAGCTGTTGCCATGCCCGGTAAGCAAGTTGCCGGGAAGAAGAAGAACAAGAATGGGCCCAAGCATGAGACTGAGTGCTTTTATTGCAAGGGTACCGGTCACTGGAAGCGGAACTGCCCCAAGTACTTAGCGGATAAGAAGGACGGCAACGTTAAAGGTATATGTGATATACTTGTTCTTGATGTGTACTTGACCAGCGCTCGTAGTAGCTCCTGGGTATTTGATACCTGTGCAGTTGCTCACATTTGTAACTCCAAGTAGGAGCTACGGAATAAGCGGAGGCTGGCAAAGGACGAGGTGACGATGCGCATCGGGAATGGTTCCAAGCTCGATGTGATCGCCGTCGGCACGCTACCTCTACATCTACCTTCGGGATTAGTTTTAAACCTTATTAATTGTTATTTAGTATCAGCTTTGAGCATGAACATTGTATCTGGATCTCGCTTGATGCGAGATGGCTACTCATTTAAATCTGAGAATAATGGTTGTTCTGTTTATATGAGAGAAATGTTTTATGGTCATGCCCCGCTGGTCAATGGTTTATTTTTGATGAATCTCGAACGTGATGTTACACATGTCCATAGTGTGAGTACCAAAAAGTGTAAGGTTGATAACGATAGTCCCACTTACATGTGGCACTGCCGCCTTGGTCATATTGGTGTCAAACGCATGAAGAAGCTCCATGCTGATGGACTTTTGGAGTCTCTTGATTTCGAATCATTTGACACGTGTGAACTATGCCTCATGGGCAAGATGACCAAGACTTCATTCTCCGGAACAATGGAGTGAGAAACTGACTTATTGGAGATAATACATACCGATGTATGCGGTCCAATGAGCGTCGAGGCTCGCGGTGGCTACCGTCATGTTCTCACCCTCACTGATGACTTGAGCAGATATGGGTATGTGTCGTGGTTTTGTCACGACAGATGTCCGGGTTACCAGACTTGAGTTCGGAGCCATCGCCATGGTAGTGGACTCAAAGGGGTTAGATGAGACAAAGGACACGAGTTTACCCAGGTTCGGCCCCTCAAGTCGAGGAAAAAGCCTACATCCTGCTTGTGTTGTTGTTGCTTGATGTATCGATTACAAGGAGCTAAAAGCTTGCCCTAGTTTTCGATAACCTAGCCCCTAAGTCGCCCCCGGCTCTGCCTTTATATAAGAGGTCAGAGTCGTCGGGTCACACAATCGTACAACCGGATCATCATTACATCTCCGAGTCTATCTCTACCTTATCACCCAAACCATCCTTTGTAAGGTCTTGCACCTCCGGGTCTCTGTCGTCCGGCCCGCAGTAAGAACCGCCAATCTTCTTGGGCCTCCAACTAACACATGTCTCCATGGGCCGGCTTATAGTTACATGATATCAACTGGAACCTTCTTGCCGGGTCGTATCACGGGGTTATATCCCCAACATTAGGCCCCAGGCTGAAGTGAGCCCGCTCATTTCATCTGTCTCTTGTGATTTGTTTGAGAGTCACCGCGGTATGACCCGGCATGACGTCACAGATACGCTGACGTATCAAATCTTTCGCATTTAACTGCTCCCCAAAGATCGAGGCATCCGTTTCGGCAAGACCGGTGTCGACGCCTGGAAATCCGCGCCGTCTCCCTGTTAAATAGGACCCACACGGGTCAAAAGGACGTCTTCTCGCTTATGCGCCCCTTCTTCTTCCTTCTGTCGCTCGCCCGACGCCCGAGCTTCGCCCGCCGCCCCGCTCCGGCGCCGCCGCCCATTCGTCGTCAACACTTGGCCGCTGCATCGACCCGTTGGGACTAGAGTATCGTCCGTAGCCGTCTCCACTCCGGTACGCCTCTCCTCCCGTAGCTTAGATCGGTAGAAAGGTAGGGTTTTCTCCGGCGGACTCCGTCGCACGTTTCCGATCGCCGACGCGGCTGCACGGCCAAGCCTTGACTCCTGCTGCGCGTCCTTTAGGTCACGCCGTCACCACCGCCGCCGAACGTGGTCTGTCCGTGTGCAATGCGTAGGCGGTTAGGGCCATAGGCCGATTCTTCATTTTCATTGTTCTTCGTCTAGGTCACCGAAGAACTGCATTTGTTGGCTTCGGTAGATCCAAAATATTTATAACATTCTGTGAAACTTGTTTGTCCGGGTCTCAATGTCTTCCGGCTCATATGATGATAGCAAGTCGCTAGCTTCTCTCTAGTTCTTCGTCAGCCGGATCTTTTAGAGCCGTTTAAATCTAGAACCCTGTAATTGTAAGCCACCACTATTATCTGCCTCTGTTATTTAGTCGCCATTTTCTCTTTGTACAATACCTTTTAAGCCGCCAGGATGACTCGCGTAACCAATTCCTGTAATTGGGTCAGCTCCTTCATAACCGAGGAGTACTTGTCTGAACTAGTAGCTGCTGGCACTCTTCCTCCAAAGGAAGTGATCAGTTGGCAGGCTCCGACTAGTGAGACCCGCCCTGCTCTGAAGAAAGGAGAGGTCATAGTATTTGCAGATCACATAGAGAGAGGATTTGTACCACCCGGGTCAAAGTTCTTCCGCGATATTCTGCATCTGCACAAATTGCACCCTCAAGACCTGGCGCCAAACTCCGTCTCAAACATCTGCCATTTTCAAGTCCTCTGCGAGGCATATCTCCAATGAAGACCATCAGTCGGATTCTTCAGAGAATTCTTTTATGCCAACCGCCAGACCGAGTGTAAAGGCGGACCAAGCTTAGAACTTGGAGGAATCACCATCCAACGTCGGAGGGGTATCACCTTTCCGGCTATCCAGATGCCCAGCCACCCGAAGGACTGGAGCAAGACGTGGTTCTACTACAAGGACACGTCCCCTGAGTCGGAGCACCGTCTGCCGGGTTACCGTCCTACCCGACTCGCTACCGACACTTCTCTGCCTGACCGGCTCTCAGCTGCCGATCGTGCAAAATATGAAGGCCCTCATGCTAGGGTAAAGGCCCTCCTGGCCAACAGCCTCATTGGCACAGATCTCATCCGCTGCTGGGTGCAATGGCGAATCATGCCTCTGAGTCGCCGGGACAGGCTCATGTGATCCTATCCGGGGAAGTACGATAGTGAGCTATGCTTCAATGCTACCACTCTGACAGAAGACGACGTCTGTATGGCCGTTCGGAGCCTGGTGCATGAGACCTCCGGTTCATGCAGCGCCATCGGCCTAGCACCCTTCTGCGTGGCCAACCCGACACCTCTTGTAAGTGTTTTCACCTTTCTTCCATCTGTTGTATGTTTGCATATTCCTTTCAAAGTTTAACATCTTTTTTCCTCCGGCTTAATCTGCTCAGGCAGATTCCGACTTCTGGAAGAAGGAATACGTTCCTCCTCCGAAGGTAACAAAAAAGAAAGTCGCCGCTAAGAAGCAGAAGAAAGCGGCTCCTCAAGAGGACTGGTTTGAGCCTCCAGCCTCTTTAGAGTTGGAGGTAAGACCTTTCAATTTTACTCACTTAACTTTTACCTTGCCGGCTCTTTTAATAACATTCTTCCATGTCTCACAGGAGGAAGTGGAAACAAGCCACGCCAACGTTCCTGAGGTAACATGCTTGTATTCTGACTCAGAATATTTCTTCCGAAAGCCGCAGCGGGTCGTTAGGAAATTTCCTTTATCTCATCCTCTTGCTCACCTGGCTCCTGATTTCCTTTCAAAAAAGAAACAACAAACTGAACGGCGCCAGACCCGGAGCGCCGGCTCTACAGAGCTTGCGTCTGGATTGCCAGACTCATCGGCCCGTAAGAAACGGCCTGCATAGGTTAGTATGTCATACTTTTCTTGTTTCATTTCGCCTTATGCTCAAGCATCTTATAACTCCCGAGTCTTTGCTCTTTCCAGAAGACGCCTTCCTCGGGCGACTCTTCTGCCTCAGTGATCCCCCCACCGAAAATCAACCCTCTATAAGCATCTTGTCATATCCAAATATCCTGACAAAACATCAATCGCTTTCAAGTACTAACTTTTTCCTTTATAGTGCGCAAGCAAAACGCCGCAAAACCCATCAACCTTCTTCCAGCCCGGTAATTGACACCGAAGAACCTGAACAGCCGGCTCCGGCTCAACCAGACATTGTACATACGGAGGAGATAGCAGCGGAAGAAGAAGCTCCACCTGCGGCTTCTACTAAACCGACTGCTGATACCGTCATCATGGAGAATTCTCCCGCTGCTCCTTCGAAGCCAGTTACACCTATCAGAACCCCTGCAACTCCGGATGTTGTCATCACCGGGTCTGCCCATAAGGATCCTTCACCACCACATGTCTTGACCTGGCATCCTGAGCTGTCCGAAGCTTCACGGAAACTGCAATTCGACTCCTCATACGACAACATGACAGCCGAGGAACTTCACTCCGGCTATATGAACCGGGTGAACACCAGCCGAGATTTGGAACTCCGGCTCGTCAGCATGATAAAAAATAAATATGAGGTATGTTTACTTTTCCTGGTCATATCCTTCCTCAGCCCCCAAGGGCCGGATTAAATCTTGTCATAAAATTAAATTCGGGTCTTCCTTTAGAGTTTATACATAGAATACTCTTGCTTTGAAATCATGCCACATTTGTACATTGCCAACTGTAGCCCCCAAGGGCCGGCTCAAATTTATTTGAAGCGGAACTTTTGAAGATTATAAGAGAACCATATCCTAGCCCCCAAGGGTCGGCTCAAACTTATTTGAACCGGGACTTCCATAGTCTGAATAAAAAGCGTAGTATAGCCCCCAAGGACCGGCTCAAATTTTATTTGAGCCGGGACTTTTGAGATTGTAGAAAAGAGCCAATGTGTAGCCCCCAAGTTCCGGGTCAATTTCCAGGAAGATGAGTCGGAACTGTAGAAGATTAACAGATCAAATATACATTAGCCCCCAAGTGTCAAATATATTGCTTGCAATCTGTTTGAGACTTGTAGAAATTTATACTGTGATCCCTTATGTCTTACGAATACTCTTACTGCTGCAATAACCTTTATTTCACCTTTTAACGCATACAGGATGCTCTGAACGCTGCTGGCTCTGAGTTGGCTGACCTCAAGACAAATTTAACTACGCAACAAGAAGCTCGAGGCCTCGCTGATGAAAGATGCCGACTCTTAGCCGAAGAGGTGGCCAAACTCACTGCCGAGCTCACAACTGTGAAAGAATAAGTTGAGTCGGAGAAATCTGCATTGACCCAATGGGCGGAGGACACCGACCAGCGGCTCATCGCCGTTGCTGATGAACTTCAAGGGCTCAAACGGCACATCTCTAAGATGTCTGCCGCCTTATTTGGTAAGGAGATCTTTTCTGTACTCCTCATGTAAATGTCTTTAATTCCAAAACTGACAACTGACTTATGATTTCCGGCTCATGCAGGCCCTCTGAGCCGGCAACTGGCTGATGACAGCATTCTATCACTGAAAGCAATGTACACCTTCACAGAACAATTGTACTGCGGTGTAATGTTCACCTTAAAAAGTGTGCAGTATAGGGACAAGATCCCCAAGGCTCTAAAAGAGATGCTGGAGCTGTTCTCAACGGTGCCAAAACAAATCCAAGAGCTGAAGAAGTCGGCGTTTCGGGCTACAGCCGTCGCAGGTCTGAGCCGGGCCATGGCCTTTGCGCCGGATCTAACAGCAGAAGAGATGATGGGCGGGTATCCATCAAAGAAGGTGGTCGGCTCAGACTTCGCCAATGAAGACTATTACAAGGTCGTCAAGGCCTTTCGCCATCTGGCCTCTGTAATGGCTGTTGAGGCGGAGGATGAGCTAAAAAACTATCAAGCCGCCTACGACGAGGAAGATAAGCGGATGCACGGACCTCTTTATGAGTGTCAAGACTTAATACCCGCCCGAAGCAAAGATCTCTTCCCTGGTGAGCTCAACGTTGCGCCTTTCTTCTCCGGGTCATTTGATGCTATGTCTAACTGCAACTGGGAACACGACAATCTTCAGATCCGCTCCACAGAAGACCCGGAGAAGGATAAGCCGGCTGAATAATCATTGTAACAATCAGAGCAACTGTCAGCTCTTGTAATTATCCGCCCATGACGTCTAAAAACTTTAGCATAAAGATCATCCCTTCCTTTAGAAGGAAAATGTTTGTAACAACCCTTGAATATTGAAATGCATCCGCCGGCTGTTTTGCTTTATAAGAATTGTCTTTCTTCTCGGCTTTGTTCCTTCAGCTCTGATAAGCGTGCTGCCGACTCATATGAAATATTTTGCAAATCCGCAGAGCTCGTTGAGAGCCGGATAACACCTCTAGTGCTAGTCAGCCCCCATGAATAACACACGGCTGTTGATAGACCAGCACATAGCCTTTCTGAAACGTGTAACCTTCATCCGGACTCATGAGAGCCGGGAATTTAACTCCATCATCCGGAGCATTACCACTCCTTATCTTATGATAAAAGGTCATAGAAGGGCCAGCTACCATAGGATAAAGTAAGCTATACCTGACGGTAGGAAGCCTCTGGGTGACAATGACGACTGTTGAAAACTTTTAAAGCGGCCTACAGCTGGCTATAAGAGGGGTGATGTAAGCTATACCATGACGGCAAGAAGCCTCCTCAAACCAACTAATATTAAATAGGGCCAGCTGCCGATGGTTTTATGTAAGCTATACCTTACGGCAAGAAGCATCCATTCGACAGCCGCGACTAGTAATTGTACTAGCCGGCTGCGTGAAGGGTTTAAGTAAGCTATACCCAAGGGCAAGAAGCCTCCTTCCGCAACTATTTTTGGCGTAAACGCCGGTTGTTAGGGTGAGATAAGCGAACCCGTCGGTAAGAAGGCCCCTTCGACAACCGCGGTTAATAAGTAACCGGAAATGGCATAAAAGCCGACCATTAGGGTGAGATAAGCGATACCCGTCGATAAGAAGGCCCCTTCGATGGCCGCAGTTGATAAACAACTGGAATTTGATGTACACGTTGCTACCTTAGGGGAATTTTTTAAGCTATACCAAAGGTAGGAAGCCTCCATCAGCAACAACGCTTAACGTACTCAAACTATACCTCATACCAGTTCAGGGTCTCTAAAGCGAGATTGGCCGTCAACTATGTGAACCGGCTCAGGGTCTCTAAGACGAGATTGACTGATAAAGGCTTTTAATTTTTAACTTACAACAGTTCAGGGTCTCTAAAGCGAGATTGGCTGGTAAGATTTTGATGAATCAAGAGAGCCACAGGAACTACAAATTTGCTGGCATTGAAGAATTTTCTCTTTAAATCATGAAGATACACATAAGAGCCGGAGCTCAAGTCTTTGTTAGTAATACTACTCTATATAAATATGGTATGTACAATGACAATAGATCTACATCTCCTCTCAAGTATAATAGCCGCAAGTGTGCCACGTTCCACGGTCGCAAAGTCTCCTGACCCGCTGTATCCGACTCATCACGAATATCAATGAGATAGTATGACCCGTTGTTGAGGTTTCTGCTGACCACAAAGGGCCCTTCCCATGGTGGAGAGAGTTTATGCATCCCAGTTTGATCTTGAATAAGCCGGAGTACCAGGTCACCTTCCTGGAATGTCCGGGTCTTCACCCTACGGCTATGATAGCGTCGCAGGTCTTGTTGATAAATTGCTGATCTAGCCGCTGCTAACTCTCTTGCTTCGTCCAAGGCATCCAATGCATCTTGACGTGCAAGCTCATTGTTTGTCTCAACATAAGCCACCACTCTTGGTGAATCATGCCGGATGTCACTGGGTAGAACCGCCTCAGCCCCATATACCATGAAAAAAGGTGTAAAACCTGTAGACCTGTTAGGTATAGTCCGGATGCTCCATAAGACGGACGACAATTCGTCAACCCAACACCCGGGTATTCGCTGCAAAGGGACCATGAGCCGGGGTTTAACCCCTCGCAAGATTTCCTGATTCGCCCGCTCGGCTTGACCATTGGACTGTGGATGTGCCACGGCTGAAACATCAAGCCTGAAATGCTCCTTCTTACAGAACGCCTTCATAGCCCCTTTAGACAAATTTGTGCCATTATTTGTGATAATACTGTGTGGATAGCCAAAACGATATATCAAGGATTTGACAAACTCAACAGCTGTGGCCACATCACACTTGCTTACTGGCTCAGCCTCCACCCACTTGGTAAACTTGTCGACAGCCACCAAAAGGTGTGTTTTCTTATCCTTGGACCTCTTGAAAGGTCCTACCATATCAAGCCCCCAGACCGCAAACGGCCAGGTAATAGGTATCATCCGCAATTCTTGAGCCGGAATATGAGCACGTTGGCCAAATTTCTGAAGGCGTCACACTTACGGACCAGATCCTCTGCATCCTTATGAGCCGTCAACCAGTAGAAACCATGTTGAAAAGCCTTGGCCACTAAAGATCGTGACCCTGCATGATGTCCATAGTCGCCAGCATGAATTTCACATAAAATCTGTTAGCCCTCCTCTGGCGACACACATCGTTGGAAAACACCTGTCACACTGCATTTGTGTAACTCGCCCCTTATAATTGTCATGGACTTAGAACGGCGAACAATTTCCCGAGCCCGGCTGTCATCATCCGGCAACTCGCCGCGCGTCAAGAACGCTAAATAGGGAGTAGTCCAATCTGGAATAACATGTAAAGCCGCCACTAGAGCCGCCTCCGGGTCAGGAATTGCCAGATCCTCCTCAGAAGGCATCTTAACAGTCGGATGATATAACACATCAAGAAAAACATTAGGCGGCACCGACTTACGCTGAGATCCGAGTCATGATAAAGCATCAGCCACCTCGTTCCGTCGACGATCAATATGGTCCACCTGATACCCTTTGAAATGACCTGCAACAATATCAACCGCTTGACGATAAGCCGCCATCCGTGGTTCTTTAGAATCCCAAGTACCTGAAACCTACTGAGCCACAAGATCTGAGTCGCCTAAGCATCTAATCCGGCTCAAATTCATCTCCTTGGCAACTCTCAGACCATGGAGCAGGGCTTCGTACTCCGCCGCATTATTAGTACAGGGGAACATCAATCAGAGCACATAACAAAATTTATCACCCTTGGGGGAGGTGAGAACTACTCCAGCACCAGACCCCTCAAGCTGCTTAGACCCGTCAAAGTGTATAGTCCAATATGTGTTATCCGGCTTCTCTTCAGGCGCTTGGCACTCTGTCCAATCATTTATAAAATCCACCAAAGCCTGAGACTTAATTGCTATACGAGGGGTGTAACTGACGTTGAGAGGTCCCAACTCCAAAGCCCATTTAGCAATCCGCCCTGTAGCCTCTCTGTTCTGAATAATTTCTCCCAACGGGGCAGAGCTTACAACAGTTATTGGATGGCCCAGAAAATAGTGCTTTAGCTTACGATTAGCCATAAAGACCCCGTATACAAGCTTCTGCCAATGCGGATACCACTGCTTAGACTCCGCCAAGACCTTACTGATGTAGTAGACAGGCCTCTGAACAGGATATTCCTGCCCTGCCTCCCTTTGCTCAACCACAATCGCCACACTGACCGCCCGGCTATTAGCGGCTACATATAAGAGTAGCGACTCTTTCTCAGCCGGAGCGGCTAATACTGGCGGCTCAGTCAACTGCTTCTTAAGGGCTTCCAATGCCTCTGCAGCTTCCTTGCTCCACTTGAACTCGTCCGTCTTTTTCATCATTTGGTATAAAGGGATGGCCTTCTCCCCAAGCCGGCTGATGAACCGGCTCAGCGCAGCGATCCGGCCCGCAACACGCTGGACATCATTGATGCATTTCGGCTCTCGCAAAGAAGTCATAGCCATAATTTTATTCGGGTTAGCCTCGATGCCTCGCTTGGAGACCAAGAACCCCAAAAGCTTTCCTGCAGGAACACCAAAAACACACTTTGCCGGGTTAAGCATCATTTTGTAGACCCGGAGATTATCAAAAGTTTCCTTAAGGTCTTCCAAGAGAGTTTCTTTCTTCCTTGACTTCACCACTATGTCATCCACATAGGCATGAACATTACGGCCAATCTGAGTCTGGAGACAATTCTGCACACACCGCTGATAAGTCGCCTGGGCACTTTTAAGCCCAAAAGGCATGGAGACGTAGCAGAACGCCCCAAAAGGTGTGATAAATGATGTCTTCTCCTGGTCCTTGACTACCATTTTGATCTGATGATATCCAGAGTAAGCATCCAAAAAACACAAGTTCTCACAACCGGCTATTGCATCAATGATCTGATCGATGCGAGGAAGTGCAAAGGGATCAGCCGGGCAAGCCTTGTTGAGATCCGTGTAATCTATGCACATACGCCAAGTGCCATTCTTTTTAAGTACCAGCACTGGATTAGCCAGCCACTCCGGGTGAAAAACTTCCACTATAAAGCCGGCGGCCAAGAGCCAGGAAACCTCTTCTCCAATAGCTTTTTGCCTCTCCTCATTGAAACGCCGTAGAAACTGCTTAATCAGCTTGAACTTCGGATTCACATTAAGATTGTGCTCAGCGAACTCTCTCGGTACACCCGGCATGTCAGAAGGTTTCCATGCAAAGATGTCCCGATTCTCATGGATGAATTCGATGAGCACGCTTTCCTATTTGGGATCCATATGAGCTCCAATGATAAACTGCTTGGATGAGTCGCCAGGGGTAAAGTCCACTGTTTTAGTATCATCCGCTGAAAACTTGAGAGGCGGATCTGTTTCCGTGTTCGGCTTCTTTAGCGGAGTCATGTCCTCTGGGTCAACGTTCTCTTTATAAAATTTCAACTTCTCCTGTGCACAGCTAGCCTCAGCATAAGCCGCATCACCTTCCTCGCACTCAATAGCCATTTTCCGATTACCATGAACCGTAATCGTGCCATTCAAGCCAGGCATCTTGAGCTGCAGATAAACATAACAAGGCCTGGCCATGAACTTGGCGTAAGCCGGCCACCCGAATAATGCGTTATAAGGGCTCTTGATCTTGACTACCTCAAACCACAAGGTCTCCACCCTGTAATTGTATTCATCGCCAAGAGCCACCTCCAAAGAGATTTTACCTACCGGATATGCCGACTTACTAGGCACCACACCACGAAAGACAGTAGATGAAGTTTTAAGATCCTTGTCTAACAGCTTCATCTGCCGGAAAGTGTCATAATATAAGATGTTGATACTGCTACCTCCGTCCATGAGCACCTTGTTTACTCCATAACCATGTATCTGGGGGGCCACGACCAGAGCTAACCGGCCCGGGTCATCCACCCTCGACGGGTGATCTTGCCTGCTCCATGTTATATCATATTCTGACTATGGCAGGTATCGTGGGAGAGCCGGCTCGACTATATTAACCGCTCGCCTCCGTACCTTGTCATCTCGCTGGCTGTTGCCAGTTGTAAACACATGATACTGCCTTGAACTGAGCTGTTTTGGATTGCTCTGAAACCCAGACTGATTGCGCTGCTACTGTTGTTGCTGCAGCTGCTGATTATTATGACTATTGTTACCAGGATGCTGTTGATGTTGCTGATTACTATGACCCGGATGACCTGTTCCTGAGCCGCCAGCACCTGAGCCGCCAGGTCCTGAACCGCCAGGTCCTGAGCCGCCAGGCGGTCCACCACCCTGATTATCAGGTGGTTGAAAGTGCTGATTCTTAAATCTCTGCATGATGAAACAGTCACCCCACGCATGCGTGGATGCCTTCTCAGGCGTACTGTCGTCCGGACAAGGCTTCCTAAGCATCGCTTCTAAATCGAAAGGGGGCCTGTTATCATGCTGGTACGGCTTATAACGCCCGTTCCCCTTGGGAACACTCGGCCTTGTGTTTGCATTTCCCACTAGCTTTGACCCGCCACCAGCATTCTTCTGACTGTTCTGACTCCCGTTGTTTCCAAAGTTCTTGCTTTGGTTGTTCTTCTTTCCTTGATTTGATTTCTCCTCATCCGAACCTGGATCTTTGGTAGTATCTGAGTCGGCATATTTAGTTAGAGCCGTCATGAGCTCCCCCATATCTTGGCACGTGTGCTTAAGCCGGCCAAGCTTCTGCTTCAATGGAACAAAATGACAATTCTTCTCCAGAATGAGCACTGCTTGAGCCGCCGTGATCTGCTCGGAAGAATGAATAATGGTTGACACCCGCCGGACCCAATGATGAGCCGACTCATTCTCCTGTTGTACACAGTGATCCAAATCTACAATAGTCATAGCATCATGATGAAATATTTCGCAAAAACAGCTTCATTGACGTCTAGCATCTCCATAGCTAGCTCATAGCTCTCAACCCAAGCCTCGGGGGGGGGGGGGGAGATCCGCCATGTAGTTAGGCACCTTCCGGGCCCCTTGAAATCTTTGGGCAACCTTTCACTCCATAGAGATGGAGTTAGGCATGGAACTCCCATGGCTCTAGCGCTGTCAGCCGCCCCAGCCTCTGTCAATATCGAGGGTCCGAGACCCGGAGGAACCACTGCCGTCTCTTGTTCGCGCCTGTTCCTTGCCCAGTCCACCAAGGCTTGCGCATCTAGCGCCGTGTGTCCTCTTACGGGGCCATGATGTGGACCACTACTGGAAACCGCCGGCGACTCATAACGCCGGCTAAAACTTTGACTATGGAGAGGGGTGGAGTGAATTCTGCTCCGGTTGCAAGTATATTTCTCTTAATAAGCCATCACCGTCTGTAGGTAGCCGATGGCGTTCCTCACCTCCTCCGCAAAGGGGGCCTCATCTGGGATGGGGATTGTTCCCAGCTGGGCAGCCGCCGCTACCATGTTTTCAGCCAGGTTAGAATAAGGACCCGCTGGTGTCGTGAACCCTCCGGGTGGGGTCGTGTGAGCCGTTGCTCGCCTTTCCTCAGGGCAGCTGCCGCTCTCCTAGAGCCGGGGGTATTGAAAAGATTCCTTGCCTCATAGCGCTCCGGTAGACGGGACTGGTGCCTCCTGCGGTGTACAGCTGCCGCTGAAGCCTGTTCCAGACCCAGACGAAGAGCGTCAGCCTTGAGCTGTGCTGCTTCTGCGTCCATCTGTGCGTTTAACTCAGCTATCCTCTGACGTTCCTCGACCATCCGGCCTTTGATCGTTGCAATCTCCTCATTATGAGCCGCCTGATTCTCTGGTGTGACCTCTGTAGCCAATATAGCTTCAAGCTCATCCATTAGTTCCACCAGGCCCTGAGCCAGTGGCTGGGGAGGATTAGCTCCTGACCCGGCCGCCCCTGGCCCTGCCATGAACACTGCCACGTGAGACGGCCGCTCCGGATCACCTGACTCACCATGCTCTGACTCAGGGCGGGTGCCACCATAGCCCCCAAGGCCACCATTGCTGAGATAATAAATAGATTATGTTTCCCCACTTGACGACTCATCGTCCGAGTGTACGAGAGTCCCAAGAGACCCGGATGCTTCCAGATCCATGCCCGGAGTGAAGCCCATGAAGTAGCGCTCCTGACCCGGGTTAACACGGGCAGGGCGCGCCTTACGTGCAGGCGGAAGACGCCGAGTCGGCTCGATGAAGTTGGTGCAGACATCCGGCCCGGGTGTAGATCCGTCGATCTTCCCGATGAACACCTGGATCCCGCTGAGCGGAACCCTAAAACCATATTCCATAGAAGCAGCGTCGAGCCCCCAGCAGGCGTCGTCGATGTAGAGCCGGCCGCGACGACTCTTGCTCATCTTCCCCACCACGTATCCTTCGAGCTCCGGAAGAGAACCCTTTGAGAACTCGACACCACTGAACGCGTGCCCCACGGTGGGCGCAAACTGTCATGGTTTTGTCATGGCAGATGTCTGGGTTACTAGACTTGAGTTCGGAGCCATCGCCATGGTAGTGGACTCAAAGGGGTTAGATGAGACAAAGGACACGAGTTTACCCAGGTTCGGCCCCTCAAGTCGAGGAAAAAGCCTACGTCCTGCTTGTGTTGTTATTGCTTGATGTATCGATTACAAGGAGCTAAAATCTTGCCCTAGTTTTTGATAACCTACCCCCTAAGTCGCCCCCGGCTCTGCCTTTATATAAGAGGCCAGAGTCGTCGGGTCTCACAATCATACAACCGGATCATCATTGCATGTCTGAGTCTATCTCTACCTTATCACCCAAACCATCCTTTGGAAGGTCTTGCACCTCCGGGTCTCCGTCGTCCGGCCCGCAATAAGAACCGCCAATCTTCTTGGGCCTCAAACTAACACATGTCTCCATGGGCCGGCTTATAGTTACACGATATCAACCGGAACCTTCTTGCCGGGTCGTATCACGGGGTTATATCCCCAACAGTATGTCTACTTAATGAAACATAAGTCTGAAATCGTTGAAAGGTTCAAAGAATTTCAGAGTGAGGTAGAGAATCAATGTGATAGGAAAATAAAGTGCCTACAATTTGATCGTGGCGGAGAATATTTAAGTCACGAGTTTGGCACGCACCTATGGAAATGTGGAATTGTTTCACAACTCACGCCGCCCGGCACACCTCAGCGAAATTGTGTGTCTGAATGTCGTAATCGCACTCTATTCGATATGGTGCGATCTATGATGTCTCTTACAGACTTACCACTATCATTTTGGGGATATGCATTAGAGACTGCCGCATTCACTTTAAATAGGGCACCGTCTAAATCCGTTGAGACGACACCGTATGAATTATGGTTTGGAAAGAAACCTAAGCTGTCGTTTCTAAAAGTTTGGGGATGCGATGCTTATGTGAAGAAACATCAACCTGAGAAGCTCGAATCCAAGGCGGAAAAGTGCGTCTTCATAGGATATCCCAAAGAGACTATTGGGTATACCTTCTACCTACGATCCGAGGTCAAAGTCTTTGTTGCCAAGAATGGATCCTTCCTCGAGAAAGAGTTTCTCTTGAAGGAAGTAAGTGGGAGGAAAATAGAACTTGATGAGGTAATTGTAGCTCCACTCGAACCGGAGAGTAGCGCAGCACAGGAAGTTGTTTCTGTGGAACCTACACCGGCTAGAGAGGAAGTAAATGATGATGATCATGAAGCTTCAGATCAAGTCGCTATTCGAAGGTCCACTAGGACATGTTCCGCACCAGAGTGGTACGGCAATCCTGTTCTAGAGATCATGTTGTTGGACAACGGTGAACCCTCGAACTATGAAGAAGCGATGGCGGGCCCGGATTCCGACAAATGGCTTGAGGCCATGAAATCCGAGATAGGATCCATGTATGAGAACAAAGTATGGACTTTGGTGGACTTGTCTGATGATAAGAGAGCCATTGAAAACAAATGGATCTTTAAGAAGAAGACTGACGCGGACGATAATGTTACCGCCTATAAAGCTCGGCTTGTCGCTAAGGGTTATCGACAGGTTCAAGGAGTTGACTACGATGAGACTTTCTCACCCGTAGCGATGCTAAAGTCAGTACGAATCATGTTAGCAATTGCCACATTTTATGATTATGAGATCTGGCAAATGGACGTCAAAATGGCATTCCTTAATGGCTTCCTCAAGGAAGAACCATATATGATATAGCCGGAAGGTTTTGTCGATCCTAAAGATGCTAACAAGGTATGCAAGCTCCAGCGCTCCATCTATGGGCTGGTGCAAGCATCTCAGAGTTGGAACATTCGCTTTAATGAGGTGATTAAAGCGTTTGGGTTTGTACAGGTTTATGGAGAATCCTGTATTTACAAGAAAGTGAGTGGGAGCTCTATAGCATTTCTTATACTGTATGTGGATGACATGTTGATAATGGGATATAATATAGAACTCTTGGAAAGTATAAAGGCCTACTTGAATAAGTGTTTTTCAATGAAGGACCTTGGAGAAGCTGCTTACATATTAGGTATTAAGGTCAATAGATATAGATCGAAATGCCTCATTGGTCTTTCACAAAGCACATACCTTGAAAAGATATTGAAGAAGTTCAATATGGATCAGTCCAAGAAGGGGTTCTTGCCTGTGTTGCAAGGTGTGAGATTGAGTACGACTCAATGCCCGACCACGGCAAAGGATAGAGAAGAGATGAGTGTCATCCCCTATGCTTCAGCCATAGGCTCTATTATGTATGCCATGCTGTGTACCAGACCTGATGTGAACCTTGCCATAAGCTTGGTAGGGAGGTACCAAAGTGATCCCGGAGAGGAACACTGGACAATGGTCAAGAATATCCTGAAGTACCTGAAAAGGACAAAGGACATGTTTCTCGTTTATGGAGGTGCCAAATAGCTCATCGTAACGGGTTGCGTCGATGCTAGCTTTGACACAGATCCAGACGACTCCAAGTCGCAAACCAGATACGTGTATATTTTGAATGGAGGGGCAGTAAGCTGGAGCAGCAGCAAGCAAAGCGTCGTGGCGGCATCTACATGTGAAGCGGAGTACATAGCTGCTTCGGAAGCAGCAAAGGAGGGAGTCTGGATGAAGGAGTTCATCACCGACCTAGGAGTGATTCCAAATGCATCGGGCCCGATGACTCTACTCTGTGACAACACTGGAGCTATTGGCCTTGCAAAGGAGCCCAGGTTTCACAAGAAGACAAGACACATCAAGCGCCGCTTCAACTCCATCTATGATTACATTCAGGAGGGAGACATAGATATTTGTAAAGTGCATACGGATCTGAATGTCGCAGATCCGTTGACTAAACCTCTCTCACGAGCAAAACATGATCAACACCAGAATACTATGGGTGTTCGATTCATCACAATGTAACTAGATTATTGACTCTAGTGCAAGTGGGAGACTGTTGGAAATATGCC
Organism: Hordeum marinum; assembly: GCA_022496015.1. NCBI lineage: Eukaryota > Viridiplantae > Streptophyta > Magnoliopsida > Poales > Poaceae > Hordeum > Hordeum marinum. The sequence continues at coordinate 31,235,013 of CM039676.1, forward strand.
CTAGAGGCAATAATAAAATGATTATTATTGTATTTCCTAGTTCATGATAATTGTCTATTATTCATGCTACAATTGTGTTAACCGGAAACCGTAATACATGTGTGAATACATAGACCACAACATTTCCCTAGTGAGCCTCTAGTGGGCTAGCTCGTTGATCAATAGATGGTCACGGTTTCATGATCATCGACATTGGATGTCATTGATAACGGGATCACATCATTAGGAGAATGATGTGATGGACAAGACCCAATCCTAAGCATAGCACAAGATCGTGTAGTTTGTTTGCTAAAGCTTTTCAATGTCAAGTATCGTTTCCTTAGACCATGAGATTGTGTAACTCCCGGATACCGTAGGAATACTTTGGGTGTGCCAAACGTCACAACGTAATTGGGTGGCTATAAAGGTACACTACGGGTATCTCCGAAAGTGTCTGTTGGGTTGACACGAGTCGAGACTGGGATTTGTCACTCGGTGTGACGGAGAGGTATCTCTGGGCCCACTCGATAAGACATCATCGTAATGAGCTCAATGTGACTAAGGAGTTAGCCACGGGATGATGTATTACAGAACGAGTAAAGAGACTTGCCGGTAACGAGATTGAACAAGGTATAGGGATACCGACGATCAAATCTCGGGCAAGTACCATACCGATAGACAAAGGGAATTGTATACAGGATTGATTGAATCCCCGACATCATGGTTCATCCGATGAGATCATCGTGGAGTACATGGGATCCAACATGGGTATCCAGATCCCGCTGTTGGATATTATCCCGAGAGGTGTCTCGGTCATGTCTACGTGTCTCTCGAACCCGTAGGGTCTACACACTTAAGGTTCGATGACGCTAGGGTTATAGGGAAAAGGTATACGTGATTACCGAAGGTTGGTCGGAGTCCCGGATGAGATCTCGGACGTCACGAGGAGCTCCGGAATGGTCCGGAGGTAAAGATTGATATATAGGAAGTCCAATTTTAGTCACCGGAAAGTTTTCGGGCTCATCGGTAGTGTACCGGGAGTGCCGGGAGGGTGCCGGAGGACCCCGGGAGGGGTGTGACGACCAGAGGACTTCATGGGCTGTTAGATAAAGTGTGTCAGCCCTTATTGGGCTGGGAAATACTTTTTCTAAAGGCCCATGTGGCTGGAGATAAGAGATAGGGCTGGAAAGGATTTAAAAGGAGGAGATCCACCTCCCTTGTGGGAGGTGGACTCTCCCCCTAGCTCGGCCGAACCTCTCCTCCTTGGAGGAGGGGTCAAGCCAGACCTCCCTCTCCCTCCTCCTATATATACTTGAGGTTTTGGCCCTTTGAGAACAGATCTGAACTCTCTATCTCTCGACGAAGCTCTACCTCTCTTCTTCCTCCTCCGCAGCGCTTGGCGAAGCCCTGCCGGGATACCTTGCTACTCCACCACCACCACGCTGTCGTGCTGCTGCTGGAGCTCTTCCCCAACCTCTCCTTCCTCCTTGCTGGATCAAGGCGTAGGAGACGTCACCGGGCTGCACATGTGTTGAACACGGAGGTGCCGTCCGTTCGGCACTTGATCGGATCTACCGCGATCTGAATCGCTGCGAGTACGACTCCATCAACCGCGTTCTAGCAACGCTTCCGCTTAGCGATCTTCAAAGGTATGAAGATGCAATCTCTCCCCTCTCGTTGCTGGTTTCTCCATGGATAGATCTTGGTGATCGTAGCAATTTTTTTGATTTACTACGACGTGTCTATATACTTTCCAAGAGTTCTATATTATTTCCAAGAGTTCTTATTCAAGTAGGCCTTTATACTTTCCAAGAGTTCTATATTATTTCCCATTATCAGCATGTCATCCACATACAGTATAAGAAATGCTATAGAGCTCCCACTCACTTTCTTGTAAATACAGGGTTCTCCATATACCTGTACAAACCCAAACACTTTAATCACCTCATTAAAGCAAATGTTCCAACTCCGAGATGCTTGCACCAGCCCATAGATGGAGCGCTGGAGCTTGCATACCTTGTTAGCATCTTTAGGATCGACAAAACCTTCCGGCTGCATCATATACAGTTCTTCCTTGAGGAGGCCATTAAGGAATGTCGTTTTGACGTCCATTTGCCAGATCTCATAATCATAAAATGCGGCAAATGCTAACATGATTCGGACTGACTTTAGTATCGCTACGGGTGAGAAAGTCTCATTGTAGTCAACTCCTTGAACTTGTCGATAACCCTTAGCGACAAGCCGAGCCTTATAGGCGGTAACATTACCATCCGCGTCAGTCTTCTTCTTAAAGACCCATTTGTTTTAAATGGCTCGCTTATCATCAGTCGAGTCCACCAAAGTCCATACTTTGTTCTCATACATGGATCCTATCTTGGATTTCATGGCCTCAAGCCAATTGTCGGAATCCTGGCCCGCCATCGCTTCTTCATAGTTCAAAGGCTCACCGTTTTCCAACAACATGATCTCTAGGACAGGATTGCCGTACCACTCTGGTGCGGAGCATGTCCTAGTGGACCTTCGAATAGCAACTTGATGTGAAGCTTCATGATCATCATCATTAACTTCCTCTCTTGCCGGTGCAGGCTCCACAGAAACAACTTCCTGTGCTGCGCTACTCTCCGGTTCGAGCGGAGGTACAATTACCTCATCAAGTTCTATTTTCCTCCCACTTACTTCTTTCGAGAGAAACTCTTTCTCGAGAAAGGATCCATTCTTGGCAACAAAGACTTTGCCTTCGGATCGTAGGTAGAAGGTATACCCAATAGTCTCCTTGGGATATCCTATGAAGACACATTTTTCCGCTTTGGGTTCGAGCTTCTCAGGTTGAAGTTTCTTCACATAAGCATCGCATCCCCAAACTTTTAGAAATGACAGCTTAGGTTTCTTTCCAAACCATAATTCATACAGTGTCGTCTCAACGGATTTAGAAGGTGCCCTATTTAAAGTGAATGCGGCAGTCTCTAATGCATATCCCCAAAATGATAGCGGTAAGTCGGTAAGAGACATCATAGATCGCACCTTATCCAATAGAGTGCGATTATGACGTTCAGACACACCATTTCGCTGAGGTGTGCCGAGCGGCGTGAGTTGTGAAACAATTCCACATTTCCTAAGGTGCGTGCCAAACTCGTCACTTAAATATTCTCTGCCACGATCAGATCGTAGGCATTTTATTTTCCTGTCACGTTGATTCTCGACCTCACTCTGAAATTCCTTGAACCTTTCACATGTTTCAGACTTGTGTTTCATTAAGTAGACATAACCATATCTACTCAAGTCATCAGTGAGGGTGAGAACATAACGGTAGCCACCGCGAGCCTCGACGCTCATTGGACCGCATACATCGGTATGTATTATCTCCAACAAGTCAGTTGCTCGCTCCATTGTTTCGGAGAACGGAGTCTTGGTCATCTTGCCCATGAGGCATGGTTCGCACATGTCAAATGATTCGAAATCAAGTGACTCCAAAAGTCCATCAGCATGGAGCTTCTTCATGCGTTTGACACCAATATGACCAAGGCGGCAGTGCCACATGTAAGTGGGACTATCGTTATCAACTTTACACTTTTTGGTACTCACACTATGCACATGTGTAACATCACATTCGAGATTCATCAAAAATAATCCATTGACCAGCGGGGCATGAGCATAAAACATTTCTCTCATATAAATAGAACAACCATTATTCTCGGATTTAAATGAGTAGCCATCTCGCATCAAGCGAGATCTAGATACAATGTTCATGCTCAAAGCTGGTACTAAATAACAATTATTAAGGTTTAAAACTAATCCCAAAGGTAGATGTAGAGGTAGCGTGCCGACGGCGATCACATCGACCTTGGAACCATTCCCAACACGCATCGTCACCTCGTCCTTGGCCAGCCTCCGCTTATTCCGCAGCTCCTGCTTGGAGTTACAAATGTGAGCAACTGCACGGTATCAAATACCCAGGAGCTACTCCGAGCACTGGTCAAGTACACATCAATAACAAGTATATCACATATACCTTTAACGTTGCCGTCCTTCTTATCCGCTAAGTACTTGGGGTAGTTCCGCTTCCAGTGACCGGTACCCTTGCAATAAAATCACTCAGTCTCAGGCTTGGGTCCATTCTTGTTCTTCTTCTCCTGGCAACTTGCTTACCGGGCGTGGCAACAGCTTTGCCATCCTTCTTGAAGTTCTTCCTACCCTTGCCTTTCTTGAAACTAGTGGTCTTATTTACCATCAACACTTGATGCTCCTTTTTGATCTCGACCTCCGCTGATTTCAGCATCGAGTACAACTCAGGAATGGACTTCTCCATCCCTTGCATGTTGTAGTTCATCACAAAGCTCTTCTAGCTAGGTGGAAGCGATTGGAGGATTCTGTCAATGACCGAGTCATCCGGGATGTTAACTCCCAGCTGAGTCAAGCGGTTGTGAAGCCCAGACATCTTGAGGATGTGCTCACTGACAGAACTGTTCTCCTCCATCTTACAGCTAAAGAACTTGTCGGAGACTTCATATCTATCGACCCAGGCATGAGCTTGGAAAACCAGTTTCAGCTCTTGGAACATCTCATATACTTCGTGTTGCTCAAAACGCTTTTGGAGCCCCGGTTCTAAACTGTAAAGCATGCCGCACTGAACAAGGGAGTAATCATCGCAGCGAGAATGCCAAGCGTTCGCAACGTCTTGTTCTGCCGGGAGAAGGGGTGGGTCACCTAGCGGTGCATCAAGTACATATAGTTTCTTGGAAGCTATGAGGATGATCATCAAGCCACGGACCCAGTCCGCATAGTTGCTTCCATCATCTTTCAGCTTGGTTTTCTCTAGGAACGCGTTGAAATTGAGGTTGAAATTTGCGTTGGCCATTGGATCTACAATATAGATATTAAAGGCAATTTTAGACTAAGTTCATGATAATTAAGTTCACATAATCATATTATTCAATGAACTCCCACTCAGTTAGACATCTCTCTAGTCATCCAAGGGATACATGATCCATGTCAACTAGCCCGTGTCTGATCATCACGTGAGACGGACTAGTCATCCATGGTGAACATCTTCATGTTGATCGTATCTTCTATACGACTCATGTTCGACCTTTTGGTCTTCCGTGTTCCGAGGCCATGTCTATACATGCTAGGCTCATCAAGTCAACCTAAGTGTTTCGCGTGTGTAAATCTGGCTTACACCCGTTGTATGCGAACGTTAGAACCTATCACACCCGATCACCACGTGGTGCTTCGGAACAACAATCCTTAGCAACGGTGCACAGTTAGGGTGAACACTTCTCTTGAAATTTTATTGATAGATCATCTTATTTACTACCGTCGTTCTTGCAAATAAGATGTAAACATGATAAACATCACATCCAATCAATATAGTGACATGATATGGCCAATATCATCTTGCTCCTATGATCTCCATCTTCGGGGCACCATGATCATCATTGTCACCGGCATGACACCATGATCTCCATCATCATGATCTCCATCATTGTGTCTTCATGAAGTTGTCTCGCCAACTATTACTTCTACTACTATGGCTAACGCTTAGCAATAAAGTAAAGTAATTACATGGCGTTTATGATTGACACGTAGGTCATACAATAAAATAAGACAACTCCTATGGCTCCTGCCGGTTGTCATAGTCATCGACATGCAAGTCGTGAACCCTATTACAAGAACATGATCGATCTCATACATCAAAATGCATCACATCACATCCTTCTGGCCATATCACATCACAAGGCATATGCTGCAAAAACAAGTTAGACGTCCTCTATTTTGTAGTTGCAAGTTTTTCCGTGATTGCTATAGGTTTCTAGCAAGAACGTTTCTTACCTACGCCAAAACCACAACGTGATATGCCAATTTCTATTTACCCTTCCTAAGGACCCTTTTCATCGAATCCAATCCGACTAAGGTGGGAGAGACAGACACCCGCTAGCCACCTTATGCAACTAGTGCATGTCAGGCGGTGGAACCGGTCTCACGTAAGCGTACGTGTAAGGTTGGTCCGGGCCGCTTCATCCCACAATACCGTCGAATCAAGATAAGACTAGTAACGGCAAGCATATTAACAAAATCGACACCCACAACTGCTTTGTGTTCTACTCGTGCATAGATTCTACGCATAGACCTAGCTCATGATGCCACTGTTGGGAGACGTAGTAGTAAATCAAAATTTTCCTACGTGTCACCAAGATCTATCTATCGAGAAACCAGCAACGAGAGGGGATAGATTGCATCTTCATACCTTTGAAGATCCCTAAGCAGAAGCATTACAAGAACGCGGTTGATGGAGTTATACTCGCAGCGATTCAGATTGCGGTGGATTCCGATCTTAGCGCCGAACAATGGCGTCTCCGCGTTCAACACACGTGCAGCCCGGTGACGTCTCCTACGCCTTGATCCAGCAAGGAGGAAGGAGAGGTTGGGGAAGAGCTCCAACAGCAGCACGACGGCGTGGTGGTGGTGGAGTAGCAAGGTATTCCGACAGGGCTTCGCCTAAGCGATGCGGAGGAGGAAGAAGAGAGGTAGGGCTTCGCCGTGAGAGAGAGAGAGAGATCAAATCTTGTCTCAAAACAGCTAAAACCTCAAGTATATATAGGAGGAGGGACGTGGAGGGCTGGCTTGGCCTCTACTACAAAGAGGAGAGGTTCGGCCGATTTAAAGGGAGAGTCCACCTCCCACAAGGGAGGTCGATCTCCTCCTTTTAAATCCTTTTTGGCCCTATCTCTTATCCCTAGCCACATGGGCCTTTAGCAAAAGTCTTTCCCAGCCCAATAAGGGCTGGCACACTTTATCTAACAGCCCATGTGGTCCTTTGGTCGTCACACCCCTCCCGGGGGTCCTCCGACACCCTCCCGCCACTCCCGGTACACTACCGATGAGCCCGAAAACTTTCCGGTGACCAAAACTGGACTTCCTATATATCAATATTTACCTACGGACCATTCCGGAGCTCCTCGTGACGTCCGGGATCTCATCCAGAACTCCGAACAACCTTCGGTAATCACGTATACCATTTCCCTATAACCCTAGCGTCATCGAACCTTAAGTGTGTAGACCCTACGGGTTCGGGAGACACGTAGACATGACCGAGACACCTCTCTGGTCAATAACCAACAGCGGGATCTGGATACCCATGTTGGCTCCCACATACTCCACGATGATCTCATCGGATGAACCACGATGTCGGGGATTCAATCAATCCCGTATACAATTCCCTTTGTCTATCGGTATGATACTTGCCCGAGATTCGATCGTCGGTATCTCTATACCTTGTTCAATCTCGTTACCGGCAAGTCTCTTTACTCGTTCTGTAATATATCATCCCGTGAATAACTCCTTAGTCACATTGAGCTCATTATGATGATGTCTTAGTAAGTGGGCCCAGAGATACCTTTCCGTCACACGGAGTGACAAATCCCAGTCTCGATTCGTGCCAACCCAACAGACACTTTTGGAGATACCCGTAGCGTACCTTTATAGCCACCCAGTTACATTGTGACATTTGGCACACCCAAAGCATTCCTACGGTATCCGGGAGTTACACAATCTCATGGTCTAAGGAAACGATACTTGACATTGAAAAGCTTTAGCAAACGAACTACACGATCTTGTGCTATGCTTAAGATTGGGTCTTGCCCATCACATCATTCTCCTAATGATGTCATCCCGTTATCAATGACATCCAATCTCCATGGTCATGAAACCGTGACCATCTATTGATCAACGAGCTAGACAACTAGAGGCTCACTAGGGACATGTTGTGGTCTATGTATTCACACATGTATTACGGTTTCCGGTTAACACAATTGCAGCATGAATAATAGACAATTATCATGAACTAGGAAATACAATAATAACCATTTTATTATTGCCTCTAGGGCATATCTCCATTCTCGTCGTTGACCATTTTGAGACCAATCACACAGGCACGCGCCCGCGACATTGTAAAAAATCTGTTTTAAAAGAGCGCGAAAATATTCTTGGATTGGGTCGAAACTTAGCGTGTGGTCTTGCTATATTGTAGGTAGACTGCCCATCGAATTTCGTCGCATTCCGAGTTCGTTTGCTACCCCGTTGGTCAGCCGTAGCAGTGTGGTCATAGGTTAATCATCGGGCATTTTCGATGATTTAAACATAGTGTCACGGGCCGCAAACCTCCCTCTCTTCCCCACCTAGCCCATCTGCATAGCCGCTGTAGCCCCTCTGCGTCCGGACCGTCAGATCGTCATCGGACGGACGCAATTCATCCTGCCTTAGTCCCATCTATATATATATATATAGACCCTAGTCCATCTCTAGACTAACCCTAATTTTTAGGGATTCCCTCTTTTGTCTCGGCACCGCCGCACTCCAATTCCCCTCTGCCCAACCAACTAGATTGCCTCCTCCTCGACGCCTCATGGATGCCTCCTGTTCGAGCCACCGGAGCTCCTCTGCGCTTTCCATGGACGTGGGCAGGCCTTGCATCTCGTTGCCCTTCCTTGCTGTGTTTTTATGTCATTGCCAGACCACCGATTCCTTTGGTTCATCAAGACCGTCAAGTCCGTCCTCGAACGATCGGCCATTCATGGACTCCCTCGACCATGTGCATCTACCATCGCTGAAGGTCGTGTGTACAACTACTTCTACTACAACGCGTGAATGACTACCATCGCCATGTACAACTACAGTCACCTTGGATCCGACAAGACCGCCGAGTGAATGACTACTTCCTCTACGACACGTGTACCACTACTTCCACGACATCCTCGACGACCCTGAACATCTTCGGAGTGTGTACGACTAACGTCGCCGAAGACTCATGTACAACTACTTCGTTCGCCCTATAATGCATGCTTTGTAGGTATAACCCCGAGACGACGCCCGTGATTGAATGCCTGTGTGATGAATGAGATGGACTATGTATTTGCATCGTTTGCGATTGTCTGTTGTGCGATGCCCCTAGTTTGGCACCCTTCGACACGTGGGACACCTGATATCCGGGATCACCCCCACCATCCTTGCATGACACGCACACGGCCACACTTTCTTTTGCACCGGCATCTCAATGAGTTGTCGAAAACAGAATGTTGCGGTGACCTCATTTCGTTTTCGTTGACTTGGTACCCCCTTCCTTCCGCCATGATGACAAATGCTTCATATCATATTATATGCCAACGTGTTCTTCAAATTGCATCGGTTTGATAATGTCATCCTCATGCATGTTAGAAAGACATTTAAAATGATGTTGCATTAAAAAATTGCCTAATGACTTGCTACACGGTTTGTATCATAACTAATTAACTGTAGCTTCGTTAAAAATGTTCCACATATGTAACTTGTCTAGAAAAATGTGTAGAATCTCATGGTGACATTTATTTTGCTTTTTAACAACTCTAAAATTTTGTTAGGACAGATCTGGACCAAATTCATATTATGCTTATGGGGATGTTTCGAAAATGCTATCTGTTGCTTTCGGCCCCATTTAAAATGCCTAGATGATATAGTTGTTCATGCTTCACCTTTTTCCATGACCACCCATGTGAACAACATTTAATATTGTCGTGTACATAACAAGAGTGAACTAAATAATTCGAACATGGAGTTTCGTGAATATGCAACTCGTTGCATATTGAGATTCACTTTAATGTGTAGAATTTGATTGTTGTGATTTGACATACCTTGCATATTCAAACCGGACATGCATCATATTTGTTTGCACATCATGTCTTGCATATGTTGTGGTGTATCTTGTGTTGATTGTTGTCTCCGGATTGCTTCTTCTTGATAGAATTCCGAAAGCGTGCGGAGTGTGAGGATTCATTCGACTACGTTGGCTCGTCTTCTTCATGGACTCGGTCTTCTTCTGACCGGGATCTCAGGCAAGATGACACATTTCCCTGGATACCACTACTATCATTGCTATGCTAGTTGTCTCGCTTTTATCATTATGTCTTGCTACCTATCACTTGTTTGATAAGCCTCCCAACATTGCCATGATAGGCCTCTAACCCCTCCACATCCCAGCAAACCTTTGTTTGGCTATGTTACCGCTTGCTCAGCCGTTCTTATAGCGTTTCTAGCTGCAGGTGCAATTGCTTCTTTGTTATATCATAATATTGCTGCTATTTAATTTAATGCACATATATACTTGGTAAAGGTGGAAGGCTTGGCCTTTTGCTCAGTGTTTTGTTCCACTCTTGCCGCCCCTAGTTACTTGTGAACTGGTGTTATGTTCCATAAATGAGTGCTCCTAACATGCTCGGGGTTGTTAGGGGGACGCCCTTGATTTTCGTTTTGGGATAAAACTTGTCTGGCAAGGCCCAACATTGGTACTACATTTGCCTAATAATTAATGAACTTGCATAGGGACTTTCCAGACCCCGTGGATAATTAATCAACCCCCGGGCCAGTGCTCCGCATGATTGTTGGTCCACCTACCTAGCAGTCGGTGGTGCCACCTCGGGGCAATTCGATGCATTTTCAGGCTACCGTCCACTTCCCATAGAGGATGATGCCCGTGGATAGAGAGCGCATGGCTCTAGGTGCGGATCTGGCTCACCGGGAGGCCTTGCTAGATTTGTTTTACCTTTCTCGAACGTCTTGAGTGAGGAATTCCGATTATTCTTCGGGCTATCTCGAGGTGTTGGATTTCCTTTGGAATTGCCTAGGAATATCACGAGATCCGTGGTTGAGGTTATTCCCGCTGCGTGTGGTTAATTTATGATGGATGAGTTGGAGCACCCCTGTAGGGTTAAATCTTTTCGAGAAGCCGTGCCCGTAGTTATGTGGCAAACTTGGATATTTTGTTTAACACCCGGTCATAGCAAACTTGAAGTAAACTCTAATAAAATACACCAATTGTGTGCGTAACCGTGACTGTCTCTTCTCGTGAGTTCTTATCCGAAAGAGAGCACAGTGGGGTTATGATTGACGTAAGTAGGTGTTCGGGATCAGTTAGTGATCATTTCTAGTTCACGTCTGTTATGCGTAGACCACCATACTTTACTTTCTGTATTCGTAAGTTAGCCACTCAAATAAATGCTTAGTCGCTTGCTGCAGCCTCACCACTTAACCATACCTCACCTATTAAGCTTTAATAGTCTTGATACCCTTGGAAATGAGATTGGCGAGTCCCTTGTAGCGACCCGACCTGAAAGGTCGAATCTCCGGTGTTTCTGTACCATCCCAAGAACATGCTGGTACACACACGGTACATCGATGTATATATCAAAGGGAAATCACACAGCATTATATTAACGAAATCTCATATCGAGTCCTTTATTACAATAATCATTACAATAAAGTGGCTGAAGGCCAACTCATGAGAATATCTAAATCTTGCGGAAGCGTCGAAGGTAGATGAGTCCATCTGACTCCAAGGGCATCTCACCAAGCGTAGAACGTTGTCCTCACTCCTCGTCGGAAAAGTACTCTGCAACATGATACGTTGCAGCCGTGTACGTCAGCATATGGAATATGCCGGCAAAGTCACAAGAGAGGGGTGAAAAGATAATCATCTAATCTATATGCATATATGGCAGGTGGGGTGGTAAGTTTTGTGTAAAGCCAATTTTCCTACATCAAGAGAGGACAAAAGCAAAATTTTACTAAGTTGGTTGATTAATGAGATGGTTCCACCAACCAATTCTCATACCCAAATTATTAACACCCACATCATCATATTAATTGTGTTGAGAGTTCCGGAAGTTTCAATTCCTTCGGCTCAAGTCGTCCATGACCGTGGACACGGCTAATCGATTAGGTTTGTGTACTCTGCAGAGTTTTGCACACGTTCCCCACAAGATTTGGTTGCCTCCGTTTGATTTCTCGCACTTCAAGGTGTTTGAGAAACAGATGACCAAAACATGGTCTTCCAAAGGGTTTCCCTGCGACTCTGTCAGTGCCCATCCTTTCCTACCGTTCTTCTACATCTCGTAGCACCGCCTGTCCAGGGTCACCACGATATCCAACCAAGCCAGAGCCCATAATGACTTGTGGCTGTGCAGGTAAGCCTTGGGTCGTGAAGCACCCATCCAACTTTTTGTGCCTGGGTGGATCTTTCCGCGTGAATACTGGCCATCTCCAGCATCACCTAGGCAAATCCACTGGTTTCTCCAGGGTGCCGTTCAACCATCATCCACCCAGAGGTATGTTGAAAACTCGGAGTCTTGAAATCTTTATCATTATGTAGGTCTTGGAATTATTAACTCTCTCAACTCTCATGAATCACACAACCAACCCCGTCTACTAATAGCATAGCAAAAGTAAAACAACGTTTCCCTGGGCCAATGTTGTCAAAGGGGTTGAGGAGGGGTACCTACCATATGATACTATAACAACATAACCAAGTTTCCAACTAACCTAACTTGCATGCAATTGGGGAGATGGTAGAACTAATGCATATAAAACATGGGTAAAACATGAGCAAGGTGACTTGCCTGATTGATGATCTTCGTACGTGAGTGACTCTAAGTAACAACCTTTGCACTCCGGATAATCTAACGAAACAAACAAGAGCACTCAAATAAGCATACAACAAAATATTGTAACTCACAAACATGAACCAAGAACTAGTAAACAATCAAAACAAAAACAATGCACAAGTCACAAGTAAGAAAAACACACAAAGTTTTGTTTACTAGGAGGTGATTGATAAAACACTACTATCATAATAAAACTATTTTGTAATAACAAAACAATTGTTGACAGCAAGGAAAATAATAAAATATTTTTATTAATAAACAGAAGAAAATCAATTTAAGTTTGTTGGGAAAACTTTTGTAAAGTTTGTAAAAGTTTTGATAAGCACTAAATGGAACAAATATAGTTTTACTAACAAGAGAGCAAAACAAAACTTATTATTTATTAGTAAAACATTTCTTAACAGAAAAGAATTTACAAATAAACTTGTTTTAGAAAACAAAATTTAATTATATAAAACTTTGTTTGAAAGCAAAACTATTACTAACTAGTTGTTTTAATCAAATTAAGCCTATTTGAAAAGAAATTGTGATTCCCATCTTAACAAGGAAATAAACTAAACAATTTTATATTTTTATTAACAATAAGTAAAACACTAAATGTATAATCAACAGAACCTACTAAACAAATTAAAACTAAATCTAAGTTAAACTAACTAAAACTAAGTAAATAAAACTATACTATAACACTAGGCAAATTCTGTTTATAGCTAGAACACTAATCAAAATCATCGTAAATCCTCAAACTAAACATGAAGGTAGTCCTAACTAATACCAAACAGTAGCAAAAAGATTCATATCAAAATCTATTTTCAAACTCTAGTTATTCAGATTTGAAAGATTTGAGCAAATTTGATTCAATTCAAATCTTATAGTTCAAATTTGAAATTTAAAAGTACAGGGTGAAACTACATGAAAAATGTGAACTATTGCAAAAAGAATCAACTCAAAACATTAAACAGATTAAAAGATATAAGCAAAACAAAATTTGAATTCACTCTGTTAACTAAAACAAAAACAGAAAAGAAAACTAGATATGCAATGGCCAGGGGGCTACGTGGCACTATCCTATTGGCTAAGGGGGGGTGTGCGAGCGGTGCTTTGGGCGGTCAACCGAACCTAAACAGAAAACGGTTCGGGAATAACCCGATCTAATCGCGGCCGTTGCGTCTGGATCGGAGGGAGGGGGTGAGTTCGAAGATTTTATCGGAGGGGGAAAGTGGACTCCGGCGATGGTGGCGGTGGCCGGTGGTCGAGGACGTCGCCGTAGGTGGCTCCGTTGGTCGAAACGGAGCACAGACGGGCTCAAACGGCGGAGGAGGTCCTCCGGTGCCGGTTGGTGGTGTCGGAGAAGGGCGAGGATGACCGAGGCGATGACTACGGGCGATGAGAGCTCCGGTGGTGGAGGCAACTCCAGCGAGGAATCTGGTAGCACCTCGGCGAGGGAGAGAGGGGGCTCGGGGGGGATGGAGAGAGGAGGTTGGGGCTCTTATATAGGGGTGCTCGGGTGGTGCGGGGGAGGAGAGAGGAGAGAGATCCGGGAGGGGTAACTGCCGGCGACGAGGTCGTGGGAGGGAGGAGAGTGATGACCGAGCGAGGTCTTCGGGCGGTCGGAGTGGGACCCGGTGGCAGCGAGAGAGAGAGGTTACTGCGAGTCGGTCGACCGGTCGGTATTGATTTCGCGAATAACTGCCGTGGGCCGGCCCGTTTAATACTAAAACCGTTACCGTTTTCATTTTAATGTTTTCCAGCGACAATCAAAAGCTTTTAAAACATTCAAGCCATGGTTAAAATTAGGAAATAAATATATCAAAATTAACAGAATAATAAATGCTATTTAATGAACATTTTTATTCTGTCCTTTGAACACCTTGAAAAAAATATATTTTCAGAAATTGCCTAATTGTTTTTAAATCCTTTTTGCAAATATTTTCAAAATAACCCCTGGTTATTTTTGTTCAAATAAATCACCAATTAGGTCCTGGTGTGGAGTGTCATGTTCCTCCTCTCTTATTTGAACTTTTTACCAAGATTTCAAATAGGTGAAAGCAACTTAGGGAAAGTAGAAAGGGCTTTTCAGACATTTAGAAAGAACATTTCAACAATACATGTATTCAAGCAATGATGATGATATATGCATAGCTATATTTCATAACATTCCAAAATGGAATTTTGGGATGTTACATCCCTATGGCTCACAGACTACAACAACAGTTGCAGGTACAGGTAATGTGATGCTTGAATGTGAGCGCGTTGCTTGATTTGATTTGGAGTTCTTCTTCTTCCTCTTCATTAATCTTGGATGGGTTCCAGGCGGCAGCCTGGGATAGCAAGGGTGGATGTCATTTTATCGTTTGATTTTGTCCATAGTCGGACCCTGCTCTTATGTATAATGTTTGAGTATGTTATTGTATTGATGTGACTCTGATGTAGCTTGTGGCGAGTGTAAGCCAATTACATATACTCATCTCTTCTGTACATGTACTTGTAATGATATCCATTCTTGCGAACGCATCGAGATGCGCTTCTATCCTTGCCGAGGCCCTCGTGCCAAAAGGACCGCATCTTGGGCGTGACAAGTTGCTATCAGAGCTTGTACCGACCTAGGAGCCCCCTTGATTGATCGAACTTGGCCGAGTTGAGTCTAGTGAAAAACGGTTTTGAGTCTAGTTATATCGGAGAGTAGGATTCTTTTTAATCCTCTTCTATGCTCTGGCGAGGCATTCGACTTAGGAATTTTGATTCTACTCCTCTTCTTGCTCAATTTTTTAGGATCACATGAGTATTTTGGAGTCTATATGATACTGATGTAACAGGGTTCTGTCTTGGTGCCTCCTGTCTGACTTGATTTCTTCCGTGGAGTTGAGCTCCAGGGAATGTTGGCAGATCGTTATCATTCAGCTTCCTTGATATCTTAGGACGGAGGGTGTTCGGAATTGCTTCAATACTTGTCGTGGTGAGATAAGGTCGGAGTCACCTAATACCGGGGGGGCGTTCGGGGTACCACCATGGATTAGTATCGTTGTGAGTTCGAGGATTTGAGTTAGATGGATTTGCGAAAGCCTCTGGTTATGTGTTGAAGGATGGATAGAGTTAGGGTATAGGATTGCTAGTTGTGTGAGTTATTTCCTCCTTGTATCCCTGACACTGGATTGCAAAACCAGAAAGTTTTCGGAAGTTCTTAGGTGGGAATTAAAGTAGGTATCTAGGATTATCTTTCCAACAAGTACATAGTGGGTATGTATTTGTTCTGGTTTGTTTTATAAGCCTCATCCTTCGTTTTGTTTTGATTATTGGTAATTCGAGTTGCTTCGATGTCAAGTGGTGAATTCATATCTTGCTAATTAGTGTTCTCATATTTCTGTGGGATTGCTAATTATTTTGCCCAATCAAGTTATCTTATCAAGTCTTTTCCTATCAGTGTGCTTCTCTTCAAGATCATTCTATCCTCTTCAATATTGCAAGCTCAATTCTCATTTCATTTCGGAGTTGTCTCATCTGTTCCAAGTTTTCTTTGTTTTTCCCGCCCTCCCGCCCTTTTCTTCAATGATTAAATTCTCATCCAAGTATCTTTTCTATTCATGTAATGCTTCCGCTATTATTTGTTCATCTTGTTTCCGGTGATTCTTTGTGAATATTCTCAGTGTTGGGGAACGTCGCATGGGAAACAAAAAATTTCCTACGCACACGCAAACCTATCCATGGTGATGAGAATCTACGAGAGGGAGAGTGGATCTACGTACCCTTGTAGATCGCTAAGCGGGAAGCGTTAAGAAACGCGGTTGGTGTAGTCGAACTTCTTCGCGATCCAAATCGCCGAGCGTCCCGCGATCTCATCACGATTCGTCCCGCGATCCAATCACGATTCGTCCCGCGAAGTCATCGCGATCCGTCCCGCAATCTCATCACGATCCGTCTCATGATCTTGATCACGATCTGTCCCGCGAACTCATCACGATCTGTTCCGCGATCTCATCACGAACTGTCTCGCGATCTCGATCACGGTCCTTCCGATCTAGCGCCAAACGGAAGGCACCTCCGTGTTTAGCACACGTGGAGCTTGGTGACGATCTCCGCCGTCCTGATCCAGCAAGAGGAGGTGGAGAGGAGAGAGAGTTCACTGGCAGCGTGACGGTGCTCCGGTGATGGTGGTGGTGGAGCAATTCCGGCAGGGCTTCGCCTATGCACTGCGGAAAACCAATCTAGAGGAGCACCGGTGGAACGGGTAGCACGTGGCCGTAATTTCTATGCAAAAACCCTCTATTCCACAATTACATATAGGAGGGAGGGAGAGGCAGCCTTGGCGCCAGCCCAAAGCCTCCTAGGAGTCGGCCGGCTAGAGGGGGAGGAGTCCTACTCCTCCTCCACTCCTAGTAGGAGTAGGACTCTTCCTTTTTATCCTTTTTTCCACCTTTTCCTTTAGGACTTTTGCCTCCTGTGCCATAGGCCTTATTGTGGATGTTCCTCCAGCCCAATAAGGGCTGGTTATCACTCTCCACAGCCCATGGACCCTCTGGGGTCGAAATACCCCTCCCGGAGGTCTCCCGGTACACTACCGGCACTCCCGGTACACTACCGATGAGCCCGAAACTTTTCCGGCGACCAAACCGGGACTTCCTATATATGAATCTTTACCTTGGGACCATTCCGGAGCTCCTCGTGACGTACGGGATCTCATCCAGGACTCCGAACAAACTTCGGTCACCACCATACATAACACTACACTACCGAAACGTCACCGAACCTTAAGTGTGCAGACCCTGCGGGTTCGAGAACTATGTAGACATGACCGAGACACCTCTATGGTTAATAACCAATGGAGGGAACTGGATGTCCACATTGGTTCCTACATATTCTACGAAGATCGTTATCGGTCGAACCTCTATGTCAAGGATTCAGTTAATCCCGTATAACATTCCCTTTGTTCTTCGGTATGTTACTTGCCCGAGATTCGATCGTCGGTATCTCCATACCTAGTTCAACCTCGTTATCGGCAAGTCTCTTTACTCGTTCCATAATACAAGATCCCATAACTAAGAATTAGTCACATTGCTTGCAAGGCTCATTGTGATGTTGTATTACCGAGTGGGCCCCGAGATACCTCTCCGTCACACGGAGTAACAAATCCCAGTCTCGATCCATGCCAACTCAACAGTTACCATCGGACATACCTGTAGAGCACCTTTATAGTCACCCAGTTACGTTGCGACATTTGATACACACAAGGAACTCCTCCGATATCTGTGAGTTGCATGATCTCATGGTCATAGGAACATATACTTGACATGCAGAAAACAATAGCAATAAACTGACACGATCATATGCTACGTTTGTAGTTTGGGTCTTCTCCATCACATCATTCTCCTAATGACGTGATCTCATTATCAAATGACATCCCATGTTTTTGGCTAGGAAACCTTAACCATCCTTTGATCAACGAGCTAGTCCATTAGAGGCATACTAGGGACATGGTTTTGTCTATGTATCCACACATGCATTTAAGTTTCCGATCAACACAATTATAGCATGGATAATAAATGATTATCATGAACAAGGAAATATGATAATAACTAATTTATTATTGCCTCTAGGGAATATTTCCAACAGTCTCTCACTTGCACTAGAGTCAATAATCTAGTTCACATCACCATGTGATTCGCATTGTTATGAATCTAACACCCAATGAGTTATGGGGCTCGATCATGCTTCGCATGTGAGAGAGGTCTTATAGTCAACGGGTCTGTAAAATTTAGATCCGTGTGTACTTTGCAAATCCTTATGTAAAACTGTAAACACTGCTACCACACTCCACCTGGTACTACTTCCAAATGGCTGCTCCACTATATGTATCCAGATTTCTACTACTAGTCATCCGGATTGGTGCCAAAGCCTGCATCGACGTAACTCTTTACGAAGAATTCTTTATCACCTCCATAATCAAGAAACATCTCCTCAGTCTTTTAGTTACTAAGGATAATCTTGACCGCTGTCCAGTGATCCACTCCTGGTTCACTCTTGTACCCCCTGACGAATTCATGCCAAGGCACACACATGTGCGGTACACAGCATGGCATACTGTACAAAGCCTATGGCTAAGGCATAGGGGACGACGTTCGTCCTTTCTCTTTCTTTTGCCGTTGTCGAGCTTTGAGTCTCACTCAACTTCACACCTTTCAAATCAGACGAGAACTCTTTCTCTGACTGATCCATTTTGAACTCTTTCAAAATCTTGTCAAGGTATGTACTCATTGAAAGTCTCATCAAGCATCTTGATCTATCTCTATAGATCTTGATGCTCAACAATTAGGTAGTTTTATCAAGGTCTTCCTTTGAAAATCACTTTCCAAACAACCGTTTATGCTTTCCAGAAATTCTACATTACTTCTGATCAACAATATGTCATCCACATATACTTATAAAAAATTGTATAGTTCTCCCACTCACTTTATTGTAAATACAAGTTTCTCGTAAACTTTTTATAAACTTCAAAAACTTTGATCACCTCATCAAAGTGTATATTCCAACTCCGAGATGCCTGCTTTAGTCCATGGAAGGATCACTAAAGCTTGCACACCTTTTAGCATCCTTAGGACTGACAAAACCTTCTGGTTGTATCACATACAACCTTTCCTCAAGTAAATTGTTAAGGAAATGATGTTTTGACACCCATCTGCCAGATTTCATAATTGAAAACGCAGCAACTGCTAACATAATTCCAACAGACTTTAGCATCGCTACGAGTGAGAAAGTCTCATCGCAATCAACTCCTTGAACTTGTCACAAACAACTTTCCAACAAGTCGAGCTTTACAAATGGTGGCATTTACCATTAGTGTCTGTCTTCCTTTTAAAGATCCATTTGTACTCAATGACCTACCGTCCAATGAGCAAGTCTACCAAAATCTATACTTGGTTTTCATACTTGGATCCTATCTCGGATTTCATGGCCTCCAACCATTTGTCGGAATCCGGAACCATCATCGCTTCTCCACAGCTTGTAGGTTCATCGTTGTCCAACAGCATGACCTCGAAGACAGGGTTGTCGTACCGCTTAGGAGCAGTACACATCCTTGTCGACCTATGAAGTTTGATAGTAACTTGATCCTGAAGCTTCATGATCATCATCATTAACTTCCTCTTCAACTAATGTAGGCTTCACAGAAACATCTTTCTGCGCTGCGCTACTCTCTGGTTGAACAAAGGTGTAACAACCTCATCAAGTTCTGTCTTCCTCCCACTCAATTCTTTCGAGAGAAACATTTCCTCGAGAAAGGATCCATTTAAGCAACAAACACTTTGCACTAGGATCTGAGATAGAAGGTTCACCCAACTAATCTTTAGGGTATTCTATGAAGATGCAATTGTCCGCCTTGGGTTCGCCCTCATTCGGTGAAAACATTTTCCACACAAGTGTCGCAGCCCCAAATATCAAGAAATAACAGCTTAGGTTTCTATCAAACCATAATTCACGCGGTGTCATCTCAACGGATTTATATGATGCCCTATTTAAAGTGAATGTAGTTGTCTCTAATGCATAACCCCAAAATTATAGTAGTAAAACGATAAGAGACATCATAGCACACACCATATCAATAGAGCATGACTATGACGTTCGGACACACCATCATACTAGGTGTTCCAGGTGGTGTTAGTTGTGAAACAACTTTCACATTGTCTTAAGTTGTATGCCAAACTCGTAACTCAGATATTCACCTCCACGATCATATCGCAGTCCTTTTTATCTTCTTGTCACGATGATCTTAAACTTCACTCTGAACTTGCTTGAACCTTTGAAAAGATTCAGACTTGTGTTTCATTAAGTAAATATACACTATATCTACTCAAATCATCAGTGAAGGTAAGAAAATAACGATATCCACTGCACGCTACAAGACTCACTGGATTGCATACATCAACATGTATCATTTCCAATGAATCACTTGCCCGCTCCATCCAATGGGGTCCTTTAGTCATCTTACCCAAGAGGCATGGTTCACATGTCTCAACCGATTCGAAATCGAATGAGTCCAAATATCCATCAGCATGGAGTTTCTTTATGCGCTTTATACCAATATGACATTTTGCGGCAGTGCCACAAGTATGTGGTACTATCATTATTCAACTTCGTATATTTTGACATCAATGTTATGAACATGTGTATTGCTACGATCAAGATTTCAACAAACCATTCTCACTGGGTGCATGACCATTGAAGGTATTATTCATGTAAATAGAATAACCATTATTCTCTAACTTAAATGAATAACCATATTTGCAATAAACATGATCTAATCATGTCCATGCTCAACGCAAAACACCAAATAACATTTATTTAGGTTCATCACTAATCCTGAAGGTAGAGAGAGCGTGCGATGTTGATCAAATCAACCTTGGAAACATTTCCAACACATATCGTCACCTCACCCTTAGCTAGTTCACCGTTTATCCCGCAGCTTTTATTTCGAGTTACTAACATTTATCAACCGAACCGGTATCCAATACCCAGGTGCTTCTAAGAGTACTAGCAAGGTACACATCAATAACTAGTATTTCAAATATACTTCTGTCGATGTTGCAAGCCTTCTTATCTACCAAGTATCTAGGGTTGTTCCGCTTCAGCGACCGCTCACCTCATAACAGAAGCACTTAGTCTCGGGTTTGAGTTCAACTTTTGGGTTGCTTCACTAGAGCAGCAACTGACTTGCTATTCCATGAAGTTTCCCTCCTTGCTCTTACCCTTCTCGAAACTAGTGGTTTGATTAACCATCAACACTTGACGCTCCTTCTTGATTTCTACCTTCGCGGTGTCGAACAGCACGAACAGCTCAGGGATCAACATTTCTTTCCCTGGCATTTTATAGTTCATCACCAAGTTCTAGTAGCTCAGTGACAGTGACTTGGAGAACTACATCAATCACTATCTTATCTGGAAGATCAACTCCCACTCGATTTAAGCAATTGTAGCACCTAGACAGTCTGAGCACATGCTCAACGATTGAGCTATTCTCTTTCATCTTGCAGGCAAAGAATCTTGTTGGAGATCTCATATCTCGCAACATGGGCACGAGCCTGTGATCACAATCTCAGCTCTTAGAACATCTCATATGTTCCGTGACGTTCAAAACGTTTCGGAGCCTCAATTCTAAGCCGTAATGCATGACACACTAAACTATCAAGTAGTCATCGAAACGTGCCTGTCAGATGTTCACAACATCTATAGACGATGCTAGATGGGGTGGCGCACCGAGCGGTGCATTAAGGACATAAGACTTCTGTGCAACAACGAGGACAATCCTCAGATCACGGACCCAGTCCGCGATATTTCTACCAACATCTTTCAACTCTATTTATCTAGGAACATATAAAACAATTAAGGGAGCTACAACGCGAGCTAGTAATCTACAACATAATTTGCAAAGACACCATTGACTATGTTCATGATAATGAGTTCAATTAATCATATTACTTAAGAACTCCCACTCAAATTGACAACCCTCCGATCATTCGAGTGATACATGATCCAAATTCACCAACTCAAGTCCGATCATCACGTGAGTTGAGGTGGCTACAATGGTGAACATCATCATGTTGATCATATCTACTATATGACTTATGTTCGACCATTCGGTCTCTTGTGTTCCGAGGCCATGTCTGTACATGCTAGGCTCGTCAAGTTTAACCCGAGTGTTCTGCACGTGCAAATCTGGCTTGCACCCGTTGTATGTGAACGTAGAGTCTATCACACCCGATCATCACGTGGTGTCTCAATACGACGAACTTTCACAACGGTGCACACTCGGGGAGAACACAATTTGTCTTGAAATTAAGTGAGGGATCACCTTATAATGCTACCGTCGTCCTACGCAAAACAAGGTGCATAAAAAGGATTAACATCACATGCAAATCATAAGTGACATGATATGGCCATGAACTTGTGCTTTTGATCTCCATCTAGAAAGCACCGGCATGATCTCCATCATCACCGGCATGACAACATGATCTCCATCATCTTGATCTCCATCAACGTGTCACCATCGAGGTTGTCACGCCCTGCATGCTTCTACTACTATTGCTACCGTTTAGCGATAAAGTAAAGCATTACATAGCTCTTAATGATTGACATGCAGGTCATACAATAATTAAAGACAACCATATGGCTCCTGCCGGTTGCCGTATTCATCGACATGCAAGTCGTGATAATCTATACATCACATGATCATCTCATACATCACATATATCACATCATGTAATTGGCCATATCATATCACAACATACCCTGCAAAAACAAGTTAGACGTCCTCTAATTGTTGTTGCATGTTTTACATGGCTGCCATGGGTATCTAGCAAGAACGATTTTCATCTACGCAAAAAACACAACGGTGATACACTAGTTGCTTTTCAACCTTCTCAAGGACCGCCTTTGTCGAATCCGATCCAACTAAAGTGCGAGAAACTGTCACCCGCAAGCCATCTAGGCAACAAGTTGCGTCGAGGGAACCGGTCTCTCGTAAGCGTACGAGTAATGTTGGTCCGGGCCGCTTCATCTCACAATCCCGGTGAACCAAAATACAACCAAGGGAGGAAGCAATCTAAGCATCAACGCCCACAAACCTTTTGTGTTCTACTCGAGATCTCATCGAACCATCAACCTAGCTCATGATGCCACTGTTGGGGAACGTCGCATGGGAAACAAAATTTTTCCTATGCATACGCAAACCTATCCATGGTGATGAGCATCTACGAGAGGGAGAGTGGATCTATGTACCCTTGTAGATCGCTAAGCGGGAAGCGTTAAGAAACACGGTTGGTGTAGTCGAACTTCTTCGCGGTCCAAATCGCTGAGCGTCCTGCGATCTCATCACGATCCGTCGCGCGATCCAATCATGATCCATCCCGCGAACTTATCGCGATCCGTCCTGCGATCTCATCATGATCCGTCTCACAATCTTGATCACGATCTGTCCTGCGAACTCATCACGATCTGTTCCGCGATCTCATCACGAACTGTCTCGCGATCTCGATCACGGTCCTTCCGATCTAGCGCCGAACGGACGGCACCTCCGCGTTCAGCACACGTGCAGCTTGATGACGATCTCCGCCGTCCTGATCCAGCAAGAGGAGGTGGAGAGGACAGAGAGTTCACCGGCAGCATGACGGCGCTCCGGTGATGGTGGTGGTGGAGCAATTCCGGCAGGGCTTCGCCTAAGCACTGCGGAAAACCAATCTAGAGGAGCACCGGTGGAACGGGTAGCACGTGGCCGTAATTTCTGTGCAAAAACCCTCTATTCCTCTAGTATATATAGGAGGGAGGGAGAGGCAGCCTTGGCGCCAGCCCAAAGCCTCCTAGGAGTCGGCCGGCTAGAGGGGGAGGAGTCCTACTCCTCCTCCACTCCTAGTAGGAGTAGGACTCTTCCTTTTTAGCCTTTTTTCCACCTTTTCCTTTAGGACTTTTGCCTCCTGCGCCATGGGCCTTATTGTGGATGTTCCTCCATCCCAATAAGGGCTGGTTATCACTGTCCACAGCCCATGGACCCTCTGGGGTCGAAATACCCCTCCTGGAGGTCTCTCGGTACACTACCGGCACTCCCGGTACACTACCGATGAGCCCGAAACTTTTCCGGCGACCAAACTGGGACTTCCTATATATGAATCTTTACCTACGGACCATTCCGGAGCTCCTCGTGACGTCCGGGGTCTCATCCAGGACTCTGAACAAACTTTGCTCACCACCATACATAACTCTACACTACCGAAACGTCACCGAACCTTAAGTGTGCAGACCCTGCGGGTTCGAGAACTATGTAGACATGACCGAGACACCTCTACGGTCAATAACCAATGGCGGGACCTGGACATCCACATTGGTTCCTACATATTCTACGAAGATCTTTATCGGTCGAACCTCTATGTCAAGGATTCAGTTAATCCCGTATAACGTTCCCTTTGTTCTTCGGTATGTTACTTGCCCGAGATTCGATCGTCGGTATCTCCATACCTAGTTCAACCTCGTTACCGGCAAGTCTCTTTACTCGTTCCATAATACAATATACCACAACTAACAATTAGTCACATTGATTGCAAGGCTCATTGTGATGTTGTATTACCGAGTGGGCCCCGAGATACCTCTTCGTCACACGGAGTAACCAATCCCAGTCTCGATCCATGCGAACTCAACAGTTACCATCGGAGATACCTGTGGAGCACCTTTATAGTCACCCAGTTATGTTGTGATGTTTGATACACACAAGGAACTCCTCCGATATCTGCGAGTTGCATGATCTCATGGTCATAGGAACATATACTTGACATGCAGAAAACAATAGCAATAAACTGACACGATCATATGCTACATTTGTAGTTTGGGTCTTGTCCATCACATCATTCTCCTAATGACGTGATCCCGTTATCAAATGACATCCCATGTACGTGGCTAGGAAACCTTCACCATCCTTTGATCAATGAGCTAGTCCATTAGAGGCATACTAGGGACATGGTTTTTTCTATGTATCCACACATGCATTTAAGTCTCCGATCAACACAATTATAGCATGGATAATAAATGATTATCATGAACAAGGAAATATGATAATAACTAATTTATTATTGCCTCTAGGGCATATTTCCAACACTCAAGAGTTTCAATTTCAAGATCTATCCTCATATTCCTTGTTCTCGTTGTTATTCTTCTCCTGTGATTCTTTATGAACATGCTCAATGCTCAAGTTATCATTTATTAGTATTCATATTTGTTTTCTTTTCCGGTGAATTCAATTCGAGTTCTTGGTGTTCATCATATCATTTTCATTCTCTATTTGCTCTCCCATGTTGGAATTCTTATCCAAGCTTCTCTTGTTTATTCATCCCTCTCTATTCTATCCAGAGTGTTGAAGATATCCCAGAAGACATTCATTTTTAGTCTTGTCCTCTTAAATTATTTCAAGGGTCTCATATCATCAAGTTCTTAATTGTACCGGTGCAATATCTCTTTTAGTCAATTGTTTCAATGGTGGTTTCTTTTGAGTGGGCCCATAACCCACAGGTTTTTCCCAGGATCCTACCTGACTCTTCTAATCTTTTCGGAGATATCCTCAAGTTCTTTTCAATATGATGTAAGAATGATTTTCATCAGTCATATTCCTCCTGCATGATCGCTCCTAAATCATTTTCATTGTTGGCTCAACCTTTCTTTATTCATTGTTCTAGAGTGTCTCACTAATTCATGGTGTTGTTTCTCGTCATCATTCTAAGCATTGAAGACCGAAGGCGAGTTTCTCTTAACTCATTGTTCATTCTTCCAGAGACTCATGGTTTTAGTTTGTGGCTATCATCTCAAATTGTTTCCATTCATGAGAATTTTCTCCCATATCCATCTGGTGCATTCTGAATTGTTTTCACTTCTTGATCCTCCCGAAGGCCATCATTTCAGAAGTTTTCTTCGTTCTCAGCTTTCAGCTTTCGTTCTCAAATTCTTCTCAGTTGTTGTTCCTTCGTTCGTATCTCAATTATTCCGGTGCCGTGTTCAGTTTATATTAGGCAAATCTTGTTCTCTTCTTCTCATGTGTCCTCTTTCGTTTTGAATTCTTACCGGTGTTCTCGTGCAAGATTTCTTCAAGATTGTTCTCTATCTCTCTCTTCATTCTTTTTCAAGAAGAATAAGTGATGTGTGAAATCCGTTGATTGTCATCAATTTTATTTGATGAAGGATAGACATATCATAATTCTTATTCTTGTACCTTGAGGTGATTTTAATCCTTCTTCGAGAGTGGTTCATGCTATCAAATTCCTTATGCCAAGTGGTCATCTTTTCTTTTCCGGAGTTCAGGTTGCTCTAATATCTCTTTTCGAAGCATCATCTAAATCATTGGAAGGCCCAATCTTATTATTTTTGTATTCTTCAATTCTTTTTTATCATCCTCTCATTTATGGAGGTTCTTCATGGTTGTTCATCAAGATTTGTTTCATTTTCAAGTGTTCTTTAAGATTCTTGTTGGAGGTGCTCAAGTGTTCTTTATCTTGGTCTTTTAAGTTCAATTCCTTCTCCATTTTATTTTGAGATGGTGTTATTAAATTCTTGATTATGAGGAGTCTCGAAGGAATTTGTCAAGAATGAGATAAGTAAACCCATCATTCCTTTCTCGGAGTTATCTTGGATTGGATTTCACCTAAAGCATTTTCTAAGGATTGTTGCTATCATGGTGTCATAATTTATCCAAGTTTCCTCCTCCTCTTGGTGAAAGGAGCTTTGCATATGTTGTTGCTCTTAATCAATCAATTCTTTCTGTTGTGGTAGGGTCTCACCTCATAATTTTGAGATCTTTTCCATAAGTCCACAATAAGCTTGTTCTTTTTGTTGTTGGTGTTCGAACAACTCCATTCAACCTATGCTTCTCAAATACATTGATGCTAGAAGTTGTCATTTTTCTTCTTAGTTCTCTTCTCTTCAAGATCTAGCTTCTATTCTTTTGTTCTGGAGGCCTTGTGATGTTGCTCTATTCAATCCATCATCTTGTTTGATCAAGATCATGTTCTTTCTTTGCTTATTCTTTTACCGGAGTGCTGTCAAATCTTTTCATGATCCTTCCATCTTATGAAGTTTTGATGTTATTCCAACCAAAGTTCGGTGTATCTCTTTCCTTGAACTTTTCAAAGGTTTCAGACTTGTGTTTCATTAAGTAGACATACCCATATCTGCTCAAATCATCAGTGAGGGTGAGAACATAACGGTAGCCACCGCGAGCCTTGACACTCATTGGACCGCATACATCGGTATGTATTATTTCGAACAAGTCAGTTGCTCGCTCCATTGTTCCGAAGAACGGAGTCTTGGTCATCTTGCCCATGAGGCATGATTCGCACGTGACAAATGATTCAAAATCAAGTGACTCCAAAAGTCCATCATCATGGAGCATCTTCATGCGTTTGACACCAATATGACCAAGGCGGCAGTGCCACATGTAAGTGGGACTATCGTTATCAACCTTACACTTTTTGGTACTCACACTATGGACATGTGTAACATCACGTTCAAGATTCATCAAAAATAAACCATTGACCAGCGGGGCATGACCATAAAACATTTCTCTCATATAAATAGTACAACCATTATTCTCAGATTTAAATGAGTAGCCATCTCGCATCAAGCAGACCCAAATACAATGTTCATGTTCAAAGCTGGTACTAAATAACAATTATGTTGGGCGACGTAGTAGTAAATTAAAAAAAATCGACGATCACCAAGATCTATCCATGGAGAAACCAGCAACAAGTGGGGAGAGATCGCATCTTCATACCTTTGAAGATCGCTGAGCGGAAGCGTTACAAGAACGCGGTTGGTGGAGTCGTACTCGCAGCGATTCAGATCGCGGTGGACTCCGATCTCCGCGCCGAACAACGTTGCCTCCGCGTTCAACACACATGCAGCCCGGTGATGTCTCCTACGCCTTGATCCAGCA
This sequence comes from Hordeum marinum, assembly GCA_022496015.1. Taxonomy (NCBI): domain Eukaryota; kingdom Viridiplantae; phylum Streptophyta; class Magnoliopsida; order Poales; family Poaceae; genus Hordeum; species Hordeum marinum. The sequence goes on from CM039676.1 coordinate 31,262,907, forward strand.
AGGAGGAAGGAGAGGTTGGGGAAGGCCTCCAACAGCAGCATGACGGCATGGTGGTGGTGGAGTAACTAGGTATTCCGGTAGGGCTTCGCCTAAGCACTTCAGAGGAGGAAGAAGAGAGGTAGGGCTTCGCCGTGAGAGAGAGAGAGATCAGATCTTGTCTCAAAAGGCCAAAACCTCAAGTATATATAGGAGGAGGGATAGGGAGGGCTGCATTGGCCCCTCCTCCAAGGAGGAGAGGTTTGGCCGAAGGTGGGGAAGAGTCCACCTCCCACAAGGGAGGTGGATCTCCTTCCTTTGAAAACCCTTTTGCCTTATCTCTTGATCTCTAGCCGCACGGGCCTTTCTAGAAGGTCTTGGCCATCACACTAAGGGATGGAACACCTCCTCTAAGGTCCCACGAAGTCCTATGGTCGTCACACCCCTCCCGGGGTCCTCCGGCACCCTCCCGACACTCCCGGTACACTACCGATGAGCCCGAAAACTTTGCGGTGACCAAAACTAGACTTCCTATATATCAATCTTTACCTCCAGACCACTCCGGAGCTCCTCGTGATGTCCGGGATCTCATTCGTGACTCCGAACAACCTTCAGTAGTCACGTATACCATTTCCCTATAACCCTAGCGTCATCGAACCTTAAGTGTGTAGACCCTACGAGTACGGGAGACACGTAGACATGACCGAGACAACTCTCCAACCAATAACCAACAGCGGGATCTGGATACCCATGTTGGTTCCCACATGCTCCACGATGATCTCAATGGATGAACCACGATGTCGGGGATTCAATCAATCCCGTATACAATTCCCTTTGTCTATCGGTATGATACCTGCCCGAGATTTGATCGTCGGTATCCCTATACCTTGTTCAATCTCATTACCGGCAAGTCTCTTTTACTCATTCCGTAATACATCATCTCGTGGCTAACTTGTTAGTCATATTGAGCTCATTATGATGATGTCTTACCAAGTGGGACCAAAGATACCTCTCCGTCACACGGAGTGACAAATCCCAGTCTCGATTCGTGCCAACCCAACAGACTCTTTAGGATACACCCGTAGTGCATCTTTATAGCCACCCAGTTATGTTGTGACATTTGGCACACCCAAAGCATTCCTACGGTATCGGGGAGTTGCACAATCTCATGGTCTAAGGAAACGATACTTGACATTGAAAAGCTTTAGCAAACGAACTACACAATCTTGTGCTATGCTTAGGATTGGGTCTTCTCCATCACATCATTCTCCCAATGATGTGATCCCATTATCAATGACATCCAATGTCCATGGTCATGAAACCGTGACCATCTATTTATCAACGAGTTAGTCAACTAGAGGCTCACTAGGGACATACTGTGGTCTATGTATTCACACATGCATTATGGTTTCCGGTTAACACAATTATAGCATGAACAATAGAAAATTATCATGAACAAGGAAATACAATAATAACCATTTTATTATTGCCTCTAGGGCATATTTCCAACAGTCTCCCACTTGCACTAGAGTCAATAATCTAGTTACATTGTGATGAATCGAACACCCATAGCATTCTGGTGTTGATAATGTTTTGCTCGTGAGAGAGGTTTACTCAACGGATCTGCAACATTCAGATCCGTATGCACTTTATAAATATCTATATCTCCCTCTTGAATGTAATCATGGATGGAGTTGAAGCGGCACTTGATGTGTCTTGTTTTCTTGTGAAACCTGGGCTCCTTCGCAAGGGTAATAGCTCCAGTGTTGTCACAGAATAGAGTCATCGGGGCCGACACATTGGGAATCACTCCTAGGTTAGTGATGAACTCCTTCATCCAGACTCCTTCCTTTGTTGCTTCCAAAGCAGCTATGTACTCCGCTTCACATGTAGATGCCGCCACGACGCTTTGCTTGCTGCTGCACCAGCTGACTGCCCCTCCGTTCAAAATATACACGTATACGGTTTGCGACTTGGAGTCGTCCGGATCTGTGTTGAATCTAGCATCGACGTAACCCTTTACGACGAGCTCTTTGGCACCTCCATATACGAGAAACATGTCCTTTGTCCTTTTCAGGTACTTCATGATATTCTTGACCGCTGTCGAGTGTTCTGCTCCGGGATCACTTTGGTACCTCCGTACCAAACGTATGGCAAGGTTCACATCAGGTCTGGTACACACCATGGCATACATAATAGAGCCTATGGTTGAAGCATAGGGGATGACACTCATCTCTTTTCTGTCTATTGCCGTGGTCGGGCATTGAGTCGCACTCAATCTCATACCCTATAACACAGGCAAGAACTGTTGGGAGACGTAGTAGTAAATCAAAGTTTTTCCTACGTTCATCAAGATCTATCCATGGAGAAACCAGCAACCAGTGGGGAAAGATTGGATCTTCATACCTTTGAAGATCGCTAAGAGTAAGCGTTACAAGAACACGGTTGGTGGAGTCGTACTCGCAGCGATTCAGATCGCGGTGGACTCTGATCTTAGCACCAGACAACGGTGCCTCCGTGTTCAACACATGTGCATCCCGATGACGTCTCCTATGCCTTGATCCAGCAAGGAGGAAGGGAAGGTTGGGGAAGAGCTCCGGCAGCACGACGGCGTGGTGGCGGTGGAGGACCATGGTACTACGGCTGAGCTTTAAGCACTACGGAGGACGAGGATAGGGAGAGGTAGGGCTGCGCCAGAGAGGGAGAGATAACCATATGTTGGCATCCCTGAAACCTCACATATATATAGGGGAAGGAGGAGGGAGGGCTGCGCCCTAGGGTTTCCACCCTAGGGTGGTGCGGCAGCCACCAGATCAATCTGGCCGACGGCTAGAGGGAGGAAGTGGTGCGGCTGCCCTAGGGTGTGTTGGAAATATGCCCTAGAGACAATAATAAAATAGTTATTATTGTATTTCCTAGTTCATGATAATTGTCTATTGTTCGTGCTACAATTGTATTAACCAGAAACCGTAATACATGTGTGAATACATAGACCACAACATGTCCCTAGTGAGCCTCTAGTTGGCTAGCTCGGTGATCAATAGATGGTCACGGTTTCATGACCATGGACATTGGATGTCGTTGATAACGGGATCACATCATTAGGAGAATGATGTGATGGACAAGACCCGATCCGAAGCATAACACAAGATCGTGTAGTTCGTCTGCTAAAGTTTTTCAATGTCAAGTATAGTTTCCTTAGACCATGAGATTGTGCAACTCCCGGATACCGTAGGAATGCTTTGGGTGTGCCAAACGTCACAACGTAACTGGGTGGCTATAAAGGTGCACTACGGGTATCTCCGAAAGTGTCTGTTGGGTTGGCACGAATCGAGACTGGGATTTGTCACTCCGTGTGACGGAGAGGTATCTCTGGGCCCACACGGTAAGACATCATCATAATGAGCTCAAGGTGACTAAGGAGTTAGCCACGGGATGATGTATTATGGAACGAGTAAAGAGACTTGCCGGTAACAAGATTGAACATTGTATAGGGATACCGACGATCGAATCTCGGGCAAGTATCATACCGATAGACAAAGGGAATTATATACGGGATTGATTGAACCCCCGACATCGTGGTTCATCTGATAAGATCATCGTGGAGTACATGGGAGCCAACATGGGTATCAAGATCTTGCTGTTGGTTATTGGCCGGAGAGATGTCTCGGTCATGTCTACGTGTCTCCCGAACCCGTAGGGTCTACACACTTAAGGTTCGATGATGCTAGGGTTATAGGGAAATGGTATACATGATTACCGAAGGTTGTTCGGACTCCCGGATGAGATCGCGGACGTCACGAGCAGATCCGGAACGGTCCGGAGGTAAAGATTGATATATAGGAAGTCCAATTTTGGTCACCGGAAAGTTTTCGTGCTCATCGGTTTTGTACCGAGAGTGCCGGGAGGGTGCCAGAGGACCCCCGGGAGGGGTGTGACGACCATAGGACTTCATGGGCCCTTAGAGGAGGTGTGCCAGCCCTTATTGGGCTGGCTAAGACCTTCTAGAAAGTCTCATGCGGCAGGAGATCTAGAGATAAAGGGCAAAAGGATTTAAAAGGAGGAGATCCACCTCCCTTGTGGGAGGTGGACTCTCCCCCTAGTTCGGACGAACCTCTCCTCCTTGGAGGAGGGGCCAAGGAAGCCCTACCTCTCCCTCCTCCTATATATACCCAAGGGCTTGGCCTCTTGAGAACAGATCTGAACTCTCTCTCTCACGGCGAAGCCCTACCTCTCCTATTCCTCCTCCGCAGCGCTTAGGCGAAGCCCTGCCGGAATACCTTGCTACTCCACCACCACCACGCCGTCGTGCTGCTGTTGGAGCCCTTCCCCGACCTCTCCTTCCTCCTTGCTGGATCAAGGTGTAGGAGACGTCACCGGGCTGCATGTGTGTTGAACGTGGTGGCGCCGTTGTTCGACGTTAGATCGGAATCCACCGCGATCTGAATCGCTGCGAGTACGACTCCACCAACCGCATTCTTGTAACGCTTCCGCTTAGCGATCTTAAAAGGTATGAATATGGAATCTCTCCCCTATTGTTGCTTGTTTCTCCATAGATAGATCTAGGTGACACATAGGAATTTTTTTGATTTACTACTATGTCTCCCAACAGTGGCATCATGAGCTTGGTCTATGCGTAGAATCTATGCACGAGTAGAACACAAAGCAGTTGTGGGCGTCGATCTTGTTAATTTGCTTACCACTACTAGTCTTATGTTGATTCAGAGGTATTGTGGGATGAAGCGGCCCAGACCAACTTTACACGTACGCTTACGTGAGACCGGTTCCATGTAGCGACCCGACCTGAAAGGTCGAATCTCCGGTGTTTCCGTACCATCCCAAGATCATGTTGGTACCCACACGTTTCATCAATGTATATATCAGAGGGAAATCACACAGCATTAATTAATCAAAATCGCATATCGAGTCCTTTATTACAATAAAAAATTACAATAAAGTGGCTGAAGGCCAACTCATGAGAATAACTAAATCTTGCGGAAGCTTCAAGGTAGTGAAGTCCATCTGACTCCGAGGGCATCTCACCGAGCGTAGAGCGTGTCCTCACTGCTAGTCGGAAAAGTACTCTGCAACATGATACGTTGCAGCCGTGTAGGTCAGCATATGGAATATGCCGGCAAAGTCACAAGAGAGGGGTGAAAAGATAATCATCTAATCTACATGCATATATGGCAGGTGGGGTAGTAAGTTCTTGCGTAACGCCAATTTTCCTACATAGAGAGAGGGGCTAAGCAAAATTATTACTAAGTTGGTTGATTAATGAGATGGTTCCACCAACCAATTCTCATACCCAAGTTATTAATACCCATATCATCATATTAATTGTGTTGAGAGTTCTGGAAGTTTCAGTTCCTTTGGCTCAAGTCAGCCATGACCGTGGACACGGCTAATCGATTAGGTTTGGTACTCTGCAGAGTTTTGCACACGTTCCCCACAAGATTTGGTCGCCTCCGTTGGATTCCTCGCACTTCAGAGTGTTTGAGGAACGGATGACCAAAACATGGTCTTCTAAGGGGTCACACTGAGACTCTGTCGGTGCCAATCCTTTCCTACCGTTCTTCTACATCTCGTAGCACCGCCTGTCCAATGTCGCCACAATATCCAACCAAGCCAGAGCCCATAATAGCTTGTGGCTGTGTAGGTAAGCCTCGGGTCTTTAAGCATCCATCCATCTCTTTGTGCCTGGGTGGACCTTTCCGCGTGAATACTGGCACATCTCCAGCATCACCTAGGCTAACCATTGGTTTCTCCAAGGCACCGTTCAACCATCATCCACCCAGAGGTATGTTGAAAACTTGGAAATTTTGAAGTCTTGATCATCATAGTAGGCCTTGAAGTTATTACCTCACAACTCTCATGAATCACACATCCAACCCCGTCTACTAATAGCATAGCAAAACTAATTGAACGTTTCCGGGGCCAAAGTGTCAAAGGGTTGGGGTACCTACCACATGATACTACATTAAGTAACAAAATATCCAATTTACCTACTTTGCATGCAATTGGGGAGATGGAAGAACTAATGCAATAAAACATAGGTATACATGTTCAAAGTGACTTGCCTGATTGACAATCTTCATACTCGAGGAACTCTAGGTAACAAGCCTCACACTCCAGATGATCTAACGAATCAAACAAGAGCAATCAATAAGCATACAACAAAATAATGTAACTCACAAAAATCACCAAGGTAACTAGCAATCAATCAAGACAACACAAGAAAACAATTCAACACATAGTTGGCTTTCTAAAAGATGATGGGTAAACTATTACTAACAAAAATAGAGCTATTAGTTTTGGCTTTAACTAAAAAAATAGTTGACATAAAAGAAACAATAATTTTTGTTATTAATAAACAGAATTAAATTCATTAAAGTTTTGTTAAAAAAATATTAGTAGGGTTTCAAAAGTTTTGAGAAACACTACTACATGAAGTGGGCTAGGGTTTACTAACAATAGAGTAAAACTAAACTACAATTTTATTAATAAAACAATTCTCCTAAAAGAAAAGAATTTACTAAAACTTTTCTTAGAAAACATAATCTAATTATCTAAAACTTTGTTAAAAGCAACTATTACTAACTAGTTTGTTTTTATCAAACTAAAGCTAATTGAAAAAGAGTAGAAATTCCTATAATATTAAAGTATAAAACTAAGCAAATATATATATTTATTAATAGCAAGTAAATAACCTAATGTTTAAGCAACAGAACCTACTAAAACAAATTATAACTAATTCTGATTTAAACTAACTAAAAACTAAATTAATTAATCTATTCTAACCACTAGGCAGATTCTGTTTATGGTTAAAACACTAAACAAATCCATCCTAAAAATCCTCAAGCTAAGCATGATGACATTCCTAACTAATACCAAGCAGTAGCAAAAAGATTCATACAAAAATCTATTTTTAAACTCTAGTTATTCAGATTTGAGTAGTTTGAGCAAATTTGATTATATTCAAATTTTAGAGTTCAAATTTAAATTCTAAAACTACATACATAAACTAAAATTAATATGTGATCTAATGCAAAAAGAATTAAATAAAAACACTAAATAGTTTAAAAGATATAAGCAAAACAAAATCAGAAAACCTTCTGTTAACTAAAAACACAACAGAAAAGAAAAAAAACCTAACGAACGGCGAGTGCTACATGGTGGCTTCCTATTGGCTGCTAGCGTGAGCTCAGGGAAATTGCGGGCGGTCGACCGAACTAAAGAGGAAAACGGTTCATGTTTATAAAAGTTCTAATCTTGATCGTAGGATCCAGATACGAAGGCTGAGGAGGAAGGGGAGGCTCACTATGGTGGTCGTGGCGGTCGCCGGTGACGTCGACGGCGGCCGGAAGCAGGTGGTGGTCGGGAAGGTCGCTCCGGTGGTCGAGGAGGTCATCGGAGAGGTCCAGGCGACGGCAGTGATCCTCCTGAGTCGATTGGTGGTGTCGGACGGAGCTGAGGGAGAGGGAGACGACGGCCAGGTGCGGGGATGGGTTTGGTCGGGGCAGAGCTCCAGCGAGCTTCGGCGCAGCGCTCTCGCGAGGGAGAGAGAGGGCTTTGGGGGGGATGGAGTGCGGAGGGTGGCCGACTACTTATAGGGCCGCGGGTGGGGCGAGGGAAGGAAGGGGAGAGAGATCCGATGAGGAATTGATCGCCGGCGTCGGTCGTGGGCGCGAGGAAAGCTGTGACCGCGCGGATCCAGCGTTCGGTCGGGGCGGGGCCCGCGTCAGAGAGAGGGAGAGGTTTGGGGGAGCGTCGGTGGCTGATGGAAAGGAAGGTCGGGAGGGTTAATGCTATGGGCCGGTCCGATCTATTTTAAAATCTTTCCTTTTTCAAATTCCACCGCATTAAAAACCTTTTAATGCCTTTAATTCAATTCCAAGTATAGGAAAAATACATATCAAAATTAACAGAAGAATAAATTCCATTTATTGAACCTTTTTATTCTGTCATTTGAATACTTTGAAAATATAATATTTTCAGAAATGGCCTATTTGGTTTTAAAACCTTTTGCAAATATTTTTCAAAATACCCCCTGGTTTTTATTACTCAAATAAATCACCAAGAAGTCCCTGGTGTGGAGTGTCATGTTCCTCCCTCTTATTTTGAACTTTTACCAAGGTTTTCAAATAGGTGAAGGCAACATAGGGAAAATTGAAAAGAACTTTCAGAAAACCAGAAGAAGCACTTCAACTATTTCATACATTCAAGCAATGATGAGGATTATGCATAGCTATATTTCATAACATTCCAAAATGGAATTTTGGGATGTTACAAACCTACCCACCTTAAGATGAATCTTGCCCTCGAGATTCGGGTTGGCTAGAAAATAGGTGCGGGTGGTCTCTACGAAGATCTTCTTCGCGTTCCCAGGTGGCTTCTTCCTCGGTGTGGTGACTCCACAAAACCTTACAGAACTTGATGATCCTGCTGCGCGTAACTCTGTTGGCAGTCTCGAGGATCCTGACAGGCTTCTCCTCATAAGTCAGATCACTGTCAAGCTGTATGGCCTCTAGGGGCACTGTGTCTCTCAGAGGTATATCAGCCATCTGAGCATGGCATTTCTTCCGCTGAGAAACATGGAAAACATCATGAACTCCGGACAATCCTTCCGGCAATTCCAGTTTGTATGCAACTTCGCCTCTACGTTCAAGAATTTTGTATGGGCCTATGAATCTGGGTGCTAACTTTCCTTTAACACCAAACCTCTTGATTCCTCGAAGTGGGGACACACGAAGATATGCTCGGTCTCCCACTTCATACGTCACTTCCTTGCATTTGTTGTCAGCATAACTCTTCTGTCGAGATTGGGCTATCTTGAGTCTGTCACGAATCAACTTAACTTTCTCTTCAGAATCTCGGATAAGTTCGGGACCAAAAAGTTTTCGGTCTCCAACACCATCCCACATCAATGGTGTTCTGCACCTCCTTCCGTATAGAGCTTCGAAAGGGGCCATCTTCAGACTGGTCTGATAACTGTTGTTGTACGAGAACTCTGCGTAAGGTAAGTTATCATCCCAACTAGACCCATAGTCTAGTGCACAAGCTCTCAACATGTCCTCTCGAATCTGGTTGACTCTCTCAGTCTGTCCATCGGACTGCGGATAAAAAGTTGTACTGAACTCCAGCCTCGTACCCAAAGTTTCATGTAGATGATGCCAAAACTTTGAGGTAAATTGTGTTCCTCTATCTGATACGATACTCCTCAGAACTCCATGCAGACACATGATCCTAATCATATATATGTTGGCTAACTTAGCACTGGTATAGGTGGTCTTCACCGGAATGAAATGAGCCACCTTGGTCAAACGATCGACCACTACCCAGATGGAATCATAACCTGAACATGCCCTGGGTAATCCTGTGATGAAGTCCATACCAAGATTATCCCATTTCCACTTGGGTCTCGGCAAAGGTTGAAGTAACCCTATTGGTTTCTGATGTTTCGCCTTTACTCGCTGACAAACATCACATATTGCAACATGTTCAGCAATATCCTTCTTCATACTCGTCCACCAGTAACTTTCCTTCAAGTCCAGATACATCTTGGTGTTGCCTGGGTGTATCGAGTAAGGTGAATCGTGGGCTTCTTGAAATATCAACTTCCAGAGCTCTTGGTCATTGGGCACATAGATTCGGTTCTCAAACCACAGAGTTCCTTGTTCATCCTCACAAAAACCTTTAGCTTTACCATCTTTCATTCTTTGCTTAATCTCAGTTATCTCCTTGTCCATTTTCCGGGCTTCACGAATTGTTTCGGTCAAGGTGGACTGGATCTCCAATGTGGCAACATATCCTCTTGGAACTATCTCTAGCCCGAGCTCTTTGAGATCATCGGCTAATTCCTGAGGTAGTCCTCCCGCTGTGAGTGTGTTCACATAGCTTTTCTGTAACATCCCAAAATTCCATTTTGGAATGTTATGAAATATAGCTATGCATCTATCATCATCATTGCTTGAATGCGTGAAATGGTGAAATGCTCCTTCTGAAATTTTGAAAGCACCTTCCTATTTTTTCCCATGTTGCTTTCACCTAATTGAAATTCTTGGTAAAAAGTTCAAATAAGAGAGGAGGAACATGACACTCCACACCAGGACCAAATTGGTGATTTATTTGAACAAAAATAACCAGGAGTTATTTTGAAAATATTTGCAAAAAGGATTTAAAAACAAATAGGCCAATTTTGAAAATAATAATTTTTTTCAAAGTGTTCAAATAACAGAATAAAAATGTTCATTAAATGGCATATTTTATTTTGATAATTTTGATATATGATATACCTATATTCGGAATTAAATCAATGATTTAAAAAGGTTTTTATTACTCTATTTAATTAAAAAAGGAAAGTTTTAATACCGGATCGGGCCGGCCCACCTCCATTTATTGCCGAATCCCCTAAATCCGGCCACCAACGCGCTCAGCCGCTCGCTTCTCTCTCTGACCAGCGGACCCCACCCGACCGCCCGTAACCCCCGCGTGGTCATCCCTCTCCTCCCGCACGCGCCGCCGACGCTCCTCCTCGCCGGGATCCCCTCCCTTTCCTTTCCCCGACGCCTCTCCGGCCCTATATAACAGCGTGCAGCCCCCGCACTCCATTCCCCCCCCGAGCCCCCTCTCTCCCGTCGCCAGACCGCCGCAGCCGAGCCTCGCCGGAGCCCTGCCACCACCGAAGCTCCCACTGCTCCTGCGCGTCGCCTCGGACCTCCCCGCGCCCCTCCGTCCCCACCACCAGTCACCGGAGCTCCACCGCCGTCGCCTAAGCACCTCCGTCGCCTCCATCGACCACCGGAACACCTCCCCCAACCTCCTCCGACCACCGGCCGCCGCCACCTTCGCCGGAGATCTTCCTCCCCTCCGGCAAGTCGTCGGCTCTTACCTGGACCCTCAGATCTAAATCCTACGGCTAGGATTAGAACCCATTAATTCCCGAACCGCTATCCTCTTAGCTTCGGCCGTCCGCTCGAACCACCCGCACGCTTGCGCTAGCCAGCCACTCACAGGTCGCCATGTCACCCTGGCCATCCGGTAGTTTTTTCTTTAATTTTTGTTTTGTTTTAGTTAACAGAAAACTTTTCAAATTTGTTTTAGCTATAACTTTTAATCTGTTTAATGTTTTTAACTAATTCTTTTTTGCATTAGGTTCCTAATTTCATGTAGTTTCACCCTGTACTTTTAAATTTTAAATTTGAACTATAAAATTTGAATTGAATCAAATTTGCTAAAATCACCAAATCTGAATAACTAGAGTTTAAAAATAGATTTTGATATGAATCTTTTTGCTACTGTTTGGTATTAGTATGGACTATCTTCATGCTTAGTTTGAGAATTTTTAGGATGATTTTGATTAGTGTTTTAGCTAAAAACAGATTCTGCCTATTAGTTAGTATAGTTTAAATTAACTTAGTTTTAGTTAGTTTAAATTATAATTTAGTTTTTTTTGTTTAATAGGTTATGTTGCTTAAACATTTAGTGTTTTACTTACTGTTAATAAAAATATAAGTTTACTTAGTTTGTTTCTTTATTAACATAGGAATCTCAACCCCTTTTCAAATAGGTTTAATTTGATTAAAACAACTAGTTAGTAATAGTTTTTCTTTCAACAAAGTTTTATATAATTTAATTCTGTTTTCTAAGACAAGTTTTTAGTAGTTTTATTTTCTGTTAAGATAATGTTTTATTAATAAATAATAAGTTTAGTTTCATTCTTTTGTTAGTAAAACTATAGTTACCTCATCTAATAGTGTTTACCAAAACTTTTAAAAACTTTACTAAAGTTTTTCCCAACAAAATTAAATTGATTTTATTCTGTTTATTAATAAAATATTTTATTGTTTTCTTGCTGTCAACTATTATTTTTTTAATACCAATAGTTTAGTTATGTTAGTAGTGATTTTCCCATCATCTTCTAGTAAACAAAACTTTGTGTGTTTTCTTGCTTGTGATTTGTGCATTGTTTTGTCTTGATTGTTTACTAGTTCATTGTTGATGTGTGTGTTAGCTACATTATTTTGTTGTATACTTGTTGAGTGCTTGTTTTCTTCGTTAGATTATCTGGAGTGTGAAGCTTGTTACCTAGAGTCACTCACGTACGAAGATCATCAATCAGACAAGTCACCTTGATCATGTTTTTACCCATGTTTTATATGCATTAGTTCTACCATCTCCCCAATTGCATGCAAGATAGGTTAGTTGGAAACTTGGCTACATTGATGTAGTATCATGTGGTAGGTACCCCAACACTTTGACACCTTGGCCCGGGAAACGTTCATTTAGTTTGCTATGCTATTAGTAGACGGGGTTGGATGTGTGAATCATGAGAGTTGTGAGGTAATAACTTCAAGACCTATGATGATCAAGACTTTAAGATTTCCAAGTTTTCAACATACCTCTGGGTGGATGATGGTTGAATGGTGCCCTGGAGAAACCAGTGGTTAGCCTAGGTGATGCTGGAGATGTGCCAGTGTTCACATGGAAAGGTCCACCCAAGCACGAAGGGATGGAAGGATGCTTCAAGACCCAAGGCTTACCTGCACAGCCACAAGCCATTATGGGCTCTGGTTGTTGGAAATATGCCCTAGAGGCAATAATAAAATGGTTATTATTGTATTTCCTTGTTCATGATAATTGTCTATTGTTCATGCTATAATTGTGTTAACCGGAAACCGTAATACATGTGTGAATACATAGACCACAACGTGTCCCTAGTGAGCCTCTAGTTGGCTAGCTCGTTGATCAATAGATGGTCTCGGTTTCATGACCATGGACATTGGATGTCATTTATAACGGGATCACATCATTAGGAGAATGATGTGATGGACAAGACCCAATCCTAAGCATAGCACAAGATCGTGTAGTTCGTTTGCTAAAGCTTTTCAATGTCAAGTGTCATTTCCTTAGACCATGAGATTGTGTAACTCCCGGATACCGTAGGAATACTTTGGGTGTGCCAAACGTCACAACGTAACTGGGTGGCTATAAAGGTACGCTCCGGGTATCTCCGAAAGTGTCTGTTGGGTTGACACGAATCGAGACTGGGATTTGTCACTCCGTGTGACGGAGAGGTATCTCTGGGCCCACTCGGTAAGACATCATCATTATGAGCTCAATGTGACTAAGGAGTTAGTCACGGGATGATGTATTACGGAACGAGTAAAGAGACTTGCCGGTAACGAGATTGAACAAGGTATGGGGATACCGACGATCGAATCTCGGGCAAGTACCATACCGATAGACAAAGGGAATTGTATACGGGATTGATTGAATCCCTGACATCGTGGTTCATCCGATGAGATCATCGTGGAGTACGTGGGAGCCAACATGGGTATCCAGATCCTGCTGTTGGTTATTGGCCGGAGAGGTGTCTCGGTCATGTCTACGTGTCTCCCGAACCCGTAGGGTCTACACACTTAAGGTTCGATGACGCTAGGGTTATAGGGAAAAGGTATACGTGATTACCGAAGGTTGTTCGGAGTCCCGGATGAGATCCCGGACGTCACGAGGAGCTCCGGAATGGTCCGGAGGTAAAGATTGATATATAGGAAGTCCAGTTTTGGTCACCGGAAAGTTTTCGGGCTCATCGATAGTGTACCGGGAGTGCCGGGAGGGTGCCGGAGGACCCCCGGGAGGGGTGTGACGACCAAAGGACCACATGGGCTGTTAGATAAAGTGTGCCAGCCCTTATTGGGCTGGGCAAGACTTTTGCTAAAGGCCCATGCGGCTGGAGATAAGGAGATAAGGCAAAAAGGATTTAAAAGGAGGAGATCCACCTCCCTTGTGGGAGGTGGACTCTCCCTTTAATTCGGCCGGCCATCTCCTCTTTGGAGTAGAGGCCAAGCCAGCCCTCCACGTCCCTCCTCCTATATATACTTGAGGTCTTGGATGTTTTGAGACAGGATTTGATCTCTCTCTCTCACGGCAAAGCCCTACCTTTCTTCTTCCTCCTCCGCAGCGCTTAGGCGAAGCCCTGTCGGAATACCTTGCTACTCCACCACCACCACGCCGTCGTGCTGCTGTTGGAGCCCTTCCCCAACCTCTCCTTCCTCCTTGCTGGATCAAGGTGTTGGAGACGTCACCGGGCTGCACGTGTGTTGAACGCGGAGGTGCCGTCTGTTCGGCACTTGATCGGATCTACCGCTATCTGAATCGCTGCGAGTACGACTCCATCAACCGCGTTCTTGTAACGCTTCCGCTTAGCGATGTTCAAAGGTATGAAGATCCACTCTCCCCTTGCTCGTTGCTGGTTTCTCCATAGATGGATCTTGGTGAACGCGTAGGAAAATTTTTGATTTACTACTACGTCTCCCAACAGTGGCATCATGAGCTAGGTCTATGCGTAGAATCTATGCACGAGTAGAACACAAAGCAGTTGTGGGCGTCGATTTTGTTAATATGCTTGCCGTTACTAGTCTTATCTTGATTCGACGGTATTGTGGGATGAAGCGGCCCGGACCAACCTTACACGTACGCTTACGTGAGACCGGTTCCACCGCCTGACATGCACCAGTTGCATAAGGTGGCTAGCGGGTGCCTGTCTCTCCCACCTTAGTCGGATTGGATTCGATGAAAAGGGTCCTTATGAAGGGTAAATAGCAATTGGCGTATCACGTTGTGGTTTTGGCGTAGGTAAGAAACGTTCTTGCTAGAAACCTATAGCCACCACGTAAAAACTTGCAACTACAAATTAGAGAACGTCTAACTTGTTTTTGCAGCATATGCCTTGTGATGTGATATGGCCAGAAGGATGTGATGTGATGCATTGTGATGTATGAGATTGATCATGTTCTTGTAATAGGGTTCACGACTTGCATGTCGATGACTATGACAACCGGCAGGAGCCATAGGAGTTGTCTTATACTATTGTATGACCTGCGTGTCAATCATAAACGCCATGTAATTACTTTACTTTATTGCTAAACGTTAGCTGTAGTAGTAGAAGTAATATTTGGCGAGACAACTTCATGAAGACACAATGATGGAGATCATGATGATGGAGATCATGGTGTCGTGCCGGTGACAGTGATGATCACGGTGCCCCGAAGATGGAGATCAAAGGAGCAAGATGATATTGGCCATATCATGTCACTATATTGATTGCATGTGATGTTTATCAGTTTACATCTTATTTGCATAGAACGACGGTAGTAAATAAGATGATCTCTCAATAAAATTTCAAGAAAGGTGTTCACCCTAACTGTGCACCGTTGCTAAGGATCGTCGTTCCGAAGCACCACGTGATGATCGGGTGTGATAGGTTCTAACGTTCGCATACAACGGGTGTAAGCCAGATTTACACATGCGAAACACTTAGGTTGACTTGACGAGCCTAGCATGTACAGACATGGCCTCGGAACACGGAAGACCAAAAGGTCGAACATGAGTCGTATAGAAGATACGATCAACATAGAGATGTTCACCATGGATGACTAGTCCGTCTCACGTGATGATCGGACACGGGCTAGTTGACATGGATCATGTATCACTTGGAAGACTAGAGAGATGTCTATCTAAGTGGGAGTTCATTAATAATTTGATTAAATGAACTTAATTATCATGAACTTAGTCTAAAATGTCCTTGCAAATTATGTCGTAGATAGCTCGCGCTGTAGCTCCACAGTTTTATTGATACAATCCTAGAGAAAAGTAAGTTGAAAGTTGATGGTAGCAATAATGCGGACTGGGTCCGTGATCTGAGGATTGTCCTCATTGCTGCACAGAAAGCTTATGTTTTTTATGTACCGCTAACTGCATCACTCCCTCAAGCGTTGTCTGTAGATGTTGTGAACATATGACAGACACTTTTTGGTGACTACGTGATAGTTCAATGCGTCATGCATTACGGCTTAGAATTGAGGCTCCAAAACGTTTTGAACGTCACGGAACATATGAGATGTTCTAGGAGCTGAGATTGTGATCTCAGGCTCGTGCCTATGTTGAGAGGTATGAGACCTCCAACAAGATTCTTTGTCTGCAAGATAAAGGAGAATAGCTCAATCACTGAGCGTGTGCTCAGATTGTCTGGGTGCTACAATCACTTGAATCAAGTGGGAGTTAATCTTCTAGATGAGATAGTGATTAATGCAGTTCTCCAAGTCACTGCCACCAAGCTACTAGAGCTTCGTGATGAACTATAACATGCCAGGGATGGATAAGATGATCCCTGAGTTGTTCGTGATGTTTGACACCACGAAGGTAGAAATCAAGAAGGAGCATCAAGTGTTGATGGTTAAGTGAAACCACTAGTTTCAAAAGGGGCAAGGGCAAGAACGGAAAACTTCAGGAATGGCAAGCCAGTTGTTGCTCTAGTGAAGAAACCCAAGGTTGAGCCCGAACCCGAGACTAAGTGCTTCTGTTATGAGGAGAATGTTCGCTGAAGCGGAAAACCCCTACATGCTTGGTAGATAAGAAGGCTAGTAATGTCAATGGAAGTATATTTGATATACGTGTTAGTGATGTGTACCTTGCTGGTACTCCTAGTAGCACCTGGGTATTGGATACCGGTTCGGTTACTAAGTGTTAGCAACTCGAAATAAAAGCTACGGAGTAAATGGAGACTAGCTAGGTGAAAGGTGACGATGTGTGTTGGAAGTATTTCCAAGATTGATGTGATCACCATCGCACGCTCTCTCTACCTTCAGGATTTTTGATAAACCTAATTAAATGTTATTTGGTGTTTGCGTTGAGCATGAACGTGATTAGATCATGATTAGTGCGATACGGTTATTCATATAAGTTAGAGAATAATGGTTATTCTGTTTACATGGATAATGCCTTCAATGGTCATGCACCCACTCGAAATGGTTTATCGAATCATGATCGTAGTAGTACACATATTCATAACATTGGTACCAAAAGATACAAAGTTAATAATGATAGTACCACATGCTTGTGGCACTGCCACGTAATGTCATATTGGTATAAATCGCATGAAGAAACTCCATGATGATGGATTTTTTGACTCACTCGATTTCGAATCGGTTGAGACATGCGAGCCATGCCTCTTGGGCAAGATGACTGAGACCCCGTCATCCAATATGATGGAGCGGGCAAGTGGCTTATTGGAATTAATACATGTTGATGTATGTGGTCCAATGAGTGTTAAAACACACAGTGGATATCGCTGGTTTTCTTTACCTTCACTGATGATTTGAGTAAATATGGGGATATTTACTTAATGAAACACGAATCTGAAATGTTTGAAAGGTTCAAGGAGTTTCAGAGTGAAGTTAAAGATCATCGTGACAAGAAGATAAATGTCTATGATACGATCATGGAGGTGAATATCTAAGTTACGAGTTTGGTATGCAATTTTAGACAATGTGGAAATTGTTTCACAGCTCACGCCTCCTGGAACACCATAGTGTGATGGTGTGTTCGAACGTCGTAGTCGTGCTCTATTGGATATAGTGAGTACTATGATGTCTCTTATCATTTTGCCACTATCGTTATGGGGTTATGCATTAAAGACAAATCCATTCACTTTAATAGGGCACCATCTAAGTCTGTTGAGATGACACCGTGAGAATTATGGTTTGACAGAAGCCTAAGCTGTCATTTCTTAATGTTTGGGGCTGCGACGCTTATGTGAAAATGGGTTTTTCACCTAGCGAGCTCGAACTCAAAGCAGACAAATGCATCTTCATAGAATACCCTAATGAGACATTGGGTATACCTTCTATCTCAGATCCAAGCGCAAAAGGTGTTTGTTGCTAAGAACGGGTCCTTTCTTGAGAAAGAGTTTCTCTCGAAAGAATTGAGTGGGAGGAAGATAGAACTTGATAAGGTTGTTGAACCTTTGTTTCAACCAGAGAATAGCGCAACACAGAAAGATGTTTCTGTAGAGCCTACTCAGTTGAAAAGGAAGTTAATGATGATGATCATGAAGCTTCGGATCAAGTCACTATCGAACCTCGTAGGTCGACAAGGACGCGTACTGCTCCTGAGTAGTACGACAACCCTGTCTTGGAAATCATGTTGTTGGACAACGATGAACCTACGAACTATGGAGAAGCGATGGTGGGCCCGGATTCCAACAAATGGCTAGGAGCCATGAAATCCGAGAAAGGATCCATGTATGAAAACCAAGTATGGACTTTGGTAGACTTGCCTGTTGAATGGCGGGTCATTGAGTACAAATGGACCTTTGAAATAAACATAGACGCTAATGGTGAAATGTCACCGTTTATAAAGCTCGACTTGTCGCAAAGAAGTTTCCGCCAAGTTCAAGGAGTTGACTGCGATGAGATTGTCTCATCTGTAGCGATGCTAAAAGTCTATTAAAATTTTGTTAGCAGTTGCTGCATTTTTCGATTATGAAATCTGGTAGATGGATGACAAAACAAGGTTTCCGTAATGGTTTCTGTGAGGAAGAGTTGTATGTGATACAACCAGAAGGTTTTGTCAATCCTAAGGATGCTAATAATATGCAAACTCCAGCGATCCTTCTATGGACTGGAGCAAGCATCTCGGAGTTGGAATATATGCTTTGGTGAGGTGATCAAAGTGTTTAAGTTTATACAAAGTTTATGAGAAACTTGTATTTGAAAGAAAGTGAGTGGGAGCGCTATGGAATTTCTTATAAGAATATGTAGTTGACATATTATTGATCGGAAATGATGTAGAATTTCTGGAAGAGCATGAAGGGTTGTTTGAAAAGAGTTTTTTCAAAGGAAGACCCAGATAAAGCTACTATTTTATTGAGCATCAAGATCTATAGGGATAGATCTATTCGCTTGATAAGTTTTTTTTCGACGAAGACATACCTTGACAAGTTTTTGAAGGAGTTCAAAATAGATGGGTCAAAGAAGGAGTTCTTGACTGTATTGTAAGGTGTGAAATTGAGTAAGTCTCAATACCCGACCTCGGCAGAAGATAAAGAAGAGATGAGTGTCATCTCCTATGCTTTAGCCATAGGCTCTATATAGTATGCCGTGCTGTGTACCGCACCTGTGTGTGCCTTGCCATGAGTCTGTCAAGGGGTACAAGAGTAATCCAAGAGTGGATCACTAGACAACGGTCAAAGTTAGCCTTAGTAACTTGAGAACTAAGGCAATATTTCTCGATTATGGAGGTGATAAAGAGTTCATCGTAAAGTGTTACGATGATGCAAGCTTTAAAACCAATCCGGATGACTCTTAGTAGAAATCCAGCTACGTATAGTGGAGCAGCCATTTGGAATAGCTCCAAGTGGAGCGTGGGAGCAGTATCTACAAATATGAAATGGAAAGTTTGCAAAGGTACACACGGATCTGAATGTCGCAGACCCGCTGACTAAAAACCTCTTTCACGAGCAGAACATGAACAAACCCCAGAACTTATTGGGTGTTAATCACATGTTGATATGATCACATGGTGATGTAAGTGTTAATCACATGGTGATGTGAACTAGATTATTGACTCTAGTGCAAGTGGGAGACTGTTGGAAATATGCCCTAGAGGCAATAATAAAATGGTTATTATTGTATTTCCTTGTTCATGATAATTGTCTATTGTTCATGCTATAATTGTGTTAACCGGAAACCGTAATACATGTGTGAATACATAGACCACAACGTGTCCCTAGTGAGCCTCTAGTTGGCTAGCTCGTTGATCAATAGATGGTCTCGGTTTCATGACCATGGACATTGGATGTCATTGATAACGGGATCACATCATTAGGAGAATGATGTGATGGACAAGACCCAATCCTAAGCATAGCACAAGATCGTGTAGTTCGTTTGCTAAAGCTTTTCAATGTCAAGTGTCATTTCCTTAGACCATGAGATTGTGTAACTCCCGGATACCGTAGGAATACTTTGGGTGTGCCAAACGTCACAACGTAACTGGGTGGCTATAAAGGTACGCTACGGGTATCTCCGAAAGTGTCTGTTGGGTTGACACGAATCGAGACTGGGATTTGTCACTCCGTGTGACGGAGAGGTATCTCTGGGCCCACTCGGTAAGACATCATCATTATGAGCTCAATGTGACTAAGGAGTTAGTCACGGGATGATGTATTACGGAACGAGTAAAGAGACTTGCCGGTAACGAGATTGAACAAGGTATGGGGATACCGACGATCGAATCTCGGGCAAGTACCATACCGATAGACAAAGGGAATTGTATACGGGATTGATTGAATCCCTGACATCGTGGTTCATCCGATGAGATCATCGTGGAGTACGTGGGAGCCAACATGGGTATCCAGATCCCGCTGTTGGTTATTGGCCGAAGAGGTGTCTCGGTCATGTCTACGTGTCTCCCGAACCCGTAGGGTCTACACACTTAAGGTTCGATGACGCTAGGGTTATAGGGAAAAGGTATACGTGGTTACCGAAGGTTGTTCGGAGTCCCGGATGAGATCCCGGACGTCACGAGGAGCTCCGGAATGGTCCGGAGGTAAAGATTGATATATAGGAAGTCCAGTTTTGGTCACCGGAAAGTTTTCGGGCTCATCGGTAGTGTACCGGGAGTGCCGGGAGGGTGCCGGAAGACCCCCGGGAGGGGTGTGACGACCAAAGGACCACATGGGCTGTTAGATAAAGTGTGCCAGCCCTTATTGGGCTGGGCAAGACTTTTGCTAAAGGCCCATGCGGCTGGAGATAAGGAGATAAGGCAAAAAGGATTTAAAAGGAGGAGATCCACCTCCCTTGTGGGAGGTGGACTCTCCCTTTAATTCGGCCGGCCATCTCCTCTTTGGAGTAGAGGCCAAGCCAGCCCTCCACGTCCCTCCTCCTATATCGACTTGAGGTTTTGGATGTTTTGAGACAGGATTTGATCTCTCTCTCTCACGGCAAAGCCCTACCTTTCTTCTTCCTCCTCCGCAGCGCTTAGGCGAAGCCCTGTCGGAATACCTTGCTACTCCACCACCACCACGCCGTCGTGCTGCTGTTGGAGCCCTTCCCCAACCTCTCCTTCCTCCTTGCTGGATCAAGGTGTTGGAGATGTCACCGGGCTGCACGTGTGTTGAACGCGGAGGTGCCGTCCGTTCGGCACTTGATCGGATCTACCGCGATCTGAATCGCTGCGAGTACGACTCCATCAACCGCGTTCTTGTAACGCTTCCGCTTAGCGATCTTCAAAGGTATGAAGATCCACTCTCCCCTTGCTCGTTGCTGGTTTCTCCATAGATGGATCTTGGTGAACGCGTAGGAAAATTTTTGATTTACTACTACGTCTCCCAACACTGGTTTGGTTGGATTTTGTGGCGACACTGGACAGGCAGTGCTACGAGATTTAGAAGAACGGTAGGAAAGGATGGGCACCGATAGAGTCTCAGTGGGACCCCTTAGAAGACCATGTTTTGGTCATCCGTTCCTCAAACACTCTGAAGTGCGAGGAATCCAACGGAGGCGATCAAATCTTGTGGGGAACGTGTGCAAAACTCTGCAGAGTAACTCAAACCTAATCGATTAGCCATGTCCACGGTCATGGACGACTTGAGCCAAAGGAACTGAAACTTCCGGAATTCCTAACACAATTAATATGATGATGTGGGTATTAATAACTTGGGTATGAGAATTGGTTGGCGGAACCATCTCCTTAATCAACCAACTTAATAATATTTTTGCTTAGCCCCTCTCTTGATGTAGGAAAAACTTGGCTTGACGCAAAAACTTACCACCCCACCTGCCATATATGCATGTAGACTAGCTAATTATTTTCACCCCCTCTCTTGTGAGTTTGCCGGCATGTTCCATATGCTGACCTACACGGCTGCAACGTATCATTTTGCAGAGTACTTTTCTGACCAGGAGTGAGGGCACGCTCTATGCTCGGTGAGATGCCCTTGGAGTCAGATGGACTCATCTACCTTTGACGCTTCCGCAAGATTTAGTTATTCTCATGAGTTGGCCTTCGGCCACTTTATTGTAATGATTATTGTAATAAAGGACTCGATATGAGATTTCGTTTAATATAATGCTGTGTGATTTCCCTTTGATATATACATTGATGTACCGTGTGTGTACCAGCATGATCTTGGGATGGTACGGAAACACCGGAGATTCGACCTTTCAGGTCGGGTCGCTACATTTTCCGACTCAAAGCATCTGCTACAACATTTGCCTTCCCTCGTTGGTAATGTAATCTCATGTCATAGTCTTTGATTAACTCTAGCCATCTCCTCTGTCTGAGGTTCAACTCTTTCTGTGTGAAGATATACTTCAGGCTCTTATGATCAGTGTAAACATCACAACTATTTCCGACAAGGAAATGTCTCCAGGTCTTGAGTGCGTGCACTACGGCTGCTAATTCCAAGTCATGGGTGGCATAATTCAACTCATGAGGTCGTAGTTGTCTAGATGCATAGGCTACAACCTTTCCATCTTCCATGAGTACTCCTCCAAGTCCTTGACGTGAAGCATCACAATAAACCTGGAAGTCCTTCCGAATATTTGGCAAAATCAACACTGGGGCTGTGACCAAACGTTTCTTCAACTCCTGGAAACTGGTTTCACATTCCTCAGTCCAAATATACTTAGACTCTTTCTTCAACAACTCTGTCATGGGCTTGGCAATCTTTGAGAAATTTTCAATGAACCTCCGGTAGTATCCGGCAAGTCCGAGGAAACTACGGATCTCCTTAACTAAGGTGGGTGACTTCCACTCGGTGACGGCTTTAACCTTAGCGGGGTCCACTGCTATTCCATCTCCGGAAATAACATGTCCAAGGAATCCGACTTCCGTTAGCCAGAATTCACATTTGCTGAACTTGGCATATAACTGATGCTCTCTAAGCTTCTCCAGAACTAAACGCAAATGTTCCTTGTGTTGTTCCTCGTTCTTGGAGAATATCAATATGTCATCGATGAACACCACGACAAATTTGTCCAGGTATTCCATGAATACTTTGTTCATCAAACTCACGAAGTAAGCAGGAGCATTTGTCAAACCAAAAGACATGACGGTATACTCATACAAGCCATACCTTGTGGTGAAAGCTGTTTTGGGTATATCCTGTTCACGAATTTTCAACTGGTGATACTCTGATCGAAGATCGATCTTGGAGAATACTTTGGCTCCCACTAGCTGATCAAACAAGTCATTAATCATCGGCAGAGGGTACTTGTTCTTGATAGTCACCTCGTTCAAAGCACGATAATCGACTACCATCCTCAAGGTTTTATCCTTCTTCTCCACCAAAAGAACTGGGGCTCCCCAAGGTGAAGAACTTGGGCGAATATACCCCTTGTCCAATAACTCCTTAATTTGCTTCTTGATGTCTAGTAGATCAATTGCGGGCATCCGATAGGGTCTCTTGGAAATTGGGGCTGTTCCTGGCGGTAACTCTATCAGGAACTCAATTTCTCTATCTGGTGGCATGCCTGGTAATTCTTTTGGGAATACATTCGAAAAGTCTTTTATCACAGGTACTTCCTCCTGAACGACTCCTGTGAGAGAATTTAACCGAGCACTCATACGTGTGCATCGGGATACATACTTAATCCTCTTGTTCTCTGGGGTGGTGAGCAAGATAGACTTGCTGGGATAGTCAAGGTTTCCTTCATACTTGGTCATCCAATCCATGCCTAGGATTACATCCAATCCCTGAGACTCTAAGACGATGAGGTCGGTCGGAAAAACATGATTTTCTATATTGAGTTTCAAGGCATGGCATCCTATCCCTGCCATCATCATACCTCCTGGGGAACTGACCTTAAATGGCTGACTAAGGGTTTTGGTGGGCAAACCATACTTTTCCACAACTACCCTTGATATGCATGAATGAGCTGCACCGAAATCAAAAAGTACTGTAACTGGACGTGAATGCAATAAAAACTTACCAATCATAGTCTCGGGCTGATCATAGACTTCCTCCACATCAATGTGGTTCACCTGAGCACGGGGAAAAGGGTTGGGCTTCTTAGCTGCTGAGTTGCCGTTGTTGTTGCCGCTTCCATTTCCCTACTTGCTCTGGGGACACTCAGTAGCATAGTGCCCTATCTTCTGACACTTGAAATAGGTGATGTGGCTCAGATCTTTCTGAGTGGGAGCGTGACGGTGCTGGTTGTTGTTCCCATTCCCATTGTCATTCTTGAAGTTGCCATTGTTGGGACGGGTATTCCCATTTCCTCCATGGTTGTGGCCTCCATGGTTGTGCATGGCATGAGTGTGCCTCCCAAACTTACCGGTCCCTGATCCGGTATTCCCTGAGTACGGGGAGTAGCGGGGCTTCTGATGAGCTCTAGGGTTGAACTTCCCTTGAGTATACTTCCTCTTGCGGTTCTCAATTTGGTGTTGTTTTCCCTCCAAGATGAGGGCCTTGTCCACCAGCTCTTGGTAGTTGTTGAAGGTAGCCACTACCAGCTGCATGCTCAACTCATCGTTGAGTCCTTCTAGAAACTTCTCCTGCTTGGCCGCATCATCGGCCACATCTCCTGGTGCATAACGGGCCAACATGCTGAATTCGTCCACATATTGGGCCACGGAGCGATTACCCTGGAGCAAGTTGCGAAACTCGCGCTTCTTCAGACTCATGGCTCCAGCTGAGACATGAGCGGTGCGGAAAGCAAGCTTGAATTGTTCCCAAGTCACACCAGCAATAGGATATATGGTGGTGTAGTTCTCCCACCATGAAGCTGCTGGTCCTTCAAGTTGATGTGCGGCAAAGCGCACCTTCTCAGCATCAGTACATCCAGCGGTGACGAGTTCCCTCTCCATCTTACAGAGCCAGTGATCTGCCACAATGGGCTCAGTGCTGCTGGAGAAAGTGGGAGGGTTCAACCTCAGAAAACGGGTGAGGTTGTGAGCCTGAGGTGGAGGGTGGTTGTTGTTCTGGTTGTTGGTCTGATTTTGAATCAATAGCTGCATCAGTGCATTCTGCTGTTGGAGGAGTTGCGTGAGCTCTGGCGGGAAGGTGAAGTCGGGCT
This sequence comes from Hordeum marinum, assembly GCA_022496015.1. NCBI lineage: Eukaryota > Viridiplantae > Streptophyta > Magnoliopsida > Poales > Poaceae > Hordeum > Hordeum marinum. The sequence goes on from CM039676.1 coordinate 31,287,743, forward strand.
CACGTCGTGGAGGCATCTTGCTGTTTTTAGAGGGATGAGAATTAGAATAGAACAAGGGCCTAGAAAGAAAATCACTACCCATATGCAATCCACAAACATATCACATCAAACACTCATTCATTAATTCAACTCAAGGATTCAAACATCGGGATACAAGTCTCAATTCAAACCAAGCATCGACCTATGCTTTAACGTTGAAACAAATGAAAGATACATGGGGGCATGACTAAAGTTCTCCTCAAAAGTGCATAGTCGTGGGTCCTCCGATGGTGCTCTCCTCATAGTCATCATCGTCGCTGATGAAGGGAGCCAGGTCTCCTTCGGGGTGAAGATTTTCCCCCATGTCCAGCTGTTCCTCCAGAGTTGCGATGCGAGTATTCAGCTTCTCGATCCTCTCCAGGAAGTCCTTCACTTCATGCTCATGTTCATAATTGGCTTCCCGTATATCAGGTTCAAGATCCAGCTCGTGGTTCATCAGATTCTTGATTGTCTTCGTGTCTGCACATACCCGGAGCTCCAGAGCCCTGACATGAGTCTCCAAAGTCTGGATATATGAAATGGTGGAGTCTCCAGTGGGGTTGGTGATGATATTTCCATGGACATCCCTGCGACAAACCATGCTGAGGTCTTGCAAAATGGGACCACCTCTGTATTCCTCCTGAATACGTGCGAGGGCACAGTGAATCGCCATGTCTCTCCCAAGAGTCCAGCTGGGTGCCACAAACTTGAAGTCGATGGGCTCTGTGATACATCCAAAACTCCTTCCGAGAATATGCACTTCGATCCTGTAGCGAGCATCCTGTGGGAAAGACGTGATCGCAATCCTGGTGATGGTTGGCAGAGCAATCTTCACATCCTTGACGATCTGGGTCAGCTCCTTGCCAAAAGGCATGGTTGCGTCAGGCTGGCAGAACTCCATGAAGCGAACGGGGGTGAAGGTGGCCATCTAGAAATGTTGAAAGACATCGGAGAGAAATCAGAAATGAGCAGATGAGAATATAAGAATTTGTAAAACAAGGGAAAAAGAATGGTCCTAAGGCTTTTCCAATCCTAGAGGTTACGTCCTACGGTCAGCGTGTGCTCTGATACCATTTCTGTAGCGATCCGACCTAAAAGGTCGAACCTCCGGTGTTTCCGTACTATCCCAAGATCATGCTGGTACACACACGGTACATCAATGTGTATATCAAAGGGAAATCACACAACATTAATTAATCGAAATCTCATATCGAGTCCTTTATTACAATAAATAAATTACAATAAAGTGGCTGAAGGCCAACTCATGAGAATAACTAAATCTTGCGGAAGCTTCAAGGTAGTGAAGTCCATCTGACTCCAAGGGCATCTCACCGAGCGTAGAGCGTGTCCCCACTCCTAGTCAGAAAAGTACTCTGCAACATGATACGTTGCAGCCGTGTAGGTCAGCATATGGAATATGCCGGCAAAGTCACAAGAGAGGGGAGAAAAGATAATCATCTAATCTCCATGCATATATGGCACGTGGGGTAGTAAGTTTTTGCGTAAAGCCAATTTTCCTACATCAAGAGAGGGGCTAAGAAAAATTATTACTAAGTTGGTTGATTAATGAGATGGTTCCACCAACCAATTCTCATACCCAAGTTATTAATACCCACATCATCATATTAATTGTGTTGAGAGTTCCGGAAGTTTCAGTTCCTTTGGCTCAAGTCGTCCATGACCGTGGACACGTCTAATCGATTAGGTTTGGTACTCTGCAGAGTTTTGCACACATTCCCCACAAGATTTGGTCGCCTCCGTTGGATTCCTCGCACTTCATAGTGTTTGAGGAACGGATGACCAAAACATGGTCTTCTAAGGGGTCCCACTGAGACTGTACCGGTGCCCATCCTTTCCTACCGTTCTTCTACATCTCGTAGCACCGCCTGTCCAGTGTCACCTTAATATCCAACCAAGCCAAAGCCCATAATGGCTTGTGGCTATGCAGGTAAGCCTCGGGTCTTGAAGCATCCATCCATCTCTTTGTGCCTGGGTGGACCTTTCCGCGTGAATACTGGCACATCTCCAGCATCACCTAGGCTAACCATTGGTTTCTCCAAGGCACCGTTCAACCATCATGCACCCAAAGGTATGTTGAAAACTTGGAAATCTTGAAGTCTTGATCATCATAGTAGGTCTTGAAGTTATTACCTCACAACTCTCATGAATCACACATCCAACCCCGTCTAGTAATAGCATAGCAAAACTAATTGAACGTTTCTCGGGGCCAAAGTGTCAAAGGCTTGGGGTACCTACCACATGATACTACATCAAGTATCCAAATATCCAATTTACCTACTTTGCATGCAATTGGGGAGATGGAAGAACTAATGCAATAAAACATAGGTATACATGTTCAAAGTGACTTGCCTGATTGACAATCTTCGTACTCGAGGGACTCTAGGTAACAAGCCTCGCACTCTGGATGATCTAACGAACCAAACAAGAGCACTCAATAAGAATACAACAAAATAATGTAACTCACAAAAATCAGCAAGGTAACTAGCAATCAATCAAGACAACACAAGAAAACAATTCAACACATAGTTGGTTTTCTAAAAGATGATTGGTAAACTATTACTAACAAAAATAGAGCTATTAGTATTGGCTTTAACTAAAACAATAGTTGAAAGAAAATAAACAATAATTTTTTATTAATAAACAGAATTAAATTCATTAAAGTTTTGTTAAAAAAAATCTTAGTAGGGTTTTAAAAGTTTTGAGAAGCACTACTACATGAAGTGGACTAGGGTTTACTAACAATAGAGTAAAAATAAACTACAATTTTATTAATAAAACAATTCTCCTAACAGAAAAGAATTTACTAAAACTTTTCTTAGAAAACAGAATCTAATTATCTAAAACTTTGTTAAAAGCAACTATTACTAACTAGTTTGTTTTTATCAAACTAAACCTAATTGAAAAAGAGTAGAAATTCCTATAATATTAAAGTATAAAACTAAGCAAATATATATATATATTTATTAACAGCAAGTAAATCACCTAATGTTTAAGCAACATAACCTACTAAAACAAATTATAACTAATTCTGATTTAAACTAACTAAAAACTAAATTAATTAAACTATTCTAACCACTAGGCAGATTCTGTTTGTGGTTAAAACACTAAATAAATCCATCCTAAAAATCCTCAAACTAAGCATGATGACAGTCTTAACTAATAGCAAGTGGTAGCAAAAATATTGATACAAAAATCTATTTTTAAACTCTAGTTATTCAGATTTGAGTAGTTTGAGCAAATTTGATTAAATTAAAATTTTAGAGTTCAAATTTAAATTATAAAACTACATAAATAAACAAAGAGTAATATGTGACCTAATGCAAAAATAATTAATTAAAAACACTAAATAGTTTAAAAGATACAAGCAAAACAAAATCAGAAAACCTTCTGTTAACTCAAAACAAAACAGAAAAGAAAAAAAAACCTAACGAACGGCCAGTGCTACGTGGCGGCTTCCTACTGGCTGCTAGCGTGAGCGCGGGGAAATTGCGGGCGGTCGACCGAACTAAAGAGGAAAACAGTTTGCGTTTATAAAAGTTCTAATCTGGATCGTAGGATCCAGATCCGAAGGCAGAGGAGGGAGGGGAGGCTCACTTTGGTGGTCATGGCGGTCGCCGGTGACGTCGACGGCGGCCAGAAGCAGGTGGTGGTTGGGGAGGTCGCTCCGGTCGTCGAGGAGGTCGTCAGAGAGGTCCAGGCGATTACGGTGATCGTCCTGAGTCGATTGGTGGTGTCGGACGGAGCCGAGGGAGAGGGAGACGACGGCCAGGTGCGGGGATGGGTTTGGTCGGGGCAGAGCTCCGGCGAGCTTCGGCGCAGTGCTCTGGCGAGGGAGAGAGAGGGCTTTGGGGGGGGATGGAGTGTGGAGGGTGGCCGGCTACTTATAGGGCCGCGGGTGGGGCGAGGGAAGGAAGGGGAGAGAGATCCGGTGAGGAATGGATCGCCGGCGTCGGTCGCGGGGGCGAGGAAACGGTGACCGTGCTGATCCAGCGTTCGGTCGGGGTGGGGCCCGCTGTAAGAGAGAGGGAGAGGTTTGCGGGAGCATCGGTGGCCGATGGAAAGGAAGGTCGGGAGGGTTAATGCTGTGGGCCGGCCCGATCTGTTTTAAAATCTTTCCCTTTTCTAATTCCAGCGCAGTAAAAACCTTTTAATGTCTTTAATTACTTACCAAGTATAGGAAAAAAATATATCAAAATTAACAGAATAATAAATGCCATTTATTGAACATTTTTATTCTGTCATTTGAATAATTTGAAAAAATAATATTTTCAGAAATGGCCTATTTGGTTTTAAAACCTTTTGCAAATATTTTTCAAAATACCCCCTGGTTTTTATTGCTCAAATAAATCACCAAGAAGTCCCTGGTGTGGAGTGTCATGTTCCTCCCTCTTATTTTGAACTTTTACCAAGGTTTTCAAATAGGTGAAGGCAACATAGGGAAAATTGAAAACGACTTTCAGAAAACCAGAAGAAGCACTTCAACTATTTCTTACATTCAAGCAATGATGATGATTATGCATAGCTATATTTCATGACATTACAAAATGGAATTTTGGGATGTTACATTCCACCACCTAACATGCACTTGTTGCATCAGGTGGCTAGCAGGTGTCTGTCTCTCCCACCTTAGTCGGATCGGATTATATGAAAAGGGTCCTTATGAAGGGTAAATAGCAATTGGCATATCACGTTGTGGTTTTGGCGTAGGTAAGAAACGTTCTTGCTAGAAACCTATAGCAGCCACGTAAAACTCGCAACTACAAGTTAGAGGACGTCTAACTTGTTTTTGCAGCATATGCCTTGTGATGTGATATGGCCAAAATGATGTGATGTGATGCATTCTGATGTATGAGATTGATCATGTTCTTGTAATAGGATTCACGACTTGCATGTCTATGAGTATGACAACCGGCAGGAGCCATAGGAGTTGCCTTATTTTATTGTATGACCTGCGTGTCAATCATAAGCGCCATGTAATTACTTTACTTAATTGCTAAACGTTAGCCATAGTAGTAGAAGTAATATTTGGCGAGACAACTTCATGAAGACACAATGATGGAGATCATGATGATGGAGATCATGGTGTTGTGCCGGTGACAGTGATGATCATGGTGCCGCGAAGATGGAGACCAAAGGAGCAAGATGATATTGGCCATATCATGTCACTATATTGATTGCATGTGATGTTTATCATGTTTATATCTTATTTGCTTAGAATGATGCTAGTAAATAACATGATCTCTCAATAAAATTTCAAGATACGTGTGCACCCTAACTATGCACCGTTTCTAGGGATCATTGTTCCAAAGCACCACGTGATGATCGGGTGTGATAGGTTCTAACGTTCGCATACAACGGGTGTAAGCCAGATTTACACACGCGAAACACTTAGGTTGACTTCACGAGCCTAGCATCTATAGACATGGCCTCAGAACACGGAAGACCAAAAGGCCGAACATGAGTCATATATAAGATACGATCAACATGGAGATGTTCACCATGGATGACTAGTCCGTCTCACGTGATGATCGGACACGGGCTAGTTGACATGGATCATGTAACCCTTGCATGACTAGAGAGATGTCTATCTGAGTGGGAGTTCATTAAATAATTTGATTATATGAACTTAATTATCATGAACTTAATCTAAAATTGTCTTTACTATCTATATTGTAGATCCAATGGCCAACGCAAATGTCACCCTTAACTTCAACGCGTTCCTAGAGAAAACCAAGCTGAAAGATGATGTTAGCAACTATGCGCACTGGGTCCGTGGCTTGAGGATCATCCTCATAGCTTCCAAGAGATTGTATGTCCTTGATGCACCGCCAGGTGACCCACCCATTTTCCTAGTGGACCAAGACGTTACGAACGCTTGGCAGTCACGCTGCGATGATTACTCCCTTGTTTTGTGCGGCATGCTTTACAGTTTAGAACCGGGGCTCCAAAAGCGTTTTGAGCAACACAGAGCATATGAGATGTTCCAAGAGCTGAAACTGGTTTTCCAAGCTCATGCCTGGGTCGAGAGATATGACATCTTCGACAAGTTCTTTAGCTGTAAGATGGAGGAGAACAGTTCTGTCAGTGAGCATATCCTCAAGATGTCTAGGCTACACAACCGCTTGACTCAGCTGGGAGTTAATCTCCCGGATGACTCGGTCATTGACAGAATCCTCTAGTTGCTTCCACCTAGCTTTGTGATGAACTACAACATGCAAGAGATAGAGAAATCCATTTCTGAGTTGTACTCGATGCTGAAATCAGCGGAGGTCGAGATATAAAAGGAGCATCAAGTGTTGATGGTGAATAAGACATCTAGTTTCAAGAAAGGCAACGTTAAGAAGAACTTCAAGAAGGACGACCAAATTGTCGCCGCACCCGGTAAGCAAGTTGTAGGGAAGAAGAAGAACAAGAATGGACCCAAGCCTGAGAGTGAGTGCTTTTATTGCAAGGGTACCGGTCACTTGAAGCGAAACTGCCCCAAGTACTTAGCGGATAAGAAGGACGGCAACATTAAAGGTATATGTGATATACTTGATATTGATGTGTACTTAACCAGCGCTCGTAGTAGCTCCTGGGTATTTGATACCGGTGTAGTTGCTCACATTTGTAACTCCAAGCAGGAGCTGCGGAATAAGCAAAGGCTGGCAAAGGACGAGGTGACGATGCGCGTCGGGAATGGTTCCAAGGTCGATGTGATCGCCGTCGGCATGCTACCTCTACATCTACCTTCGGGATTAGTTTTAAACCTTAACAATTGTTATTTAGTACCAGCTTTGAGCATGAACATTGTATCTGGATCTCGCTTGATGCGAGATGGCTACTCATTTAAATCTGAGAATAATGGTTGTTCTATTTATATGAGAGAAATGTTTTATGGTCATGCCCCGCTGGTCAATGGTTTATTTTTGATGAATCTCGAATGTGATGTTACACATGTCCATAGTGTGAGTACCAAAAAGTGTAAGGTTGATAACGATAGTTCCACTTACATGTGGCACTGCCGCCTTGGTCATATTGGTGTCAAACGCATGAAGAAGCTCCATGCTGATGGACTTTTGGAGTCACTTGATTTTGAATCATTTGTCACGTGCGAACCATGCCTCATGGGCAAAATGACAAAGACTCTGTTCTTCGGAACAATGGAGCGAGAAACTGACTTGTTGGAAATAATACATACCGATGTATGCGGTCCAATGAGCGTCAAGGCTCGCGGTGGCTAACGTTATGTTCTCACCCTCATAGATGACTTGAGCAGATATGGGTATGTCTACTTAATGAAACACAATTCTGAAACCTTTGAAAGGTTCAAGGAATTTTAGAGTGAGGTTGAGAATCAACATGACAGGAAAAATAAAATGCCTACGATCTTATCGTGGCGGAGAATATTTAAGTCACGAGTTTGGCACGCACCTTAGGAAATGTGGAATTGTTTAACAACTCACGCCGCCCGGCACACCTCAGCGAAATGGTGTGTCTGAACGTCGTAATCGCACTCTATTGGATATGGTGCGATCTATGATGTCTCTTACCGACTTACCGCTATCATTTTGGGGATATGCATTAGAGACTGCCGCATTCACTTTAAATAGGGCACCGTCTAAATCCGTTGAGACGACACCGTATGAATTATGGTTTGGAAAGAAACCTAAGCTGTCGTTTCTAAAAGTTTGGGGATGCGATGTTTATGTGAAAAAACTTCAACCTGAGAAGCTCGAACCCAAAGCGGAAAAGTGCGTCTTCATAGGATATCCCAAAGAGACTATTGGGTATACCTTCTACCTACGATCCAAGGGCAAAGTCTTTGTTGCCAAGAATGGATCCTTTCTCGAGAAAGAGTTTCTCTCGAAAGAAGTAAGTGGGAGGAAAATAGAACTTGATGAGGTAATCATACCTCCACTCTAACTGGAGCGTAGCGCAACACAGGAAGTTGTTTCTGTGGAGCCTACACCGGCTGGAGAGGAAGTTAATGATGATGATCATGAAACTTTAGATCAAGTTACTATTGAATGTCGAAGGTCCACTAGGACACGTTCCACACCAGAGTGGTATGGCAACCCTGTCCTAGAGATCATGTTTTTAGACAACGGTGAAGCTTCGAACTATGAAGAAGCGATGGCGGGTCCTGATTCCAACAAATGGCTTGAGGCCATGAAATCCGAGATAGTATCTATGTATGAAAACGAAGTATGGACTTTGGTGGACTTGCCTGACTATAAGCGAGCCATTGAAAATAAATGGATCTTTAAGAAGAACACTGACGCAGACGGTAATGTGACCGCCTATAAGGCTCGGCTTGTCACTAAGGGTTATCGACAAGTTCAAGGAGTTGACTATGATGAGACTTTCTCACACGTAGCGATGCTGAAGTCCGTCCGGATCATGTTCGCAGTTGCCGCATTTTATGTTTATGAGATCTGGCAAATCGACGTCAAAACGGCATTCCTTAATGGCTTCCTCAAGGAAGAACTGTATATGATGCAGCCGGAAGGTTTTCTCGATCCTAAAGATGCTAACAAAGTATGCAAGCTCCAGCGCTCCATCTATGGGCTGGTGCAAGCATCTCGGAGTTGGAACATTCGCTTTAATGAGGTGATTAAAGCGTTTGGGTTAGTACAGGTTTATGGAGAACCCTGTATTTACAAGAAAGTGAGTGGGAGCTCTGTAGCATTTCTTATATTATATGTGGATGACATGCTGATAAGGGGAAATGATATAGAACTCTTGGAAAGTATAAAGGCCTACTTGAATAAGTGTTTCTCAATGACGGACCTTATAGAAGCTCCTTACGTATTAGGTATTAAGATCTATAGAGATAGATCGAGATGCCTCATAGGTCTTTCACAAAGCACATGCCTTGAAAAGATATTGAAGAAGTTCAATATGGATCAGTCAAAGAAGGGGTTCTTGCCTGTGTTATAGGGTGTGAGATTGAGTGCGACTCACTACCCGACCACGGCAAAGGATAGAGAAGAGATGAGTGTCATACCCTATGCTTCAACCATAGGCTCTATTATGTATGCCATGCTGTGTACCAGACCTGATGTGAACCTTGCCATAAGTTTGGTAGGGAGGTACCAAAGTGATCCCGGAGCAGAACACGGGACAGCGGTCAAGAATATCCTGAAGTACCTAAAAAGGACAAAGGACATGTTTCTCGTATATGGAGGTGCCGAAGAGCTTGTCGTAAAGGGTTACGTCGATGCTAGCTTCGACACAGATCCGGACGACTCTAAGTCGTGAACCGGATACGTGTATATTTTGAATAGAGGGGCAGTCAGCTGGTGCAGCAACAAGCAAAGCGTCGTGGCAGCATCTACATGTGAAGCGGAGTACATAGATGCTTCGGAAGCAGCAAAGGAGGGAGTCTGGATGAAGGAGTTCATCACCGACCTAGGAGTGATTCCCGATGTGTCGGGCCCAATGACTCTACTCTGTGACAACACTGGAGCTATTGCACTTGCGAAGGAGCCCAGGTTTCACAAGAAGACAAGACACATCAAGCGCCGCTTCAACTCCATCCATGATTACATTCAGGAGGGAGATATAGATATTTGTAAAGTGCATACGGATCTGAATGTCACAGATCTATTGACTAAACCTCTCTCACGAGCGAAACATGATCAACACCAGAATGCTATGGGTGTTCGATTCATCACAATGTAACTAGATTATTGACTCAAGAGCAAGTGGGAGACTGTTGGAAATATTCCCTAGAGGCAATAATAAAATAGTTATTATTGTATTTCCTAGTTAATGATAATTGTCTATTGTTCGTGCTACAATTGTATTAACCAGAAACCATAATACATGTGTGAATGCATAGACCACAACATTGTTGGAAATATGCCCTAGAGGCAATAGTAAAATGGTTATTATTGTATTTCCTAGTTCATGATAATTGTCTATTATTCATGCTACAATTGTGTAAACCGAAAACCATAATACATGTGTGAATACATAGACCACAACATGTCCGTAGTGAGCCTCTAGTGGGCTAGCTCGTTGATCAATAGATGGTCACGGTTTCATGATCATGGACATTGGATGTCATTGATAACGGGATCACATCATTAGGAGAATGATGTGATGGACAAGACCCAATCCTAAGCATAGCACAAGATCGTGTAGTTCGTTTGCTAAAGCTTTTCAATGTAAGTCCCAGATACCGTAGGAATACTTTGGGTGTGCCAAATGTCACAATGTAACTGGGTGGCTATAAAGGTACACTATGGGTATCTCCGAAAGTGTCTATTGGGTTGACACGAATCGAGACTGGGATTTGTCACTCCGTGCGACGAAGACGTATCTCTGGGCCCACTCGGTAAGACATGATCATAATGAGCTCAATGTGACTAAGGATTTAGCCACGGGATGATGTCTTACGGAACGAGTAAAGAGACTTGCCGGTAACGAGATTGAACAAGGTATAGGGATACCGACGATCGAATCTCGGGCAAGTACCATACCGATAGACAAAGGGAACTGTATACGGGATTGATTGAATCCCTGAGATCGTGGTTCATCTGATGAGATCATCGTGGAGTACGTGGGAGCCAACACGGGTATCCAGATCCCGCTGTTGGTTATTGTCCGGAGAGGTGTCTCGGTCATGTCTACGTGTCTCCCGAACCCATAGGGTCTACACAGTTAAGGTTCGATGACGCTAGGGTTATAGGGAAAATGTATACGTGATTACCGAAGGTTGTTCGGAGTCCCGGATGAGATCCCAGACGTCACGAGGAGCTCCGTAATGGTCCGGAGGTAAAGACTGATATATAGGAAGTCCAGTTTTTGTCACCGGAAAGTTTTCGGGCTCATCGGTAGTGTACCGGGAGTGCCGGAAGGGTGCCGGAGGACTCCGGAAGGGGTGTGACGACCAGAGGACTTCATGGGCTGTTAGATAAATTGTGTCAGCCCTTATTGGGCTGGGAAATACTTTTGCTAAAGTCCCATGTGGCTGGAGATAAGAGATAGGGCTGGAAAAGATTTAAAAGGAGGAGATCCACCTCCCTTGTGGGAGGTGGACTCTCCCCCTAGCTCGGCCAAACCTCTCCTCCTTGGAGGAGGGGTCAAGCCAGACCTCCCTCTACCTCCTCCTATGTATACTTGAGGTTTTGGCCCTTTGAGAACAGATCAGAACTCTCTCTCTCTCGGCGAAGCTCTACCTCTCTTCTTCCTCCTCCGCAGCGCTTGGCGAAGCCCTGCCGGGATACCTTGCTACTCCACCACCACCACGCTGTCGTGCTGCTGCTAGAGCTCTTCCCAAGCTCTCCTTCCTCCTTGCTGGATCAAGGCGTAGGACACGTCACCGAGCTGCACGTGTGTTGAACGCGGAGGTGCCGTCCGTTCGGCACTTGATCGGATCTACCACGATCTGAATCGCTGCGAGTACGACTCCATCAACCGCGTTCTAGCAACGCTTCCGCTTAGCCATCTTCAAAGGTAGGAAGATGCAATCTCTCCCCTCTCGTTGCTGGTTTCTCCATAGATAGATCTTGGTGACACGTAGAAATTTTTTGATTTACTACTACGTCTCCCAACAATGGCATCATGAGCTAGGTCTATGCGTAGAATCTATGCACGAGTAGAACACAAAGCAGTTGTGGGCGTCGATTTTGTTAATATGCTTGCCGTTACTAGTCTTATCTTGATTCGACGGTATTGTGGGATGAAGCGGCCCAGACTAACCTTACACGTACGCTTACGTGAGACCGGTTCCACCGCCTGACATGCACAAGTTGCATAAGGTGGCTAGCGGGTGTCTGTCTCTCCCACCTTAGTCGGATTGGATTCGATGAAAAGGGTCCTTATAAAGGGTAAATAGCAATTGGCATATCACGTTGTGGTTTTGGCATAGGTAAGAAACATTCTTGCTAGAAACCTATAGCAACCACGTAAAAACTTGCAACTACAAATTAGAGGACGTCTAACTTGTTTTTGCAGCATATGCCTTGTGATGTGATATGGCCAGAAGGATGTGATGTGATGCATTGTGATGTATGAGATTGATCATATTCTTGTAATAGAGTTCACGACTTGCATGTCGATGACTATGACAACCGGCAGGAGCCATAGGAGTTGTCTTATATTATTGTATGACCTGCGTGTCAATCATAAACGCCATGTAATTAGTTTACTTTATTGCTAAGCGTTAGCCATAGTAGTAGAAGTAATAGTTGGCGAGACAACTTCATGAAGACACAATGATGAAGATCATGATGATGGAGATCATGGTGTCGTGCCGGTGATAATGATGATCATCGTGCCCCGAAGATGGAGATCATAGGAGCAAGATGATATTGGCCATATCATGTCACTATATTGATTGCATGTGATGTTTATTATGTTTACTTCTTATTTGCTTAGAACGACGGTAGTAAATAAGATGATCTCTCAATAAAATTTCAAGAGAAGTGTTCACCCTAACTGTGCACCGTTGCTAAGGGTCGTTTTCCTGAAGCACCACGTGATGATCGGGTGTGATAGGTTCTAACGTTCGCATATAACGGGTGTAAGCCAGATTTACACACGCGAAACACTTAGGTGGACTTGACGAGCCTAGCATGTACAGACATGGCCTCGGAACATGGAAGACCGAAAGGTCGGACATGAGTCGCATAGAAGATACGATCAACATGAAGATGTTCACCATGGATGACTAGTCCGTCTCATGTGATGATCGGACACGGGCTAGTTGACATGGATCAGGTATCACTTGGATGACTAGAGAGATGTCTATCTAAGTGGGAGTTCATTGAATAATATGATTATGTGAACTTAATTATCATGAACTTAGTCTAAAATTGCCTTTAATATCTATATTGTAGATCCAATGGCCAACACAAATGTCAACCTCAATTTCAACGCGTTCCTAGAGAACACTAAGCAGAAAGATGATGGAAGCAACTATGCGGACTGGGTCCGTGGCTTGAGGATCATCCTCATAGCTTCCAAGAAACTATATGTCCTTGATGCACCGCTAGGTGACCCACCCCTTCTCCCAGCAGAACAAGACGTTGCGAACGCTTGGCATTCTCGCTGCAATGATTACTCCCTTTTTAAGTGCGGCATGCTTTACAGTTTAGAACCGGGGCTCCAAAAGAGTTTTGAGCAACACGGAGCATATGAGATGTTCCAAGAGCTGAAACTGGTTTTCCAAGCTCATGCCCGGGTCGAGAGTTATGAAGTCTCCGACAAGTTCTTTACCTGTAAGGTGGAGGAGAATAGTTCTGTCAATGAGCACATCCTCAAGATGTCTGGGCTTCACAACCGCTTGACTCAGCTGGGAGTTAACATCCCGGATGACTCGGTCATTGACAGAATCCTCCAGTCGCTTGCACCTAGCTACAAGAGCTTTGTGATGAACTACAACATGCAGGGGATGGAGAAGTCCATTCCCGAGTTGTACTCGATGCTGAAATCAGCAGAGGTCAAGATCAGAAAGGCGCATCAAGTGTTGATGGTAAATAAGACCACTAGTTTCAAGAAAGGCAAGGGTAAGAAGAACTTCAAGAAGGACGGGAAAGCTGTTGCCGCGCCCGGTAAGCAAGTTGCTGGGAAGAAGAATAAAAATGGACCCAAGCCTGAGACCGAGTGCTTTTATTGCAAGGGTACCGGTCACTGGAAGCGGAACTGCCCCAAGTACTTAACGGATAAGAAGGACGGCAATGTTAAAGGTATATGTGATATACTGTTTATTGATGTGTACTTGACCAGCGCTCGTAGTAGCTCCTGGGTATTTGATACCGGTGCAGTTGCTCACATTTGTAACTCCAAGCAGAAGCTACGGAATAAGCGGAGGCTGGCCAAGGACGAGGTGACGATGCGCGTCGGGAATGGTTCCAAGGTCGATGTGATCGCCGTCGGCATGCTACCTCTACATCTACCTTCGGGATTAGTTTTAAACCTTAATAATTGTTATTTAGTACCAGCTTTTAGCATGAACATTGTATATGGATCTCGGTTGATGCGAGATGGCTACTCATTTAAATCCAAGAATAATGGTTGTTCTATTTATATGAGAGAAATGTTTTATGCTCATGCTCGGCTGGTCAATGGTTTATTTTTGATGAATCTCGAACGTGATGTTACACATGTCCATAATGTGAGTACCAAAAAGTGTAAAGTTGATAACGATAGTCCCACTTACATGTGGCAATGCCGTCTTGGCCATATTGGTGTCAAACGCATAAAGAAGCTCCATGTTGATGGACTTTTGGAGTCACTTGATTTCAAATCATTTGACACATGCGAACCATGCCTCATGGGCAAGATGACCAAGACTCCGTTCTCCGGAACAATGGAGCGAGCAACTGACTTGTTGGAGATAATACATACCGATGTATGCGGTCCAATGAGTGTCGAGGCTTGCGGTGGATATCGTTATGTTCTCACCGTCACTGATGACTTGAGCAGATATGGGTATGTCTACTTAATGAAACACAAGTCTGAAACCTTTGAAAGGTTCAAGGAATTTCAGAGTGAGGTCGAGAATCACCGTGACAGGAAAATAAAATGCATACGATCTGATCGTGGCGGTGAATATTTAAGTCACGAGTTTGGCACGCACCTTAGGAAATGTGGAATTGTTTCACAACTCATGCCGCCAGGCACACCTCAGCGAAATGGTGTGTCTGAACATCGTAATCGCACTCTATTGGATATGGTGCGATCTATGATGTCTCTTACCGACTTACCGCTATCATTTTGGGGATATGCATTAGAGACTGCCGCATTCACTTTAAATAGGGCACCGTCTAAATCCGTTGAGACGACACCGTACGAATTATGGTTTGGAAAGAAACCTAAGCTCTCATTTCTAAAAGTTTGGGGATGCGATGCTTATGTGAAGAAACTTCAACCTGAGAAGCTCGAACCCAAAGCGGAAAAGTGCGTCTTCATAGGATATCCCAAAGAGACTATTGGGTATACCTTCTACCTACGATCCAAGGGCAAAGTATTTGTTGCCAAGAATGGATCCTTTCTCGAGAAAGAGTTTCTCTCGAAAGAAGTAAGTGGGAGGAAAATAGAACTTGATGAGGTAATCGTACCTCCACTCGAACTGGAGCGTAGCGCAGCACAGGAAGTTGTTTCTGTGGAGCCTACACCGGCTGGAGAGGAAGTTAATGATGATGATCATGAAACTTCAGATCAAGTTACTATTCGAAGGTCCACTAGGACACTTTCCGCACCAAAGTGTTACGGCAATCCTATCCTAGAGATCATGTTGTTGGACAATGGTGAACCTTTGAACTATGAAGAAGCGATGGCGGGCCCGGATTCCAACAAATGGCTTGATGCCATGAAATCCAAGATAGGATCCATGTATGAGAACAAAGTATGGACTTTGGTGGACTTGCCTGATGATAAGCGAGCCATTGAAAACAAATGGATCTTTAAGAAGAAGACTGACGCGGACGGTAATGTCACCGCCTATAAAGCTCGGCTTGTCGCTAAGGGTTATCGACAAGTTCAAGGAGTTGACTACGATGAGACTTTCTCACCCGTAGCGATGCTAAAGTCTATCCGAATCATGTTAGCAGTTGCCGCATTTTATGATTATGAGATCTGGCAAATGGACGTCAAAACGACATTCCTAAATGGCTTCCTCAAGGTAGAACTGTACATGATGCAGCCGGAAGGTTTTGTCGATCCTGAAGATGCTAACAAGGTATGCAAGCTCCAGCGCTCCATCTATGGGCTGGTGCAAGCATCTCGGAGTTGGAACATTCGCTTTAATGAGGTGATTAAAGCGTTTGGGTTAGTACAGGTTTATGGAGAACCCTGTATTTACAAGAAAGTGAGTGGGAGCTCTATAGCAATTCTTATACTGTATGTGGATGACATGCTGATAATGGGAAATAATATAGAACTCTTGGAAAGTATAAAGGCCTACTTGAATAAGTGTTTTTCAATGAAGGACCTTGGAGAAGCTGCTTACATATTAGGTATTAAGATCTATAGAGATAGATCAAAACACCTCATTGGTCTTTCACAAAGCACATACCTTGAAAAGATATTGAAGAAGTTCAATATGGATCAGTCCAAGAAGGGGTTCTTGCCTGTGTTGCAAGGTGTGAGATTGAGTATGACTCAATGCCCGACAACAGCAAAGGATAGAGAAGAGATGAGTGTCATCCCCTATGCTCCAGCCATAGGCTCTATCATGTATACCATGCTGTGTACCAGACCTGATGTGAACCTTGCCATAAGTTTGGTAGGGAGGTACCAAAGTGATCCCGGAGCGGAACAATGGACAACGGTCAAGAATATCCTGAAGTACCTGAAAAGGACAAAGGACATGTTTCTCATTTATGGAGGTGCCGAAGAGCTCGTCGTAAAGGGTTACATCGATGCTAGCTTCGACACAGATCCGGACGACTCCAAGTCGCAAACCGGATACATGTATATTTTTAATGGAGGGGCAGTCAGCTGGAGCAGCAGCAAGCAAAGCATCATGGCGGCGTCTACATGTGAAGCGGAATACATAGCTGCTTCGGAAGCAGCGAAGGAGGGAGTCTGGATGAAGGAGTTCATCACCGACCTAGGAGTGATTCCAAATGCGTAGGGCCCGATGACTCTACTCTATGACAACACTGGAGCTATTGCCCTTGCGAAGGAGCCCAGGTTTCACAAGAAGACAAGACACATCAAGTGCCGCTTCAACTCCATCCGTGATTACATTCAAGAGGGATACATAGATATTTGTAAAGTGCATACGGATCTGAATGTCGCAGATCCGTTGACTAAACCTCTCTCACGAGCAAAACATGATCAACACCAGAATGCTATGGATGTTCGGTTCATCACAATGTAACTATATTATTGACTCTAGTGCAAGTGGGAGACTGTTGGAAATATGCCCTAGAGGCAATAGTAAAATGGTTATTATTGTATTTTCTAGTTCATGATAATTTTCTATAATCATGCTACAATTGTGTTAACCGAAAACCGTAATACATGTGTGAATACATAGACCACAACATGTCCCTAGTGAGCCTCTAGTGGGCTAGCTCGTTGATCAATAGATGGTCACGGTTTCATGATCATGGACATTGGATGTCATTGATAACGGGATCAAATCATTAGGAGAATGATGGGATGGACAAGAACCAATCCTTAGCATAGCACAAGATCGTGTAGTTCGTTTGCTAAAGCTTTTCAATGTCAAGTATCATTTCCTTAGACCATGAGATTGTGTAACTCCCAGATACCGTAGGAATACTTTGGGTGTGCGAAACGTCACAACATAACTGGTTGGCTATAAAGGTACACTACGGGTATCTCCAAAAGTGTCTGTTGGGTTGACACGAATCGAGACTGGGATTTGTCACTCCGTGTGACGGAGAGGTATCTCTGGGCCCACTCGGTAAGACATCATCATAATGAGGTAAATGTGACTAAGGAGTTAGCCACGGGATGATGTATTACGGAACGAGTAAAGAGACTTGCCAGTAACGAGATTGAACAAGGTATAGGGATACCGACGATCGAATCTCCGGCAAGTACCATTCCGATAGACAAAGGGAATTGTATACGGGATTGATTGAATCCCTGACATCGTGGTTCATCCGATGAGATCATCGTGGAGTACGTGGGAGCCAACATGGGTATCCAGATCCCAGTGTTGGTTATTGGCCGGAGAGGTGTCTCGGTCATGTCTACGTGTCTCCCAAACCCGTAGGGTCTACACACTTAAGGTTCGATGACGCTAGGGTTATAGGGAAAAGGTATACGTGATTACCGAAGGTTGTTCGGAGTCCCGTATGAGATCTCGGACGTCACGAGGAGCTCCGGAATGGTCCGGAGGTAAAGATTGATGTATATGAAGTCCAGTTTTGGTCACCGGAAAGTTTTCGGGCTCATCGGTAGTGTACCGGGAGTGCCGGAAGGGTATCGGAGGACCCCGGGAGGGGTGTGAAGACCAGAGGACTTCATGGGCTGTTAGATAAAGTGTGTCAGCCCTTATTGGGCTGGTAAATACTTTTTCTAAAGGCCCATGTGGCTGGAGATAAGAGATAGGGCTGGAAAAGATTTAAAAGGAGGAGATCCACCTCCCTTGTGGGAGGTGGACTCTCCCCCTAGCTCGGTCAAACCTCTCCTCCTTGGATGAGGGGTCAAGCCAGACCACCCTCTCCCTCCTCCTATATATACTCGAGGTATTGGACCTTTGAGAACAGATCAGAACTCTCTCTCTCTCTCGGTGAAGCTCTACCTCTCTTCTTCCTCCTCCGCAGCGCTTGGCGAAGCCCTCCCGGGATACCTTGCTACTCCACCACCACCACACTGTTGTGCTGCTGCTGGAGCTCTTCCCAACCTCTCCTTCCTCCTTGCTGGATCAAGGTGGAGGAGACGTCACCGGGCTGCACGTGTGTTGAACGCGGAGGTGTCGTCCGTTCGGCACTTGATCGAATCTACCGCGATCTGAATCGCTACGAGTACGACTCCATCAACCGCTTTCTAGTAATGCTTCTGCTTAGCCATCTTCAAAGGTATGAAGATGCAATCTCTCCCCTCTCGTTGCTGGTTTCTCCATAGATAGATCTTGGTGACACGTAGAATTTTTTTGATTTACTACTACGTCTCCCAACAAACATGTCCCTAGTGAGCCTCTAGTTGGCTAGCTCGTTGATCAATAGATGGTCACGGTTTCATGACCATGGACATTGGATGTCGTTGATAACGGGATCACATCATTAGGAGAATGATGTGATGGACAAGACCCAATCCTAAGCATAGCACAAGATCGTGTAGTTTTTCTGCTAAAGCTTTTCAATGTCAAGTATCGTTTCCTTAGACCATGAGATTATGAAACTCCCGGATACCTTAGGAATGCTTTGGATGTGCCAAACGTCACAACGTAACTGGGTGGCTATAAAGGTGCACTACGGGTATCTCCGAAAGTGTCTGTTGGGTTGGCACGAATCGAGACTGGGATTTGTCACTCCGTGTGACAGAGAGGTATCTCTGGGCCAACTCGGTAAGACATCATCATAATGAGCTCAAGGTGACTATGGATTTAGCCACGGGATGATGTATTACGGAACTAGTAAAGAGACTTGTCGGTAACGAGCTTGATCAATGTATAGGGATACCGATGATCGAATCTACGGCAAGTATCATACCGATAGACAAAGGGAATTGTATACGGGATTGATTGAATCCCCGACATCGTGGTTCATCCGATAAGATCATCATGGAGTACATGGGAGCCAACATGGGTATCCATATCCCACTGTTGGTTATTGGCCGGAGAGATGTCTTGGTCATGTCTACGTGTCTTCCGAACCCGTAGGGTCTACAGACTTAAGGTTTGATGACTCTAGGGTTATAGGGAAATGGTATACGTGATTACCGAAGGTTGTTCGGAGTCCTGGATGAGATCCCTGACGTCAATAGGAGCTCCGGAATGGTCCGGATGTAAAGATTGATATATAGGAAGTCCAATTTTGGTCACCGGAAAGTTTTCGGGCTCATCGGTTTTGTACCGGGAGTGCCGGGAGGGTGCCGGAGGACCCCCGGGAGGGGTGTGATGACCATAGGACTTCATGGGCCCTTAGAGGAGGTGTGCCAGCCCTTATTGGGCTGGCCAAGACCTTCTAGAAAGGCCCATGCGGCTGGAGATAAAGAGATAGGGCAAAGGAGTTTGAAAAGGAGGAGATCCACCTCCCTTGTGGGAGGTGGACTCCTCCCCACCTTTGGCCGAACCTCTCCTCCTTGGAGGAGGGGCCTAGGCGGGCCTCCCTCTCCCTCCTCCTATATATACTTGAGGTTTTGTCCTTTTGAGAACAAGATTTGATCTCTCTCTCTCTCACGGCGAATCCCTACCTCTCTTCTTCCTCCTCCGTAGCGCTTAGGCGAAGCCCTGCTGGAATACCTTGCTACTCCACCACCACCACGCCGCTGTGCTGCTGTTGGAGCCCTTCCCAACCTCTCCTTCCTCATTGCTTGATCAAGGCGTAGGAGACGTCACCGGGCTGCATGTGTGTTGAAAGCGGAGGCGCCGTTGTTCGGCACTTAGATCGGAATCCACCGCATTCTGAATCTTTGCGAGTACGACTCCACCAACCGAGTTCTTGTAACGCTTCCGCTTAGTGACCTTCAAAGGTATGAAGATGAAATATCTCCCCACTAGTTTCTTGTTTCTCCATGGATAGATCTTGGTGATCGTAGGAAAATTTTGATTTACTACTACGTCTCCCTATAGTGGCATCATGAGCTAGGTCTATGCGTAGAATGTATGCACGAATAAAACACAAAGGAGTTGTGGGCGTCAATTTTGTTAATTTTCTTACCACTACTAGTCTTATATTGATTCGGCGGTATTGTGGGATGAAGCAGCCCGGACCAACTTTACACGTACACTTACGTGAGACCGGTTCCACTGCTTGACATGCACTAGTTGCATAAGGTGGCTAACGGGTGTCTGTCTCTCCCACCTTAGTCGGATTGGATTCGATGAAAAGGGTCCTTATGAAGGGTAAATAGCAATTGGCATATCATGTTGTGGTTTTGGCATAGGTAAGAAATGTTCTTGCTACAAACCTATAGCAGCCACGTAAAAAACTTGCAACTACAAATTAGAGGACGTCTAACTTGTTTTTGCAGAATATGCCTTGTAATGTGATATGGCCAAAAGGATGTGATGTGATGCATTGTGATGTATGATTTTGATCATGTTCTTGTAATAGGATTCACGACTTGCATGTCGATGCGTATGACCACCGGCAGGAGCCATAGGAGTTGTCTTATTTTATTGTATGACCTGCCTGTCAATCATAAATGCCATGTAATTACTTTACTTCATTGCTAAACATTAGCCATAGTAGTAGAAGTAATAGTTGGCGAGACAACTTCATGAAGACACGATGATGGAGATCATGGTGTCATGCCGGTGAGAGTGATGATCATGGTGCCCCGAAGATGGAGATCAAAGGAGCAAGATGATATTGGCCATATCATGTCACTATATTGCTTGAATGTGATGTTTATCATGTTTACATCTTATTTGCTTAGAACAACGGTAGTAAATAAGATGGTCTCTCAATAAAATTTCAAGAGATGTGTTCACCCTAACTGTGCACCGTTGCTAAGGATCGTTGTTCCGAAGCACCACGTGATGATCGGGTGTGATAGGTTCTTACGTTCACATACAACGGGTGTAAGCCAGATTTACACACATGGAACACTTAGGTTGACTTGATGAGCCTAGCATGTACATACATGGCTTCGGAACATGGAAGACCGAAAGGTCAAACATGAGTCGTATAGAAGATACGATCAACATGGAGATGTTCACCATGGATGACTAGTCCGTCTCACATGATGATCGGACCCGGGCTAGTTGACATGGATCATGTATCACTTGGATGACTAGAGAGATGTCTATCTAAGTGGGAGTTCAGTAAATAATTTGATTATGTGAACTTAATTATAATGAAGTTAGTCTAAAATTGTCTTTACAATCTATATTGTAGATCCAATGGCCAACACGAATGTCACCCTTAACTTCAACGCGTTCCTAGAGGAAACCAAGCTGAAAGATGATGGAAGCGACTATGCGGACTGGGTCCATGGCTTGAGGATAATCCTCATACCTTCCAAGATATTGTATGTCCTTGATGCACCGCTAGGTGACCCACACATTTTCCCAGCGGACCAAGACGTTATGAACGCTTGGCAGTCGCGCCGTGATGATTACTCCCTTGTTCAGTGCGGCATGCTTTACAGTTTAGAATCGGGGCTCCAAAAGCGTTTTGAGCAACACGGAGCATATGAGATGTTCCAAGAGCTAAAACTGGTTTTCGAAGCTAATACCCGGGTTGAGAGATATGAAGTCTCCGAGAAGTTCTTCAGCTGTAAGATGGAGGAGAATAGTTCTATCAGTGAGCACATCCTCAAGATGTCTGGGCTACACAACCGCTTGACTCAACTGGGAGTTAATCTCCCGGATGACTCGGTCATTGACTGAATCCTCCGGTCGCTCCCACCTAGCTACAAGAGCTTTCTGATGAAATACAACATGCAGGGTATGGAGAAGTCCATTCGTGAGTTGTACTCAATGCTGAAATCAGCAGAGGTCGAGATCAACAAGGAGCATCAAGTGTTGATGGTGAATAAGACCACTACTTTCAAGAAAGGCAAGGGTAAGAAGAACTTCAAGAAGGACATCAAAGTTGTTGCCGCGCCAGTAAGCAAGTTGCCGGGAAGAAGAAGAATAAGAATGGGCCCAAGCCTGAGACTGAGTGCTTTTATTGCAAGGGTACCGGTCACTGGAATCGGAACTGCCCCAAGTACTTAGCGGATAAGAAGGACGACAACGTTAAAGGTATATGTGAGATACTTGTTATTGATGTGTACTTAACCAACGCTCGTAGTAGCTCCTGGGTATTTGATATCGGTGTAGTTGCTCACACTTGTAACTCCAAGCAGGAGCTACGGAATAAGCGGAGGCTGGCAAAGGACGAGGTGACGATGCACGTCGGGAATGGTTCCAAGGTCGATGTGATTGCCGTCGGCACGCTACCTCTACATCTACCTTCCGGATTAGTTTTGAACCTTAATAATTGTTATTTAGTACCAACTTTGAGCATGAACATTGTATCTGGATCTCGCTTGATGCGAGATGGCTATTCATTTAAATCTGAGAATAATGGTTGTTCTATTTATATGAGAGAAATGTTTTAGGGTCATGCCCCGCTGGTCAATGGTTTATTTTTGATGAATTTCGAACGTGATGTTACACATGTCCATAGTGTGAGTACCAAAAAGTGTAAGGTTGATAACGATAGTCCCACTTCCATGTGGCACTGCCGCCTTGGTCATATTGGTTTCAAACGTATGAAGAAGCTCCATGCTGATGGACTTTTGGAGTCTCTTGATTTCGAATCATTTGACACGTGTGAACCATGCCTCGTGGGCAAGATGACCAAGACCCCATTCTCCGGAACAATGGAGCGCGCAACTGACTTATTGGAGATAATACATACCGATGTATGCTGTCCAATGAGCGTCGAGGATCGCGGTGTCTACCGTTATGTTCTCACCCTCACTGATGACTTGAGCAGATATGGTTATGTCTACTTAATGATACATAAGTCTGAAACCTTTGAAAGGTTCAAGGAATTTCAGAGTGAGGTAGAGAATCAACGTGACAGGAAAATAAAGTGCCTACGATATGTTCGTGGCGGAGAATATTTAAGTCACAACTCACGCCGCCCGGCACACCTCAGCCAAATTGGGCTGGCCAAGACCTTCTAGGGCCCTTAAAGGAGGTGTACCAGTCCTTATTGGGCTGGCCAAGACCTTCTAGAAAGGCCCATGCGGCTGGAGATCAAGAGATAGGGCAAAGGAGTTTGAAAAGGAGGAGATCCACCTCCCTTGTGGGAGGTGGACTCCTCCCCATCTTCGGCCGAACCTCTCCTCCTCGGAGGAGGGGCCTAGGCAGCCCTCCCTCTCCCCCCTTCTATATATACTTGAGGTTTTGGCCTTTTGAGAACAAGATTTGATCTCTCCCTCTCATGGCGAAGCCCTACCTCTCTTCTTCCTCCTTCGCAGCGCTTAGGCAAAGCTCTACCGGAATACCTTGCTACTCCACCACCACCACGCCGCTGTGCTGCTGTTGGAGCCCTTACCAACCTCTCCTTCCTCCTTGCCGGATCAAGGCGTAGGATATGTCACCAGGCTGCACGTGTGTTGAATGCGGAGGCGCCGTTGTTCGACGCTTAGATCGGAATCCACCGCGATCTGAATTGCTGCGAGTATGACTCCACCAACCGCGTTCTTGTAACGCTTCCGCTTAGTGATCTTAAAAGGTATCAAGATGCAATCTCTCCCCACCCGTTGCTGGTTTCTCCATGGATAGATCTTGGTGATCGTAGGAAAATTTTGATTTACTACTACGTCTCCCTACACATGAAACCGTGACCATCTATTGATCAACGAGCTAGTCAACTAGAGGCTCACTAGGGACATTCTGTGGTGTATGTATTTGTCGGGACCCCGATCCTAAGTCATATGACTCCATACTGTACCAAGCCACATCACTTTGCGGCCTCACGCACGGTACTCCACGGCTGCCACCTTACCTTGGCCGAGACCGTTTGCGTCTTTTGGCTCACGTATGTGAACATGTCACTGGCAATCACACAACAAAGAACCCGGGCGGACATAACTAGTCATAGAACCCAAGTGGCACATCCGTACGGAAACAGGCATACATAACCCAACAATGCAGGTGTCGGCCTCAAGCGTGTGTAGACGAGTCGTAGAAAGTTACAAGGAGTCCATTATGTCGCGAGACACGAATGTCATCACTGCACGTAGACGAGTCATAACAGGCTACAGGGACTCCATTACACTGCGAGACATTTCCCCGAAGGGACAGGCACAACAGCAAAGAAGGATACATGCCGGTCAATCAATGTGTCCGGAGCAGTAGCAAGCTACCATGGCTCGGTGGAAGCACAAAGAGGCAGTTTCCCATAAAGAGTACTACTAAAGGCACACGACTAGGTGTCGGATCCCATACATACCATTGCATGTCACACGTACGCACCACATGCCCGATATGCATATATACAACCATGGCATCACAACATAACCATACAACAGCATGACTTTTATTTAAGAGGCTCAGACGAGCCTTGCATAATATGTTCTTACAGAGAGGGGTCACATGACCCGACACTCAAGTCATACAAACATAGTCTTACAAACCAGCGGAAACTAGAGCTGTCTGGGTACAGACGGCAAAATATAAAAGAGGCACACGACCTGACTATCTACAGCCCACCACACGGGCAAGATCGTAGCTGGGACACCAGCTATTCGCATCGTCAACGTCTAGATAGAACCCACCTGATGGCTCCTGGTCCAAGTAGTCCATATCCGAATTCACGGCTATTCGAATAGTTTCATAACCCTGCAGGGTGTACTTCTTCACACACGCTCTCGCCACTTATCGTTGTGTGCCATAAACCATGCACCTCGACAACCTTCAAGCGGATGCCTAGCGAGGGAGTCAGCCACGACCGTCAATCACATAAGACCTCTAGTCCAGGCTACCGCCTATTTGAGACTGACCCGCACGGAAGTCCGGCCGAAGTTTCCACTACGCTCCCAAACGATGTGCGCAGGGTTCCCAAGCCCACCATTCGGGTGACCCTTGGTACACCGTGCCACTGCCTACCGCATCGTAACCCACCCCGAGGGTCAGCGCTACGCATGGCCTCCAGCATGCTATAAACACCAGAAACTACTTGCAATACCTGGACCAAAGACTAAGCGACTGATAAGTCGAGGGGGTCATATTTCAGGGCCCAGGATGTGGTAGTATCTCGTCTTGGAGCACAAAAACGGAACCCAGTTCCTATGAATGGTCCCAATGAGACAACCCACTATGTACTCCTACATAGCCTCTCATCGCTACCTTTACCAAATCGTATTCATTATGCGCTCATCACATCAGACAACACTGTTCCACTCAGATCATTACCCAGATGAATCCGACCTGACACAACTCTAAGCATAGCAAGCATAGCAGGCAAAGTAAGCTAAGCACATCATGGCGCAAGCATCTACCAGGTATGCTAGGTTGCAAGGTTTAGCTATTTACTGTGAAAAGATCAGGTCATGCATAAGGATAGGATCATCTACCGCGTATGACTGACATGTGATCATTTTTCCTAATGCAATAAATGAGAGCAGGAGTGAGAGAATGGAATGTTATCGGAATGATCAATGGGGTTGCTTGCCTTGTTGGGTTGCGGAAGAGTTCTCTCCTTCATCGGGACACGGAGTGGTATCCTCCAGATTAGGGCCTACCGCAACACAGACAAACATTCAATACAAATAGATGCAACAATATGATGCATGATCATGGCATAATGGTGTGCATGGATGAGCTAATGTAGCTACTGGTCATGTCAATTTGAATGTATTTGAATATAGGTTCAAAGTTGTTCTCATTTCAAATTCTATATATTGACCTAATGCTAAAATGTCCATGTTCACGTATTTAGGTTGCTCTATCATGCATGAGAATAGCACAACTGGATTCATTGGATTTTTCTGATAAATTTTCATATATAAATTATTTTGATGTAAGTTATAGATTAATTTATATGATTTTTCAAAGTTTTGAAAAAAAATTGGAATTAGGTTTAAATAGGAAATTGACCTATTGCATCAGCATGATGTCATGATGACATCAGCTGGTCAGCTGACCCGGCCCAGAGTCAAACCTGACATGTGGAGTCCACATGTCAGTGTCTGGTTAATTTAATTAACTGATTAAAACTAATCCTGTTTTAATTAACTAACTGGCCCACCTGCCAGTGTCTAATTAACTTAATTAGTTAAAATAATTATCTTATAACTAATCAGAGATTAACCAGAGGCTGGCCCCACCTGCCAGGGGTCAACCCTCGTGGTCAAACCGACCAGGGTCACCGGCGTTGAGCCGCCGGCAACTCCAGGAACAGCGGAGGGGCTCGGAAACCCACCTCCGGCGACCAAATCCACGTCGGATGGCACCAATCTACTCTGCATCAACGCGCACGTCCATTCCGGCCCTTCCCACGAGCTGGGGTGGCCGGAATCGACGCCGACGATGAGCTGGGCGGTGGCCAGAGCTCGGGCTCGTCGAACTAGAGCACGGAAAAGCTCCTACTTAGCACTAACAGCGACTACTCGACTCCGCAAGCTCAACGGTGGCCTCGGAAGGACCAACCGGTCACCGAAACGCGACCGGTGACGAGCTCTGGCGGCAGCGCCATTCGGGCTCCGATGGAATCCGAGTCTAGGGCGCGAGATAGAAGGGGGAAATAGGGGGAAAAGGACCAGGGGCTCACGGCGAACGCAGAGGCGTCGACGGTTGGCTCGGGGAGGACCTGGAGCGGCGGCAAGCTCCGATTCTTCTCCGGCGACCCGAGGAGGAAGAAGAGGTCAGGGTTCCCTTGATGGAGCTCCGGGCGGCGATTCCTTCGGCGAGGAGGACTAGGGGGTCGAGGTGGAGCTCCTGCCTTGTCTATAGCACGGGGGATGGACGGAGGCGAGCAAACGGCAGCGAACTATGGGGAGGTCATGGCGGAGCAGAGAGGAGAAGAGGACAGAGCAGGGGAACGGAGGGAGAGAACGGCGGGGAGGCGCGGAGATGCTTATCCCCGACGTCGCGCTGGCGAGGGAGGGGCCAGGAAGGCAAGTGGCGTGGTGCCACCGGCGTGAGCGCACGGCGACCACACGCCATGCCGACTGGACGCTAGGAGGACGAAGACCCTCCTAGGCCAGATGGGCCACCAGGTAGCCCCTCTCTCTCTTTTCTTTTTTCCTTTATTTCTGTTTTCTAATTTCTTCTGACATTTGTTTATTTCTTGCAGGTCCCAATACCTCTTCAAATAATTCCAAAACTTTTACATATTCAAATTTGAATATTTCAAACTTGTATAAAAAGTTTCAAATTATTTTGAAAACAGTGATAATGATAATGTTTTTATTTGTCATTTTCAGAGACATAAATCATTAATTTATAATGTTTCAAATGTTCAAATAATTTGAATGGTCCCTGGTATATCCATGCCCTTAATTATCAGACATAGGGAACATTTTTTATGGGCATTTTGGATTCGTTGAAATTTCAATTATCTGGAATTTCTTTAATTCATGAAATGCTTAGGGTTTCTTCTTTCTCCCCATTTCATAGTGATGCAATGATGATGATGATGATGCAAACACATTACTAGCCTAGACACTTTCTAGGGTTGTGACAACTCGCCCCCACTCAAAAGAATCTCGTCCCGAGATTTTGAAGTCGTCGGAAAGAGCGCGGGTACTCTAGTCGAAGACGATCTTCTCTTTCCCATGTCGCCTCCTTTTCAGAATGGTGCGATCACTGAACCTTAAGAAACTTGATGTTCCGATGCCGAGTGGTATGCTTAGCTTGATCGATAATACGAACAGGGTATTCTCAATATGAAAGGTTATCTTGGAGATCAAGCACTTCGTGGTCCACTTCTCCGACAGGATCCGAAAAGCAATGCCTGAGTTGAGAGACGTGGAAGACATCATGAACTTTGGAAAGATGCGGAGGAATTTCCAATTGGTAGGCAACCTCTCCTCGTTTAGCAAGAATGCGAAAAGGTCCAATGTAACGAGGAGCCAACTTGCCTTTGATACCGAAGCAGTGGGTACCCTTCAGAGGTGTAACCCAAAGGTAAGCCTTCTCGTCAACTTCATAAGTCACAGACTTATGAAGACGGTCATATTGACTCTTTTGATGGGATTGGGCTGTTTTTAACTTTTCACGAATAATGCGAACTTGCTCCTCTGCATCCTGGATCATGTCCGGACCAAAGATTTGCCTCTCTCCGGTTTCTGACCAGTTAAGAGGTGTTCGACATTTTCGTCCATCGAGAACTTCAAAAGGGGCTTTGCCCAAGCTTGATTGATAACTGTTGTTGTATGCGAATTCATCAAATGGAAGGCAGTTCTCCCAATTCATACCGAAAGATATAACACAAGCTCGGAGCATGTCTTCGAGAATTTGATTGACTCACTTGACTTGACCACTTGATTAGGGATGGAAAGCAGTGCTAAAAGATAGATGAGTCCCCATGGAAGTTTGAAAACTTTCCCAAAATCGAGAAGTAAATATACTTCCACGGTCTGAGTTAATCTCCAAGGGAACACCATGAAGACAAACTATTCGAGAAACATATAACTCCGCTAACTGACTAGCAGTAATGCTTTCCCGAACAGGAAGAAAATGAGGCACTTTGGAGAGGCGATCAATGACTACGAATATAACATTGTTCCCTCTCTTGGTCCTAGGAAATCCGGTGATGAAATCCATACCGACCTTATCCCATTTCGATTCAGGAATGGCTAAGGGTTGAAGGGTGCCAGTAGGCCTTTGATGTTCTGCTTCACACGACAACAAACGTCGCAGTTAGCAACATATTGAGCGATTTCTCTCTTCATCCTAGTCCACCAGAACCTCTAGCGTAGGTCCTGATACATCTTGGTACTACCCGAATGAATTGTGAGAGGAGAGTCATGAGCCTCCTTAAGAAGCAGCTGCCTAAG
Organism: Hordeum marinum; assembly: GCA_022496015.1. Classification (NCBI taxonomy): domain Eukaryota; kingdom Viridiplantae; phylum Streptophyta; class Magnoliopsida; order Poales; family Poaceae; genus Hordeum; species Hordeum marinum. The sequence goes on from CM039676.1 coordinate 31,316,867, forward strand.
ATGTTGGCTCTTAGGAACCACTAAACGGCCCTGAAAGAGCACTACACCTTGATCATCCATAGAGAAGTCCTTAGCGAGACCGCTAATGAGGTTCTCTTTGATCCGGGAAATTCCCTTATCACGCCTTTGGCCAGCTATGATTTGATCCTTAAGAGTAGGTTTCGCCACCAAATTGGATAGGAATCCTTGAGGAACGATATGAAGATTCAACTTCCTGAATTCCTCATAGAGAAGCAATTGACCTTGTTGTAACATCAAGTTGTTACAATAAGACTTACGACTTAGTGCATCAGCCATGACATTGGCTTTTCCCGAGGTGTAAGTTATCCCTAAGTCGTAATCTGTAATCAACTCTACCCACCGTCTTTGCCTGAGATTCAAATCCGGCTGGGTGAAAATATATTTCAGACTTTGGTGATCAGTGTATATCTCGCAATGATTACCAGAAGGTAATGTCGCCATGTCTTTAGTGCATGGACTACAGCTGCAAGCTCAAGATCATGTGTTGGATAATTATCCTCATGTGGACGCAACTGTCGAGATGCGTATGCAATCACATGACGATCTTGCATGAGAATGCAACCTAATCCTTGTCGCGAGGCGTCGCAATAGATAATAAAGTCCTTAGAAAGATCTGGTGGCACCAGAATGGGAGCAGAGGTCAGTCGTCTTTTCAACTCCTGAAAACTATGCTCGCATTGTGGGGTCCACTCGAACTTCTTATCTTTCTTGAGGAGTTTAGTCAGAGGTTTCGCAACCTTGGAGAAATTATCAACAAAGCGGCGACAATAGCTCGGTAAGCCAAGGAAACTCCGAACTTGCTTAACCGATTCAGGTTGAGTCCAATCAAGGACGGCCTGAAATCTCTCGGGATTGACAGCAATACCTTTGCCAGATATCACGTGACCCAGATAGGTCACTTCCGGCAACCAGAATTCACACTTGGAGAATTTGGCATATAGGCGGTGCTCTCGAAGTTTCATCAATACCAGCCTTAGATGCTCGGCAAGTTCTTGTTCGTTCTTCGAGTAAATGAGTATGTCATCGAGGTAAACCACGACGAATTTATCCAAATACTCCATGAAGATTGAATTCATCAGACGAGAGAAGGTGGCTGGGGCATTGGTTAAACCAAAGGACATGACAGTGTACTCGTATTGGCCATAACGAGTGACAAAAGCTGTTTTTGGAATGTCCCCGTTTCTAATTGTGATTTGATGGTATTGCAACCTCAAATCCATCTTGGAAAAGACAGAGGATCCAGCGAGTTGATCATACAAATCGTTGATCTTGGGGAGCGGATACTAGTTTTTGATAGTGACCAAATTCACTGGTCGGTAATGCACAACCATCCGATCCGATCCATCCTTCTTCTTAACGAAGAGGACGGGGCAAGCCCAAGGAGAAGAACTAGGACGAATGAAACCTTTCTTCAAAGCTTCATCGAGTTGGGTTTTTATCTCAGCTAGTTCTAAGGGTGCCATCTTATAGGGTCTTCTGGCTATTGGGACTGTCCCTGGAATAAGTTGTATCACGAACTCAACATCTCTGACAGGTGGAATACCTGGCAGTTCTTCTGGAAAGACATCCAAGAAATCACGGACTACGGGAATATCTTCTAGCTCAGGGAGAGGACTAGCATTTAGGGAATAGAGTTGGTGCTTGGTTGTTCGAGTAGAGACATTAACTATCTCACCCGAGGGATGTGTAAGTTGAACATTCCTAGAATGATTATCAATCTTGGCATAGTGGGCTTTCATCCAATCCATACCTAGAATGATATTGATGTCCGAAGACTTAAGAGCTATCAAGGATGCCAGGAATACTAGTCTATCCACCAGAATTTCATTGTCATGGCTCACTCTAGAAGTTTGCCATTTTGAACCAGGAGTCTGAACTACTAAAGGAGTGGGCATGTCATAGAAAGACATGTTATGCAACTGTGCATAACTTTCTGAGATGAATGAATGAGATGCCCCAGTATCAAATAGAACAGATGCTGGATGGCTATTAACAAGAAGCGTACCTAGAATGACATCAGGGTCTTCAAGAGCTTCCTCAGCAGACACATAATTAACTCGCCCACGGGCAGGAGTTGGCTTCACATAGAAGGCTTTCCTTGGTTTTCCGCGTCCAGCGGGCTTAGCATTGTTCTGGGGACATTCACGAGAATAGTGTCCCGATTCTCCACACTTGTAGCATACCACTGTAGCGCGAGGGGTGACATTTGCTTGTGGTCCCACAAATGGTCTGGGTGGAGGGTTGGGCTGCATTGGACGAGGTGCCTAGAAGGATGGCCTTGCAGTGTACCTTGCCGGCATAGCTGCATTGGGTATCCATATTCGGCGCTTGTTGGGTCCTGAACCCGATGCAGAGTTGAAGTCACGGTTATGCCTCCTCGTGGCTTCGTAGTCAGATTGTCCGGACTCGGCATTGATAGCTTTATTGACGAGAGCTTGAAAGGTGGTGCACTCGTCCAGACGAAGATCTCGATGAAGCTCAACATTAAGTCCCTTGCGGAACCTAGCTAGCTTCTTGGCATCGGTTGAGACTTCCTCTGGAGCATAGCGAGCAAGGTTTCCAAACTCGCGGCTGTATGCATCCATTGACAATCTGCCCTGGGTGAAGGCGCAGAATTCCTGTCTCTTGCGGTCCATCAGCCCTTCCGGGATGTGATGGAGACGAAATGCGGCGCTAAACTCTGCCGAGGTTGGTGCAGGTCCCTGGGGACGCATAGCTTCATAGCTTTCCCACCACTGGTTAGCAGGTCCCTCCAGGAAGTATGTCGCAAAGGTCACCTTGTTGGCCTCTGAAACATTTGCAGCTCGAATCTTACGTGACATACTAGTCAGCCAATCATCCGCATCGAGGGGATCGATCGAATGATGGTACTTAGGCAGACACAGCTTAATGAAGTCACCAAGTGACACTCCATCATGGTGATCATTGCGGGGAGCACAAGCGGTGTTTTGTTCAATTCTCTCCAACAACCTGTTGGTCTCCCTTTTATTCCTTTCATCTTCTAGCATCACCTCTGCTAGAGATGGTGCTCGTGGCGGCTCTTCTTGCCTTGCTTGGCTACTCTCGCCCTGCTCATGAGCAGGCACGGGGTTGTTCCTGGTTGACACCATCCTGAGGAAAACAATCCATAGGTTAGGCATAGAGATCAACAACTCTAGGACATGAATTAAGGAATGCACTGATCAACATGGCAAGTAAGATAAACACCAATCAACATGGTAAAGCAACTACCATATGAACATTAGGTTTCATACACACCATGACTTAGTTCAGTACAAACCCAACCTGAAATTAACTACAGAGAGATGACACAACTCATCGGAGGCATTACAAGCATCCTATACATTATCTATCTACACCTCCGGAACTCAACTCTCGACCTTTATCATATCCCACGAGACACACAGGACTGTGGCGATACGTCTACTACCATACTAGGTCTAACATCCACACACTCAAACATCACCGTAGAATGCCTAGTACAGGTTACCCCCGTGACCTGGGAGCTGAACCTGAGGATCTGGAAACACTCTAGCCTGGGATCCCTGGAACCCATAAGGACACGGGTGTGGCCTTGGTCCCCTTGTCGGCGGCAACAGCGGTCCTCGAAGAGGGGTGATGCCTCCAACATCAGGCCAGTCTGCGTGTGCTGGCAAATGAGTTCGCGATGGAGTCAGCATCTCCAAATATCCATAACCTGTCTGCACGACAGGTGCCAATTGCGTCAAGGCTGTCCAAAGGCGGGCACTGGTAGCATAGAACTCCATGCGAAGGGCACGTGCATCACGATCCCTATTCTCCAACATCTGAGCGGTCACTTGCAGTCTAGGGTCTTCATGAGAATGATCAGAATAGGCTGCACTAAGATATCCATCCTCTCCTCCCGTGGAAGCAAGAACATAGCAGAACTTCGTGTTCTGAAGCAGACCATGGTGAAACCTAATAATAGTCGGCATAGTGTAGGCGGCTTCCTGAACTGCATACGGGATTGATTGAATCCCAGACAACGTGGTTCATCCGATGAGATCATCATTGAGCATGTGGGAACCAACATGGGTATCCAGATCCCACTGTTGGTTATTGGCCGGAGAAGTGTCTCGGTCATGTCCACGTGTCTCCTGAACCCATAAGGTCTACACACTTAAGGTTCGATGACTCTAGGGTTATAGGGAAATGGTATACGTGATTACCGAAGGTTGTTCAGAGTGCCAGATGAGATCTCGGATGTCACGAGGAGCTCCGGAATGGTCCGGAGGTAAAGATTGATATATAGGAAGTCCAGTTTTGGTCACCGGAAAGTTTTTGGGCTCATCGGTATTGTACCGGGAGTGCCGGGAGGCTGCCGGAGGACGCCCGGGAGGGGTGTGACGACCATAGGACTTCATGGGCCCTTAGAGGAGGTCTACCAGTCCTTATTGGGCTGGCCAAGACCTTATAGAAAGGCCCATGTGGCTGGAGATCAAGAGATAGGGCAAAGGAGTTTGAAAAGGAGGAGATCCACCTCCCTTGTGGGAGGTGGACTCCTCCCCACCTTCGGCCGAACCTCTCCTCCTCGGAGGAGGGGCCAAGGCACCTCCCTCTCCCCCCTTCTATATATACTTGAGGTTTTGGCCTTTTGAGAACAAGATTTGATCTCTCCCTCTCATGGCGAAGCCCTACCTCTCTTCTTCCTCCTCCATAGCGCTTAGGCGAAGCCCTGCCGGAATACCTTGCTACTCCACCACCACCACGCCGCCGTGCTGCTGTTGGAGCCCTTCCCAACCTCTCCTTCCTCCTTGCCAGATCAAGGCGTAGGATACATCATCGGGCTGCACGTGTGTTGAATGCGGAGGCGTCGTTGTTTGGCGCTTAGATCGGAATCCACCGTGATCTGAATTGCTGTGAGTACGACTCCACCAACAGCGTTCTTGTAACGCTTCCGCTTAGTGATCTTCAAAGGTATGAAGATGCAATCTCTCCCCACCCGTTGCTGGTTTCTCCATGGATAGATCTTGGTGATCATAGGAAAATTTTAGTTTACTACTACGTCTCCCGACACATGAAACCGTGACCATCTATTGATCAACGAGCTAGTCAACTAGAGGCTCACTAGGGACATACTGTGGTCTATGTATTTTTCGGGACCCCGATCCTAAGTCATATGATTCCTTACTGTAACAAGCCACATCACTTTGCGGCCTCACGCACGGTAGTCCACGGCTGCCACCTTACCTTGGCCATTTGCGTCTTTTGGCTCACGTATGTGAACATGTCGTTGGCAATCACACAACAAAGAACCCGGCCCCACATAACTAGTCATAGAACCCAAGTGGCACATCCGTACGGAAACAGGCATACATAACCCAGCAATGCAGGTGTCGTCCTCAAGCGTGTGTAGACGAGTCGTAGCAAGTTACAAGGACTCCATTACGTCGCAAGACACGAATGTCATCACTGCACGTAGACGAGTCGTAACAGGCTACAGGGCCTCCATTACACTGCGAGACATTTCCCCGAAGGGACAGACACAACAGAAAAGAAGGATACATGCCGGTATCAATGTGTCCGGAGGAGTAGCAAGCTATCATGGCTCGGTGGAAGCACAAAGAGGTAGTTTCCCGTAAAGAGTACTACTAAAGGAACACGACTAGGTGTCGGATCCCATACATACCGTTGCACGTCACACGTATGCCCGACATGCCCGATATGTAGAGATACAACCATGGCATCACAACATAACCATACAACAACATGACTTTTATTTAAGAGGCTCAGACGAGCCTTGCATAATATGTTCTTACAGATAGGGGTCACATGACCCGGCACTCAAGTCATACAAACATAGTCTTACAAACCAGCGGAAACTAGAGCTGTCTGGGTACAGACGGCAAAATATAAAAGAGGCACATGACCTGACTATCTACAGCCCACCACACGGGAAAGATCGTAGCTGGGACACCAGCTATTCGGCATCGTCAACGTCTAGATAGAACCCACCTGATGGGTCCTGGTTTTCTTCTGCAACATTAATTAAGCAAGGATGAGTACAATCGTACTCAACAAGATTTATGCTCATGTATCAACAAGGGGTGGTGGAGTTTATGCAGAAAGCCAGCTTTGACTCATGGCTAACCTACACTACTCAGTTTTAAACTCTTTGTACAATTTTAATTATCGCACACGAGTCCACTAACTCCATCTCAATACACCACCATGGACTCACCTTCCCTTCCGGAAGAGTGCCATCCACGGTACTCACACTTGTCTTGAGATTTTTAGAAGTATCCATTTAATTATCTATGAACAGTATAAGTTCTCCAAGTAGTCCATATCCGAGGACGCAGCTATTCGAATAGTTTCATAACCCTGTAGGGGTGTAGTTCTTCACACACACTCTCGCCACTTATCGCTGTGTGCCATAAACCATGCACCTCGGCAACCTTCAAGCGGATGCCCAGCGAGGGAGTCAGCCACGACCGTCAATCACATAAGACCTCTAGTCCAGGCTACCGCCTATTTGAGACTGACCCGCACGGAAGTCCAGCCGAAGTTTCCGCTACGGTCCCAAACGATGTGTGCAGGGTTCCCAAGCCCACCATTCGGGTGACCCTTGGTACACCGTGCCACTGCCTACCGCATCGTAACCCACCCCGAGGGTCAGCGCTACGCACGGCCTCCAGCATGCTATAAACACCAGAAACTACTTGCAATACCTGGACCAAAGACTAAGAGATTGATAAGTCGAGGGGGGTCATATTTCAGGGCCCAGCATGTGGTAGTATCTCGTCTTGGATCACAAACATGGAACCCAGTTCCTATGAACGGTCCCAATGAGACAACCCACTATGTACTCCTACATAGCCTCTCATCGCTACCTTTACCAAATCGTATTCATTATGCGCTCATCACATCGGACAACACTGTTCCACTCAGATCATCACCCAGATGAATCCGACCTGACACAACTCTAAGCATAGCAAGCATAGCAGGAAAACTAAGCTAAGCATATCATGGCACAAGCATCTACCAGGTATGCTAGGTTGCAAGGTTTAGCTATTTACTGTGACAAGATCAGGTCATGCATAAGGATAGGATCATCTACCGCGTATGACTGACATGTGATCATTTTTCCTAATGCAATCAATGAGAGCAGGAGTGAGAGAATGGGATGTTATCGGAATGATCAATGGGGTTGCTTGCCTTGCTGGGTTGCGGAAGAGTTCTCTCCTTCGTCGGGACACAGAGTGGTATCCTCCGGATTAGGGCCTACTGCAACACAGACAAACATTCAATACAAATAGATGCAACAATATGATGCATGATCATGGCATAATGGTGTGCATGGATGAGCTAATATAGCTACTGGTCATGTCAATTTGAATGTATTTGAATATAGGTTCAAAGTTGTTCTCATTTCAAATTCTATATATTGACCTAATGCTAAAATGTCCATGTTCACCTATTTAGGTTGCTCTATCATGCATGAGAATAGCACCACTGAATTCATTGGATTTTTCTGATAAATTTTCTTATATAAATTATTTTCATGTGAGTTAGAAATTAATTTATATGATTTTTCAAAGTTTTAAATAATTTTTGGAATTATTTTTAAATAGGAAATTGACTTATTGCATCAGCATGATGTCATGATGACATCAGCTGGTCAGCTGACCCGGCCCAAAGTCAAACCTGACATGTGGTGTCCACATGTTAGTGTTTGGTCAATTTAATTAACTCATTAAAACTAATCTTGTTTTAATTAACTAACTGGGCCCACCTGTCAGTGTCTAATTAACTTAATTAATTAAAATAATTATCTTATTACTAATCAGAGATTAACCAGATGCTGGTGGGGGATCAACCCCCGTGGTCAAACCGACCAGGGTCACCGGCGTTGAGCCGCCGGCGACTCCAGGAACGGCGGAGTGACTCGGAAACCCACCTCCGGCGACCAAATCCACGGCAGATGGCACCTATCTACTCTGCATCGACGCACACGTCCATTCCGGCCCTTCCCACGAGCTGGGGTGGTCAGAATCGACGCCGGCGATGAGCTGGGCAGCGATCGGAGCTCGGGCGAGCTCGGGCTCATCGAACCAGGGCACGGCAAAGCTCCTACTTAGCACTAACAACGACTACTCGACTCCGCAAGATCAACGGTGGCCTCGGAAGGACCAACCGATCACCGGAACGCGACCGGCGACGAGCTCAGGCAGCGGCGCCATTCGGGCTCCGATGGGATCCGAGGCTAGGGCGCGAGATAGAAGGGGGAAAGAGGGGGGGGAATGACCAGGGGCTCACGGCGAACGCAGACGCGTCGACGGTTGGCTCGGGGAGGACCTGGAGCGGCGGCAAGCTCCGATTCTTCTCCGGCGACCCGAGGAGGAAGAAGAGGTCAGGGTTCCCTCGATGGAGCTCCGGGCGGCGATTCCTTTGGCGAGGAGGACCAGGGGGTCGAGGTGGAGCTCCTGCCTTCTCTACAACACGGGGATGGACGGAGGCGAGCAAACGGCGGCAAACTATGGGGCGGCCATGGAAGAGCAGAGAGGAGAAGAGGAGAGAGCAGGGGAACGGAGGGAGAGAACGGCGGGGAGGCGCGGCAATGCTTATACCCGAAGCCGCGCTGGCGAGGGAGGGGCCAGGCAGGCAGGTGGCGTGGAGCCACCAGCGTGAGCGCGTGGCGACCACACGCCGTGCCGACTGGACGCCTGGAGGACGAAGACCCTCCTAGGCCAGATGGGCCACCAGGTAGCTCCCTCTCTCTCTTTTCTTTTTTCCTTTATTTCTGTTTTCTGATTTCTTCTGACATTTGTTTATTTCTTACAGGTCCAAATACCTCTTCAAATAATTCCAAAACTTTTATATATTCAAATCTGAATATTTCAAACTTGTATAAAAAGTTTCAGATTATTTTCAAAACAGTGATAATGATAATGTTTTTTATTTGTCATTTTTAGAGACATAAGTCATTAATTTAGAATATTTCAAATGTTCATATAATTTGAATGGTGGCTGTTATATCCATGCCATTAATTATCAGACATAGGGAACATTTTTTATGGGCATTTTTTATTTGTTGAAATTTCAATTATCTGGAATTTCTTTAATTCATGAAATGCTTAGGGTTTCTTCTTTATCCCCATTTCATATTGATGCAATGATGATGATGATGATGCAAACACATTGCTAGCCTAGACACTTGCTAGGGTTGTGACAGTATTCACACATGCATTACGGTTTCCGGTTAACACAATTATAGCATGAACAATAGACAATTATCATGAACACGGAAATACAATAATAACAATTTTATTATTGCCTCTAGGCCATATTTCCAACAAATTATTGAGGTTTAAAACTAATCCCGAAGGTAGATGTAGAGGTAGCGTGCCGACGGCGATCACATCGACCTTGGAACCATTCCCGACGCGCATCGTCACCTCGTCCTTTGCCAGTCTCCGCTTATTCCACAGCTCCTGCTTGGAGTTACAAATCTGAGCAACTACATCGGTATCAAATACCCAGGAGGTACTACGAGCACTGGTTAGGTACACATCAATAACAACTATATCACATATACCTTTAACGTTGCCGGCCTTCTTATCCACCAAGTACTTGGGGCAGTTCCTCTTCTAGTGACCGGTACCCTTGCAATAAAAGCACTCAGTCTCAGGCTTGGGTCCAGTATTGTTCTTCTTCCCGACAACTTGCTTCACGGGCGCGGCAACAACTTTGTCGTCCTTCTTGAAGTTCTTCTTAACGTTGCCTTTCTTGAAACTAGATGTCTTATTCACCATCAACACTTGATGCTCCTTTTTGATCTCGACCTCCGCTTATTTCAGCCTCGAGTACAGTTCAGGAATGGACTTTTTCATACCTTGCATGTTGTAGTTCATCACAAAGCTCTTGTAGCTAGGTGGAAGCGACTGAAGGATTCTGTCAATGATCGAGTCATCAAGGAGATTAACTCCCAGCTGAGTGAAGCGGTTGTGCAACCCAGACATTTTGAGTATGTGCTCGCTGACGGAACTATTTTCCTCCATCTTACAACTGAAGAACTTGTCGGAGACATCATATCTCTCGACCCGGGCATGAACTTGGAAAACCAGTTTCAGCTCTTGGAACATCTCATATGCTCCGTGTCGCTCAAAACGCTTTTGGAGCCCCGTTTCTAAATTGTGAAGCATGCCGCACTGAACAAGGGAGTAATCATCGCAGCGCGACAGCCAAGCGTTCGTAACATCTTGGTCTACTGGGAAAATGGGTGGGTCACCTAGCGGTGCATCAAGGACATACAATCTCTTGGAAGCTATGAGGATGATCCTCAAGCTACAGAGCCAGTCCGCATAGTTGCTTCCATCATGTTTCAGCTTGGTTTTCTCTAGGAACGCGTTGAAATTGAGGGTGACATTCGCGTTGGCCATTGGATCTACAATATAGATAGTAAAGGCAATTTTTAGACTAAATTCATGATAATTAAGTTCACATAATCAAATTATTCATGATAATTATTGCTAAACGTTAGCCATAGTAGTAGAAGTAATAGTTGGCGAGACAACTTCATGAAAACATAATGATGGGGATCATGATGATGGAGATCATGGTGTCCTGCCGGTGACAGTGATGATCATGGTGCCCCGAAGATGGAGATCAAAGGAGCAAGATGATATTGGCCATATCATGTCACAATATTGATTGCATGTGATGTTTATCATGTTTACATCTTATTTTCCTAGAACTACGATAGTAAATAAGATGATCTCTCAATAAAATTTCAAGAGATGTGTTCACCCAAACTATGCACCGTTGCTAAGGATCGTCGTTCCGAATCACCATGTGATGATTGGGTGTGCCAAACGTCACAACATAACTGGGTGGCTATAAAGGTACATTACGGGTATCTCCGAAAGTGTTTGTTGGGTTGGCATGAATGGATACTGGGATTTGTCACTCCGTGTGACGGTTTGGTATCTCTGGGCCCACTCGGTAAGACATCATCATAATGAGCTCAATGTGACTAAGGAGTTAGCCACGGAATGATGTATTACGGAACGAGTAAAGAGACCATGCAGTAATGAGATTGAACAAGGTATAGGGATACCGATGATCGAATCTCGGGCAAGTATCATACTGATAGACAAAGGGAATTGAATACGGGATTGATTGAATCCCCGACATTGTGGTTCATCCGATGACATCATCGTGGAGTACGTGGGAGCCAACATGGGTATCCATATCCCGTTGTTGGTTATTGACCGGAGAGGTGTCTCGGTCATGTCTACGTGTCTCCCGAACCCGTAGGGTCTACACACTTAAGATTCGATGATGCTAGGGTTATAGGGAAATAGTGTACGTGGTTACAGAAGGTTGTTCAGAGTCCCAGATGAGATCTCGGATGTCACGAGGAGTCCCAGAATGGTCTGGAGACGAAGATTGATATATAGGAAGTGAGGTTTTAGTTACCGGAAGTGTTTCGGGCGTGTCCGGTAGTGTACCGGGACCACCGGAAGGGTTCCGGGGGTCCACCAAGTGGAGCCACCAGCCCCAGAGTGCTTCATGGGCCATAGGTGGAGGGAACCAGCACCAAGGTGGGCTGGTGCGGCCCTCTCACCTGACCCAAGGCACAGCAAAGGGAGAGAGGGGGCAAACCCTAGCCCCAGATGGGCCCTAGGCCCACTGTAGGGCGGCTAGGGCAGGAGCACCTCCTCTCCCTTCGTGTGGCCGCAGCACAGATGGGATCTGGGGCTGCCGCCAGCCCTTAGGGTGGAACCCTATGGCGCAGCCCCTTTGCTCCCCTCCTCCTATATATATTGGTGAGTTTTGGGGCTGCAAACACACGGTTTTTCTCCCTCTCTGGCGCAGCCCTACCTCTCCCTCTCCTCGTTCTCTGTAGTGCTTAGCGAAGCTCTGCCGGAGTCCACGCAGCTCCACCATCACCATGCCGTCATGCTGTCGGAGCTCTTCCCCAACCGCTTGTTCCTCCTTGCTGGATCAAGGTGTAGGAGACGTCACCGGGCTGCACGTGTGTTGAACGCGGAGGCACCGTTGTTCGGTGCTAAGATCGGAGTCCACCGCGATTTGAATCGCTACGAGTAGGACTCCACCAACCGCGTTCTTCTAACGCTTCCGCTTAACAATCTTCAAAGGTATGAAGATGCAATCTCTCCCCTCTCGTTGCTGGTTTCTCCATAGATAGATCTTGGTGACACGTAGGAAATTTTTTGATTTACTACTACGTCGCCCAACAGTCTGTACCTGCTAGGCACATCAAGTTGACCTAAGTGTTTCGCGTGTGTAAATCTGGCTTACACCCGTTGTATGCAAACGTTAGAACCTATCACACCTGATCATCACGTGGTGCTAAGAAACAACGATGCTTTGCAATGGTGCACAGTTAGGGTGAACACTTTCTTGAAATTTTATTGAGAGATCATCTTATTTAGCTACCGTCGTTCTAAGAAAATAAGATGTAAACATGATAAACATCACATGCAATCAATATAGTGACATGATATGGCCAATATAATCTTGCTCACTTGATCTCCATCTTTGGGGCACCATGTGCTGGAAATATTCCCTAGAGGCAATAATAAAATGGTTATTATTGTATTTCCTAGTTCATGATAATTGTCTATTATTCATGCTATAATTGTGTTAACCGGAAACCGTAATACATGTGTGAATACATAGACCACAACATGTCCCTAGTGAGCCTCTAGTTGACTAGCTCGTTGATCAATAGATGGTCACGGTATCATGACCATGGACATTGGATGTCGTTGATAATGGGATCACATCATTAGGAGTATGATGTGATGGACAAGACCCAATCCTAAGCATATCACAAGATCGTGTAGTTCGTCTGCTAAAGCTTTTCAATGTCAAGTATCATTTCCTTAGACCATGAGATTGTGCAACTCCCGTATACCGTACGAATACTTTGGGTGTGCCAAACGTCACAACACAACTGGGTGGCTATAATGGTACACTACGGGTATCTCCGAAAGTGTCTGTTGGGTTGGCACGGATCGAGACTGGGATTTGTCACTCCGTATGACGGAGAGGTATCTCTAATCCCACTCTTTAACACATCATCATAATGAGCTCAATGTGACTAAGGAGTTAGCCATAGGATGATGTATTATGGAATGAGTAAAGAGACTTGCCGGTAACGAGATTGAACAAGGTATAGAGATACCGACGATCGAATCTCGGGCAAGTATCATACCGATAGAAAAATGGAATTGAATACGGGATTGATTGAATCCCCGACATCATGGTTCATCCAATGAGATCATCGTGGAGTACGTGGGAGCCAATATGGGTATCCAGATCCTGCTGTTGGTTATTGATCGGAGAGGTGCTCTGTCATGTCTACGTGTCTCCCGAACCCGTAGGGTCTACACACTTAAGGTTCGATGACGCTAGGGTTATAGGGAAATAGTGTACGTGGTTACTGAAGGTTGTTCGGAGTCCCGGATGAGATCCTGGACGTCACGGGGAGTCCCGGAATGGTCCGGAGATAAATATTGGTATATAGGAAGTGAGGTTTTGGTTACCAGAAGTGTTTCGGGCGTCACCGGTAGTGTACCGGGACCACTTGAAGGGTTCCGGGGGTCCACCAAGTGGGACCACCAGCCCCGGAGGGCTGCGTGGGCCACAAGTGGGAGGAACTAGCCCCTAGGTGCGCTGGTGCGCCCCCCGCAAGGGGCCCAAGGCACAGCAATAGGTGGAGGGGAGCAAACCCTAGGGCAGATGGGCCCTAGGCCCATCTAGGGCGCCGCCCCTCCCCTCTCCTCTCTCTGGACGGCAGCCAGATCCCATCTTGGGGCTGCCGCCACCCCTAGGGTGGGATCCCTAGGGCTGTGCCCTCTCCTCCCCTCTTCCTATATATAGTGGTGGGTATTAGGGCTGCAACACACGGTTTTTCTTCCTCTCTCGGCGCAGCCCTGCCTCTCCCTCTCCTCGTTCTCCGTAGTGCTTAGCGAAGCTCTGCCAGAGTGCCACACAGCTCCACCGTCACCATGCTGTCGTGCTGCCGGAGCTCTCCCTCAACCTCTCCTTCCTCCTTGCTGGATCAAGGCGTAGGAGACGTCACCGGCCTGCACGTGTATTGAATGCGGAGGCACCGTTGTTCGATGCTAAGATCGGAATCCACCGCGATCTGAATCGCTGCGAGTATGACTCCACCAACCGAGTTCTTATAATGCTTCGGCTTAGCAATCTTCAAAGGTATGAAGATGCAATATCTCCCCTCTCGTTGCTGGTTTATCCATACATAGATCTTGGTGACACGTAGGAATTTTTTTGATTTACTACTACGTCTCCCAACAATGGCATCATGAGGTAGGTCTATGCGTAGAATCTATATATGCACGAGTAGTAAACAAAGCAGTCATGGGCGTCAATTTTGTTAATTTTCTTACCACTTCTAGTCTTATCTTGATTCGGCGGTATTGTGGGATGAAGCGGCCCGGACCAACTTTACACGTACGCTTACGTGAGACCGGTTCCACCGCCTGACATGCACTAGTTGCATAAGGTGGCTCGCGGGTGTGTGTCTCTCCTACCTTAGTCGGATTGGATTCGATGAAAGGGTCCTTATGAAGGGTAAATAGCAATTGACATATCACGTTGTGGTTTTGGCGTAGGTAAGAAACGTTCTTGCTAGAAACCTATAGTAGCCACGTAAACTTGCAACTACAAATTAGAGGACGTCTAACTTGTTTTTGCAGCATATGCCTTGTGATGTGATATGGACAAAAGGATGTGATGTGATGCATTGTGATGTATGAGATTTATCATGTTCTTGTAATAGGATTCATGACTAGCATGTCGATGAGTATGACAACCGGCTGGAGCCATAGGAGTTTACTTATTTTATTGTATGACCTGCGTGTCAATCATAAACGCCATGTAATTACTTTACTTTATTGCTAAACATTAGCCATAGTAGTAGAAGTAATAGTTGGAGAGACAACTTCATGAACACACGATGATGGAGATCATGGTGTCGTGCCGGTGACAGTGATGATCATGGTGCCCCGAAGATGGAGATCAAAGGAGCAAGATGATATTGGCCATATCATGTCACTGTATTGATTGCATGTGATGTTTATCATGTTTACATCTTATTTTCTTAGAAGGACGGTAGTAAATAAGATGATCTCTCAATAAAATTTCAAGAGATGTGTTCACCCTAACTGTGCACCGTTGCAAAGGATCGTTGTTCCTAAGCACCACGTGATGACTGTTGGAAATATGCCCTAGAGGCAATAATAAAATGGTTATTATTGTATTTCCTAGTTCATGATAATTGTCTATTATTCATGCTACAATTGTGTTAACCGGAAACCATAATACATGTGTGAATACATAGACCACAACATGTCCCTAGTGAGCCTCTAGTTGGCTAGCTCGTTGATCAATAGATGGTCACCGTTTCATGACCATGGATATTTGATGTCGTTGATAACGGGATCACATCATGAGGAGAATGATGTGATGGACAAGACCCAATCCTAAGCATAGCACAAGATCGTGTAGTTCGTTTGCTAAAGCTATTCAATGTCAAGTATCGTTTCCTTAGACCATGAGAGTGTGTAACTCCCGGATACCGTAGGAATGCTTTGGGTGTGCCAAACGTCACAACGTACCTGGGTGGATATAAAGGTACACTACGGGTATCTCTGAAAGCGTCTATTGGGTTGACATGAATCGAGACTGGGATTTGTCACTCCGTGTGACGGAGAGGTATCTCTGGGCCCACTCGGTAGGACATCATCATAATGTGCTCAATGTGACTAAGGAGTTAGTCACGAGATGATGTATTACGGAACGAGTAAAGAGACTTGCCGATAACGAAATTGAACAAGGTATAGGGATACCGACGATCGAATCTCGGGCAAGTACCATACCGATAGACAAAGGGAATTGTATACGGGATTGATTGAATCCCTGCCATCGTGGTTCATCCGATGAGATCATCGTGGAGTGCGTGGGAGCCAACATGGGCATCCAGATCCCGTTGTTGGTTATTGACCGGAGAGATGTCTCGATCATGTCTACGTGTCTCCCGAACTCGTAGGGTCTACACACTTAAGGTTCGATGATGCTAGGGTTATAGGGAAATAGTGTACGTGGTTACCGAAGTTTGTTCGGAGTCCCGGATGAGACCCCGGACGTCACGAGGAGTCCCAGAATGGTCCGGAGACGAAGATTATTATATAGGAAGTGAGGATTTGGTTTCCGGAAGTGTTCCGTGTGTCACCGGTAATGTGCTGGGACCACCGGAAGGGTTCCGAGGGTCCACCAAGTGGGACCACCAACCCCGGAGGGCTGCGTGGGCCTGAGGTGGAGTGAACCAGCCCATTGATGGGCTGGGGCACCACTCCCACCATCCCAAGGCGCAGCAGATAGGGGAGGGAGGGGAAACCCTATACCCAGATGGGCCTAAGGCCCATTAGGGCAGCGCCCCCTCCTCTCCTCCCTCTGGCCGGTGGCCAGAACCCCATCTGGGGCTGCCGCCCCTAGGGAACCCTAGGGGCTGTGACCTCTCCTCCCCTCCCCCTATATATAGTGGAGGTTTTGGGGCTGCTAGATGCACGGTTCTCCCTTTCTCTCTGGCGTAGCCCTACCTCGTTCTCTGCTTGTTCTCCGTAGTGCTTAGAGAAGCTCTGCCGGAGTACCTCGCAGCTCCACCGCCACCACGCCGTCATGCTGCAGGAGCTCTTCCCCAACCTCTCCTTCGTCCTTGCTAGATCAAGGCGTAGGAGACGTCACGGGGCTGCACGTGTGTTGAACGCGGAGGCACCGTTGTTCGGTGCTTATATCAGAATCCACCGCGATCTGAATAACTGCGAGTACGACTCCACCAACCGCGTTCTAGCAACGCTTCCGCTTAGATATCTCCAAAGGTATGAAGATGCAATCTCTCCCCTCTCGTTGCTGGTTTCTCCATAGATAGATCTTGGTGACACGTAGGAAATTTTTTGATTTACTACTACGTCTCCCAACAGTGGCATCATGAGCTAGGTCTATGGATAGAATCTATGCACGAGTAGAACACAAAGCAGTTGTGGGCATCGATCTTGTTAATATGCTTGCAGTTACTAGTCTTATCTTGATTCGACGGTATTGTGGGATGAAGCGGCCCAGACCAACCTTACACGTACACTTACGTGAGACTGGTTCCACCGCCTGACATGCACTAGTTGCATCAGGTGGCTAGCGGGTGTCTGTCTCTGCCACCTTAGTCGGATTGGATTCGATGAAAAGGGTCCTTATGAAGGGTAAATAGCAATTGGCATATCACGTTGTGGTTTTGGCGTAGGTAAGAAACGTTCTTGCTAGAAACCTATAGCAGCCACGTAAAAACTTGCAACTACAAATTAGAGGACGTCTAACTTGTTTTTGCAGCATATGCCTTGTGATGTGATATGGCCAAAAGGATGTGATGTGATGCATTGTGATGTATGAGATTGATCGTGTTCTTGTAATAGGGTTCACGACTTGCATGTTGATGACTATGACAACCGGCAGGAGCCATAGGAGTTGTCTTATTTTATTGTATGACCCGCGTGTCAATCATAAACGCCATGTAATTACTTTACTTTATTGCTAAGCGTTAGCCATAGTAGTAGAAGTAATAGTTGGCAAGATAACTTCATGACAACACAATGATGGAGATCATGATGATGGAGATCATGGTGTCGTGCCGGTGACAATGATGATCATGGTGCCCCGAAGATGGAGATCATAGGAGCAAGATCATATTGGCCATATCATGTCACTATATTGATTGCATGTGATGTTTATCATGCTTACATCTTATTTGCTTAGAACGACGGTAGTAAATAAGATGATCTCTGAATAAAATTTCAAGAGAAGTGTTCACCCTAACTTTGCACCGTTGCTAAGGATCGTAGTTCCGAAGCACCACGTGATGATCGGGTGTGATAGGTTCTAATGTTCGCATACAACGGGTGTAAGCCAGATTTACACACGCAAAACACTTAGGTTGACTTGACGAGCCTGGCATGTACAGACATGGCCTCGGAACATGGAAGTCCGAAAGGTCGAACATGAGTCGTATACAAGATACGATCAACATGGAGATGTTCACCATGGATGACTAGTCCATCTCACGTGATGATCGGACACGGGCTAGTTGACATGGATCATGTGTCACTTTGATGACTAGAGAGATGCCTATCTAAGTGGGAGTTCATTGAATAATTTGATTATGTGAACTTAATTATCATGAATTTAGTCTAAAAATTGCCTTTACTATCTATATTGTAGATCCAATGGCCAACGCGAATGTCACCCTCAATTTCAACGCGTTCCTAGAGAAAACCAAGCTGAAAGATGATGGAAGCAACTATGCGGACTGGGTCTGTGGCTTGAGGATCATCCTCATAGCTTCCAAGAGATTGTATGTCCTTGATGCACCGCTAGGTGACCCACCCATTTTCCCAGCGGACCAAGACGTTACGAACGCTTGGTAGTCGCGCTGCGATGATTACTCCCTTGTTTAGTGCGGCATGCTTTACAGTTTAGAACCGGGGCTCCAAAAGTGTTTTGAGCAACACGGAGCATATGAGATGTTCCAAGAGCTGAAACTGGTTTTCCAAGCTCATGCCCGGGTCGAGAGATATGAAGTATCCGACAAGTTCTTTAGCTGTAAGATGGAGGAGAACAGTTTTGTTAGTGAGCACATCCTCAAGATGTCTGGGCTTTACAACTGCTTGACTCAGTTGGGAGTTAATCTCCCGGATGACTCGGTCATTGACAGAATCCTCCAGTCGCTTCCACCTAGCTACAGGAGCTTTGTGATGAACTACAACATGCAAGGGATGGAGAAGTCCAATCCTGAGTTGTACTCGATGCTGAAGTAGCGGAGGTCGAGATCAAAAAGGAGCATCAAGTGTTGATGGTAAATAAGACCACTAGTTTCAAGAAAGGCAAGGGTAAGAAGAACTTCAAGAAGGACGGCAAAGTTGTTGCCGCGCACGGTAAGGAAATTTCCGGGAAGAAGAAGAACAAGAATGGACCCAAGCCTGAGACTGAGTGCTTTTATTTCAAGGGTACCGGTCACTAGAAGCGGAACTGCCCCAGGTACTTAGCGGAAAAGAAGGACGGCAACGTTAAAGGTATATGTGATATACTTTTTATTGATGTGTACTGAACCAGCGCTCGTAGTAGCTCATGGGTATTTTATACCGGTGCAGTTGCTCACATTTGTAACTCCAATCAGGACCTGCGGAATAAGCGGAGGCTGGGAAAGGACAAGGTGACGATGCGCGTCGGGAATGGTTCCAAGGTCGATGTGATCTTCAAAGGTATGAAGATGCACACTGCCCTTGCTCGTTTGCTGGTTTCTCCATAGATAGATCTTGGTGACCCGTAGGAATTTTTTTGATTTACTACTACGTCTCCCAACAGTGGCATCATGACCTAGGTCTATGCGTTGAATCTATGCACGAGTAGAACACAAAGCAGTTGTGGGCGTCAATTTTGTTAATTTTCTTACCACTACTAGTCTTATCTTGATTCGGCGGTATTGTGGGATGAAGCGGCCCGGACCAACTTTACACGTACGCTTACGTGAGACCGGTTCCACCACCTGACATGCACTAGTTGCATAAGGTGGCTCGCGAGTGTCTGTCTCACCCACCTTAGTCGGATTGGATTTGATGAAAAGGGTCCTTATGAAGGGTAAGTAGCAATTGGCATATCATGTTGTGGTTTTGGCGTAGGTAAGAAACGTTGTTGCTAGAAACCTATAGCAGCCACGTAAAACTTGAAACTACAAATTAGAGGACATCTAACTTGTTTTTGCAACATATGCCTTGTGATGTGATATGGCCTAAAGGATGTGATGTGATGCATTCTGATGTATGAGATTGATCATGTTCTTGTAATAGGATTCACGACGTGCATGTCGATGAGTATGACAACCGGCCGGAGCCATAGGAGTTGTCTTATTTTATTGTATGACCTACATGTCAATCATAAACGCCATGTAATTACTTTACTTTATTGCTAAACGTTAGCCATAGTAGTAGAAGTAATAGTTGGCGAGACAACTTCATGAAGACACGATGATGGAGATCATGGTGTCGTGTCGGTGACAGTGATGATCATGGTGTTGGGGAACGTCGCATGGGAAACAAAAATTTTCCTACGCACACGCAAACCTATCCATGGTGATGAGCATCTACGAGAGGGAGAGTGGATCTACGTACCCTTGTAGATCGCTAAGCGGGAAGCGTTAAGAAACGCGGTTGGTGTAGTCGAACTTCTTCGCGATCCAAATCGCCGAGCGTCCCGCGATCCAATCACGAACCGTCCCGCGAACCAATCACGAACCGTCCCACGATCTCGTCACGATCCGTCCCACGATCCAATCACGAACGTCTCGTGGCCTTGATCACGATCCTTCCGATCTAGTACCGAACGGACGGCACCTCCGCGTTCAGCACACGTGCAGCTTGATGACGATCTCCACCGTCTTGATCCAGCAAGAGGGGTGGAGAGGAGAGAGAGTTCACCGGCAGCGTGACGGCGCTCCGGTGATGGTGGTGGAGCAATTCCGGCAGGGCTTCGCCTAAGCACTGCGGAACTACGATCTAGAGGAGAAACTATGCACCGGTGGAACGGGTAGCACGTGGCCGGAAATTCTGTCCAAAAACCACCCAATCCACTAGTATATATAGGAGGAGAGGAGAGGAGAGGCAGCCAAGGCCTTTGGGTCGGCCGAAATAGGAGGTGGGAGCAATCCTACTTCACCTCCAATCCTAGTTGGAGTAGGATTGCCTCCTATTGGCTGATTTTCCACTTTTTGCTTTAGGACTTTCTCTCCTGCGCCATGGGCCTTTGTGGCTGTTTTCCCAGCCCACTAAGGGCTGGTTATTATTCTCCCACAGCCCATGGACCTCTTGGGGTCGAAATACCCCTCCCGGAGGTCCTCCGGTACACTACCGGCACTCCCGGTACAATACCGATACTCCCGGTACACTACCGATGAGCCCGAAACTTTTCCGGAAACCAAACTGGGACTTCCTATATATGAATCTTTACCTCCGGACCATTCCGGAGCTCCTCGTGACGTCCGGGATCTCATCCGGGACTCCGAACAACCTTCGGTCACCACCATACATAACTCTACACTACCGAAACGTCACCGAACCTTAAGTGTGCAGACCCTGCGGGTTCGAGAACTATGTAGACATGACCGAGACACCTCTACGGTCAATAACCAATGGCGGGACCTGGACGTCCACATTGGTTCCTACATATTCTACGAAGATCTTTATCGGTCGAACCTCTATGTCAAGGATTCAGTTAATCCCGTATAACGTCCCCTTTGTTCTTCGGTATGTTACTTGCCCGAGATTCGATCGTCGGTATCTCCATACCTAGTTCAACCTCGTTACTGGCAAGTCTCTTTACTCGTTCCGTAATACAAGATCCCGTGACTAACACTTAGCCATATTGCTTGCAAGGCTTGTTGTGATGTTGTATTACCGAGTGGGCCCTGAGATACCTCTCCGTCACACGGAGTAACAAATCCCAGTCTCGATCCATGCCAACTCAACAAACACCATCGGAGATACCTGTAGAGCACCTTTATAGTCACCCAGTTACGTTGCGACGTTTGATACACACAAGGCACTCCTCCGATATCCGTGAGTTGCATGATCTCATGGTCATAGGAACATATACTTGACATGCAGAAAACAGTAGCAATAAACTGACACGATCATATGCTATGTTTGTAGTTTGGGTCTTATCCATCACATCATTCTCCTAATGATGTGATCCCGTTATCAAATGACATCTCATGTCCATGGCTAGGAAACCTTAACCATCCTTTGATCAACGAGCTAGTCCATTAGAGGCATACTAGGGACATGGTTTTGTCTATGTATCCACACATGCATTTAAGTCTCCGATCAATACAGTTATAGCATGGATAATAAACGATTATCATGAACAAGGAAATATGATAATAACTAATTTATTATTGCCTCTAGGGCATATTTCCAACAGTCTCCCACTTGCACTAGAGTCAATAATCTAGTTCACATCACTATGTGATTTACATGGTAATGAATCGAACACCCATACAGTTCTGGTGTTGATCATGTTTAGCCCTTGGAAGAGGTTTAGTCAACGGGTCTGCAACATTCAGATCTGTGTGCACTTTGCAAATATTTATGTCCTTCTCCTCGATGTAGAACCGGATGGAGTTGAAGCGTCGCTTTATGTGTCTGGTCCTCTTGTGAAACCTTGGTTCCTTGGCTAGAGCAATGGCACCAGTGTTGTCACAGAACAGATTTATTGGATTCAGTGCACTAGGCACTACTCCAAGATCTGTCATGAACTGCTTCATCCAGACACCTTCCTTCGCTGCCTCCGAGGCTGCGATGTACTCCGCTTCGCACGTAGAATCAGCTACCACGCTTTGCTTGGAACTGCACCAGCTTACCGCTCCCCCGTTAAGAATAAATACGTATCCGGTTTGCGATTTAGAATCGTCCGGATCAGTGTCAAAGCTTGCATCGACGTAACCCTTTACGACGAGCTCTTCATCACCTCCATAAATGAGAAACATGTCCTTAGTCCTGTTAAGGTACTTAAGGATATTCTTGACCGCTTGCCAGTGCTCCATTCCAGGATCACTTTGAAACCTTCCAGCCATACTTATGGCAAGGCTGACATCAGGTCTTGTGCACAGCATTGCATACATGATAGAGCCTATGGCTGAAGCATAGGGGATGACGCTCATCTTTTCTTTATCTTCTGCAGTCACTGGGCATTGAGTCTTACTCAACTTCACACCTTGCAACACAGGCAAGAACCCCTTCTTGGCCTGTTCCATTTTGAACTTCTTCAAAACTTTATCAAGGTATGTGCTCTGTGAAAGTGCTATTAAGCGTCTCGACCTATCTCTATAGATCTTAATGCCTAATATGAAAGCAGCTTCTCCTAGGTCCTTCATTGAAAAACTCTTATTCAAATATTCCTTCACGCTTTCCAGCATTTCTATATCGTTTCCGATCAGCAATATGTCATCCACATATAACACTAGAAACGCTATAGAGCTCCCACTCACTTTCTTGTAAATACAAGCTTCTCCATAAACTTGTATAAACCCAAACGCTTTGATCACCTCATCAAAGCGTTTATTCCAACTCCGAGATGCTTGCACCAGTCCATAAATGGATCGCTGGAGTTTGCAAACTTTGTCAGCATTCTCTGGATCGACAAAACCTTCGGGTTGCATCATATACAACTCTTCCTCAAGGAAACCGTTGAGGAACGCCGTTTTGACGTCCATCTGCCAAATTTCATAGTCGAAATAAGCAGCTATTGCCAACATGATTCTGACAGACTTAAGCATCGCTACGGGTGAGAAAGTCTCATCGTAGTCAACTCCTTGAACTTGTGAAAAACCCTTTGCCACAAGTCGAGCTTTATGGACGGTGACATTACCATCCGCGTCCGTCTTCTTCTTATAGATCCATTTGTTCTGAATGGCCTTTCGCCCTTCAGGTAGTACTTCCAAAGTCCATACTTTGTTTTCATACATGGATCCCATCTCAGATTGCATGGCCTCTAACCATTTCTCGGAATCCGGGCCCATCACTGCTCCTCCATAGCTCGTAGGTTCATTGTTGTCCAACAACATGACCTCTAAGACAGGGTTGCCGTACCACTCGGGAGTAGTACGCGTCCTTGTCGACCTACGAGGTTCAATAGCAGCTTGATCCGAAGCTTCATGATCATCATCATTAACTTCCTCTTCTACCGTTGTAGGTTCCACAGAAACATCTTTCTGTGCTGCGCTACTCTCTGGTTGAAGTAAAGGTTCAATAACCTCATCAAGCTCTATTTTCCTCCCACTCAATTCTTTCGAGAGAAACTCTTTCTCAAGAAATGTTCCGTTCTTAGCGACAAACACTTTGCCCTCGGATCTGAGATAGAAGGTATACCCGACTGTCTCTTTCGGGTATCCTATGAAGACGCACTTTTCCGCTTTGGGTTCCAGCTTTTCAGGCTGAAGCTTTTTGACATAAGCATCACATCCCCAAACTTTAAGAAACGACAACTTCGGCTTTTTGCCAAACCACAGTTCATATGGCGTCGTCTCAACGGATTTTGATGGTGCCCTATTTAAAGTGAATGCAGCTGTCTCTAATGCATAACCCCAAAACGATAGTGGCAAATCGGCAAGAGACATCATAGAACGCACCATATCCAATAAGGTCCGATTACGACGTTCAGACACACCATTACGCTGTGGTGTCCCGGGCGGTGTCAACTGTGAAACAATTCCACACTGTCTTAAGTGATTGCCAAACTCATAACTCAGATATTCACCTCCTCGATCAGATCGAAGAAATTTAATCTTCTTGTTACGATGATTCTCAACTTCACTCTGAAATTGCTTGAACTTTTCAAATGTTTCAGACTTGTGCTTCATCAAGTAAATATACCCATATCTACTCAAGTCATCAGTGAAGGTGAGAAAATAACGATAACCACCGCGCGCTTCGACATTCATTGGACCGCACACATCAGTATGTATGATTTCCAATAAGTCACTCGCCCGTTCCATTGTTCCAGAGAACGGCGTTTTGGTCATCTTGCCCATAAGGCATGGTTCACATGTGTCAAGTGATTCAAAATCAAGTGACTCCAAAAGTCCATCAGCATGGAGCTTCCTCATGCGTTTTACACCAATATGACCTAAACGGCAGTGCCACAAGAAAGTGGTACTATCATTAACTACTCTACATCTTTTGGCATCAATGTTATGAACATGTGTGTCATCACTATCAAGATTCAATATGAATAAACCCCTAACATTGGGTGCATGACCATAAAAGATATTACTCATATAAATAGAACAACCTTTATTCTCTGATTTAAATGAGTAACCGTCTCGCAATAAACAAGATCCAGATATAATGTTCATGCTTAACGCAGGCACTAAATAACAATTATTTAGGTTCATCACTAATCCTGATGGTAATCGAAGAGAGAGCGTGCCGACGGCGATCACATCAACCTTGGAACCATTTCCCACGCGCATCGTCACTTCGTCCTTTGCCAGTCTTCGTTTATTCCGTAGTTCCTGTTTTGAGTTGCAAATGTGAGCAACCGAACCGGTATCAAATACCCAGGCACTACTACGAGAACTAGTAAGGTACACATCAATAACATGTATATCATATATACCTTGTTTGTCGTTGGCCGCCTTCTTGCCAGCCAGGTACTTGGGGCAGTTCCGCTTCCAATGACCAGTTCCTTTGCAATGAAAGCACTCAGTTTCTGGCTTAGGTCCATGCTTAGGCTTCTTTGTAGGAGTAGCAACTGCTTTGCCATCCTTCTTGGTTTTACCCTTCTTGCCTTTGCCTTTGCCGTTTTTCTTGAAACTAGTGGTTTTATTGACCATCAACACTTGATGTTCTTTCTGGATTTCAGACTCAGCGACTTTCAACATCGCAAACAGCTCGGCGACTGACTTGTTCATCCCGTGCATGTTATAGTTCATCACAAAGCTCTTGTAACTAGGTGGCAGCGATTGAAGAACTCTATCAGTGATCGCCTCCGGCGGAAGGGTAATTCCCAACTCCGCTAGACGGTTTGAGTACCCAGACATTCTGAGTATGTGCTCACTAATAGACCCATTCTCCTCCATCTTGCAAGCATAGAATTTATCGGAGGTCTCATACCTCTCGATCCGGGCATTCTTTTGAAAGATAAACTTCAACTCCTGGAACATCTCATATGCCCCATGACGTTCAAAACGTCTTTGAAGTCCCGGTTCTAAGCCATACAATATTGCACACTGAACTATTGAGTAGTCTCCAGCACGAGCCTCCCAAGCGTTCTTAACGTCTTCGGAGGTCATGTCTTCTGGCTGGTCACCAAGCGGTGCATCAAGGACATATGACTTCTGGGAAGCCGTGAGGATAATCCTCAGATTACGGGCCCAGTCAACAAAGTTACTTCCATCATCTTTCAATTTAGCTTTCTCTAGGAACGCATTAAAATTCAGGGGTGCTACTGCGCGAGCCATTGATCTACAACATAAATATGCAAAGGTTACTTAGACTATTGTTCAAGATAATGAGTTTAGTTAATCAAATTACTAAAGCTCCCACTCAAATTGACATCCCTCGGGTCATCTGAGTGTCACATGATCCAAATTCACCAACTCAAGTCCGATCATCACGTGAGTTAAGGTGGCTTCAATGGTGAACATCATTATGTTGATCATATCTACTATATGACTCATGTTCGACCTTTCGGTCTCTTGTGTTCCGAGGCCATGTCTGTACATGCTAGGCTCGTCAAGTTTAACCCGAGTGTTCTGCACGTGCAAAACTGACTTGCACCCGTTGTATGTGAACGTAGAGTCTATCACACCCGATCATCACGTGGTGTCTCGACACGACGAACTTTCGCAACGGTGCACACTCGGGGAGAACACAGTTCATCTTGAAATTTAAGTGAGGGATCACCTTATAATGCTACCGTCGTACTAAGCAAAACAAGGTGCATAAAAGGATTAACATCTCATGCAATTCATAAGTGACATGATATGGCTATCAACTTGTGTTTAAGATCTCCATCTTCGAAACACCGGCATGATCTCCATCGTCACCGGCATGACACCATGATCTCCATCATCTTGATCTCCATCAACGTGTCGCCATCGGGGTTGTCACGCCCTGCATTCTTCTACTACTATTGCTACCGTAGCGATAAAGTAAAGCATTACATAGCGCTTAATGATTGACACGCAGGTCATACAATAATTAAAGACAACCCTATGGCTCCTGCCGGTTGCCGTAATCACCGACATGCAAGTCGTGATAATCTATACATCACATGATCATCTCATACATCACATATATCTCATCATGTAATTGGCCATATCATATCACAACATACCCTGCAAAAACAAGTTAGACGTCCTCTAATTGTTGTTGCATGTTTTACGTGGCTGCTACGGGTATCTAGCAAGAACGATTCTCACCTACGTATAAACCACAACGGTGATACATAGATTGCTTTTCAACCTTCTCAAGGACCGCCTTTGTCGGATCCGATCCAACTAAAGTGAGAGAAACTGTCACCCGCAAGCCATCTAAGCAACAAGTTGCGTCGAGGGAACCGGTCTCTCGTAAGCGTACGAGTAATGTTGGTCCGGGCCGCTTCATCTCACAATCCCGCTGAACCAAAATCCAACCAAGGGAGGAAGCAATCTAAGCATCAACGCCCACAAACCTTTTGTGTTCTACTCGAGATCTCATCGAACCATCAACCTAGCTCATGATGCCACTGTTGGGGAACGTCGCATGGGAAACAAAAATTTTCCTACGCACACGCAAACCTATCCATGGTGATGAGCATCTACGAGAGGGAGAGTGGATCTACGTACCCTTGTAGATCGCTAAGCGGGAAGCGTTAAGAAACGCGGTTGGTGTAGTCGAACTTCTTCGCGATCCAAATCGCCGAGCGTCCCGCGATCCAATCACGAACCGTCCCGCGAACCAATCACGAACCGTCCCACGATCTCGTCACGATCCGTCCCACGATCCAATCACGAACGTCTCGTGGCCTTGATCACGATCCTTCCGATCTAGTACCGAACGGACGGCACCTCCGCGTTCAGCACACGTGCAGCTTGATGACGATCTCCACCGTCTTGATCCAGCAAGAGGGGTGGAGAGGAGAGAGAGTTCACCGGCAGCGTGACGGCGCTCCGGTGATGGTGGTGGAGCAATTCCGGCAGGGCTTCGCCTAAGCACTGCGGAACTACGATCTAGAGGAGAAACTATGCACCGGTGGAACGGGTAGCACGTGGCCGGAAATTCTGTCCAAAAACCACCCAATCCACTAGTATATATAGGAGGAGAGGAGAGGAGAGGCAGCCAAGGCCTTTGGGTCGGCCGAAATAGGAGGTGGGAGCAATCCTACTTCACCTCCAATCCTAGTTGGAGTAGGATTGCCTCCTATTGGCTGATTTTCCACTTTTTGCTTTAGGACTTTCTCTCCTGCGCCATGGGCCTTTGTGGCTGTTTTCCCAGCCCACTAAGGGCTGGTTATTATTCTCCCACAGCCCATGGACCTCTTGGGGTCGAAATACCCCTCCCGGAGGTCCTCCGGTACACTACCGGCACTCCCGGTACAATACCGATACTCCCGGTACACTACCGATGAGCCCGAAACTTTTCCGGAAACCAAACTGGGACTTCCTATATATGAATCTTTACCTCCGGACCATTCCGGAGCTCCTCGTGACGTCCGGGATCTCATCCGGGACTCCGAACAACCTTCGGTCACCACCATACATAACTCTACACTACCGAAACGTCACCGAACCTTAAGTGTGCAGACCCTGCGGGTTCGAGAACTATGTAGACATGACCGAGACACCTCTACGGTCAATAACCAATGGCGGGACCTGGACGTCCACATTGGTTCCTACATATTCTACGAAGATCTTTATCGGTCGAACCTCTATGTCAAGGATTCAGTTAATCCCGTATAACGTCCCCTTTGTTCTTCGGTATGTTACTTGCCCGAGATTCGATCGTCGGTATCTCCATACCTAGTTCAACCTCGTTACTGGCAAGTCTCTTTACTCGTTCCGTAATACAAGATCCCGTGACTAACACTTAGCCATATTGCTTGCAAGGCTTGTTGTGATGTTGTATTACCGAGTGGGCCCTGAGATACCTCTCCGTCACACGGAGTAACAAATCCCAGTCTCGATCCATGCCAACTCAACAAACACCATCGGAGATACCTGTAGAGCACCTTTATAGTCACCCAGTTACGTTGCGACGTTTGATACACACAAGGCACTCCTCCGATATCCGTGAGTTGCATGATCTCATGGTCATA
Source organism: Hordeum marinum (assembly GCA_022496015.1). NCBI lineage: Eukaryota > Viridiplantae > Streptophyta > Magnoliopsida > Poales > Poaceae > Hordeum > Hordeum marinum. The sequence continues at coordinate 31,345,799 of CM039676.1, forward strand.
GGAACATATACTTGACATGCAGAAAACAGTAGCAATAAACTGACACGATCATATGCTATGTTTGTAGTTTGGGTCTTATCCATCACATCATTCTCCTAATGATGTGATCCCGTTATCAAATGACATCTCATGTCCATGGCTAGGAAACCTTAACCATCCTTTGATCAACGAGCTAGTCCATTAGAGGCATACTAGGGACATGGTTTTGTCTATGTATCCACACATGCATTTAAGTCTCCGATCAATACAGTTATAGCATGGATAATAAACGATTATCATGAACAAGGAAATATGATAATAACTAATTTATTATTGCCTCTAGGGCATATTTCCAACACATGGTGCCTCGAAGATGGAGATCAAAGGAGCAATATGATATTGGCCATATCATCTCACTATATTGATTGCATCTGATGTTTATCATGTTTATATCTTATTTGCTTAGATCGACGGTAGTAAATAAGATGATCTCTCAATAAAATTTCAAGAGATGTGTTCACCCTAACTGTGCACCGTTGCTAAGGATCATCATTCTGAAGCACCACGTGATGAACGGGTGTGATAGGTTCTTACGTTCGCATACAACGGGTGTAAGCCAAATTTACACACGCGGAACACTTAGGTTGACTTGACGAGCCTAGCATGTACAAACATGGCCTCGGAACATGGAAGACCGAAAGGTCGAAATGAGTCGTATAGAAGATGCGATCAACATGGAGATGTTCACCATGGATGACTAGTCCGTCTCACGTGATGATCGGACACGGGCTTGTTGACATGGATCATGTGTCACTTGGATGACTAGAGAGATGTCTATCTAAGTGGGAGTTCATTCATAATTTGATTATGTGAACTTAATTATCATGAAATTAGTCTAAAAATTGTCTGTACAATCTATATTGTAGATCCAATGGCCAACGTGAATATCACCCTCAATTTCAACGGGTTCCTCGAGAAAACCAAGCTGAAAGATGATGGAAGCAACTATGCGGACTGGGTCCGTGGCTTGAGGATCATCCTCATAGTTTCCAATAAATTGTATGTCCTTGATGCAACGCTAGGTGAGTCACCCATTCTCCAAGCAGAGCAAGACGTTGCAAACACTTGTCAATCTCGCTGCGATGATTACTCCCTTGTTCAGTGTGGCATGCTTTACAGTTTAGAACCGGTGCTCCAAAAGCGTTTTGAGCAACACAGAGCATATGAGATGTTCCAAAAGCTGAAACTAGTTTTCCAAGCTCATGCCCGGATCGAGAGATATGACATCTCCGACAAGTTCTTTAGCTCTAAGATGGAGGAGAATAGTTCTGTCAGTGAGCACATCCCCAAGATGTCTGGGCTACACAACCACTTGACTCAGCTGGGAGTTAATCTCCCAGATTACTCGGTCATTGATAGTATCCTCCAATCACTTTTACCTAGCTACAAGAGCTTTGTGATGAACTAAAACATGCAGGGTATGGCGAAGTCCATTCCTGAGTTGTATTCGATGCTGAAATCAGAAGAGGTCGAGATCAAAAAGGAGCAAAAGTGTTGATGGTGAATAAGAACACTTGTTTCAAGAAAGGCAAGGTTCAGAAGAACTTCAAGAAGGTCGGCAAAGCTGTTTCCGCACCCGGTAAGCAACTTGCCATGAAGAAGAAGAACAAGAATGGACCCAAGCCTGAGACTGAGTGCTTTTATTGCAAGGGGACCGGTAACTGGAAGCGGAACTTCCCCAAGTACTTAGCGGATAAGAAGGACAACAACGTTAAAGCTATATGTGATATACTTGTTATTGATGTGTACTTAACCAGCCCTCGTAGTACCTCCTAGGTATTTGATACCGGTGTAGTTGCTCACATTTGTAACTCAAATCAGGAGCTGCGGAATAGGCGGAGGCTGGCAAAGGACGTGGTGACGATGCGCGTCAGGAATGGTTCCAAGGTCGATGTGATCGCCGTCGGCACGTTACCTCTACATGTACCTTTGGGATTAGTTTTAAACCTTAATAATTGTTATTTAGTACCAGCTTTGAGCATGAACATTGTATCTGGATCTCGCTTGATGCGAGATGGCTACTCATTTAAATCTGAGAATAATGGTTGTTCTATTTATATGAGAGAGATGTTTTATGGTCATGCCCCGCTGGTCAATGTTTATTTTTGATGAATCTCGAACGTGATGTTACACATGTCCATAGTGTGAGTACCAAAAAGTGTAAGCTTGATAACGATAGTCCCACTTACATGTGGCACTGCCGCCTTGGTCATATTGGTGCCAAACGCATGAAGAAGCTCCTCCCCTCTCCCCTCTCTGGCCGGCGGCCAGATCCCATCTTGGGGCTGCCGCCACCCCTAGGCTGGGAACAGTAGGGGCTGTGCCCTCTCCTTCCCTCCTCCTATATATAGTGGTGGGTTTTAGGGCTGCAACACACAGTTTTTCTTCCTCTCTCGGTGCAGCCCTAGCTCTCCGTCTCCTCGTTCTCCGTAGTGCTTAGCGAAGCTCTACCGGAGTGCCATGAAGCTCCACCGTCACCATGCCGTCGTGCTGCCAGAGCTCTCCCTCAACCTCTCCTTCCTCCTTGTTGGATCAAGGCATAGGAGACGTCACTGGGCTGCACGTGTGTTAAACGTGGAGGCACCGTTGTTCGGTGCTAAGATCGGAATCCACCAGGATCTGAATCACTGCGAGTATGACTCCACCAACCGCGTTCTTGTAACACTTCCGCTTAGTGATCTTCAAAGTTATGAAGATGCAATCTCTCCCCTCTCGTTGATGGTTTCTCCATGGATAGATCTTGGTGACACGTAGGAATTTTTTTAATATACTACTACGTCTCCCAACAATGGCATCATGAGCTAGGTCTATGCGTAGAATCTCTGCACGAGTAGAACACAAAGCAGTTGTGGGCGTCAATTTTGTTAATTTGCTTACCACTACTAGTCTTATCTTGATTCGGCGGTATTGTGGGATGAAGCGGCCCGGACCAACTTTACACGTACGCTTACATGAGACCGGTTCCACCGCCTGACATGCACTAGTTGCATAAGGTGGCTCGTGAGTGTCTGTCTTTCCCACCTTAGTTAGATTGGATTCGATGAAAAGGGTCCTTATGAAGGGTAAATAGCAATTGGCATATCACGTTGTGGTTTTGGCGTAGGTAAGAAACGTTCTTGCTAGAAGCCTATAGCAGCCACGTAAAACTTGCAACTACAAATTAGAGGACGTCTAACTTGTTTTTGCATCATATGCCTTGTGATGTGATATGGCCAAAAGGATGTGATGTGATGCACTGTGATGTATGAGATTGATCATGTTCTTGTAATAGGATTCACGACTTGCATGTCGATGAGTATGACAACCAGCTGGAGCCATAGGAGTTGTCTTAGTTTATTGTATGACCTGCGTGTCAATCATAAACGCCATGTAATTACTTTACTTTATTTCTAAACTTTAGCCATAGTAGTAGAAGTAATAGTTGGCGAGACAAGTTCATGAAGAAACGATGATGGAGATCATTATGATGGAGATCATGGTGTCGTGCCGGTGAGATTGATGATCATTGTGCCCCGAAGATGGAGATCAAAGGAGCAAGATGATATTGGCCATATGATGTCACTATATTGATTGCATGTGATATTTATTATGTTTACATCTTATTTGCTTAGAACGACGGTAGTAAATAAGATGATCTCTCAAAATAAATTCATGAGATGTGTTCACCCTAAATTTCCACCGTTGCTAAGGATCGTCGTTCCGAAGCACCACGTGATGATCGGGTGTGATAGGTTCTTACGTTCGCATACAACGGGTGTAAGCCAGATTTACACATGCGGAACACTTAGGTTGACTTGACGAGCCTAGCATGTACAGACATGGCCTCGGAACATGGAAGACCGAAAGGTATAACATGAGTCGTATAGAAGATATGATCAACATGGAGATGTTCACCATGGATGACTAGTCCGTCTCATGTGATGATCGGACACGGGCTAGTTGACATGGATCATGTGTCACTTGGATTACTAGAGAGATGTCTAAGTGGGAGTTCATTCATAATTTGATTATGTGAACTTAATTATCATGAACTTAGTCTAAAAATTATCTGTACAATCTATATTGTAGATCCAATGGCCAACGTGAATGTCACCCTCAATTTCAACGTATTCCTAGAGAAAACCAAGATGAAAGATGATGGAAGCAACTATGCGGACTGGGTCCGTGGCTTGAGGATCATCCTCATAGTTTCCAAGAAATTGAATGTCCCCTATGCACCGCTACGTGAGGCACCCATTCTCCCAGTAGAGCAAGACGTTGCGAATGCTTGGCAATCTCGCTGCAATGATTACTGCCTTGTTCAGTGTGGCATGCTTTACAGTTTAGAACCGGGGCTCCAAAAGTGTTTTGAGCAACACGGAGGATATGAGATGTTCCAAGAGCTGAAACTGGTTTTCTAAGCTCATGCCTGGGTCGAGAGATATGACATCTCTGACAAGTTCTTTAGCTGTAAGATGGAGGAGAATAGTTCTGTCAGTGAGCACATCCTCAAGATGTCTGGGCTACACAACCGCTTGACTCAGCTGGGAGTTAATCTCCCGGATGACTCAGTCATTGACAGAATCCTCCAGTTGCTTCCACCTAGCTACAAGAGCTTTGTGATGAACTACATCATGAAGGGTATCGAGAAGTCCATTCCTGAGTTGTACTCGATGCTGAAATCAGCAGAGGTCGAGATCAAAAAGGAGCATCAAGTGTTGATGGTGAATAAGACCACTAGTTTCAAGAAAGGCAAGGGTAAGAAGAACTTCAAGATGGACGACAAAGCTGTTGCCGCGCCCGGTAAGAAAGTTGCCAGGAAGAAGAAGAACAAGAATGGTCCCAAGCATGAGAATGAGTGCTTCTATTGCAAGGGTACCGGTCACAGGAAGCGGAACTGCCCCAAGTACTTAGCGGATAAGAAGGACGACAACGTTAAAGCTATATGTGATATACTTTTCATTGATGTGTACTTAACCAGCGCTCGTAGTAGCTCCTGGGTATTTGATACCGGTGTAGTTGCTCACATTTGTAACTCCAATCAGGAGCTGCGGAATAAGCAGAGGCTGGCAAAGGACGAGGTGACGATGCGCGTCAGGAATGGTTCCAAGGTCGATGTGATCGCCGTCGGCACGTTACCTCTACATGTACCTTTGGTATTAGTTTTAAACATTAATAATTGTTATTTAGTACCAGCTTTGAGCATGAACATTGTATCTGGATCTCGCTTGATGCGAGATGGCTACTCATTTAAATCTGAGAATAATGGTTGTTCTATTTATATGAGAGAGATGTTTTATGGTCATGCCCCGCTGGTCAATGGTTTATTTTTGATGAATCTCGAACGTGATGTTACACATGTCCATAGTGTGAGTACCAAAAAGTGCAAGGTTGATAACGATAGTCCCACTTACATGTGGCACTGCCGCCTTGGTCATATTGGTGTCAAACGCATGAAGAAGCTCCTCCCCTCTCCCCTCTCTGGCCGGCGGCCAGATCCCATCTTGGGGTTTCCGCCACCCTAGGCTGGGAACCCTAGGGGCTGTGCCCTCTCCTCCCTTCCTCCTATATATAGTGTTGGGTTTTAGGGCTGCAACACATAGTTTTTCTTCCTCCCTCGGCGCAGCCCTGGCTCTCCGTCTCCTCGTTCTCCATAGTGCTTAGCGAAGCTCTACCGTAGTGCCACGCAGCTCCACCGTCACCATGCCGTCGTGCTGCCAGAGCTCTCCCTCAACCTCTCCTTCCTCCTTGTTGGATCACGGCATAGGAGACGTCACCGGGCTGCACGTGTGTTGAACGTGGAGGCACCGTTGTTCGGTGCTAAGATTGGAATCCACCACGATCTGAATCACTATGAGTACGACTCCACCAACCGCGTTCTTGTAACGCTTCCGCTTAGTGATCTTCAAAGGTATGAAGATGCAATCTCTCCCCTCTCATTGCTGGTTTCTCCATAGATAGATCTTGGTGACACGTAGGAATTTTTTAATATACTACTACGTCTCCCAACAGTGGCATCATGAGCTAGGTCTATGCGTAGAATCTATGCACGAGTAGAACACAAAGCAGTTGTGGGCGTCAATTTTGTTAATTTGCTTACCACTAGTAGTCTTATCTTGATTCGGCTGTATTGTGGGATGAAGCGGCCCGGACCAACTTTACACGTACGCTTAAATAAGACCGGTTCCACCGCCTGACATGCACTAGTTGCATAAGGTGGCTCGCGAGTGTGTGTCTTTCCCACCTTAGTCGGATTGGATTCGATGAAAAGGGTCCTTATGAAGGGTAAATAGCAATTGGCATATCACGTTGTGGTTTTGGCGTAGGTAAGAAACGTTCTTGCTAGAAGCCTATAGCAGCCACGTAAAACTTGCAACTACAAATTAGAGGACGTCTAACTTGTTTTTGCATCATATGCCTTGTGATGTGATATGGCCAAAAGGATGTGATGTGATGCACTGTGATGTATGAGATTGATCATGTTCTTGTAATAGGATTCACGACTTGCATGTCGATGAGTATGACAACCAACTGGAGCCATAGGAGTTGTCTTATTTTATTGTATGACCTGCGTGTCAATCATAAACGCCATGTAATTACTTTACTTTATTTCTAAATGTTAGCCATAGTAGTAGAAGTAATAGTTGGCGAGACAACTTCATGAAGACACGATGATGGAGATCACGATGATGGAGATCATGGTGTCGTGCCGGTGAGATTGATGATCATTGTGCCCCGAATATGGAGATCAAAGGAGCAAGATGATATTGGCCATATGATGTCACTATATTGATTGCATGTGATATTTATTATGTTTACATCTTATTTGCTTAGAACGACGGTAATAAATAAGATGATCTCTCAAAATAAATTCATGAGATGTGTTCACCCTAACTTTCCACCGTTGCTAAGGATCATCGTTCCGAAGCACCGTGTGATGATCGGGAGTGATAGGTTCTTACATTCGCATACAACGGGTGTAAGCCAGATTTACACATGCGGAACACTTAGGTTGACTTGACGAGCCTAGCATGTACAGACATGGCCTCGGAACACGGAAGACCGAAAGGTCGAACATGAGTCGTATAGAAGATATGATCAACATGGAGATGTTCACCATGGATGACTAGTCCGTCTCACGTGATGATCGGACACGGGCTAGTTGACATGGATCATGTGTCACTTGGATGACTAGAGAGATGTCTAAGTGGGAGTTCATTCATAATTTGATTATGTGAACTTAATTATCATGAACTTAGTCTAAAAATTATCTGTACAATCTATATTGTAGATCCAATGGCTAACGTGAATGTCACCCTCAATTTCAACGCGTTCCTAGAGAAAACCAAGCTGAAAGATGATTGATGTAACTATGCGGACTGGGTCCGTGGCTTGAGGATCATCCTCATAGTTTCCAAGAAATTGTATGTCCTTGATGCACCGCTAGGTGAGGCACCCATTCTCCCAGTAGAGCAAGACGTTGCGAACGCTTGGCAATCTCACTGCAATGATTACTCCCTTGTTCAATGTGGCATGCTTTACAGTTTAAAACCGGGGCTCCAAAAGCGTTTTGAGCAACACGGAGCTTATGAGATGTTCCAAGAGCTGAAACATGTTTTCCAAGCTCATGCCTGGGTCGAGAGGTATGACATCTCTGACAAGTTCTTTAGCTGTAAGATGGAGGAGAATAGTTCTGTCAATGAGCACATGCTCAAGATGTCTGGGCTACACAACCGCTTGACTCAGCTGGGAGTTAATATCCCGGATGACTCAGTCATTGATAGAATCAACCAGTCGCTTCCACCTAGCTACAAGAGCTTTGTGATGAACTACATCATGAAGGGTATCGAGAAGTCCATTCCTGAGTTGTACTCGATGCTGAAATCAGCAGAGGTCGAGATCAAAAAGGAGCATCAGGTGTTGATGGTGAATAAGACCACTAGTTTCAAGAAAGGCATGGTTAAGAAGAACTTCAAGATGGACGACAAAGCTGTTGCCACGCCCGGTAAGCAAGTTGCCAGGAAGAAGAAGAACAAGAATGGTCCCAAGCCTGAGACTGAGTGCTTCTATTGCGAGGGTACCGGTCACTGGAAGCGGAACTGCCCCATGTACTTAGCGGATAAGAAGGACGACAACGTTAAAGCTATATGTGATATACTTGTTATTGATGTGTACTTAACCAGCGCTCGTAGTAGCTCCTAGGTATTTGATACCGGTGCAGTTGCTCACATTTGTAACTCCAATCAGGAGCTGCGGAATAAGCTGAGGCTGGCAAAGGACGAGGTGACGATGTGCGTCAGGAATGGTTCCAAGGCCGATTTGATCGCCGTCGGCACGTTACCTCTACATGTACCTTTGGGATTAGTTTTAAACCTTAATAATTGTTATTTAGTACCATCTTTGAGCATGAACATTGTATCTGGATCTCGCTTGATGCGAGATGGCTACTCATTTAAATCTGAGAATAATGGTTGTTCTATTTATATGAGAGAGATGTTTTATGGTCATGCCCCGTTGGTCAATGGTTTATTTTTGATGAATCTCGAACGTGATGTTACACATGTCCATAGTGTGAGTACCAAAAGGTGTAAGGTTGATAACAATAGTCCCACTTACATGTGGCACTTCGCCTTGGTCATATTGGTGTCAAACGCATGAAGAAGCTCCTCCCCTCTCCCCTCTCTGGCCGGCGGCCAGATCCCATCTTGGGGTTGCCGCCACCCCTAGGCTGGGAACCCTAGGGGCTGTGCCCTCTCCTCCCCTCCTCCTATATATAGTGGTGGGTTTTAGGGCTGCAACACACAGTTTTTCTTCCTCTCTCAGCGCAGCCCTGCCTCTCCCTCTCCTCGTTCTCCGTAGTGCTTAGCGAAGCTCTGTCGGAGTGCCACGCAGCTCCACCGTCACCATGCCGTCATGCTGCTGGAGCTCTCCCTCAACCTCTCCTTCCTTCTTGCTGGATCAAGGCATAGGAGACGTCACCGGGCTGCACGTGTGTTAAACGTGGAGGCACTGTTGTTCGGTGCTAAGATCGGAATCCACCGCGATCTGAATCGCTGCGAGTACGACTCCACCAACCGCGTTCTTGTAGTGCTTCCGCTTAGCGATCTTCAAAGGTATGAAGATGCAATATCTCCCCTCTCGTTGCTGGTTTCTCCATAGATAGATCTTGGTGACACGTAGGAAATTTTTAATTTACTACTACGTCTCCCAACAGTGGCATCATGAGCTAGCTCTATGCATAGAATCTATGCACGAGTAGAACACAAAGCATTTGTAGGCGTCGATTTTTTTAATTTGCTTACCACTACTAGTCTTATCTTGATTCGGCGGTATTGTGGGATGAAGCGGCCCGGACCAACTTTACACGTACGCTTACGTGAGACCGGTTCCACCGCCTGACATGCACTAGTTGCATAAGGTGGCTCCCGAGTGTCTGTCTCTCCCACCTTAGTCGGATTGGATTCGATGAAAAGGGTCCTTATGAAGGGTAAATAGCAATTGGCATATCATGTTGTGGTTTTGGCGTAGGTAAGAAACGTTCTTGCTAGAAACCTATCGCAGCCACGTAAAACTTGCAACTACAAATTAGAGGATGTCTAACTTGTTTTTGCAGCATATGCCTTGTGATGTGATATGGCCAAAAGGATGTGATTTGATGCATTGTGATGTATGAGATTGATCATGTTCTTGTAATAGGATTCGCGACTTGCATGTCGATGAGTATGACAACTAGCTGGAGGCATAGGAGTTGTCTTATTTTATTGTATGACCTGCGTGTCAATCATAAACGCCATGTAATTACTTTACTTTATTGCTAAACATTAGGCATAGTAGTATAAGTAATAGTTGGCGAGACAACTTCATGAAGACACGATGATGGAGATCATGATGATGGAGATCATGGTGTCGTGCTGGTGAGAGTGATGATCATGGTGCCCCAAAGATGGAGATCAAAGGAGCAAGATGATATTGGCCATATCATGTCACTATATTGATTGCATGTGATGTGTATCATGTTTACATCTTATTTGAGATGTTCCAAGAGCTGAAACTGGTTTTCCAAGCTCATGCCCGGGTCGAGAGATATGACATCTCCGACAAGTTCTTTAGCTGTAAGATGGAGGAGGATAGTTCTGTCAGTGACCACATCCTCAAGATGTTTGGGGTACACAACCGCTTGACTCAGCTGGGAGTTAATCTCCCGGATGACTCGATCATTGACAGAATCCTCCTGTCGCTTCTGCCTAGCTACAAGAGCTTTGTGATGAACTACAACATGAAGGGTATGGAGAAGTCCATTCCTGAGTTGTACTCGATGCTGAAATATGACCGATGGTGGGCCCGGATTCCAACAAATGGCTTGAGGCCATGAAATCCGAGATAGGATCCATGTATGAGAACAAAGTATGGACTTTGGTGGACTTTCCTGATGATAAGCGAGCCATTGAAAATAAATGGATATTTAACAAAAAGACTGACGTAGACGGTAATGTGACTGCCTATAAGGCTCGGCTTGTCTCTAAGTGTTATCGACAAGTTCAAGGAGTTGACTATGATGATACTTTCTCACCCGTAGCGATGCTGAAGTCTGTCCGTATCATGTTAGCAATTGCCACATTTTATGATTATGAGATCTGGCAAATGGACGTCAAAAAGGCATTCCTTAATTGCTTCCTCAAGGAAGAACTGTATATGATGCGGCCGGACGGTTTTGTCGATCCTAAAGATGTTCTCCAGCGCTCCATCTATGGGCTGGTGGAAGCATCTCGGAGTTGGACCATTCGCTTTAATGAGGTGATTAAAGCGTTTGGGTTTGTACAGGTTTATGGAGAACCCTCTATTGACAAGAAAGTGAGTGGGAGCTCTGTAGCATTTCTTATATTATATGTGGATGACATGCTGATAATGGGAAATGATATAGAACTCTTGGAAAGTATAAAGGCCTACTTGAATAAGTGTTTTCCATTGAAGGACCTGTGAGAAGCTGCTTACATATTAGGTATTAATATCTATAGATAGATCGAGACGCCTCATAGGTCTTTCACAAAGCACATACCTTGAAAAGGTATTGAACAAGTTCAATATGGATCTATCCAAGAAGGGGTTCTTGCCTGTGTTACAGGGTGTGAGATTGAGTACGACTCAATGCCCGACCACGGTAAAGGATAGAGAAGATATGAGTGTCATCCCCTATGCTTCAGCCATAGGCTCTATTATGTATGCCATGCTGTGTACCAGACCTGTTGTGAACCTTGCCAAGAGTTTGGTAGGGAGGTACCAAAGTGATCCCGGAGCGGAACATTGGACAACGGTCAAGAATATCCTGAAGTAACTGAAAAGGACAAAGGATATGTTTCTCATATATGGAGGTGCCGAAGAGCTCGTCGTAAAGGGTTACGTCGAGCTAGCTTTGACACAGATCCGGACGACTCCAAGTCGCAAACTGGATACGTGTATATTTTGAACGGAGGGGCAGTCTACTGGTGCAGCAGCAAGCAAAGCGTCGTGGCGGCATCTACTTGTGAAGTGGAGTACATAGCTGCTTCGGAACCAGCGAAGGAGGGAGTCTAGATGAAGGAATTCATCACCGACCTAGGAGTGATTCCCAATGCGTCGGGCCCGATAATTCTAGTCTGTGACAACACTGGAGCTATTGCCCTTGCGAAGGAGCCCAGGATTCACAAGAAGACAAGACACATAAGGCGCCACTTCAACTCCATCCGTGTTTACATTCAGGAGGGAGAAATAGATATTTGTGAAGTACCTACGGATCTGAATGTCGCAGATCCGTTGACTAAACTTCACTCACGAGCAAAACATGATCAAAACCAGAATGCTATGGGTGTTCGATTAATCACAATGTAACTAGATTATTAACTCTAGTGCAAGTGGGAGACTATTGGAAATATGCCCTAGAGGCAATAATAAAATGGTTATTATTGTATTTCCTGGTTCGTGATAATTGTCTATTATTCATGCTACACTTGTGTTAACCGGAAACCGTGATACATGTGTGAATACATAAACCACAACATGTCCCTAGTGAGCCTCTAGTTGACTAGCTCTTTGATCAATAGATGGTCACGGTTTCATGACCATGGACATTGGATGTCGTTCATAACTGGATCACATCATTAGGATAATGATGTGAGGGACAAGACCCAATCCTAAGCATTGCACAAGATCGTGTAGTTCGTTTGCTAAAGATTTTCTAATGTCAAGTATCGATAACTTAGACCATGAGATTGTGCAACTCCCGGATACCGTAGGAATGCTTTGGGTGTGCCAAACATCACAACGTAACTGGGTGGCTATAAAGGTACACTACGGGTATCTCCGAAAGTGTCTATTGGCTTGGCACGAATCGAGACTGGGATTTGTCACTCCGTGTGACGGAGAGGTATCTCTCGGCCCACTCGGTAAGACATCATCATAATGAGCTGAATGTGACTAAGGAGTTAGCCATGGGATGATGTATTACGGAACAAGTAAAGAGACTTGCCAGTAACGAGATTGAACAAGGTATAGGGATACCGACAATCGAATCTCGGGCAAGTATCATACCGATAGACAAACGGAATTGAATACGGGATTGTTTGAATCCCCAACATCGTGGTTCATCCGATGACATCATCGTGGAGTATGTGGGAGTCAACATGGGCATCCAGATCCCGCTGTCGGTTATTGACCGTAGAGATGTCTCGGTCATGTCTATGTATCTCTCGAACTCGTAGGGTCTACACACTTAAGGTTCGATGACGCTAGGGTTATAAGGAAATAGTGTACATGGTTACGGAAGGTTGTTCGGAGTCCCGGATGACATCCCGCATATCACGAGGAGTCCCAGAATGGTTCGGAGACGAAGATTGATATGTAGGAAGTGAGGTTTTGGTTACCGGAAGAGTTTTGGGAATTACCAGTATTGTACCGGGACCACTGGAAGGGTTCTGCGGGTCCACCAAGTGGGGCCACCAGCCCTAGAGGTCTGCATGGGCAACAAGTGGGAGGAACCAGTCCCTAGGTGGGCTGGTGCTCTTAGAAATATGCCCTAGAGGCAATAATAAATTGTCATATTTCCTTGTTCATGATAATCGTTTATTATCAATGCTATAATTGTATTGATCGGAGCCTTAGATGCATGTGTGGATACATAGACAAAACCATGTCCCTAGTATGCCTCTAATAGACTAGCTCGTTGATCAAAAGATGGTTAAGGTTTCCTAGCCATGGACATGAGATGTCATTTGATAATAACGGGATCACATCATCAGGAGAATGATGTGATGGACAAGACCCAAACTACAAACGTAGCATATGATCGTGTCAGTTTATTGCTACCGTTTTCTGCATGTCAAGTATATGTTCCTATGACCATGAGATCATGCAACTCACGGACATCGGAGGAGTGACTTGTGTGTATCAAACATCGCACCGTAACTGGGTGACTATAAAGGTGCTCTATAGGTATCTCCGAGGGTGTTTGTTGAGTTGGCATGGATCAAGACTGGGATTTGTTACTCTGTGTGACGGAGAGGTATCTCAGGGCCCACTCGGTAATACAACATCACAATAAGACTTTCAAGCAATGTGACTAAGTGTTAGTTGCAAGATCTTGTATTACAGAACGAGTAAAGAGACTTGCCAGTAACGAGGTTGAACTAGGTATGGATATACCAATGATCGAATCTCGGGCAAGTAACATACCGAAGAACAAAGGGAACGTTATACGGGATTAACTGAATCCTTGACACGGAGGTTCGACCGATAAAGATCTTTGTAGAATATGTAGGAACGAATATGGTCATCCAGGTCCCGCTATTGGTTATTGGCCGTAGAGGTGTCTCGGTCATGTCTACATAGTTCTCGAACCCGCAGGGTCTGCACGCTTAAGGTTTGCTGACGTTTCAGTAGTATTGAGTTATGTATGGTGGTGAACAAAGTTCGTTCGGAGTCCCGGATGAGATCTCGGACATCACGAGGAGCTCCGTAATGGTCCGGAGGTAAAGATTCATATATAGGAAGTCCTGTTTTGGGCCGGAAAAGTTTCGGTCTCATCGGTAGTGTACCGAGAGTGCCGGTAGTGTACCGGGAGACCACCGGGAGGGTTATTTCGACCCAAGAGGCTTCATGGGCTGTGGAAGAGTAAATACCAGCCCTTAGTGGGCTGGTGGAAGTCCCACACAAGGCCCACGAGGTTTGAGAAGGAAAAAATCCAAAGGTGGAGAGGTGGAAAGAGTTTCCAAGTGGAAAGGAGGAATCCTACTCCTAATAGGACTGGAGTAGGACTCCTCCACCTCCAATTTCGGCCAGATCTTGAGGGTTTGAGGCTGCCTCCTCTCCTCCCTCCCTCCTATATATACTAGAGGATTTAGAGGGAAAAGCTAACCCTAATTGCCACGTGCTGCCCTCTTCTTCTCTAGATCGTAGTTTCTCCTCTAGATTGGTTTTGGCGGTGCTTAGGCGAAGCCCTACCGGAATTGCTCCACCACCATTGCCAGAGCACCGTCACGCAGCCAGTGAACTCTTCCTCCTCTCCACTTCCTCTTGCTGGATCAAGACGGTGGACATCGTCATCAAGCTGCACGTGTGCTGAACGTGGAGGTGCCATCCGTTCGGCGCTAGATCGGAAGGACCGTGATCAAGATCGCGAGACGGTTTGTAATGAGTTCACGGGATGGATCGTGATGAGATCGCGGGACGGATCGTGATGTGATCGCGGGACAGATCGTGATTGGATCGTGGGACGGATCGTGATGTGATCGCGGGACGCTCGGCAATTTGGATCGCGAAGATGTTCGACTACGCCAACCACGTTTCTTAATGCTTCCCGCTTAGCGATCTACAAGGGTATGTAGATCCACTCTACCTCTCGTATATGCTCATCACCATGGATACATCTTGCGTGTGCGTAGGAAATTTTTTGTTTCCCATGCAACGTTCCCCAACAGTGGCATCATGAGCTAGGTCTATGTGTAGATGAGATCTCGAGTAGAACACAAAGAGTTTGTGGGCGTTGATGCTTAGATTGCTTCCTCCCTTGGTCGGATTTCGGTTCAGCGGTATTGTGAGATGAAGCGGCATGGACCAACATTACTCGTATGCTTACGAGAGACCGGTTCCCTCAACCGCAACTTGTTGCATAGATGGCTTGCAGGTGCCAGTTTCTCTCACTTTAGTTGGATCGGATTCGACAAAGGCGGTCCTTGAGAAGGTTGAAAAGCAACTAGTGTATCACCGTTGTGGTTTTTGCGTAGGTGAGAATTGTTCTTGCTAGATACCCATAGCTGCCACGTAAAACATGCAACAACAATTAGAAGACGTCTAACTTGTTTTTGCAGGGTATGTTGTGATGTGATATGGCCAATTACATGATGTGATATATGTGATGTATGAGATGATCATGTGATGTATAGAATATAACGACTTGCATGCCGATGAGTATGGCAACCGGCAGGAGCCATACTTATTGTATGACCTGCGTGTCAATCATTAAGCGCTATGTAATGCTTTGCTTTATCGCTATGGTAGCAATAGTAGTAGAAGCATGTTGGGCGCGACAACCCCGATGGCGACACATTGATGGAGATCAAGATGATGGAGATCATGGTGTTGTGCCGGTGAAGATGGAGATCATGCCGGTGCTTTCTAGATGGAGATCAAGAGCACAAGTTCATGGCCATATCATGTCACTTATGATTTGCATGTGATGTTAATCCTTTTATGCACCTTGTTTTGCTTAGGACGACGGTAGCATTATAAGGTGACCCCTCACTTAATTTCAAAATAAATTGTGTTCTCCCCGAGTGTGCACCGTTGTGGAAGTTCGTCGTGTTGAGACACCACGTGATGATCGCGTTTGATAGACTCTACATTCACATACAACGGGTGCAAGCCAGTGTTGCACATGCAGAACACTCGGGTTAAACTTGACGAGCCTAGCATGTACAGACATGGCCTCGGAACACAAGAGACCGAAAGGTCAAACATGAGTCATATAGTAGATATGATCAACATGATGATGTTCACCATTGTAACCACCTCAACTCACATGATGATAGGACTTGAGTTGGTGAATTTGGATCATGTATCACTCGAATGACTGGAGGGATGTCAATTTGAGTGGGAGTTCTTAAGTAATATGATTAATTGAACTCATTATCATCAACATAGTCAGTAGTGTGTTTGCGAAATTATGTTGTAGATTAGTAGCTCATGTTGTAGCCCCCTTGAATTTTTATATGTTGCTAGAGAAATAGAGTTGAAAGATGATGGTAGCAATATTGCGGACTGGGTCCATGATCTAAGGATTGTCCTCATTGCTGCACAAAAGGCTTATGTCCTTTATGCACCGCTCGGTGGGCCAACCCCTCTAGCATCGTCTGTAGATGTTGTGAACATCTGACAGGCACATTCCGATGACTACTTGATAGTTTAGTGCGTCATGCATTACGACTTAGAATTGAGGCTCCGAAATGTTTTGAACGCCACGGAACATATGAGATGTTCTAAGAGATGAGATTGTGATCTCAAGATCGTGCCCATGTTGCGAGATATGAGATCTCCAACAAGATTCTTTGCCTGTAAGATGAAGGAGAATAGCTCAATCGTTGAGCATGTACTCAGATTTTCTGGGTACTACAATCGTTTGAATCGAGTGGGATTTGATCTTCCAGATAAGATAGTGATTGACATAGTTCTCCAGGTCACTGTCACTAAGATACTAGAACTTGGTGATGAACTATAAATTGCCAGGGATAGAAATATTGATCCCTGAACTGTTCACGATGTTTGACACCGCGAAGGTAGAAATCAAGAAGGAGCGTCAAGTGTTGATGGTTAGTCAAACCACTAGTTTCGAGAAGGGCAAGAGCAACGAGGGAAACTTCATGGATAGCAAGTCAGTTGTTGCTCCAGTGAAGCAACCCAAAGTTAAACTCAAACCCGAGACTAAGTGCTTCGATTATGAGGAGAGCGGTCGCTAAAGCGGAACAACCCTAGATACTTGGTAGATAAGAAGGCTGGCAACATCGACATAAGTATATTTGATATACGTGTAAATGATGTGTACCTTGTGAGTACTCCTAGTAGCACCTGGGTATTGGATACCGGTTCGGTTGCTAAATGTTAGTAACTCGAAATAAAATCTACAGAATAAATGGAGAACTAGCTAAGGGTGAGGTGACGATGTGTGTTAGAAATTTTTCCAAGGTTGATGTGATCAACATCGCACGCTCTCTCTACCATCAGGATTAGTGACAAACCTAAATAAATGTTATTTGGTGTTTTGCATTGAGCATGAACGTTATTAGATCGTGTTTATTGCAAAACGGTTATTCATTTAAGTTATAGAATAATGGTTATTCTGTTTACATGAATAGTACCTTCAATGGTCATGCACCCAGTGAGAATGGTTTGGTGAATCTTAATCGTGGTAATACACATGTTCATAACATTGATGCCAAAAGATACAAAGTTAATAATGATAATACCACATACTTGTGGCACTGCCGCTAAATGTCATATTGGTATAAAGCGCATGAAGAAACTCCATGCTGATGGATCTTTGGACTCATTCGATTTCGAATCGGTTGAGACATGCGAACCATGCCTCTTGGGCAAGATGACTAAAGGACCCCGTTGGATGGAGCGGGCAAGTGATTCATTGGAAATGATACATGTTGATGTATGCAATCCAATGAGTCTTGTAGCGTACAGTGGATATCGTTATTTTCTTACCTTCACTGATTATTTGAGTAGATAGAGTGTATATTTACTTAATGAAACACAAGTCTGAATCGTTTGAAATGTTCAAGCAAATTCAGAGTGAAGTTTAAGATCATCGTGACAAGATGATAAAAATGTCTGCGATATGATCGTGGAGGTGAATATCTGAGTTACGAGTTTGGCATACAACTTAAGACAATGTGAAAGTTGTTTCACAACTCATGCCACCTGGAACACCATAGTGTGATGGTGTGTCCGAACGTCATAGTCATGCTCTATTGGATATGGTGCGTGCTATGATGTCTCTTATCATTTTTCTACTATAATTTGGGGTTACGCATTAGAGACAACTACATTCACTTTAAATAGGGCACCATCTAAATCCTCTAAGATGACACCGCGTGAATTATGGTTTGATAGAAACCTAAGTTGTCATTTCTTAAGTTTTGGGGCTGCGACTCTTGTGTGGAAAATGTTTTCACCTAATGAGCTCGAACCCAAAACGAACAAATGCATCTTCATAGAATACCCTAAGAACAGTCGGGTATACCTTCTATCTCATATCCAAGTGCAAAGTGTTTGTTGCTAAAAATGGGTCCTTTCTTGAGAAAGAGTTTCTCTCGAAAGAATTGAGTGGGAGGAAGATAGAAATTGATGAGGTTGTTAAACCTTTGTTCAATAAGAGAGTAGCGAAGCACAGGAAGATGTTTCTGTGAAGCCTACATTAGTTGAAGAGGAAGTTAATGATGATGATCATGAAGCTTTAGGATCAAGTTACTATCAAACTTCGTAGGTCGACAAGGATGTGTACTGCTGTTGAGCGGTACGACAACCCTGTCTTGGAGGTCATGTTGTTGGACAACGATGAATCTACGAGCTATGGAGAAGCGATGATGGGCCCGGATTCCGGCAAATGATTGGAGGCCATGAAATCCTAGAAGGGATCCATGTATGAAAACCAAGTATAGACTATGGTAGACTTGCTCGTTGGACGGCAGGTCGTTGAGTACAAATGGATCTTTAAAATGAAGATAGACGATGATGGTAAATGTCACCATTTGTAAAGCTCGACTTGTTGCAAAATGTTTGTGACAAGTTCAAGGTGTTGACTGCGATGAGACTTTCTCACTCGTAGTGATGCTAAAGTCTGTTGGAATTATGTTAGCAGTTGCTACATTTTTCAATTATGAAAATCTGGCAGATGGATGTCAAAAACATTGTTTCCTTAACGGTTTACTTGAGGAAAGGTTGTATGTGATACAACCAGAAATTTTTGTCAATCCTAAGGATGCTAAAAGGTGTGGAAGCTTCAGTGATCCTTCTATGGACTGTAGCAAGGATCTCGGAGTTGGAATATACGCTTTGATGAGGTGATCAAAGTTTTGTAGTTTATACAAAGTTTACGAGAAACTTGTATTTTACAATAAAGTGAGTGGGAGCACTATAGAGTTTCTGGTAAGCATATGTGGTTGACATATTGTTGATCAGAAATGATGTAGAATTTATGGAAAGCATAAAAGGTTATTTGAAAAAGAGTTTTTCAAAGTAAGACCTAGATAAAACTACCTAATTATTGAGCATCAAGATCTATAGAGATAAATCAAAGATGCTTGATGAGACATTCAATGAGTACATGCCTTGACAAATTTTGAAATAGTTCAAAATGGATCAGTCGGAGAGAAGTGTTCTCGCATGGCTTGTAAGGTGTGAAGTTGAGTGATTCTCAAAGCTCGACCACGGCAGAAGAAAGAGAAATGACAAATGTCGTCCCCTATGCCTTAGCCATAGGCTCTGTGTAGTATGCCATGTTGTGTACCTCTCCTGTGTGTGCCTTGCCATGAGTCCTTCAAGGGGTACAAGAGTGATCCAGGAGTGGATCACTGGACAGCGGTCAAGATTATCCTTAGTAACTAAAAGGCTAAGGAGATGTTTCTCGATTATGGAGGTGATAACGAGTTCGTCGTAAAGAGTTACGTTGATGCAAGCTTTAAACACCAATCCAGATGACTCATAGTAGCAATCTGGATACGTATAGTGGAGCAGCCATTTGGACTAGTACCAAGTGGAGTGTGGTAGCAGTGTTTACAGTTAGACATAGAGATTTGCAAAGTACACACGGATCTGAATGTCGCAGACCCGTTGACTATAAGACCTCTCTCACATGCAAAGCATGATCGAGCCCCAGAAATCATTGGGTGTTAGATTCATAACAATGCGAATCACATGGTGATGAGAACTAGATTATTGACTCTAGTGCAAGTGGGAGACTGTTAGAAATATGCCCTAGAGGCAATAATAAATTAGTTATTGTCATATTTCCTTGTTCATGATAATCGTTTATTATCAATGCTATAATTGTATTGATCTGAGACTTAGATGCATGTGTGGATACATAGACAAAACCATATCCCTAGTATGCCTCTAATAGACTAGCTCGTTTATCAAAAGATGGTTAAGGTTTCCTAGCCATGGACATAAGATGTCATTTGATAACGGGATCACATCATTAGGAGAATGATGTGATGGACAAGACCCAAACTACAAATGTAGCATATGATCGTGTCAGTTTATTGCTACTGTTTTCTGCATGTCAAGTATATGTTCCTATGACCATGAGATCATGCAACTCACGGACATCGGAGAGGGCCTTGTGTGCATCAAACGTCGCAACATAACTGGGTGACTATAAAGGTGCTCTACAGGTATCTCCGAGGGTGTTTGTTGAGTTGGCATGGATCAAGACTGGGATTTGTTACTCCGTGTGACGGAGAGGTATCTCAGGGCCCACTCGATAATACAACATCACAATAAGCCTTGCAAGCAATGTGACTAAGTGTTAGTTGCGAGATCTTGCATTATGGAACGAGTAAATAGACTTGCCAGTAACGAGGTTGAACTAGGTATGGAGATACCGACGATCGAATCTCGGGCAAGTAACATACCGAAGAACAAAGGGAACGTTATACGGGATTAACTGAATCCTTGACACAGAGGTTCGACCGATCAAGATCTTCGTAGAATATGTAGGAACAAATATGGTCATCCAGGTCCCGCTATTGGTTATTGGCCATAGAGGTGTCTCGATCATGTCTACATAGTTCTCGAACCCGTAGGATCTGCACGCTTAAGGTTTCGTGACGTTTCGGTAGTATAGAGTTATGTATGGTTGTGATCGAAGTTCGTTTGGAGTCCCGGATGAGATCCTGGACATCACGAGGAGCTCCGGAATGGTCCGGAGGTAAAGATTCATATATAGGAAGTCCTGTTTTGGTCGCCGAAAAAGTTTCGGGCTCATCGATAGTGTACCGGGAGTGCCGGTAGTGTACCGCGAGACCACCGGGAGGGTTATTTCGAAACAAGAGGCTTCATGGGTTGTGGAAGAGTAAATACCAGCCCTTAGTGGGCTGGTGGAAGTCCCACACAAGGCCCATGAGGTTTGAGAAGGAAAAAATCCAAAGGTGGAGAGGTGGAATGAGTTTCCAAGTGGAAAGGAGGAATCCTACTCCTAATAGGATTGGAGTAGGACTCCTCCACCTCCAATTTTGGCCAGATCTTGAGGGTTTGAGGCTGCCTCCTCTCCTCCCTCCCTCCTATATATACTAGAGGATTTAGAGGGAAAATCTAACCCTAATTGCCACGTGCTGCCCTCTTCTTCTCTAGATTGTAGTTTCTCCTCTAGATTGGTTTTGGCGGTGCTTAGGCGAAGCCCTGTTGGAATTGCTCCCCCGCCATTGCCGGAGCGCCGTCATGCAGCTAGTGAACTCTTCCTCCTCTCCACTTCCTCTTGCTGGATCAAGACGGTGGACATCGTCATCAAGCTGCACGTGTGATGAACGCGGAGGTGCCGTCCGATCGACGCTAGATCGGAAGGACCGTGATCAAGATCGCGAGACGGTTCGTGATGAGTTAACGGGACGGATCGTGATGAGATCGCGGGATGGATCATGATGAGATCGCATGACAGATTGTTATTGGATCGCGGGACGGATCGTGTGATCGCGGGACTCTCGGCGATTTGGATCGCGAAGATGTTCGACTACGCCAACCGCGTTTCTTAACGCTTCCCGCTTAGCGATCTACAAGGGTATGTAGATCCACTCTCCCGCTCGTAGATGCTCATCACCATGGATAGATCTTGCGTGTGCGTAGGAAATTTTTTGTTTCCCATGCAAAGTTCCCCAACAGGTGCGCCCCACAAAAGGGGCCCAAGGCACAGCAAGAGGTGGAGGGGGACAAACCCTAGGGCAGATGGGCCCTAAGGCCCACCCTAGGGCAGCCGCACCCCTCTCCCTCTTGGCTGCCGGCTAGATGGGATCTGGAGGCTGCCGCCAGCCCCTAGGGTGGGAAACCTAGGGATCAGCCCTCCCTCCCCCTCCTCCTATATATAGTGGAGGCATTGGGGGCTGCCAGAAAAACACAGCTCTCTCCCTCTCTGGCGCATCCCTACCTCTCCCTCTCCTCGTTCGCCGAAGTACCATGTAGCTCCACCATCATCACGCCTTCGTGCTGCCGGAGCTCTCCCTCGACCTCTCCTTCCTCCTTGCTGGATCAAGGCGTAGGAGACATCACCGGGCTGCACGTGTGTTGAACGCGGAGGCACCGTTGTTCAGTGCTAAGATCGGAGTCCACCACGATCTGAATCGCTACGAGTACGACTCCCCCAACCGTGTTCTTGTAACGCTTCCGCTTAGCGATCTTCAAAGGTATGAAGATGCAATCTCTCCCCTCTCTTTGCTGGTTTCTCCATAGATAGATCTTGGTGTCACGTAGGAAATTTTTTCATTTACTACTACATCTCCCAACATTAAGATCTATAGAGATAGATCGAGACGCCTCATAGGTCTTTCACAAAGCACATACCTTGACAAGATATTGAAGAAGTTCAATATGGATCCGTCCAAGAAGGGTTCGTGCCTGTATTACAGGGTGTGAGATTGAGTATGACTCAATGCCCGACCACGATAAAGGATAGAGAAGAGATGAGTGTCATCCCCTATGCTTCAGCCATAGGCTCTATTATGTATGCCATGCTGTGTAGCAGACCTGATGTGAACATTGCCATAATTTTGGTAGGGAGGTACCAAAGTGATCCCGGAGCGAAACACTGGACAATGGTCAAGAATATCATGATGTACCTGAATAGGACGAAGGACATGATTCTCATATATGGAGGTGTCGAAGAGCTCGTCGTAAAGGGTTACGTCGATGCTAGCTTCGACACAGATCCGGACAACTCCAAGTCGCAAACCGGATACGTGTATATTTTGAACGGAGGGGCAGTCAGCTGGTGTAGCAGCAAGAAAAGCATCGTGGTGGCATCTACATGTGAAGCGGAGTACATAGCTACTTCGGAAGCAGCGAAGGAAGGAGTCTGGATGAAGGAGTTCATCACCGACCTAGGAGTAATTCCCAATGTGTCGGGCCCGATGACTCTATTCTGTGACAACACTGGAGCTATTGCCCTTGCGAAGAAGCCTAGGTTTCACAAGAAGACAAGACACATCAAGTGCCGCTTCAAATCCATCCGTGATTACATTCAGGAGGGAGATATAGATATTTGTAAAGTGCGTATAGATCGCAATGTCGCAGATCCGTTGACTAAACCTCTCTCACGAGTAAAACATGATCAACACCAGAATGCTATGGGTGTTTGATTCATCACAATGTAACTAGATTTTTGACTGTTGGAAATATTCCCTAGAGGCAATAATAAAATGGTTATTATTGTATTTCCTAGTTCATGATAATTGTCTATTATTCATGCTATAATTGTGTTAACCGAAAACCGTAATACATGTGTAAATACATAGACCACAACATGTGCCTAGTGAGCCTCTAGTTGGCTAGCTCGTTGATCAATAGATGGTCACGGTTTCATGATCATGGACATTGGATGTCGTTGATAACAGGATCACATCATTAGGAGAATGATGTGATGGACAAGACCCACTCCTAAGCATAGCACAAGATCAAGTAGTTCGTCTGCTAAAGCTTTTCAATGTCAAGTATCATTTCCTTAGACCATGAGATTCTGCAACTCCCGGATACCGTAGGAATACTTTGGGTGTGCCAAATGTCACAACGTAACTGGGTGGCTATAAAGGTACACTACGGGTATCTCCGAAAATGTCTGTTGGGTTGGCACGAATCGAGACTGGGATTTGTCACTCCGTGTGACGGAGAGGTATCTCTGGGCCCACTCAGTAAGACATCATCATAATGAGCTCAATGTGACTAAGGATATAGCCACGGGATGATGTATTACGGAATGAGTAAAGATACTTGCTGGTAACGAGATTGAACAAGGTCTAGAGATACCGACGATCGAATCTCGGGCAAGTATCATACCAATAGACAAAGGGAAATGAATACGGGATTGATTGAATCCCCGACATCGTGGTTCATCCGATGAGATGATTGTGGAGTACGTGGGAGCCAATATGGGTATCCAGATCCCATTGTTGGTTATTAACCGGAGAGGTGTCTCGATCATGTCTACGTGTCTCCCGAACCCGTAGGGTCTACACACTTAAGGTTCGGTGACGCTAGGGTTATAGGGAAATAGTGTACGTGGTTACCGAAGGTTGTTTGGAGTCCCGGATGAGATCCCGAACGTCACGAGGAGTCCCGGAATGGTCCGGAGACGAAGATTGATATATAGGCAGTGAGGTTTTGGTTACCGGAAGTGTTTCGGGCGTCACGGGTAGTGTATCGGGACCACCGGAAAGGTTCCGGGGGTCCACCAAGTGGGGCCACCAGCCCCAGAGGGCTGCATGGACCACAAGTGGGAGGAACCAGACCCTAGGTGGGCTGGTGTGCCCCCCACAAGGGGCACAAGGCGCAGCAAGAGGAGGAGGGGGGCAAACCCTAGGGCATATGGGCCCTAGGCCCATCAAGGGCGCCGCCCCTCCCATCTCCCCTCTCTGGCCGGCGGTCAGATCCCATCTTGAGGATGCCGCCATGCCTAGGGTGGGAACCCTAGGGCCTCTGCCCTCTCTGTTGGAAATATGCCCTAGAGGCAATAATAAAATGGTTATTATTGTATTTCCTGGTTCATGATAATTGTCTATTGTTCATGCTATAATTGTGTTAACCGGAAACCGTAATACATGTGTGAATACATAGACCACAACGTGTCCCTAGTGAGCCTCTAGTTGGCTAGCTCGTTGATCAATAGATGGTCTCGGTTTCATGACCATGGACATTGGATGTCGTTGATAACGGGATCACATCATTAGGAGAATGATGTGATGGACAAGACCCAATCCTAAGCATAGCACAAGATCGTGTAGTTCGTTTGCTAAAGCTTTTCAATGTCAAGTGTCATTTCCTTAGACCATGAGATTGTGTAACTCCCGGATACCGTAGGAATGCTTTGGGTGTGCCAAACGTCACAACGTAACTGGGTGGCTATAAAGGTACGCTACGGGTATCTCCGAAAGTGTCTGTTGGGTTGACACGAATCGAGACTGGGATTTGTCACTCCGTGTGACGGAGAGGTATCTCTGGGCCCACTCGGTAAGACATCATCATTATGAGCTCAATGTGACTAAGGAGTTAGTCACGGGATGATGTATTACGGAACGAGTAAAGAGACTTGCCGGTAACGAGATTGAACAAGGTATGGGGATACCGACGATCGAATCTCGGGCAAGTACCATACCGATAGACAAAGGGAATTGTATACGGGATTGATTGAATCCCTGACATCGTGGTTCATCCGATGAGATCATTGTGGAGTACGTGGGAGCAAACATGGGTATCCAGATCCCGCTGTTGGTTATTGGCCGGAGAGGTGTCTCGGTCATGTCTACGTGTCTCCCGAACCCGTAGGGTCTACACACTTAAGGTTCGATGACGCTAGGGTTATAGGGAAAAGGTATACGTGATTACCGAAGGTTGTTCGGAGTCCCGGATGAGATCCCGGACGTCACGAGGAGCTCCGGAATGGTCCGGAGGTAAAGATTGATATATAGGAAGTCCAGTTTTGGTCACCGGAAAGTTTTCGGGCTCATCGGTATTGTACCGGGAGTGCCGGGAGGGTGCCGGAGGACCCCCGGGAGGGGTGTGACGACCAGAGGACTTAGTGGGCCTTTAGAGGAGGTGTGCCAGCCCATATTGGGCCAGCCAAGACCTCCTAGAAGGGCCCATGCGGCTGGGATCTAGAGATAAGGGCAAAAGGGGTTTGAAAGGAGGAGATCCACCTCCCTTGTGGGAGGTGGACTCCTCCCCCACTTCTGCCGAACCTCTCCTCCTTGGAGGAGGGGCCAAGCCAGCCCTCCCTCTCCCTCCTACTATATATACTTGAGTTTTTGGCCCTTTGAGAACAGGATTTGATCTCTCTCTCTCACGACGAAGCCCTACCTCTCTTCTTCCTCCTCCGCAGCGCTTAGGCGAAGCCCTGTCGGAATACCTTGCTACTCCACCACCACCACGCCGTCGTGCTGCTGTTGGAGCCCTTCCCCAACCTCTCCTTCCTCCTTTCTGGATCAAGGTGTTGGAGACGTCACCGGGCTGCACGTGTGTTGAACGCGGAGGTGCCGTCCGTTCGGCACTTGATCGGATCTACCGCGATCTGAATCGCTGCGAGTACGACTCCATCAACCGCGTTCTTGTAACGCTTCCGCTTAGCGATCTTCAAAGGTATGAAGATGCAATCTCTCCCCTCTCGTTGCTGGTTTCTCCATAGATAGATCTTGGTGACACGTAGGAAAATTTTGATTTACTACTACGTCTCCCAACAGTGGCATCATGAGCTAGGTCTATGCGTAGAATCTATGCACGAGTAGAACACAAAGCAGTTGTGGGCGTCGATTTTGTTAATATGCTTGCCGTTACTAGTCTTATCTTGATTCGACGGTATTGTGGGATGAAGCGGCCCGGACCAACCTTACACGTACGCTTACGTGAGACCGGTTCCACCGCCTGACATCCACTAGTTGCATAAGGTGGCTAGCGGGTGTCTGTCTCTCCCACCTTAGTCGGATTGGATTCGATGAAAAGGGTCCTTATGAAGGGTAAATAGCAATTGGCATATCACGTTGTGGTTTTGACGTAGGTAAGAAACGTTCTTGCTAGAAACCTATAGCAACCACGTAAAAACTTGCAACTACAAATTAGAGAACGTCTAACTTGTTTTTGCAGCATATGCCGTGTGATGTGATATGGCCAAAAGGATGTGATGTGATGCATTGTGATGTATGAGATTGATCATGTTCTTGTAATAGGGTTCACGACTTGCATGTCGATGACTATGACAACCGGCAGGAGCCATAGGAGTTGTCTTATTTATTGTATGACCTGCG
The DNA here is from genome assembly GCA_022496015.1 of Hordeum marinum. Classification (NCBI taxonomy): domain Eukaryota; kingdom Viridiplantae; phylum Streptophyta; class Magnoliopsida; order Poales; family Poaceae; genus Hordeum; species Hordeum marinum. The sequence continues at coordinate 31,372,846 of CM039676.1, forward strand.
AGTCAATCACAAACGCCATGTAATTACTTTACTTTATTGCTAAGCGTTAGCCATAGCAGTAGAAGTAATAGTTGGCGAGACAACCTCATGAAGACACAATGATGGAGATCATGATGATGGAGATCATGGTGTCATGCCGGTGACAATGATGATCATGGTGCCCCGAAGATGGAGATCATAGGAGCAAGATGATATTGGCCATATCATGTCACTATATTGATTGCATGTGATGTTTATCATGTTTACATCTTATTTGCTTAAAACGACGGTAGTAAATAAGATGATCTCTCAATAAAATTTCAAGAGAAGTGTTCACCCTAACTGTGCACCGTTGCTAAGGATCGTTGTTCCGAAGCACCACGTGATGATCGGGTGTGATAGGTTCTAACGTTCGCATACAACGGGTGTAAGCCAGATTTACACACGCGAAACACTTAGGTTGACTTGACGAGCCTAGCATGTACAGACATGGCCTCGGAACACGGAAGACCGAAAGGTCGAACATGAGTCGTATAGAAGATACGATCAACATGGAGATGTTCACCATGGATGACTAGTCCGTCTCACGTGATGATCGGACACGGGCTAGTTGACATGGATCATGTGTCACTTAGATGACTAGAGAGATGTCTATCTGAGTGGGAGTTCATTGAATAATTTGATTATGTGAACTCGATTATCATGAACTTAGTCTAAAATTGCCATTAATATCTATATTGTAGATCCAATGGCCAACGCAAATGTCAACCTCAATTTCAACGCGTTCCTAGAGAAAACCAAGCTGAAAGATGATGGAAGCAACTATACGGACTGGGTCCGTGGCTTGAGGATCATCCTCATAGCTTCCAAGAGATGGTATGTCCTTGATGCACCGCTAGGTGACCCACCCATTCTCCCAGCGGACCAAGACGTTACGAACGCTTGGCAGTCACGCTGCGATGATTACTCCCTTGTTCAGTGCGGCATGCTTTACAGTTTAGAATCGGGGCTCCAAAAGCGTTTTGAGCAACACGGAGCATATGAGATGTTCCAAGAGCTGAAACTGGTTTTCCAAGCTCATGCCCGAGTCGAGAGATATGACATCTCTGACAAGTTCTTCAGCTGTAAGATGGAGGAGAACAGTTCTGTTAGTGAGCACATCCTCAAGATGTCTGGGCTTCACAACCGCTTGACTCAGCTGGGAGTTAATCTCCCGGATGACTCAGTCATTGACAGAATCCTCCAGTCGCTTCCACCTAGCTACAAAAGCTTTGTGATGAACTACAACATGCAGGGGATGGAGAAGTCCATTCCTGAGTTGTACTCGATGCTGAAATCAGCAGAGGTCGAGATCAGAAAGGAGCATCAAGTGTTGATGGTAAACAAGACCACTAGTTTCAAGAAAGGCAAGGGTAAGAAGAACTTTAAGAAGGACGGCAAAGCTGTTGCCGCGCCCGGTAAGCAAGTTGCCGGGAAGAAGAAGAACAAGAATGGACCCAAGCCTGAGACTGAGTGTTTCTATTAGGGTACCGGTCACTGGAAGCGGAACTGCCCCAAGTACTTAGCGGATAAGAAGGTCGGCAACGTTAAAGGTATATGTGATATACTTGTTATTGATGTGTACCTAACTAGCGCTCGTAGTAGCTCCTGGGTATTTGATACCGGTGCAGTTGCTCACATTTGTAACTCCAAGCAGGAGCTGCGGAATAAGCGAAGGTTGGCAAAGGACGAGGTGACGATGCGCGTCGGGAATGGTTCCAAGGTCGATGTGATCGCCGTCGGCACGCTACCTCTACATCTACCTTCGGGATTAGTTTTAAACCTTAATAATTGTTATTTAGTACCAGCTTTGAGCATGAACATTGTATCTGGATCTCGCTTGATACGAGATGGCTACTCTTTTAAATCCGAGAATAATGGTTGTTCTATTTATATGAGAGAAATGTTCTATGCTCATGCCCCGCTGGTCAATGGTTTATTTCTGATGAATCTCGAACGTGATGTTACACATGTCCATAGTGTGAGTACCAAAAGTGTAAAGTTGATAACGATAGTCCCACTTACATGTGGCACTGCCGTCTTGGCCATATTGGTGTCAAACGCATGAAGAAGCTCCATGCTGATGGACTTTTGGAGTCACTTGATTTCGAATCATTTGACACATGCGAACCATGCCTCATGGGCAAGATGACCAAAACTCCGTTCTCCGGAACAATGGAGCGAGCAACTGACTTGTTGGAGATAATACATACCGATGTATGCGGTCCAATGAGTGTCGAGGCTCGCGGTGGCTACCGTTATGTTCTCACCCTCACGGATGACTTGAGCAGATATGGGTATGTCTACTTAATGAAACACAAGTCTGAAACCTTTGAAAGGTTCAAGGAATTTCAGAGTGAGGTCGAGAATCAACGTGACAGGAAAATAAAATGCCTACGATCTGATCGTGGCGGAGAATATTTAAGTCACGAGTTTGACACGCACCTTAGGAAATGTGGAATTGTTTCACAGCTCACGCCGCCAGGCACACCTCAGCGAAATGGTGTGTCTGAACGTCGTAATCGCACTCTATTGGATATGGTGCGATCTATGATGTCTCTTACCGACTTACCGCTATCATTTTGGGGATATGCATTAGAGACTGCCGCGTTCACTTTAAATAGGGCACCGTCTAAATCCGTTGAGACGACACCGTATGAATTATGGTTTGGAAAGAAACCTAAGCTGTCGTTTCTAAAAGTTTGGGGTTGCGATGCTTATGTGAAGAAACTTCAACCTGAGAAGCTCGAACCCAAAGCGGAAAAGTGCGTCTTCATAGGATATCCCAAAGAGACTATTGGGTATACCTTCTACCTACGATCCGAAGGCAAAGTCTTTGTTGCCAAGAATGGATCCTTTCTCGAGAAAGAGTTTCTCTCGAAAGAAGTAAGTGGGAGGAAAATAGAACTTGATGAGGTAATTGTACCTCCACTCGAACCGGGGAGTAGCGCAGCACAGGAAGTTGTTTCTGTGGAGCCTACACCAGCTAGAGAGGAAGTTAATGATGGTGATCATGAAACATCAGATCAAGTTGCTTCTCGAAGGTCCACTAGGACACGTTCCGCACCAGAGTGGTACGGTAATCCTGTCCTAGAGATCATGTTGTTGGACAACGGTGAACCTTCGAACTATGAAGAAGCGATGGCGGGCCCGAATTCCGACAAATGGCTTGAGGCCATGAAATCCGAGATAGGATCCATGTATGAGAACAAAGTATGGACTTTGGTGGACTTGCTTGATGATAAGCGAGCCATTGAAAATAAATGGATCTTTAAGAAGAAGACTGACGCAGACGGTAATGTGACCGCCTATAAAGCTCGGCTTGTCGCTAAGGGTTATCGACAAGTTCAAGGAGTTGACTACGATGAGACATTCTCACCCGTAGCGATGCTAAAGTCTGTCCGAATCATGTTAGCAGTTGCCGCATTTTATGATTATGAGATCTGGCAAATGGACGTCAAAACGGCATTCCTTAATGGCTTCCTCAAGGAAGAACTGTATATGATGCAGCCGGAAGGTTTTGTCGATCCTAAAGATGCTAACAAGGTATGCAAGCTCCAGCGCTCCATCTATGGGCTGGTGCAAGCATCTCGGAGTTGGAACATTCGCTTTAATGAGGTGATTAAAGCGTTTGGGTTTGTACAGGTTTATGGAGAACCCTGTATTTACAAGAAAGTGAGTGGGAGCTCTATAGCATTTCTTATACTGTATGTGGATGACATGCTGATAATGGGAAATAATATAGAACTCTTGGAAAGTATCAAGGCCTACTTGAATAAGTGTTTTTCAATGAAGGACCTTGGAGAAGCTGCTTACATATTAGGTATTAAGATCTATAGAGATAGATCAAAACGCCTCATTGGTCTTTCACAAAGCACATACCTTGAAAAGATATTGAAGAAGTTCAATATGGATAAGTCCAAGAAGGGGTTCTTGCCTGTGTTGCAAGGTGTGAGATTGAGTACGACTCAATGCCCGACCACGGCAAAGGATAGAGAAGAGATGAGTACCATCCCCTATGCTTCAGCCATAGGCTCTATCATGTATGCCATGCTGTGTACCAGACCTGATGTGAACCTTGCCATAAGTTTGGTAGGGAGGTACCAAAGTGATCCCGGAGCGGAACACCGGACAGCGGTCAAGAATATCCTGAAGTACCTGAAAAGGACAAAGGACATGTTTCTCGTTTATGGAGGTGCCGAAGAGCTCGTCGTAAAGGGTTACGTCGATGCTAGCTTCGACACAGATCCGGACGACTCCAAGTCGCAAACCGGATACGTGTATATTTTGAATGGAGGGGCAGTGAGCTGGAGCAGCAGCAAGCAAAGCGTCGTGGCAGCATCTACATGTGAAGCGGAGTACATAGCTGCTTCGGAAGCAGCAAAGGAGGGAGTCTGGATGAAGGAGTTCATCACCGACCTAGGAGTGATTCCGAATACGTCGGGCCCGATGACTCTACTCTGTGACAACACTGGAGCTATTGCCCTTGCGAAGGAGCCCAGGTTTCACAAGAAGACAAGACACATCAAGCGCCGCTTCAACTCCATCCGTGATTACATTCAGGAGGGAGACATAGATATTTGTAAAGTGCATACGGATCTGAATGTCGCAGATCCATTGACTAAACCTCTCTCACGAGCAAAACATGATCAACACCAGAATGCTATGGGTGTTCGATTCATCACAATGTAACTAGATTATTGACTCTAGTGCAAGTGGGAGACTGTTGGAAATATGCCCTAGAGGCAATAATAAAATGGTTATTATTGTATTTCCTGGTTCATGATAATTGTCTATTGTTCATGCTATAATTGTGTTAACCGGAAACCGTAATACATGTGTGAATACATAGACCACAACGTGTCCCTAGTGAGCCTCTAGTTGGCTAGCTCGTTGATCAATAGATGGTATCGGTTTCATGACCATGGACATTGGATGTCGTTGATAACGGGATCACATCATTAGGAGAATGATGTGATGGACAAGACCCAATCCTAAGCATAGCACAAGATCATGTAGTTCGTTTGCTAAAGCTTTTCAATGTCAAGTGTCATTTCCTTAGACCATGAGATTGTGTAACTCCCGGATACCGTAGGAATGCTTTGGGTGTGCCAAACGTCACAACGTAACTGGGTGGCTATAAAGGTACGCTACGGGTATCTCCGAAAGTGTCTGTTGGGTTGACACGAATCGAGACTGGGATTTGTCACTCCGTGTGACGGAGAGGTATCTCTGGGCCCACTCGGTAAGACATCATCATTATGAGCTCAATGTGACTAAGGAGTTAGTCACGGGATGATGTATTACGGAACGAGTAAAGAGACTTGCCGGTAACGAGATTGAACAAGGTATGGGGATACCGACGATCGAATCTCGGGCAAGTACCATACCGATAGACAAAGGGAATTGTATACGGGATTGATTGAATCCCTGACATCGTGGTTCATCCGATGAGATCATCGTGGAGTACGTGGGAGACAACATGGGTATCCAGATCCCGCTGTTGGTTATTGGCCGGAGAGGTGTCTCGGTCATGTCTACGTGTCTCCCGAACCCGTAGGGTCTACACACTTAAGGTTCGATGACGCTAGGGTTATAGGGAAAAGGTATACGTGATTACCGAAGGTTGTTCGGAGTCCCGGATGAGTTCCCGGAGGTCACGAGGAGCTCCAGAATGGTCCGGAGGTAAAGATTGATATATAGGAAGTCCAGTTTTGGTCACCGGAAAGTTTTCGGGCTCATCGGTATTGTACCGGGAGTGCCGGGAGGGTGCCGGAGGACCCCCGGGAGGGGTGTGACGACCAGAGGACTTAGTGGGCCTTTAGAGGAGGTGTGCCAGCCCATATTGGGCCAGCCAAGACCTCCTAGAAGGGCCCATGCGGCTGGGATCTAGAGATAAGGGCAAAAGGGGTTTGAAAGGAGGAGATCCACCTCCCTTGTGGGAGGTGGACTCCTCCCCCACTTCGGCCGAACCTCTCCTCCTTGGAGGAGGGGCCAAGCCAGCCCTCCCTCTCCCTCCTACTATATATACTTGAGGTTTTGGCCCTTTGAGAACAGGATTTGATCTCTCTCTCTCACGACGAAGCCCTACCTCTCTTCTTCCTCCTCCGCAGCGCTTAGGCGAAGCCCTGTCGGAATACCTTGCTACTCCACCACCACCACGCCGTCGTGCTGCTGTTGGAGCCCTTCCCCAACCTCTCCTTCCTCCTTGCTGGATCAAGGTGTTGGAGACGTCACCGGGCTGCACGTGTGTTGAACGCGGAGGTGCCGTCCGTTCGGCACTTGATCGGATCTACCGCGATCTGAATCGCTGCGAGTACGACTCCATCAACCGCGTTCTTGTAACGCTTCCGCTTAGCGATCTTCAAAGGTATGAAGATGCAATCTCTCCCCTCTCGTTGCTGGTTTCTCCATAGATAGATCTTGGTGACACGTAGGAAAATTTTGATTTACTAGTACGTCTCCCAACACTCTCCTCCCCTCCTCCTATATATAGTCGTGGGTTTAAGGGCTGCAACACATGGTTTTTCTTCCTCTCTCGGCGCAACCCTGCCTCTCCCTCTCCTTGTTCTCTGTAGTGCTTAGCGAAGCTCTGCCAGAGTGCCACGCAGCTCCACCGTCACCATGCCGTCGTTCTGCCGGAGCTCTCCCTCAACCTCTCCTTCCTCCTTGCTGGATCAAGGCGTAGGAGACGTCATCGTGCTGCACGTGTGTTGAACGCGGAGGCACCGTTGTTCGGTGCTAAGATTGGAATCCACCGCAATCTGAATCGCTGCGAGTACGACTCCACCAACCGCGTTCTTCTAAAGATTCCGCTTAGCAATCTTCAAAGGTATGAAGATGCAATCGCTCCCCTCTCATTGCTGGTTTCTCAATAGATAGATCTTGGTGACACGTAGGAATTTTTTTGATTTACTACTACGTCTCACAACACCATGATCATCATTGTCACCGGCACGACACCATGATCTCCATCATCATGATCTCCATCATCGTGTCTTCATGAAGTTGTCTCGCCAACTATTAGTACTACTATGGATAACGTTTAGCAATAAAGTAAAGTAATTATATGGAGATTTGATTGACACGCAGGTCATACAATAAATTAAGACAACTCCTATGGCTCTTACCGGTTGTCATACTCATCGACATGCAAGTCGTGAATCCTATTACATGAACATGATCAATATCATACATCACAATGCATCACATCATATTCTCTGGCCATATCACATCACAGGGCACATGCTGCAAAAACAAGTTAGACGTCCTCTAATTTGTTTTTGGAAGTTTTACGTGGCTGCTATAGGTTTCTAGCAAGAACGTTTATTACCTACGCCAAAACCACAACGTGAAATGCCAATTGCTATTTACCCTTCATAAGGACCCTTTTCATTGAATCCGATCCGACAAGAGTGGGCGAGACAGACACCCGCTAGCCACCTTATGCAACAAGTGCATGTCAAGCGGTGGAACCGGTCTGACATAAGCGTACGTGTAAAGCTGGGAGTTAATCTTCCGGATGACTCGGTAATTTACAGAATCCTCCAGTCGCTTCCACCTATCTACAAGAGCTTTGTGATGAACTACAACATGCAAGGTATGGATAAGTCCATTCCTAAGTTGTACTCGATGCTGAAATCAGTGGAGGTCGAGATCAAAAAGGAGCATCAAGTGTTGATGGTCAATAAGACCACTAGTTTTAAGAAAGGCAAGGGTAAGAAGAGGTTCAAGAAGGACGGCAAAGCAATTGCCGCGCCTGGTAAGCAAGTTGCCAGGAAGAAGAAGAACAAGAATGGACCCAATCCTGAGACTAAGTGTTTTTACTGCAAAGGTACCGGTCACTGGAAGCGGAACTGCCCCAAGTACTTAGCAGATAAGAAGGCCGACAACGTTAAAGGTATATGTGATATACTTGTTATTGTTGTGTACCTTACCAGTGCTGGTAGTAGCTCCTGGGTATTTGATACCAGTGCAGTTGCTCACGTTTCTAACTCCAAGCGGGAGCTGCGGAATAAGCGGAGACTAGCAAAGGACGAGGTGACGATGCGCGTCGAGAATGGTTCCAAGGTCGATGTGATCGCCGTTGGCACGCTACTGTTGGGAGACGTAGTAGTAAATCAAAATATTTACTACGTGTCACCAAGATCTATCTATGCAGAAACCAGCAACGAGTGGGGAGAGATTGCATCTTCATACCTTTGAGGATCACTAAGCGGAAGTGTTACAAGAAAGCGGTTGGTGGAGTCATATTCGTAGCGATTCAGATTGCGGTGGACTATGATCTCAGCGCCGAACAATGGTGCCTCCGTGTTCAACACACGTGCAGCCCGATGACGTCTCCTACGCCTTGATATAGCAAGGAGGAAGGAGAGGTTGGGGAAGAGCTCCGGTAGCACGACGGCGTGGTGACGATGGAGCGGCATGGTCTCCCGTAGGGCTTCGCCAAGCGCTACGGAGAACGAGGAGAGGGAGGAGTAGGGCTGCGCCGAGAGGAGAGGAACTCGTGTGTTGGGGCAGCCCTAAAACCCCCACTATATATAGCAGAAGGAGAAGATAGGGCTGCAACCTAGGGTTTCCACCCTAGGGTGGTGCGGCAGCCACCAGATGGCAATCTGGCTGGCGGCCACGGTGGGCGAGGGGAGGGGTGGCGCCCTAGATGGGCATAGGGCCCATTTGCCCTAGGGTTTGCCCCCTCCACCTCTTGCTGCACCTTGGGCCCCTTGTGAGGGGCGCACAAGCCCACCTAGTGGCTGGTTCCCTCCCACTTGTGGCCCAAGCAGCCCTCTGGTGCCAGTGGCCCCTCCCGGTGGACTCCCGGAACCCTTCCGGTGGTCCCGATACGTTACGGGTGACGCTCGGAACACTTCCGATGACCAAATCCTCACTTCCTATATATGAATCTTTACCTCCGTACCATTCCGGAACTCCTCGTGACATCCAGGATCTCATCCGGGACTCTGAACTACCGTCGGTAACCATGTACACTATTTACCTATAACCCTAGCATCACCGAACCTACGGGGGTAGACCCTACGGGTTCGGGAGACACGCAGACATGACCGATACACCTCTTTGGTCAATAACAAACAGAGGGATCTGGATACCCATGTTGGCTCCCACATGCTCCACGATGATCTCATCGGATGAACCACGATGTCGGGGATTCGATCAACCCCGTATACAATTCCCTTTGTCTATCGGTATGATACTTGCCCGAGATTCAATTGTGGGTATCCCTATACCTTGTTCAATCTCATTACCGGAAAGTCTCTTTTACTCGTTCTTTAATACATCATCCTGTGGCTAACACCTTAGTCACATTGAGCTCATTATGATGATGTCTTACCGAGTGGGCCTAGAGATACCTCTCCGTCACATGAAGTGACAAATCCCAGTCTCGATTCGTGCCAACCCAACAGACATTTTCAGAGATACCCGTAGTGCACCTTTATAGCCACCCAGTTACGTTTTGACGTTTGACACACCCAAAGTATTCTTACGGTATCCGGGAGTTGCCCAATCTCATGGTCTAAGGAAACGATACTTGACATTGGAAAAGCTTTGGCAGACGAACTACACGATCCTGTGCTATGCTTAGGATTGGGTCTTGTCCATCACATCATTCTCCAATGATGTGATCCCGTTATCAACGACATCCAATGTCCATGGTCATGAAACCGTGACCATCTATTGATCAACGAGCTAGTCAACTAGAGGCTCACTAGGGACATGTTATGGTCTATGTATTCACACATGCATTACGGTTTCCGGTTAACACAATTATAGCATGAACAATAGACAATTACAATGAACAAGGAAATACAATAATAACCATTTTATTATTGTCTCTAGGGCATATTTCGAACAGTCTCCCACTTGCACTAGAGTCGATAATCTAGTTACATTGTCATGAATCGAACACCCATAGCATTCTGGTTTTGATCATGTTTTGCTCGTGAGTGAAGTTTAGTCAACGGATCTGCGACATTCAGATCCGTATGTACTTTACAAATATCTATATCTCCCTCCTGAATGTAAACACGGATGGAGTTGAAGCGGCGCCTTATGTGTCTTGTCTTCTTGTGAAACCTGGGCTCCTTTGCAAGGGCAATAGCTCCAGTGTTGTCACAGAGTAGAATTATCGGGCCCGACGCATTGGGAATCACTCCTAGGTCGGTGATGAACTCCTTCATCTAGACTCCCTCCTTCGCTGGTTCCGAAGCAGCTATGTACTCCGCTTCACATGTAGATGCCGCCACGACGCTTTGCTTGCTGCTGCACCAGTAGACTACCCCTCCGTTCAAAATATACACGTATCCGGTTTGCGACTTGGAGTCATCCGGATCTGTGTCGAAGCTAGCATCGACGTAACCCTTTACGACGAGCTCTTCGGCACCTCCGTCTGACCGAGTGGGCCCAGAGATACCTCTCTGTCAGACGGAATGACAAATCCCAGTCTCGATTTGTGCCAACCCAACAGACACTTTCGGAGACACCCGTAGTGCACCTTTATAGCCACCCAGTTATGTTGTGACGTTTGGCACACCCAAAGCATTCCTACGGTATCCGGGAGTTGCACAATCTCATGGTCTAAGGAAACGATACTTGACATTGAAAAGCTTTAGCAAACGAACTACACGATCTTGTGCTATGCTTAGGATTGGGTCTCGTCCATCACATCATTCTCCTAATGATGTGATCCCGTTATCAACGACATCCAATGTCCATGGTCATGAAACCGTGACCATGCATTGATCAACGAGCTAGTCAACTAGAGGCTCACTAGGAACATATTGTGGTCTATTTATTCACACATGCATTACAATTTCCGGTTAACACAATTATAGCATGAACAATAGACAATTATCTTGAACAAGGAAATACAACAATAACCATTTTATTCTTGCCTCTATGGCATATTTCCAATAGTACTGTGCCGATGGCGATCACATCAACCTTGGAACCATTCCCGACGCGCATCGTCACCTTATCCTTCGCCAGCCTCCGCTTATTCCGTAGCTCCTGCTTGAAGTTACAATTGTGAGCAACTGCACCGGTATAAAATACCCAGGAGCTACTACGAGCTCTGGTTAGGTACACATCACATATACCTTTAACGTTTCCTGCCTTCTTATCCACTAAGTACTTGGGGCAGTTCCGCTTCTAGTGACCGACACCCTTGCAATAAAGGCACTCAGTCTCAAGCTTGGGTCCATTCTTGTTCTTCTTCCCGGCAACTTGCTTACCGGGCGTGGCAACAGCTTTGCCATCCTTCTTGAAGTTTTTCTTACCCTTGCCTTTCTTGAAACTAGTGGTCTCATTCACCATCAACACTTGATGCTCCTTTCTGATCTCGACCTCCGCTGATTTCAGCATCGAGTACAACTTATGAATGGACTTATCCATACCTTGCATGTTGTAGTTCATCACAAAGCTCTTGTAGCTAGGTGGAAGCGACTGGAGGATTCTGTCGATGAACGAGTCATCCGGGAGATTAAATCCCAGCAGAGTCAAGCGGTTGTGCAACCCAGACATTTTGAGTATGTGCTCACTGACAGAACTATTCTCCTCCATCTTACAACTGAAGAACTTGTCGGAGACATCATATCTCTCGACCGGGCATGAGCATGGAAAACCAGTTTCAGCTCTTGGAACATTTCATATGCTCCGTGTTGCTCAAAACACTTTTGGAGCCATCCATGGTCCATTGAACAAGGGAGTAATCATCGCAATGTGATTGCCAACTGTTTGTAACGTCTTGGTCCGCTGGGAAAATGGGTGGGTCACCTAGCGATGCATCAAGGACATACAATCTCTTGGAAGCTATGAGGAGATCCTCAAGCTACAGACCCAATCCGCATAGTTGCTTCCATCATCTTTCGGCTTGGTTTTCTCTAGGAACACGTTGAAGTTGAGGGTGACATTCGCATTGGCGATTGGATCTACAATATAGATTGTAAAGACAACTTTAGACTAAGTTCATGATAATTAAGTTCACATAATCCAATTATTTGATGAACTCCCACTTAGATAGACATCTCTCTAGTCATCCAAGCGATACATGATCCATGTCAACTAGCCCATGTCCGATAATCACGTGAGACGGACTAGTCATCCATGGTGAACATCTCCATGTTGATTGTATCTTCTATCCGACTCATGTTCGACCTTTCGGTCTTCCGTGTTCCGAGGTCATGTCTGTACATGCTAGGCTCGTCAAGTCAACCTAAGTGTTTCGCGTGTGTAAATCTGGCTTACACATGTTGTATGCGAACGTTAGAACCTACCACACCCGATCATCACGTGGTGCTTCGGAACAACGGTCCTTAGCAACCGTGCACAGTTAGGGTGAACACATCTCTTGAAATTTAATTGAGAGATCATCTTAGTTACTACCTTTGTTCTAAGAAAATAAGGTGTAAACATCATAAACATCACATGCAATCAATATTGTGACATGATATGGCCAATATCATCTTGCTCCTTTGATCTCCATCTTCGGGGCACCATGATCATCACTGTCACCGGCACGACACTATGATCTCCATCATCATGATCTCCATCATCGTGTCTTCCAAAAGTTGTCTCGCCAACTATTACTTCTACTACTATGGCTAACGTTTAGCAATAAAGTAAAGTAATTACATGGCGTTTATGATTGACATGGAGGTCATACAATAAAATAAGACAACTCCTATGGCTCCTGCCGGTTGTCATACTCATCGACATGCAAGTCATGAATCCTATTACAAGAACATGATCAATCTCATACATCACAATGCATCACATCACATCCTTTTGTCCATATCACATCACAAGGTATAAGCTGCAAAAACAAGTTAGTCCTCTAATTTGTAGTTGCAAGTTTTATGTGGCTGATATAGGTTTCTAGCAAGAACGTTTCTTACCTATGCCAAAACCACAACGTGATATGCCAATTGCTATTTACCCTTCATAAGGACCCTTTTCATTGAATCCAATCCGAGTAATGTGGGAGAGATAGACACCCGCTAGCCACCTTATGCAACAAGTGCATGTGAGGCAGTGGAACCGGTCACACGTAAGCGTACGTGTAAAGTTGGTCCGGGCCGCTTCTTCCAACAATACCGCCGAATCAAGATAAGACTAGTAGTGGTAAGCAAATTAACAAGATCGACGCCCACAACTGCTCTATGTTCTACTCATGCATAGATTCTACGCATAGACGTAGCTCATGATGCCACTGTTGGGAGAGATAGTAGTAAATCAAAAAAATTCCTATGTGTCACCAAGATCTATCTATGAAGAAACCAGCAACAAGTGGGGATAGATTGCATCTTCATACTTTTGAAGATCGCTAAGCGGAAGCGTTACAAGAACGTGGTCGGCGCAGTCATACTCGTAGCGATTTAGATCGCGATGGACTCCGATCTCAGCGCCGAACAATGGCGCCTCCGCGTTCAACACACGTGCAGCCCGGTGACGTCTCCTATGCCATGATCAAGCAAGGAGGAAGGATAGGTTGGGGAAGAGCTCCGGCAGCACGACGGCATGGTGATGGTGGAGTAGCATGGTCTCCGACAGGGCTTCGCCAAGCGCTACGGAGAACAAGGAGAGGGAGGAGTAGGGCTGCGCCGAGAGGAGAGGAACTTGTGTGTTGGGCAGCCCTAAAACTCCCACTATATATAGGAGGAGGAGGAGGGAGGGCTGCGCCCTAGGGTTTCCTCCCTAGGGTGGTGCTGTCACGCCCAAGATGCGCGCCTATCCATTTTAAGGCACGAGGGCCTCGCAAGGGATAGATGCGCATCTTGCCGTTAGCAAGAATAGTATCATCACAACATACAATACTGAAAAGATGAGTATACAAGATTGGCTTACACTCGCCACATACTAAATTTCAATTCCACACAAGTTCATAACATCAAGTTGAAGACAGGGTCCGACTACGGACGAAATAAAACGGTAAAACATATGCAAATGATACTATCAAGCTGTCCCAAAGATCACGACCATGGTCCTCTACTCATCCGGGTACGTCACGTACATCCTGCCTCTTTCCTCATCATATTCCCACTAGAGCTGGGTAAGATCATCCTGCAGGTACTCATCTAAACTTGTACCTGGAGTGTTGTAGTAAACTGTGAGCCACAAGGACTCAGCAATCATGCGCTTGGGTACTGAGACTATTCAAGTTTAAAGGTTGGGATGTGGTAAGTGTTTAGTTTGTAGCAGCACTAAACATTTATGGTGGCTAACTTACATAACATGAACATAAATATGAGTGGCCTACGATGAGCGATCAAATGTAGCATGACCTCTATGAGATCCTGAACACTTACTTATGCCAAACATAACCCCACCATGTTCTCTCTCGGATCATGTTCACGAGCAGAGGCGATCATGGTTACTCACATAGTTGGTGTATTTTAATTAGAGTTTACTTTAAGTTTACTATAACCGGGTGTTAAACAAATATCCACGTTGCCACATAACCGCGGGCATGGCTTCCGAAAGATTTAACCCTGCAGGGGTGCTCCAACTAATCCATCACAAATTAACCACACTCTGCGGGAATAGCCTCGACCACGGACCTCGTGGTCATCATTGGTAATTCCAAAGGAATTCCAACAACTCAAGAAAGCCCAAAGAAAATCAAAGTCCTCACGCAAGACATTCGATAAAGGTAAAACAAATCCAGCAAGACCACCCGACGTATCGATGAACCTAATAAGAGCCGTGTATCTCGTTCACAGGACATGACGGATAAGCTAGTGTACGATGGCCTGATAGAAATCTCCTAACTTGCCCTGGGTTGGCCCCACACAGTGCTCTAGTTTGGACCAACACTCATGAGGAGCACTGGCCCGGGGGTTGATTAAATTATCCACGGGATGCAAAGCCCTATGCAAGTTTTATTAAGTTATTAGCAAATGTAGTACCAATGTTGGGTCTTGCCATAGAAGTTTTAATCTCAACCGAATAAACAAGGGGGTCCCATAACAACCCCGAGAATGTTAGGAGCGCAAAATATGGAAAACATAACACCGGTAACAAGGAACTAATGGCGGTAACAGCGGAACAAATCACTTAGCAAAAGGCCTTCCACCAATACCAAGATATATATATATATATATATATATATGTGCATTAAATTAAATAACAGATGATATTATGATATCCAAATCCATGTTATCACATGGAATAACCTGCACCTGGAACTAAGAATGCTATAAGAGGGGCTGAGCAGCGGTAACTTAGCCAATCAACGGTTTGCTAGGATGTGGAGGGTTAGGGGCTATCATGGCAAATAGGAGGCTTATATAAAGTGGTAGGTAGCGCAATTGTAACGACAAGAGCGAGAAACTAGCAAGCAAAAATAGTATCGGGATCCGAGTATGATCATCTTGCCTGTTGGTTCTTCAGCGGAACAAGTAGCGGGATCCTCGTAGTGGTACTCTCCTGGGTCCTCGTACTCAGTATCAACACTTGCGCCTACCCAAGAGAAACAGAAACAATAAACATCCAACCAAGGTGCAATGCACAACCAAGATGATGCATGATTCACTATTGAAGAATTAAACATGGCAATCCAAAACTAGTCATGTTTCACATGCAAAGTTTGTTTATTAATGAATCTGGACAGAACCTCATGTTAAGTAATTTATAAATGCATGAAAATGGAAAATATGAATGCATCATGCAAAATCGATAGAAATGCATATAAAGAACGCAAGGAATGGAGTTACGGTTCTCACGATACACTCACGACAAGGTACAGAGGCAAAAACACAAGACAACCAAGCCATGGGCTAATTCTTGGCATTCCAAGGTAGCCACTGGTTAGGCAATGAAAAACCAATCACAATAGACTCAAAGATCAATCAATTCCACGGAGCATAGCCTCCACAAGTCACAAAACAATAAAACAAGCAATCTGCCACAAAACAGCAACATAGCAACTTACACAGCCCACAACTTGAGCTATAGGAACCCTACAGACACAAACAAGACATTGAAAGAATCTACATAACACATACATCAACCTACCTAAGTACACAATAAGCAAAGGAGGCACACATCAATAAGCATGAAGCTATCAAGTTGACATGAAGAAACAGTTTTCTGGGACTTGGTGAAAAGTAAAGTAGCAAGTTGATAGCAGTAGTTTAATATGCTAGAGAGCATATATTGGCATGAAAATTAACATAATGGTAGTATACAACATCTACTTCAAATAACTAACACTGAGCATGAGCAAATTCACAACATGTAACTAGATGTCACCCAGTCTTCATGGCATAGAAAATAACAGCAAATTCTTGGACTTAGTAGTTTTTAGCATGCTGAAATAGAAACATCAAGTAGGCAACTTAGCAGCATGTTTCCCACTTATATGGGTGATCCTCATGTTAAAAAAAATACCATGGCATACTAGATACAAAACACTAGCACTTCCTAGTTGGCACATGCCCCAAAGCAATCATGAATTAAATCATGCAAAAATGACAAAGTGGCATCACAGTTAAAATGACAGATTTATAAACTTGCACAAAAGTGAAATCTGAAAGTTCCAATGGATTCATTGGCTCTTTCTACCCCAAAAACATGGCTCATACACATATGATCATGTCAAGCAAGATGGCACCCTAAGCTAGCAAATCTACCACCTTATCTTATAAGTGGCAATTAATTCTAGATGAACATGAACAACTCAGAACTCCACCATATTTAGAAACTTAGTACACCATGCAAAATAATTAAACCTACTAGCATGCATGCTAACAAAAGGGGTGAGTCAAGTGAGGATACACACTAGTCCCCTACACACACATACACTCTACTCATACCATTACTAGCATACACACCCATGCTCTATATATGCCCAAGGCATATGAGCTCAAACACCACCAAGATCATACCACCCAAGAAGGGGGTGTTCACCCACCCACACACACACATGCATCATATGCATAGAGCATACACACACACACACTCAACACACAAGGACACATACATATGTGCACACATACATATGCACCACACACACACACACATGCATCATATGCATAGAGCATACACACACACACACACTCAACACACAAGGACACATACATATGTGCACACATACATATGCACCACACCCACTACACTACACATGCACATACATATGTGCACCTCACATGCACGCACCACATGGGCAATCTGCACACACACACACACACCCAAATACACATACACACAACATGCCAATGCACTTGCATAGTGCAAACCACACACACACATACATACACACACATGCATATGTGCATGCTCACATGCACATACACGCACACACACACACAAGCCACCTACACTACACATAACCATGTATGCATAGCACACACACACACATACACAGATCTACACATGATAAGAAGAAAATAAAAAAACAATAACCTGGAATTGCATCTACACACACATACATTTGCAAAAGGGAGAAAACAAAAAGGGAAACAAATGAAAAACAAAACTGAAAAAAGGGGGGGAGCCTCGGGCTCGAACCCAAGACCGCCTGGGTCACACCCCACGGCGCCAACCACTCTGCTATCGACTGCGGTCGTTAACAGAGGGGGCACAGAACCACTAATACACGCACACACTATGACTCCGACGAAACTGAAACTGAAAGACAGAGCAATGGCGACAAGCAAACGGCGGCGGCAATTCCGGCGAGTGCATGACAGAACTGGCGACGCCAACACTCCTACGCACGATGGGACTAACAGGGGTTCCATTCCCCTGCTCACCTTGCGGTGAGGAGGAGAGAGGCATGCCCCAAGGCACAGCCTTGTGGACAGCGGCGACGGGTAGCTACGGTGACCACCGACGTGCTACGCGGGGAGAAAGGGGCTGAGGGGACCGGTTGCTCACCTTGGGAGAAGGTGACGACGAACCGGACGAGAAGGAGAGGACGGAGGGGGTCGGGGATGCGGCAACGACAAAGAGGAAGCAGCGGACGACGACGGCACGGCACCGTGGGGGAAGGTGCTCCTCACCTCTTAGTGGCGGGGATGGGACATAGACGATGACACCGTGCTCCATTCCATTTCCACCGGCGACGAGAGCCACCGGAGACGGCGGCGATGACGTAGGCTCTGCTCTCTCTGAACTCACCTCTCTGCTCTCTCTCTGACAGAGAAGGGGAAGGGGAAGGAAGAGGGAAGAGGAGGAGAAGGGAGATGGCGGCGGTAAGAGGAGGGAAGGCCGAACCCTAGGGATCCGCACTTTAAAAGGGGGGGCTACCTCGACGTCCGTGAGGCCCTGACGGCGACGGCGTCGGCACTCTCGCACGCCCTCTCTCACAGGCAACGTGCTCGACTGATGGAGAAGAACGGGAGTTGGTGGCCGTTTAGCGCGGCTGGGCCGGCTTTAGCGCACCAGCTGGGCCGCGAGGAGGAAGGAAGTGGCCCACTCCTCTCTCTCTCTCTCAGAGAAGAAAATCCAGTAGGGTTATCCTATTTTAAAACTCAGCCACAACAAATAAAACCCCCAAAACAAAATAAAAGGAATCTTGGTGCAACAAAAATACTTTTGTGAAGAAACTAATATGCACTATTTATATAAAATGTTGAGACAATTTTTAAGACAAATATTTTTAATACATTATAAAATGACAGCTCCTGCTTATTTAAATACCCAAATACCTAAAGCTCCAATCAACAAAAGAAGCACACACTCAATCTTAAAACATATTAGGCTATCACTTCAACATTTTTAAATAATTTAAGAAGAAACTTAATTATGTTATGAAAATAACATGGGAAACGAGGGAGGTATTGGAGGGTTTGTTTGAAAAGGAATAAAGAGGGGGGAAAGGAGGAGGAGATGCACCACCCACACTCAAACCACAATACCACACACAAGGACACACTCATCCACAATGAGACACATCACAACAAGGCACAGACATGGCATGATGAGATGGATGATATGATGCATGAATGCAAAACAGCACATGGATGATAAGGTGCAATTCATACATAGCTCATGACACAAGGTTCATACAAAGGGATACAATGCAATAAAAGGTGGGGACAACACTTGGGCTGTCACAACTCTCCCACACTACAAGAGGATCTCGACCCGAGATCTAGGAACGAAAGAAGTCCGGAAATTCAGAACGGAGAAGGTCCTCGCGTTCCCAAGTAGCTTCTTTGTCGGAATGATGAGACCACTTCACCTTGAGGAACTTGATCACCTTGTTGCGAGTCTTACGCTTAGTTTCTTCAAGAATTGCAACTGGATGCTCACGATAAGAGAGATCTTCTTGGAGATTGATGTCTTGGAGGTTAATGGTCTGCTCAGGAGTCTTGAAGCATTTTCGGAGCTGAGAAACATGGAAGACATCGTGCACGTTCGCGAAATTCGGAGGAAGCTCTAGTTGATATTCAAGACCACCTCTCTTGCCAACAACTTTCGAAGGACCAACAAAACGAGGAGCTAGCTTCCCTTTAATTCCGAACCGCTGAGTGCCCTTCATGGGAGAGACTCTGAGATAGACTAGATCATCCACTTGGAAATAAACATGCCAATGTTTGTTATCATAATAACTCTTCTGTTGGGAGTGAGCTGCTTTGAGGTTCTCACAAATGACATGGCACATTTTTTCTGCTTCAGTGATCATGTCATTGCCCAATATTTGACGCTCACCGGTTTCAGACCAGTTAAGAGGGTACGACACTTTCTGCCGTAAAGAATCTCGAAAGGGGCCTTGCCTGAACTAGCTTGAAAGCTATTGTTTTATGAGAATTCAGCATATGGAAGGCAGTCTTCCCACTTCATGCCGAACGAAATCACACAGGCTCTAAGCATATCTTCAAGGATCTGATTGACTCTCTCAACTTGACCACTTGTCTGCGGATGGAACGGAGTGCTGAAATGGATCTTGGTACCCATAGCAGTATGGAAGGACTCCCAAAACTTGGAAGTGAAGATACTTCCACGGTCAGAAGAGATGAGCTGAGGAATACCATGCAAAGACACTATCCTTGACGTATACAACTCTGCAAGCTGAGCTACCGAGATAGACTCTTTGACTGGCAGGAAATGAGCAACTTTTGACAGCTTGTCGATAACCACAAAGATGGCATCGTTGCCTCTCTTGGACTTGGGAAACCCAGTGACGAAATCCATCTCCACATGATCGAATTTCCACTCTGGGATAGGCAAAGGCTGAAGAAAGCATGCTGGACGTTGATGCTCCGCCTTCACTCTACGACAAAGATCACACTCGTTCACGAACTGAGCAATTTCACGCTTCATGCGAGTCCACCAAAAGGTTTTCTTGAGATCCTGATACATCTTTGAACTGCTTGGATGAATGGATAGAAGAGAATTTTGTGCTTCTTCCATCATAACCTTTCTGAGATCACCTTTTGGAACTACAAGATGGTCCTCAAAGAACAAGGTATCTTTGTCATCAACTCGAAAGCACTTATACTTCGGAATGCTCTTGGACACACCCTTCTTCACTTTCTTCGCCATAGCGTCAAGAAGCTGCGCTTGGCGAACCTGATCTTCCAGAGTCAGAGAGACTTGAAGATTGTCAAGAAATCCTTGCGGAATCATCTGAAGGTTGATCTTGCGGAAGGCTTCAAAAAGCTCGGGTTGAAGAGGCTTCAAAATGAGACTATTGCAGTACGCCTTACGGCTGAGCGCGTCTGCAATGACATTTGCTTTCCCAGGGGTATACTCAATGCTTGGATTGAAGTCCTCAAGCATTTCCACCCAACGAGACTACCGAAGATTGAGATTGGGTTGAGTGAAAATGTACTTCAAGCTCTTGTGGTCGGTGTACACCTCAACTGGGCTACCCAACAACAAATGCCTCCAAGTCATTAGAGCGTGCACAACTGCCGCCAACTCAAGATCATGAGTGTCGGGACCCCGATCCTAAGTTATATGAATCCAGGCTAGAACATATCACATCACTTTGGGGCCTCACGCACGGTAAGCTCCACGGCCTTACCTTAGCCGGGACCGTTTGCGTCTTTTGGCTCACGTATGTGAACATGTCACAGGCAATCAAACAAAAAAGAACCCGGGACAACATGACTAGTCATAGAACCCAAGTGGCACATACGTACGGAAACAGGCATACGTAACCCAGCAATGCAGGTATCGGCCTCAAGCGTGCGTAGACGAGTCATAACAAGCTACAAGGACTCAATTACGTCGTGAGACACGAATGCCATCACTACACGTAGACGAGTCATAGCAGGCTATGGGGACTCCATTACACTTCAAGACATTTCCCCGAAGGGACAGAAACAACAGCAAAGAAGGATACATGCCGGTCAATCAATGTGTCCGGAGCAGTACCAAGCTACCATGGCTCGGTGGAAGCACAAAGAGGTAGTTTCCCGTAAAGCATACTACTAAAGGCACACGACTAGGTGTCGGATCCCATACATACTGTTGCAAGTCACACGTACGCACGACATGCCCGATATGCATAGATACAACCATGGCATCACAACATAACCATACAACAACATGACTTTTATTTAACATGCTCAGATAGGGGTCACATGACCCAACACTCAAGTCATACAAACATGTTCATACAAACCAAGCGGAAGCATAAAGCTGTCTGGGTATAGACAGATGAAAAGGGGTAATAAGGCACATGGCCTGACTATCTACAGCCCGCCACAGGGCAAATGTCGTAGCTGGGACACGAGCTATTCGACATCATCAACATCTAGAAAGAACCCACCTGATAGGTCCTGGGTATCATCTGCAACATTTATTAAGCAAATGTGAGTACAAATATACTCAGGTCTTTCAAACAGACCTAGTCTATTCATGCTCATGTATCAACAAGGGGGATGGTGGAGTTTATGTAGCAATGCCAGCTTTGACTCATGGCTAACCTACACTACTCAATTTTAACCCTTTGTTTACAATTTAAGTATCGCACATGAGTCCTGTAACTCCATGACAATACACCACCAAGGAATCACTTCCCTCTTCTAGGAGAGTGCCATCCACGGTACTCACACTTGTCTTGATATTTTTATGAGTATCCATTTGATTATCTATGAACAACATAAGTTCTCCAAGTAGTCCATATCTGAGGGTGCGGCTATTCGAATAGTTTCATACCCTGGAGGGGTGTACTTCTTCGCACACGCTCTCGCCACTTATGGTTGTGTGCTCATAAAAACATGCACCTCAGCAACCTTCAAGCGGAAGCCCAGCGAGGGAGTTGGCCACGACCCTCAATCACATAAGACCTCTAGTCCAGGCTATCGCCTATTTGAGACTGAACCTGCACGGAAGTCCGGCCGAAGTTTCCGCTATGGCCCCAAACGATGTGCGCAGGGTTCCCAAGCCCACCATTCGGGTGACCCTTAGTACACCTTTCCACTGCCTACCACGTCGTAACCCACCCCTAGGGTCAGCGCTACGCACGGCCTCTAGCATGCTATAAACACTAGAAACTACTTGCAACTCCTGGACTAAGGACTAAGTGACTGATCAGTCGAGAGGGGTCGAGTTACCGGAACCCAATGTGTGGTAGTAACTGGTCTTGGATCACAAACACGGAACTCAGTTCCTTAGAACGGTCCCAATGAGACAACCCGCTATGTACTCCTACATAGCCTCTCATCGCTACCTTTCTCAAATCGGGTTCATCCTAAGTTCATCACATCAGAACAATAATGTTTCACTCAGTTCATCACCCAGATGAATCAGACCTGACACAACTCTAAGCATAACAAGCATAGCAGGCAAAGTAAGCTAAGCACATCATGGCACAAGCATCTACCAGGTATGCTAGGTTGCAAGGTTTAGCTATTTACTCTGACAATGACAGATCATGCATAAGAATAGGTTCATCTACCGTGTATGACTGACATGTGATAGTTTGTCCTAATGCAATAAACAAGAGCAGGAGTGAGAGAGTGGGATGTTATCGGAATGATCAAAGGGGGTTGCTTGCCTTGCTAGGTAGCAGGAAGGTTCTCTCCTTCGTTGGAATACTCAGGAGTATCCTCAGAAGCAGGGCCTACCGCAATGCAGATAAAAAACAATCAATACACGCAAGTGCAACAATATGATGCATGATCATGGCATGACAGCATGTATGGATGAGCTAATGCAACTAGTGTTCAAGCTAATTTGAAATGAGTTTGAATATAGGTTCAAAGTCGTTCTTCATTTCAAATCCATATACTAACCTATTAGTAATTGTCACTATTCATCTACATAGGTTGCTCTAACATTCATGATAATAGCACCATTGGATTCATTGGATTTTTTGATAAATTTTCATATGTAAATTATTTTCATCTGATTTACAGATTAATTTATATGAATTTTTGAAGTTTTAAATAATTTCTGGAATTATTTTTAATCAATCTAGAAAATTAATTTATGACATCAGCCTGACGTCACCATGATGTCAGCTGGTCTGTTGACTAGGCTAGAGTCAAACCTGGCGTGCGGGGCCCACACGTTAGTGACAGGGGCCTAAGTTCCACGGTGACCAGGGGTTTGACCCACCCTGGGGCCCACTGGTTAGTGGCAAGAGGCTAGCTAATTAGGGGGATATCCCCCTAATGACGGCCACGTCGACGCCCACCGGAGCGCGGCCGGCGGCGACCAAAGGCACGGCGGTGACTCGCCGAAGTTACACTTCCGACGGTCATTTGGCATGCGGAGGGCACCGGGAAGCGTCCCGTGCATTAGCGCATCTGGCAGAGCAGAGGAGAGGGAGGAATGAGGGGAGAAGAGAGAGAGAGCAAGGCCGGCTCGATCCGGATGCCTTTCGCGGGGTCATCCGTGGCGTCGCGCTGGCTGGGAACGGCCAGGCAGGCAGGTGGCGTGGCGGCACGCCCACGCGCGTGCGCCGGCCACACGCCACGTCCACTGGCGCCAGGAGGAAGAAGACCCTCCTGCCCCCAATGGGCTGGGCCACAGCTGGGCTGCCAGGGAGGTTTGCCTCCCCTTTTTTATCTTTTATTCTCGGTTTTCTAGTTTTCTGACATTTGTTTAATTATTTTACAGGTACAAAATGACTTTGTAAAATATCCCAAGTATTTTATATAATCAAGTTTGAATATTTCAACCTTATCCAAAATGTTTCAGGATATTTTGAAAGCTAAAATAATGATATTGCTTTATTGGATATTTTCAGAGGCTTTATCATTTATTTTAAATTGCTTTAGGTGTTCAAATAATTAAAATGGTCCCTATTATAATCATGTCCAAATTTACCAGACATAGGGAACATTTTTAAAGGGCATTTTGGATTTGTTGAATTTTCACCAAATTTTGAATTGTTTTGATCAAAGTGAGCTTGGGGTTTCTTTAACTCCCCATTTCATGTTGATGCAAAATTGAAACATGATGCAAACACATGATACCCTAAGACATCTAGCTAGGGATGTGACAAGTCACCCCACTCAAAAGAATCTCTTCCTGAGATTTTGAAGTCGTTGGGAAGAGCGCGGGGTACTCTTGTCGAAGACGATCTTCTCTTTCCCATGTGGCCTCCTTTTCAGAATGGTGTGACCACTGAATCTTAAGAAACTTGATGTTCCCACGCCGAGTGGTACACTCAGCTTGATCAAGAATACAAACAAGGTATTCTCGATATGTAAGGTTATCTTGGAGATCAAGCGCTTCGTGGTCTACTTCACCGACAGGGTCCGTGTCGGGACCCCGATCCTAAGTCGTAAGAATCTAGACTGTAACATATCACATCACTTTGCGGCCTCACGCATGGTAAACTCCACGACTGCAGCCTTACCTTAGCCAGGACCGTTTGCATCTTTTGGCTCACGTATGTGAACATGTCGCTGGCAATCAAACGACAGAGAACCCGGCCCGACATGACTAGTCATAGAACCCAAGTGGCACATCCGTACAGGAACAAGCATACGTAACCCAACAATGTAGGTGTTGGCCTCTAGCATGTGTAGACGAGTCATAGCAAGCTACAAGGACTCCATTACGTCGTGGGACATAAATGTCATCACTGCACGTAGACGATTCGTAGCAGGCTACAGGGACTCCATTACACTGCGAGACATTTCCCCGAAGGGACAGACACACTAGCAAAGAAGGATACATGCCGGTCAATCAATGTGTCCGGAGCAATAGCAAGCTACCAAGGCTCGATGGAGGCACAAAGAGGTAGTTCCCAGTAAAGAGTACTACTAAAGGCACACAACTAGGTGTCGGATCCCATACATATCGTTGCACGTCACACGTACGCACAACATGCACGATATGTATAGATACAACTATGGCATCACAACGTAACCATACAACAACACAACATTCATTTAGGGGCTCTTAAGAGCTAACATAGTGTGATATTACAAACAGGGGTCACAGGACCCAACACACAGTCATACAAACAACAAGCGGAAGCTTACATGTCTGGGTACAGACATCTAGAAAAGAAGAAGGCCGAGAAAGCCTGTCTAACTACAAGGCCTTCCACAGGAACCAGACCTCTGGCTGGGATTCCCAAGCTAAATGATCAACATCGATCTTATTGTCGAAACCACTAGCGAGACCGGAGTCTCTCTGCAAAAAACATAATTAAGCAACGGTGAGTACTGAGTACTCAGCAAGTCTTACATCAGAACTATCTACATATGCATCGGTATCAACAAGGAAGTTGTGGGGTTGATGCAGCAAGCCAGATTTGACTCGATGGCTATCCTGTACCACGACTTTTAAATCTTTGTAAACTTTAGTGATGCGTACACGAGTCCACTAACACCACAACAATACACCACCATGGATCCTCTCCCGTCTTCCTACGAGAGTGCCATCCACGGTACTCACACTTATCTTGAGGCTTTTATGAGTAACCTTTTAAATTGTCTATGAACCATATAAGTATCCAAGTGGTCCATATCTGCGGACGCGGCTATTCGAATAGATTGATTACCCTGTAGGGGTGTACTTCGTCACACATGCTCACACCACTTACCTCCATGTGCTCGTAAAAAGGGCACCTCGGCAACCTTCAAGCGGAAGCCCAGCGAGGGAGTCGGCCACGACCTGACTAACCACACAAGACTCTCGTCCAGGTTTATCGCCTATTCGGGACTGAACCCACAAGGAAGTCCGGCCGAAGTTTCCTCAACGGCCCCAAACGATGTGTACAGGGTTCTCAAGCCCACCTTGACGGATGGTACTATGCTTGGTACACCGGGCCACAATGCCTAGTCTGTCCCGAGCCCACCTGTACGGGGTGCCACCCGGTAGACTACTAGCATATCCTACAAATACCAGAAACCAGTTGCAACTCCTGGACAGAGATCGAGTCGGCTAATAAGTCGAGAGAGTCAGTTAAGGATCCCAATGTGCGGTAATAGCTAGTCTTGGACAACATACACAGGACTCAGTTCTTAGGGACGGTCCCGATGAGACAACCCGCCATGTACTCCTACACGGCCTCTCATCGCTACCTTTACCAAATCGTATTCACAACTTAACTCACATCATCAGAACAAGTTCAGTTCACTCCGGTTCATCACCCAGATGAATCAGACCTGACACAACTCTAAGCATAGCAAGCATAGCAGGTTAAGGCACATCATAGCTCAAGCATCTACCAGGTATGCTAGGTTGCATGGTTTAGCTATTTACTGTGACAATGACAGGTCATGCAGAGGAATGGGTTCAACTACCGAAGCATGCAAGTTGAAACGTTTTGTCCTAATGCAATAAGTGAGAGCAGGAGCGAGTGAGTGGGATTGTATCGGTAAGTTCAAGGGGGGGGGGTTGCTTGCCTGATAAGACGATCACACGTTACTGCTCCTCAGATGGATACTCGACCGTATCCTCCGGAACAGTGCCTAACATGAATAACAAACAACGAAGGGGAACAAATCAATACGCAACAATGCAGCAATATGATGCATGAATATGACATGGCAATATGATGTATTTGAGCTAAGGCATCTAGCAATAGGTTTTAAATGAGGTGGGTTTGAACTCAAGGTTCAAATTCAATTTCAAATATAGTTTCCATAATGCATTTGAGTTAAAAATGTCCAAGTTTACCTATTTAGATTGCTCTATCATGCATGAAAATGGTACAGATGGATTCATTATATTTTTCTGATAAATTTGCATATATAAATTATTTCATTTTGACTTATAGATTAATTTATATAATTTTTCTAAGTTTTTAGCTATTTCTGGAATTATTTTAAATCATAAAAAGAATTTACTGCGTCAGCATGACGTCAGCACGGTCAGCTGACCGTTCTGGGTCAAACCGACACGCGGGACCCACATGTCATAGACACAGGGGCTAATCCCGCACTGACTAGGCGTTGACCCCGCTCTGGGGCCCACTGTCAGCGGCTGGAGGGGGCTTAATTACTGCGGGGTTAGTCCTAATCACTTAGCCACATCAGCGGCACCGGAGACTCGCCGATGGCGACCAAAACGACGATGGAAACTCGCCGGAATCGCGCAGACACGGCGGCAGGGCGTGCGGAGACCACCTAGAGGTAGCCCGCACACGCCCGCGTCCATCTAGGGGGTCAGGAGGGGCTGGGGTGGCCGGAGTCGACGTCCACGTCCATTTTGGCGGTGGCCGGAGCTCGGCAAGACGAGGAAACAGCAGCCAGTGCACGGGCAGGGGAGCAGGGCGACAGGGGGAGGCGGAGGAAGCTCATAGGGGGGCGACGGCGACGAGGGAAGCTCGGAGACGAATGGGGTGGCACTGAGCATCGGCGAGGAGTCCATGGCGGCCGGTGGAGAGAAAACGGCGATGGGGCGATTGCGCGGCCTCCGGCCTTGATTCCTTCAACGGGGAGCTTCAGGGGCTCGAGCCGGAGCTCTAGGTAGGGTCGGGGAGGCTGGGCGACGGTGGGGCTAGCGACGGCGGCAACGACAGCTTCGAGGGGCCGGCAGGAGAGGAGAGCAGAGAGGGCGGGAAATGAGAGAGAGAGCAGCGAGCGCGAGGGAGAGAGGGAGAAAGGGCCACGGCGACGGCACGCTGGCAAGCCCAGGGGCTGCCACGGCAAGCAGCCAGGCAGGAGGTGGCCGATGCGTGCCGACGTGCCCCTACCACACTCCACATCCTCCTGGCGAGAGGTTGGGGGTGACTGGCAGCTCGGCTGGCTGGGCCAGCCCCCTTCTTGGGCCAGGAGGGTTTCCCCTTTTTTTACTTCCTGTTTTCGGTTTTCCAGTTTTATTTTTATTTGATTTCAAAACCAAACCATTTCATAATAAGTTGAAATTTGGTATGTGGCCTTTTGTATTATAACCAGAGACACCCATGAATTTTCCAGATTTATTGGAGCTTTAAGATATTTTTAGAATTTTAAAACTCCAATCTGAATGGTTATTATTTAAATTCAATATCCAAAATGGCATTTTTAAAATATGCATCATCCTTGGTTTATGTTGCCACATTATTCCAGAGAGGATGAACATTTTTTGTGAGCCACTTTGAATCATTGAAAATTATTATTGGTTGGGCCTATTTGAATTCAATAGTGCTAGGGTTTGATTATCCCCATTTCAGATTTAAAAGAATTTAAACATGATGCAAACCCAAACATGGATCCTAATGCATGCTAGAGCTAGGGATGTGACAACTCACCCCCACTTAAAAGAATCGCGCCCCGAGATTCTGGGGTCGACAAAAAAGAGCTGGATACTCAAATCGAAGACGATCTTCACACTCCCAGGTAGCTTCATTCTCAGAATGATGCGACCATTGAACCTTCAAAAACTTGATATTCTGACGCCGGGTTACATGCTCAGCTTGATCGAGAATGCGAACAGGATATTCTCGATATGAAAGATCATCTTGAAGATCAAGCATTTCGTGGTCCACTTCATAGATAGGATCCTTGAAGCAACGCCTGAGTTGAGAAACGTGGAAGACATCATGAACTCTTGGAAGATGCGGGGGCAGTTCCAATTGGTAGGCAACCTCTCCTCGTTTAGCAAGAATGCGAAAAGGACCAATGTAACGAGGAGCCAATTTGCCCTTGATACTGAAGCGATGGGTACCCTTCCGAGGAGTAACCCGAAGGTAAGCCTTTTCGTCCACCTCATAAGTTACTTCCTTATGATGGCGATCATACTAACTCTTCTCACGAGACTGGGCTGTCTTGAGATTTTCGCGAATAACACGAACTTGCTCTTCTGCTTCCTGAATCATGTATGATCCAAAGAATTGTCTTTCCCCGGTCTCTGACCAGTTCAAAGGCTTTCGGCATCTTCGTCCATAAAGAACTTCAAAAGGAGCTTTGCCCAGGCTTGATTGGTAGCTGTTGTTATATGCAAACTCGGCAAATGGAAGACACTTCTCCCAATTCATTCCAAATGAGATGACACAAGCTCTGAGCATGTCTTCGAGAATCTGATTGACTCTTTCAACCTGAACACTTGACTGAGGGTGATAAGAAGTGCTAAAGGAAAGATGGGTTCCCATAGCATTCTGGAAACTTTTCCCAAAATCGAGAGGTGAAAAGACTTCCACGGTTTGAATTGATTCCCAAAGGAACACCATGCAGGGATACTATTCGAGAGATATACAATTCCGCCAAGTGACTAGCAGTGATACTCTCTCGGACTAGAAGGAAATGAGCCACTTTGGAGAGGCGATCAATAAACACGAAGATTGCATTATTTCCTTTCTTGGTCTTGGGAAATCCGGTGATGAAATCCATTTCAACTCTATCCCACTTCCATTCAGGAATAGCTAAAGGCTGAAGGGTGCCAGCAGGTCTTTGATGCTCTGCCTTCACACGACGACAAACATCACAGTTAGAAATGAATTGAGCGATTTCCCTCTTCATTCTAGTCCACCAGAACCTTTGGCGTAGGTCCTGATACATCTTGGTGCTGCCAGGGTGAATGGTGAGAGGAGATTCATGAGCCTCCTTAAGAATCAACTCTCGAAGTTGTTGCTTTTTAGGAACTACCAACCGATTCCCAAATATAGTGCAACTCTATCATCAACGGAGAAACTACCATCAATCCCCTTTTTGACATTATTCTGGATCCTAGTGATACCCGCATCATACTGTTGGCATGTTATAATCTGATCCTCTAGAGTAGGTTTTGCAACCAAGGTTGAAAGGGATCCGCGAGGAGCAATATGGAGGTTAAGCTTGCAGAATTCTTCATGAAGAAGGGGTTGTCCTTGTTTTAGCATAAGATTGTTGCAATAGGATTTACGACTTAACACATCCGCCATGACATTTGCCTTGCCTGGGGTGTAAGTAATTCCTAAGTCGTAATCCGTAATCAGTTCCAACCATCGTCTTTGTCTGAGATTTAGATCTGGTTGGGTGAATATATACTTCAGGCTTTGGTGATCTGTATAAATCTCGCAATGATTACCAAGAAGGTAATGTCGCCATATCTTGAGTGCATGGACTACTGCTGCAAGTTCCAAATCATGTGTTGGGTAATTTTCCTCATGTGGGTGCAACTGTCGGGATGCATAGGCGATCACTTGTAGATCTTGCATAATAACACATCCAAGTCCTTGTCTAGAGGCGTCACAATAGATGACAAAGTCCTTGGAGAAATCAGGTGGCACAAGCACAGGAGCAGAGGTCAAACGTCTCTTTAGTTCCTGGAAACTATGCTCACACTATGGGATCCACTCAAACTTTTATCCTTCTTAAGGAGTTCCGTCAAAGGCTTGGCAACTTTGGAGAAGTTTTCCACGAAGCGGCGACAATAGCTCGCTAACCCAAGGAAGCTTCTAACTTGCTTAACTGTTTCAGGTGGAGTCCAGTCAAGGATGGCCTGAAGTCTTTCAGGATTGACTGCGATGCCCTTTCCAGAGATCACATGACCTAGATAGGTCACTTTAGGTAACCAAAATTCACACTTGGAGAACTTGGCATAAAGACGATGCTCTCTGAGTTTTTCTAGCACAAGTCTGAGGTGCTTAGCATGTTCTTCTTCATTCTTTGAATAAATCAAAATATCATCGAGGTAAACCACGACGAACTTATCTAAGTACTCCATGAAGATTGAGTTCATCAAACCGGAAAATGTTGCTGGAGCATTGGTTAGTCCAAAGGACATGACCGTGTACTCGTACTGACCATAACGAGTGACGAACGCCGTCTTGGGAATGTCTCCATTCTTAATCTTGATTTGATGGTAGCCTAACCTCAAATCCATTTTGGAGAACACTGAGGATCCAGTGAGTTGATCATACAAGTCATTGATCCTAGGGAGTGGATACTTATTCTTTATTGTGACCAAATTAACAGGTCGGTAATCCACAACCATATGATCTGTTCCATCCTTCTTCTTCACAAAGAGAACAGGGCAATCCCAAGGAGAGGAGCTAGGTCGAATGAAACCCTTTTTCAAGGACTCATCCAGTTGTTTCTTAAGCTCAACTAATTCCAACGGTGACATCTTATAAGGTCTTCTAGAAATTGGAACAGTTCCTGGGCTGAGGTCTATCACAAACTCTACATCCCTGTTTAATGATGGATGGCTTGGCATGGAACACCTTGACTGGTGACTTATTGCGGTCAACAGACTTTCCAGACTGAAATGGAACAACGTTGGACTGAGTGCAGTTGCGAGCGACATGGCCTGGTTCTCCGCACTTGTAGCAAATCACAAAAGTATGACATTGAGTCGCATTGGCAGACGGTCCACCAGCAGGTCTGGGTGGAGCATTTGGCTGGGTTGGACGAGGCACCACACAGGATGGCCTCAATGCATATACAAGAGGAAGTGATGAGTTTGGAATCCAAATCCGGTGCTTCTGAGTTCCAGAACCAGAGGTAGAAGCCGAATCACGGTTGTGCTTGCGAGATTCTTCATAGGTGAACTGAGCTATCTCTGCATTAATGGCCTTGTTCACAAGAGCTTGAAAGGTGTCACAATGATGCAGGTGAAGATCATGACACAACTTTGGTTTGAGACCCTTCCTGAATCTAGCTTGCTTCTTGGCATCCATGGACACTTCTTCTATGGCATAACATGCAAGGTTCTGAAACTCCCGACTGTAAACATCTACAGCCATCTTATCCTGGGTAAGGTTACAAAACTCTTCTCTCTTTCGGTCCATGAGACCGTGAGGAATAAGATGCTCACGGAAAACTTCTGTGAATTCTTTCCAAGTAGGAATCTGGCCAACCGGAATTATAGTCTCATAGTTCTCCCACCATATACTAGCAGGACCCTCCAAGAAATAAGTAGCATAGGTGACCTTGTCAGCCTCAGCCACGTTCGCAGAACGCAGCTTGTTGGTGATGCTATGGATCCAATCATCTGCATCGAGTATCTCAATGGAGTGATGGAAGGTAGGTGGGTACAACTTGATGAAATCACGGATGGTCACTGTTCCAGCACATTGATGTGCGGTGTTTTCCTGAATACGTGCTAGCAAGCGATTTGACTCACGCTTGTCCTTCTCAATGTCTACCATGAACTGAGCTAACAAAGGTGAATCTGACAGAACTTCAGCATCTCTGGTTCCACGTCTCTAGTCCTTCTTGCGACCAATGGCAGCTTGGGTACTGCGGGACATCCTGATGATGAGAAACTAGGATTAGACATGGCGGCAACCAGAAGTTAAGAGGGAATGCAAGAGCATTGATTTTCAAAGAAATCCTAGGGAAAAATTGGGCAGCATAACGGCTATGAATGCTCAGAAATGAGACATACTGCAAAAGATTTAGGTGCCATGACCCCTTATCATGACCAACACAAGATTCTGATGGAGCTAGCAGAATACACAGATAACTCTCGAGGACTGGAAGCAACTCAGATCAACCATTCCTATAAGTCTACGGAATAGTAACACGAGATCCTAGTAGATAGGCAAGAAGCCTAGTTCTTAATCCCCGTAGAAAAGGAGAGAGTGACTCAGAATTAGAATAACATGGGAAAAGGAGTAAAAAGAGCCGTAAAGTGTGCAACCTCTGCAGAGTGTAAAACTATTCGAATAGTCGTGTCCATAGTCATGGACAGTTGGTTGGTGCTGCTTATGCCACGTCCTGATGTTCTCACAAACCTTGGTGTGAGTATGGGTGTGGTGGTGATAATAGGCCACATGAGCTAAGTCCGATGACTTAGCGTGACGAGTGAACATGAGATGTTCAACCAATACTTATGATGATATCTGCAATTTGTTCACGTGGATACCTGCTAGTTGTTAATGCATGCTCTCTAGTTACTTGATCATATCATTTGCATTTAAAAAATAGCTTTCCACAAACTTAGCTATTAGTGGTATATCATGCATCATTATTGCTTGTTCCACAACTTGGGTTGCTTGCGAGTACATTGAAAGTACTCATTGGCTTGCCACTGGTTATTTAATTGGCCAGGCATGGAAGAACAAGGGTATGTTGAATAGTTTGTTGGAGATGAACATGTGAACTAGGACGCTTCCTAGTCAAAATTCCTGTAGGTTAAGGCAGATGGCATGGGTTCATGCTTTTGATCAAGGTTTCTTCTGATTGTTCTATTTTAAGTGTTTGGCCCGTGTGGCCCTATCTATGTAACACTTGACCTTCATGGTCTTTATTTGTGTAAGACGTTAAATGTGGATGTAAGACTCTTGTTATTCAGCTTCTGTGTGTTTAGTGAGCATTGATCTCTGGGATCACTGTACACATGCATTCGGTGATCACGACCTATGAGTCAGGGTCCCCACAGAGGTGGTATCAGAGCCATCCTAACTGTAGGAAGCCCTTAGTTAGCATGGACGTTAGACAGGATAAAAGTCATTTTCAAAACTACACCTAGCATTGGAACTTAGGAATTCTTCACTATTTACCTCTCCTATTCTTCACACAACACTTTGTTAACTCTCCTCCTTTCAAACCTTTCTAGATGGCCGTCATACCTGAAGCCTTCCTAACATCCGGCTTTCCCTTACTCCTTGGGCATAGCCTGGAGAAGTGCCAGTTTTGCCAACCACCCATTTTCCTCTACCACGAGCACTGGGTCGATGCCGTCATGAAAGAGTACCACGTAGATGTGGTCGTGAAGGCAAACGACTCCCTGACCAGTTGGTTCTTTCAAGGACCATGGATGGAGACCATGATGTTTGCTGTCAAGACAGCTGCACGCAAGGCACTCCTACACCTTCGGGACATCATTCCAGAGATGGCTGACGAGCTGGCTACTTGCTACCTTCCCTTCAAGAAGGATGAATTTGGCGAGAGTTGGACGCTGATTCCGACCAAGGAGGATGGAACACCACTCAGGTTCTAGACCTACTTCAGCCTCTCTGCCGATAGCCTGGTTCATAACCTGATGAGGGAGTCCTTGAAGCTCCGCGAGGAACTTCACCACACCCGAGAGCTACTTCGACAAGCCAAGACGAAGCCAAACAAGATCAAGAAGGATGGAGCCCCCGAAGGATGGCCAGCTGTCGCTTACAGAGGAGGAGTACCCCCAGCTAGTGATGCACCCACACATCATCATCGCATGAGTGCGAAGGAGTACAGTGAACTCTTCACCGACACGCCAGCAAAGCATCGTCGGGATGGACCTCCTCGTTCCCCGACCCCTTCGACCGGGAACGATGCCCGTTCAGATGATGAGCCAGAGGAAGACTAAGAGGAGCATGACTACAAGACCGAGCACTCCACCACCTGAGTCCGAGAACCCCTAGAGTAGGATCAGTCATGTAGCCCTCATGCGAAGTCGAGTCAGTGTAATGGTTCATATGAAACCATGTGAGCTTGTTGTTTGTGTTCCGATGCAAGTTGCGCTTTTGCCTTAGGCAACATGTAAGCGACTCCATCGTCTATCTTAATATATGTTGGTCTTTCGACCTTTGTTTTAGCACACTTGCACTTGACAGAACCCCTTAGGCACGCTTTTCCGTATTGTTTATCCTCCTGTCAATCCCAGTTGTTTGACTTGGCTGCTCCAACCAGGATGGTGACTGCTAACCGCAATAGCTCCTTCACCAACCCTGAAGCCGACAACTCAAGCTAGCAACAGGGAGCTCGTGGGGCTGCTCATGTTGGAGCACACCAGGAGAAGCCACAAGGCGATATTCCCCCGCCACCACCTCCGTCGGGGAACATGACCATAGCTCAGTTTCTCCAAGTTCTCCGGGAGGAGCGCCAAGCCAACAATGCTGCTATCCAGTAGCTCAGGCCCTTGTGAACAACCAACAGCAAGGCAGGAACGACCATGGCCGCTCCATGCTGTCTGAGTTCATGAGGAACTCGCCCCCAACCTTCACCGAGACTGCTGAACCATTGGATGTTGATGACTGGATCCGCACCATTGAGGACCTCCTTGCACTGGTCAGTTGCAATGAGGATCGTGAGAATGTGCTTTATGCCTCTCACTACCTCGGAGGTACCGTCCGAGCTTGGTGGGATGGATTCAAGGTCATGCAAGGAGAAAATTTGATCACGTGGAATGACTTCAAGGAAGGATTCTGCACTACCCATATTCCTTCTGGGATCATGGCTATCAAGAAGAGAGAATTCCGAGTGCTGAAGCAAGGAAGTGGCTCTATCAAGGAGTGTTTGCAGAAGTTCAACCTGCTGTCAAAGTATGCACCTGAAGATGTCAGCACAGAGGATGCCAAGAAGGAATGCTTCATGGAAGGACTTCAACAGGTCCTGCAGTATCAGCTCATCGTCTGCAACTACCGTACCTTCTTCGACTTGGTGAACAAGGCCCTCATGCTGGAAGACAAGTGTCGTGCCATCGACGACACTCACAAGCACAAGATGATCAGCAAGGGTACCCCAGCAACCAAAAGCCTCGCCCCTGGCAGCCAAGCCTGGCCAACCAATCTATCAGCCGCAGTAGGCTAGACCTCCTGCCCCTCGTCCAAGCTACCAGCCTCAGCAGTATGCTAATCCCAGGCCAGCTTACAACAACAACCCCAATAACAACAACGGTGGCAGAAACTTCAACAACAACCCTGGACAAGTCGCTTGCTTTGGATGTGGTCAGCCTGGACACATCTCCAGGTTGTGTCCCAACAAGAAGCCAGATGCACCGTGCCCCAATGCGCCAGCTCAAGGTCAAGCCCATGGAGCACCACCGAGGAACCTTGCTCCCCGTAACCAGCCCAACAATGGCAAGGGTCATGTGAATCACGTCACCGCAGAGGAATCCCGAGAAGACCCGGACGTCATACTGGGTATGTTCCTTATCAATTCAAACCCAGCAATAGTATTGTTTGATTGTGGAGCTTCACATTCTTTTGTCACCCAAAAGTTTGCACTAGAGAGTGGCATGAAGCCTACACCCTTGGGTAGCCGTATGTAGATACAAACCCCGGGATCAGTTATGAAGTCTAGGATAGGTTGTAAGGGAGTTGAGATTAACATCAACGGGGTAGA
This sequence comes from Hordeum marinum, assembly GCA_022496015.1. Lineage (NCBI taxonomy): Eukaryota > Viridiplantae > Streptophyta > Magnoliopsida > Poales > Poaceae > Hordeum > Hordeum marinum. Next base: position 31,409,196 of record CM039676.1, read on the forward strand.
CTTCCTAGCCGACCTTATCATCCTGAAGTCAAAAGGCTTGGATGTGATCCTAGGCATGGACTGGTTAACCAAGCACCAAGGCTTGTTAGACTGTGCCAAGAGGATTGTCACCATGACAAATAGCCAAGGAGTGGAAGTCAAGTCTGTTCCCAACCCTGCCCCCACTCAAGCCCCGCAGGCTAACTGTCTGTCGGGAGTTGAGTTGGATCAAGTGCTAGTGGTATGTGAATACCCGGATGTGTTCCCTGATGAGCTGCCCGGAATACCTCCTGACTATGACATTGAGTTCATAATTGAGCTTATGCCCAGATCAAGGCCCATCTATAAGAAGGCCTACAGGATGGGATCCGAAGAGTTGGCTGAATTGAAGAAGCAACTGGTAGAGCAGCTCAAAAAAGGATTTATTCGCCCTAGTGCCTCTCCTTGGGGATCGCCTGTTCTATTTGTGTCAAAGAGGGACGGAACTATCAAACTTTGTGTCGATTACCGTTCTCTCAATGAGGTCACGATAAATAACAAGTACCCACTCCCCAAGATTGAAGACATGTTTGATCAGTTGCATGGAGCCAAGGTGTTCTCCAAGATCGACCTTAGGTCTGGGTACTACCAGCTGAAGATTAGATCCCAAGATATTCCGAAGATGACATTTGTAACCCGATATGGCCTGTATGAATACACAGTCATGTCATTTGGGTTAACTAATGTCCCTGCCTACTTCACGTACCTCATGAATAAAGTCTTCATGGAGGACTTGGAAAATTTCGTTGTTGTCTTCGTTGATGACATACTTGTCTTCTCCAAGTCTGAAGAAGAACATAAGGAGCACTTGAGATTGGTCCTAGAGAAGCTTCGAGAGCACCAACTTTATGCCAAGTTCAGCAAGTGTGAATTCTGGCTGCATGAAGTTGGATTCTTGGGTCATGTGTTGACTGCAGAAGGATTATGAGTGGATCCTGTCAAGATTGAAGCTATGACTGAGTGGCAAACCCCAACCACAGTAAAGGAAGTCAGGAGCTTCCTCGGACTCGCGGGTTATTATCGCAAGTTCATGGAAGGGTTCTCAAGCATTGCCCGAACCATGACCCAGCTTTTGAAGAAGGACAAGAAGTTTGAATGGATAGATAAGTGCGAGGAAAGCTTCCAGGATCTCAAGAAGAGATTGACCACCGCCCATGTTTTGGCCACCCCCGATATTCACAAGGAGTTTGTGATTTATTGTGATGCATCAAGAACCGGGCTTGGAGGTGTTCTGATGCAAGAAGGCAGAGTCGTAGCATATCTATCCAGACAGCGACGTCCTCATGAAGAGAACTACGCAACTCATGATCTTGAGTTAGCAGCCGTGGTTCATGCCTTGAAGACATGGCGACATTACATTCTGGGGAAGCGATGTGAGATATTCACAGACCACAAGAGTTTGAAGTATATCTTCACTCAAAGGGAGTTGAACATGAGGCACGAAGATGGTTGTAATTGATCAAGGATTACGACCTCAGTGTTCGAAACCACCCCGGAAAGGCCAATGTGGTAGCAGACGTCTTTAGCAGAAAGGCTTATTCCTTGAATGCTATGATTAAGGAAAGGCTATCCGCCCTGTATGAAGAACTTGAGAGCTTTGGCTTGGAACTGGTTGCACCAGGATTCCTCGCCAACCTCAAAGCAAAGCCTACCTTGATGGATGATATCAAGGAAGCCTAGAAGGGGCATGAGAGCATTGAAGGCATCAAGAGGAAGATCAAGGCAGGCAAGGCCCCGGGATTCTCAGTGGATGAACAAGGAGTTGTATGGTTCGGGAACCGCATCTGTGTACCCAACAAAGAGGAGCTCAAGAACCTGATCTTGCAAGAAGCTCATGACACTCCATACTCCATCCATCCTGGAGGAACCAAGATGTATCAAGACATCAAGGCAAGATTCTGGTGGCATGGCATGAAATGGGAGATAGGCACGTTCGTTGCTAAGTGTGACATATGCTAGCGGGTCAAGGCTAAGCATCAACGACCCGCTAGTCTGTTGCAGCCTCTCAAGGTGCCGGAATGGAAGTGGGATAAAGTCGGTATGGATTTCATCACCGGTTTACCAAGGTTGAGTAAAGGACACGATTCCATTTGGGTCAATGTTGACCACCTGACCAAGGTAGCCCACTTCATTCCCGTCAGAACCACCTATGATGGAAGCCAGCTCACAAACCTCTACATCAACTGCATCGTGAGTCTTCATGGAGTTCCAAAGGAGATCGTGTCGGATCAAGAAACCCAGTTCACCTCAAGATTCTGGAAGAAGTTTCAAGAAGCTATGGGGACCAAGCTCTCCTTCAGCACTGCTTTTCACCCCCAGACCGGTGGCAAACGGAACGAGTAAATCAGATACTTGAAGATATGCTCCGCTCTTGTGTCTTGGCGTATGGAGCCAAGTGGGAGAACTACCTACCATTTGCCGAGTTCTCATACAACAACAGCTATTAGTCGAGTCTTCAGATGGCACCATTTGAGGTGTCCTATGGATGCAACTGTCATACTCCCCTCAACTGGTCAGAGACCGGAGACGGATTAATTTTTGGACCAGACATCCTCTGCAAAGCCGAAGAGCAAGTTCAACTTGTCCGAGAGCACCTCAAGGCCGCTAAGTCAAGACAGAAGAGCCACGCCGACTCCCACCACCGAGAAGTGAGATTCTGTGTCGGTGACCATGTCTACCTCTGGGTCACGCCTCTCAAGGGAACCAAGTGCTTCCACATCAAAGGAAAGCTCGCACCAAGATACATCGTCCCCTTCAAGATCACCGCTACACATGGAGAAGTTGCCTACCAGTAAGTGCTACCTTCCGAGCTGTCGGATGTGCACAACGTCTTTCATCTGTCACAACTCCATAAGTTTCTACAAGTTCCCAACCGCCCCGACCTCTTCAAGGACATCGACCATCAAGCCATCGACCTATAGCCAGACCTCACTTATCATGAGAGGCCAGCTCGCATTTTGGATGAAGCCGAGCGCTGCACCCAAAGCCGCACCATCAAGTACTTCAAGGTCCAGTGGAGCAACCACTCTGAAGATGAAGCAACCTGGGAGCGTGAAGATTATCTTAGATTGGAGTTCCTGTATCTTTTTAGCGCTTAGCCTAGGAATCTCGGGGACAAGATTCTTGTAAGGGGGGAAGGTCTGTCACACCCTATGATGATAGCACATTGTTATGTTTGGGTTTATAAAATTTGGAGCCAACTAAAACTTTTTCAAAGTGCTTGAGCTTCTTTGTTATGTTGTCTATTTGCTTGATGATTGTGTTATTTGTCACTACTAAGTTCTATTCCACTTCATATTTATCTTCCTTGTTCCAAACCTCTTGCCTAATGATCATGCCATGTGAATAGTGACCAAAACTATTTTTATCAAATTTTGTTTCAACCAAAGATGATTTATTTAAATTAGGTTTTCAAAACCCCCTGAAATGAGGTTTTGCACTGCAAGTCCTCAAATTAGGTGGACCCCTCTTTCCCAAAGGCTTTATTTCAAACCTACTATATATATGACTTCCCAAAACCACCAAATATTATTTTTAAGGATTATTTTCACATTTTATTTAAAGGCTTTTTCTTAAGGTCAGAAATGGTTTTTCCTAGGGAAAAATTATTTAAATACTTTGAAAATATTTGAGAAAATTTAGAGAAACTCAGTGGACATATACTTTCCATATATATGAGTTTCAACACAAGGGCATGATCAGATCATAGGCAAAACCCCTCCAAACCCTTTCTGTTCAGATCAAACTTTTGGAATATTTCTATAAGAAATATTCTCAATAAATTCCAGGAAAATTCCAGTAAGTCAAGACTATCATAGGTATTGATCTTGAAAAGTTTCATCTCAATCCAAGTTGGTTTGATTCATCAAACCATCCCAAAACCATTCCTATTCAGAATAAAATTTGAGCAACTTTACATTGTGAAGTGTCCCCCTTGGCCTGAAACTTTGTGGGCATGCTCTAATGACCAAATGGTGATGATACACTAAGTGGTGCATCAATTGTAAAAGCCTAGCATCAACGGATCTACAGAAATCAGATTTTGCTAATTTCTAGGGTTCATCAAATCTCCATTGTCAACTTTTCCCACTTCAGCTAAAACTTGGTGAATCCTCTCATTTATACCTACCCCTTGACCCTGGTGAGTGTCTCAGTAAGTTGGTTACATCTTCCCCAAAACTCCATCAAACACCTTCTGGTGATTTTGTAAAACCATCTTTTTCACCCCATTCCCTTTTACCCTTGCCGCCAAAATTTTACAAAAGCCTCTTGTAGTCACCTTTCACCCCTAGTATAAGTCCCAAGCCATCTAGCCACTGTGAGGTGGGGTAAAACCCCTATTTTCACCCCTGGACAGCATCTTTTTCTATCTTTCCCTTTCCCTTTCTTTTCTCCCTAGCCCTGCTTAGCCTCTAAGGCATACAAAGAGCATCTCCGGGCCCTCTAGGTGCTAGTGGACATGGTGGGGAACCCCAAAACACGCAGGCAACGACAATGCCGGCCATACGCACGCTCTGAAGCGCGCTACAGTGAGCTCCTGCACTATAGCCGCCACCCAATGGCCGGCCCCGACCACCCTGGGCCTCCCCCGCGTGTCCCTCGAGGCGCCCTTGGCATCCGTGACACGCCAAGCTGTCGACCCCCCCTCTCTCCTCTCTCCTCTGCCCTCCCACGCGAGTGCTCGGCGCTGCCCGGTTCAGCCAACCAGGGAGGTCACACGCGCGGGCATCTCTCCCTCTCTGTTTCATCCCTCTGGCCTAGACCGACCCCAGGAACGCCCCTGACTCGCCTTCTCTCTCTCTTTCTCGTGGCCTCTGGCCTCGGCCATAAGCTCGCTGACGCACCAGCGTTCAGTGGACTCGCCCCCGCCTATAAAAGGGCCTCCTGGGACCCTCTCTCCCCTCTGGCTCACCTCTTCTCTCCCTAAAAACCTCCTTGAGCCCCCCTAAGAGCCCCCGACGTCTCTATGCTTGGAATCGACCCGAGAGCCACCGTAGCCATCTCCATGTCGATCTCCGGGTACGAAGCCTCTCCAGCCCCCATTTCTCTCCTGTTGGTCCTCCCTTGCCCCTCTGATGCGACCCCCTCCTTCCCGTCTTGTTTGCAGCCCCAGTCGGCCCCCGCGATCACCTCCCGAGGACACCTCGGCCTTGAGTGCTCGCCGCCGGCGACTCCGGCCACCTCCGGCTTCCGTTCCACCTCCAGGAGACCAGCGACTCTTCTCCGAGCCCGTTCCCACCAACACCCGCCGTCGCCGTGCCCCGTGTCACCGCTGGTGAGCAACTCCCGTCCTTGTCACGAGGTGGGAGAAGGACCCGACAGGTGGGGCACACCTATCGGCCTCTATTTTCCTCTCCCGTGCTCTCTCTCTCCCCCCCACGAGTCGCTGATGACCGGGCCCCGCGTGTCAGGTTTGAACCTGACCGCGCACGAGGCCGGTTGGCTAGCCAGCTGGGCCGGCCCAGCCTCTAGCCGCCTCTGGCCCAGGTCTCTGTGGCTTTTCCTTTTCTTTTTTCCTTTTTCATTTTTTGTGGACTTTGCAAAAATCCCACAGAAATAAATATTAGTCCAATGCCAATATTCCTTCCGCCAAAATCTTAGAATATTTCATAGAATTTATTAGTGCCATTTGTAAAAAATGTTTGAAAAACTTTTTAGTACCGTTTTTAATTAAAAATACCTATTTGGCATTTCCTGCCTCTGTTTAATAGTTTTTAAAAATATTTTTCATAGTAACATATTAAACAAACATTTTTAAGATAGTCCTTAGTATTTATCAGAATAGGTTAGCATTTTTATTAGTAGCTTGAGTGCTCTGTTTCTGTGTGTTGATTATTTTTATCGTTCTTTTATAGCGACGATAGATTCCGCTGTTGATGAAGAAGTTGGACCCGAAGACTTCAAAGAGCCCAGAGATTTTGTTGAGCCAGGCAAGCAGCCCTTTGACCATGATGAAAAACCATTTTTATTGCATGTCATATAGCACTTTACTTTCATCATATTTGATCATGTGATGTGGTGTTCCCCTTTCAGTGGAATGCCTCCGGTACTTCTCCATTGACACTTGCATCGTGCATGACCCTACCACCTTATGAGGGTTGTGCGGGTGGGTGTAGTTAGGATCCTAGTAGATGCTACGCAAAGGGATGGGATCTATGCATATTGATGGAAACATAGAGATGATTTCAAAGACGTTTTTGAAAACCCCGTCGGGTGCCACTAATGCCCAAGGGAGATGTTGATAAGATGGGTGACCACTTGAGGAAGAAGTGGTGTGCCGGAACAAGCTGAGGATGTGTTTTCAAAAATGGAGGGTTTAAGATTTGTCGACTGTCCCAACCTTACATGAGCAACCACGATACCCCTTATGGGACGGGGCTTTGTTGATTTCCTTGGTGGGTACTCGCAAGGAGCCCGCATTACTAGTGGCGGGAGTGGTGTGGTCACTCTTGATACGGGGTCGTACCGGTATGTATGATCATGCTCTGTCTTCACAGTCACCGGGCACACCGTTGGTCCCCTTGTGGATGGCACAATTAGAGTGAGGCTCATGTGATGTACATCATGAGGGCTGGGTACCAATCGAGTGGACTCTTTGTTTAGTATCGCTGGGGGAAAGGTATTGTTCGGGTGCTTACCTTGGGTATGTTATATACCGCGAGTCGTGGATGACACGGAAGTTCCCCGAGTCTTGTGGGTAAAGTGTGCAACCTCTGCAGAGCGTAAAACTATTCGAATAGCCGTGTCCACGGTCAAGGACAATTGGGTAGTGCTGCTTATGCCACGTCTGGATGTTTTCACAAACCTTGGTGTGATTATGGGTGTGGTGGTGATAAGAGGCCACATGATCTAAGTCTGATGACTTAGCGTGAGGATTGAACTAAGTCCGATGACTTAGCGTGACGAGTGAACATGAGATGTTCAACCAATACTTATGATGATATCTGCAATTTGTGCACATGGATACCTGCTAGTTGTTGATGCATGCTCACTAGTTACTTTATCATATCATTTGCATTTAAAAATTATCTTTCCTCAAACTTACCTATTAGTGTTGTAACATGCATCATTATTACCTTGTTCCACAACTTGGGTTGCTTGCGAGTACATTCAATGTACTCATTGGCTTGCCACTGGTTATTTAATTGGCCAGGCATGGAAGAACATGAATATGTTGAAGAGTTCGTTGGAGACGAACATGCGAACTAGGATGCTTCCCAGTAAGAATGCCTATAGGTTAAGGCAGATGGCATGGGTTGACGCTTTCGATCAAGGTTTCCGCTGCTTGTTCTATTTTAAGTGTTTGGCCCGTGTGGGCCTATCTATGTAAGACTTGACCTTCATGGTCTTTATTTGTGTAAGACGTTAAGTGTGGATGTAATACTCTTGTTATTTAGATTTTGTGTGTTAAGTGAGCATTCATCTCTAGGATCACTGTACACGTGCATTTGGTGATCACGACCTATGAGTCGGGGTCCCCACAGTTTGCCTCCTCTCTGGTTATAAAATATCTCTGCTTTTCCTGAAAGTTAAAGAAGGCAGGAGCAGGAAGGCTAACATGGACAACACGTTGTCTGTCAAAAATTAGTCGTTACTGGAAGGATTGTTCGTTTCTTTCCATAAACTGGTAGCGCACCAAAGCCTCATAATCAAGAAAAGCAAGGGGTAACTCAATAAAATTCTCTCTTATGGGTACCCCAAGATACTTAGCTACACGGGTGACATAAATTCCACCAAAGAAATATCCATCCTTGGCATTATGATGTAACCTCCTCGCAATAATAGCCCCCAAGTTATATCGTCTATCTACCATTACAACACTCTTAAGAATACTCAGATCAGGCACGCAAAGGTGACTATGCTCATGTTTACCATTAATATATCTACCTATGAAGAGAGCAAAATAATGTATAGCCGGAAAGTGAATGCTCCCCGAGGTAGCTTGTGTAATGATTCTAGTTTCTCCCACCGTGATGCTAGCAAGGAAATCATTATGTTCATTTTAGGATCGCTATGACTACCCAACTGTGGAATTTTGCATGCATAATTAAAATCTTCTAGGTCCATGGTATAGGTCTTATCATAAAGATTAAATTGAACAGAATGAGAATTACGCCTAGATGAAAATTCAAACCTCCACACGAAAGAACCAGTGAGTTGATAATATTGCTTGCTTCGATCTAAAATGAAATCCTCAAGGCCAACATTACTTATGTACGCATAAAAATCTTTCTTGAATCTGGCATTGTCCATGAGTTGATTCGACGACCATTCACAAGGCAGTACTCGATCTTCCCTTGGTGGTTCAAAATCGGGCTCACGTAACGCAAGTCTTAGGGCTTTCTTCCTCGAGGAACCACCTTGGTACATTCTCCTCAACATATTTTATTTCTCTGGAATTTTTTTGAAATTTTAGTGAACGAAAATAAAGGTGAACAAAACTCATAGCAACTACTCCCTCAAGTGCCTAGATACTATATCATGCATCAAAACTACTTGGGACCATACAAATTTGACATGAAAGCTCAAAAACACAATCACCACAATAGCAAAAATCTGCAATATATAAGGCACTAGAACAAAAACCAATTGGACTATTGGAGGAGTCACATACCTATGAGCAATCCCCTAAAATAGTTTTGTGAATGGAGCTTTGAGGAAGGAGTTCGAAAATGGCAGCAAGAGGAGCTAGAACACGAGTTTGAGCAATGCTGGGATTTTTTCTGGAGGAAGATGATGTGAATGGGTGGTGGAATAAGTGGAGGGGGCCACGTGGGACCCACAAGCCACCAGGGCACGCTCAGGGGGGTGTGCGCGCCCTGCAGGCTTCTGGACCACTGGTGTAGCTCCCTAATGCATACTAAGTGCCAAAAATTCCTAAATATTCCAGAAAAAATCATACTCCAATTTCTGGACATTTGAAAAACTTCTATTTTCAGGTGACTATTTTATTGCTCAGGAAACTTAGAAAACAAAAAAATAATAGCATTTTTACTTAATATCATCTAGGTAACAGAAAGAAAAAGTTAGTTACAGGAAGTTGTGCTTTCTAAATTTGTCCATCTCATGCTCATCAAAAGGAGTCCATCAATAAGGTTGATCAAGTCTTATTAACAAACTTCTTTCGAATAACATGAAACCAAAGAATTTTTGAATAACACTAAGTTACCTCAATTGGGGATATGCATTTCCCCAACAATAAGTATATAATATTTCTTATTTACAGTAGGAAGAGGGAACTCAAAGTCTCCAATAATAATCGTCGGAATTTTTCAATAGAGTTGATACTATGAACTTGAGGTTGTTTCTTCAGAAAGTGTACCGTATGCTCATTACCATTAATATGAAAAGTGACATTGCCCTTGTTGCAATCAATAACAGCCCCTAAAGTATTCAAAAAGGGTCTACCAAAGATGATCGACATACTGTCGTCCTCGAGAATATCAAGAATAACAAAGTCCGTCAAGATAGTAGCATTTGCAACTACGACAGGTACATCCTCACAAATACCGATAGGTAGAGCAGTTGATTTATCAGCCATTTGCAAAGAGATCTCAATAGAACTTATTCAAATCAAGTCTACGGTATAAAGATAAAGGCATAACACTAACACCAGGTCCAAGATCACATAAAGCAGTTTTAACATAATTTCCTTTAATAGAGCATGGTATAGTAGTTACTCTGGGATCTCCTAATTTCTTAGGGCTTCCACCTTTAAAAGTATAATTAGCAAGCATGGTGGAAATCTCAGCTTCCGGTATTTTTCTTTTATTTGTCACAATATCTTTCATATACTTAGCATAAGGAGGCATTTTCAAAACATCAGTCAAGCACATACGTAAAAACACAGGTCTAAGCATTTCAGCAAAGCGCTCAAAATCCTCATCATCCTTTTTCTTGGATGGTTTGGGAGGAAAGACCATGGGTTTCTGAACCCATGGTTCTCTTTATCTACTATGTTTCCTAGCAATGAAGTCTCTTTTATCGTATATTTTAGTCTTAGGTTGTGGGTTATCAAGATCATCAGCAGGTTCAATCTACACATCATTATCGTTACTAGGTTGATCATAAACATGAACATCAATATTAATGTTATCACTAGGCTCATGTTCATCACCAGATTGTGTTTCAGCATCAGAAATAGAAATATCATTTGGATCCTCAAATGTATCTATAACAGGTTCACTAGCAGCATGCAAAGTACTATCATTATTTTTTTTCCTACTATTATTCTAGGGAATAGGTGCATCAGTATTGACTCTCTGAGAATCTTGCTCGACTCTCTTAGGATGTCCCACGGGATACAATGGTTCCTGAGTCATTCTACCTCCTCTAGTCACAACTTTAACAGAATGATCATTATCTTTACTATTCATCTCATTAAGCAAATCATTTTGAGCCTTAAGTACTTGTTCTACTTGAGTGGTTACCAAGGATACATGTTTACTAATAAGCTTAAGATCATTGACAATTCTATTCAAATAATCACTCAAGCGATCAAGCATATAAGCATTATGTTTCAATTGTCTACTAACATAGGCATTGAAATTTTGTTGCTTCACAATAAAATTATCAAATTCATCTAAGCATTGGCTAGTAGACTTATTATAAGGAATATCTCTTTCATCAAATCTACTAAGAGAATTTACCTCTCCTACCTGTGTCGTGTTATCAAGACCATGTATTTCTTCAATAGGTGGTAGATTCTTAACATCTTCAGCTTTAATACCCTTTTCTTTCATAGGTTTCTTTGCCTCCTGCATATCTTCAGGACAGGGGAATAGAATACCTCTTTTCTTCGGAGTTGGATTTGAAGGTGGTTTGTGAATAGTCCAATCATTATCGTTGCTCAATATATTATTCAACAGTAATTCAGCTTGTTCAATAGTTCATTCCCTGAAAACACAACCAGCACAACTATCTAGGTAGTCCCTAGAAGCATCGGTTAGTCCATTATAAAAGATATCAAGTATTTCATTTTTCTTGAGAGGATGATCGGGCAAAGCATTAAGTAATTGGAGAAGCGTCCCACAAGATTTTGGGAGACTCTCTTCTTCAAGTTGCATAAAGTTAAATATTTCCTCCAAGGCAGCTTGTTTCTTATGGGAAGGAAAATATTTTTCAGAGAAGTAATAGATCATATCCTGGGGACTATGCACACAACCAGGAGTAGGAGAATTAAACCATATCTTAGCATCACCCTTTAACAAGAAAGGAAAGAACTTAAGAATATAGTAATAGCGGATTTTTTCGTCATGAATTAATAGGGTGGCTATATCATTCAATTTGGTAAGATGTGCCACAACAGTTTTAGGTTCATAACCATAGAAAGTATCAGATTCAACCAAAGTAATTAACTCAGCATTGACAGAGAATTCATAATCCTTCTCAGTAACAAACATAGGTGAAGTAGCAAACTTAGGATCATATTGCATTCTAGCATTCAAAGATTTTTCCTTCCACTTGCGAAGCAATTTCTTAAGATCATCTCTATCCTTACAAGCAAGAAAGTCCCTAGCTACATCTCCTTCCATAACATAACCCTCAGGTTTATCAGGCAATTCATATCTAGGAGAGCTAGGTCTAGCAGGTGTATCATAGTGTTCAGATTCAATAATTTCATCAGATTCAGAAATATAATCAGTCTCAGCATTGGCTCTAGCAATTTGTTCATCAAGAAATTCACCGAGTGGCACAGTATCATCAAACGAAGTATCATCATAAGAATCATGCATAGCATAAGTAGCATCATCAATTACTTGTGACATATCAGAATTACTAGCAGGTGGTGGTGTCGCAAATTTACTCATAACAGAAGGTGAATGAAGTGCAGAGCTAGATGGCAGTTTCTTACCTGTCCTCGTAGTTGAGGGGTAGATCTTGGTTTTTGGATATTTAAGATTCCGCATAGTGATCAACAGATATATATCCCAAGTGACTCACAAAATAAAGCTATGCTCCCCGGCAACGACACCAGAAAAAGGCTTGATAACCCACAAGTATAGGGTATCGCAACAGTTTTCGAGGGTAGAGTATTCAACCCAAATTTATTGATTCGACACAAGGGGAGCCAAAGAATATTATCGAGTATTAGTATCTGAGTTGTAAATTTAAACACACCTAAAAGATTTAATATCTGCGGCAAAGTATTCATTATCAAAGTAGTATGGAAGTAACGGTAACAGTGGCAAAAGTGATAGTAGCAGTTTTGTAGTGTTTGTAACAGTAGCAACGGAAAAGTAACTTAGCAAAGATCAATATATGGAAAGCTTGTAGGCAATGGATCAGTGATGGATAATTATGTCGGATGGCATTCATCATGCAATAGTTATAACATAGGGTGACACAGAAATAGCTCCAATTCATCAATGTAATATAGGCACGTATTCCATATATAGTCATACGTGCTTATGGAAAATAACTTGCATGAAATATTTTGTCCTACCTTCCCATGGCAGCGGGGTCCTATTGGAAACTAAGGGATATTAAGGGCTCCTTTTAATAGTGAACTGGACCAAAGCACTAGCACTTAGTGAATACATGAACTCCTCAAACTACGGAATCACTAGAAACAATCCCAATTATTGTCACCCTGGGGATGCGGATCATAACTCGTAATAGGTGTCTACAACTTGCAAGATAGGATCAAGAACACACATATATTCATGAAAACATAATAGGTTCGGATCTGAAATCATGGCACTCGGGCCCTAGTGACAAGCTTTAGGCATAGCAAATTCATAGCAACATCAATCTCAGAACATAGTGAATACTAGGGATCAAACCCTAACAAAACTAACTCGATTACATGATAAATATCATCCAACCCATCATCGTCCAGCAAGCCTATGATGATATTACTCATGAACGGTGGATATCATCATGGAATTGGTGATGAAGGATGGTTGGTGATGACGAAGTCGTCGATTTCCCCTCTCTAGAGCCCAAAACGGACTCCAGATCTGGTCTCCCAAGGAAGAACAGGAGGTGGCGGAAGCTCCGCATCGTGAAACGCAATGAACTCTTCTCTCTAAATTTTTTCTCCCGGAATAGGAATATACATAGGTGGAAACGAGGTTGGAGGATCAGCAGGGGGCCCACAAGCTCGCCCGGTGCGCCCTATGGGGGTGGGCACGCCCATCAGGCTTGTGGCCATGTGGTGCCCCCCTGCGGTTGAATCTTTCGCCAATATTTTTTTAATTCCAAAAATATTCTCCATAAATTTTCAGTTCAATCCAAGAACTTTTATTTCTATACAAAAATAACACCAATGCAATTCTACTGAAAACAACGTCAGTCCGGGTTAGTTCCATTCAAATCATGCAAATTAGAGTCCAAAATAAGTGCAAAAGAGTTTGGGAAAGTAGATACATTGGAGACGTATCACTCTCCTACATGGTCTCCGCATGGCTAGGGAGATGAATTTAAGTCAGGTTAGGTGTCTGGGCGATTCAGACCTAGTCACACAACAAGTTTCTGGGACTTGGGACTCCAAAGACCCTCTTATGGTGGCTTACCGACGAGCAATCACACACATTGCTAGTCACTTTCATGGTTATCAAGTTGATCATATTGATCGCCAGCTCAATGAGGCGGTTGATGCCTTGTCAAGACTTGGCTCTCAGCATAAGCCGGTTCCACCCAATGTGTTTCTGGATGTGCTTCATCAACCCTGTGTTAAGCTGCCATCAGAAGAAGATTTATCTATTCCAAACCCAGAGCCACAATCGGTGGTGGTTCTTCATGCTATCCCTGATTGGCCATTACCATATTTGGCTTATCTGACTCTAGGTGTGCTCTCAGAAGAGGAAATCATCGCCCGACAGATCATCAGGCATTCAAAGTCCATGACTATAGTTAATGGTGAGTTACACCGTTGAAGCAACACTGGCGTATTTCAGTGATGTGTTTCTCCTACAGAAAGCCAGCAAATTCTCAGTGAGATCCACGTAGGTGATTGTGGCCACCACGTCGGCTCAAGGTCCTTGGTGGCCAAAGCTTTTCGTCACAGGTTTTACGAGCTTATAGCTCATGCAGACGCGGAGGATATTGTGTGCAAGTGTGACGGATGCCAGAAAGTCGCTAGGCAAGCTCATGTTTTGGCTCAAGATTTGTGTATGATTCCAATCACTTGGCCCTTCGCAGTCTAGGGGGCTTAAAATGGTCGGCCCGTTCAAGCCGTCTTCTAACAAGAAAACTCACCTCTTGGTGGCGGTTGATAAGTTTACCAAGTGGGTTGAAGCAGAACGAGTCAGTAACTGTGACGCCAAAACAACAGTCAAGTTTTTGAAGAAGTTGATCTTCTGTTTTGGTTATCCACATAGCATCATCACGGACAACGACACCAACCCCTCCACGGGAGCTATGGAACAAATATGCCAGCGCGAACACATCTAGCTTTACTTATCTGTTGTTGCCCATCCATAGTCCAATGGACAAGCTGAACGAGCTAATCAAGAGATATTATGATGAATAAAACCCTGACTCATGGTTCCCTTACAACGCACTACAGGTTTTTGGTCGAAGAACTCCCAGTCATACTTTGGAGCATACAGACCACTCCAAACAGATCAACCAGATATACACCATTCTTTCTAGCTTATGGAGCAGAGGCGGTGCTGCCAAGTGATATTCGACACGATTACCCCAGAGTTACTACATATGTTGAAGCAGACAATGAGCATGCAGTCAAGATTCTTGGATGCCTTGGAAGAAGAGCATGACCTTGTGGCGGCTTGATCAGCTATATATCCGCAAGAATTGCATCGTTACCACAGGATTCATGCCGGACTTTTCAGGAAGGCGACTTAGTGCTCCGTTTCATTCAAGACCAAACAGGGATGCATAAGATTTCGCCCCCTTGGGAAGGACCTTTTTTCATCAGTAAAAGCCTCAAAAATGGGTCATAGTACTTGATTGACATATGTGAAGGATCATATACTTCCAGAGAAGAAACTGCCCGGCCATGGAACATCGCTCATCTTCGGCCATATTACACTTAGAACCATTGGCTTCACATAATTGTACATACTCATGTATATACCTTTTTGTGTTGAATATAATATAGTCAACACCGTCAAAATTGGGGTCTCTGTCGTTTCAGCTACAAATTGCATGAGTCTTTATTCTTTGAACACAAGTCACTTGGGGGGCTCCCGACTCAACGAGTTAGCCATTCATAATTTCTCTCTTGACCAAGCTAAAAGCCGACAAAAGAAAAAATTTGGTTAAACCTGTCTATTCGCAAGATGCTTCTCCGAAGAAAGTGACCCCGTGTACTCTAGATAATTCAATCCTAAGGGAACCTGAATTTATCAAGGTTAAAACACTGACTTGTGTCACGTGAGAGCCGGCTTACAGAGAGTTAGGACCAAGGGATATTAAGCTAGTTTCATGAAAGCCAGTCTTAAAGCCGTGCTATAAAACGTCGGCTTATTTCACATTTAAAGTATCTATTTGTTGTACATATACTACTTGTGTTTTTCAGGTACAATGTCACCATCTATTTTACCGGCTCAAACTTTGAGACCCGCGTTAAGATACTGCAGTCATAAGTTGGCCAGTTGTTTACTTCATCTCTCAAATAACCAATTTTTTTGGTTGCTTCTAATAAGTCGGCCCTTATTGTTGGCTCCACGCCATAAAAGGAGACGACTCATTGGGCAAAAAGGGTGCTTCTACCTTAAACATCAGATGATACTTTGGGAATTGGGAATTCATGCCAAATTCAAGATGTCATGCAAGTCATACCTATCACATCTCATTATTGCAAAAGTACTCAGAAAGTTACGCGCACAAAGGCACGACAAGAAAATCAAATGTTTTGCTACTCCTATTACAAGCTCACAGCAGGAGCTACAAATTGAAGAAAGTTTTTATTAAAGTTACTCCATAATGAAGACCGGCTTAAGCTCTATGACCAACAGCTTCGACATCCTCAGATTCAACTGTAGGATCCGGCTCTGCTATTGACGGCTCATAATCTTGGGTCTAGTGGTCCTTTTGCATCCACTCGATGGTTGTCAAGGCTTTGAAGTGTGACTCGCCAGCTACGATAGTGGATGAATCAACATCAAGATAAAAAGAACGCTAATGGAGAGGGGGTACAAGCTCAGAAAATTGGTCCTTAGGTGGATCTATGCGCTTGTTCTCCATGGAATATGCATTTTGATACCTTGACAAGTCCAGCTCATCTGCAACAAGTGTTTCCAAAGGGCGGGTCTCTTTCACGCGGGCTTGGAAGTCCAGCTCATCGAGCAAGTGCCATGTTGGCACCCATTCGAGCTGTCGATTTCTTCATTTCTTGAACCCACTGAGGTATTGTTGACAGTTGGTTCAGCATGTCCTTAATGTTGGAAGGTGGATGTTGAAGGTTTTTCACTGCCATGATCGCATATACAGAGCCTGTGAAAAGTTTTTCCACATAGGTGAAAATTGCTTTCAGCTTGATTATGGGTTTCTGCACAATATTGACGTCTTTTCACCCTACAAGAGAAGAAAGACATCAGACAAGCCCGCACAGATATGGATCATGAACATAAGCCGGAAAATGTGTTAGTCAAAAACATACCAAAGATAGCAGTAATTGATACGTCTCCAACGTAAGTATAATTTCTGATTGTTCCATGATATTATATTATCTATTTTGGATGTTTTATATGCATTAATATGCTATTTTATACTATTTTTGGGACTAACCTATTAATTTAGAGCCTAGTGCCAGTTTCTATTTTTCCTTATTTTTGAGAATTGCAGATAAGGAATATTAAACGGAGTCCAAACGGACTAAAATCTATGGAGAAACCAGCAAACGAGCGGGGAGAGATTGGATCTTCATACCTTGGAAGATCGCTAAGCGGAAGCGTTGCTAGAACGCGGTTGATGGAGTCGTACTCGCAGCGATTCAGATCGCGGTAGATCCGATCAAGTGCCGAACGGACGGCACCTCCACGTTCAACACACGTACAGCCCGGTGACGTCTCCTACACCTTGATCCATCAAGGAGGAAGGAGAGATTGGGGAAGAGCTCCAGCAGCAGCACGACGGCGTGGTGGTGGTGGAGTAGCAAGGTATCCCGGCAGGGCTTCGCCAAGCGCTGCGGAGGAGGAAGAAGAGAGGTAGGGCTTCGCCATGAGAGAGAGAGTTCAGATCTGTTATCAAGTGGCAAAACCCTTGAGTATATATAGCAGGAGGGACAGGGAGGGCTGCCTTTGCCCCTCCTCCAAGGAGGAGAGGTTTGGCCGACCCTAGGGAAGAGTCCACCTCCCACAAGGGAGGTGGATCTCTTCCTTTTGAATCTTTTCAGCCCTTATCTCTTACCTCCAGCCGCATGGGCCCTCATAGATGGTCTTGGACGACCCAATATGGGCTGGCACACCTCCTCTAAGGGCCCATGAAGTCCTATGGTCGTCACACCCCTCCCGGGGGTCCTCCGGCACCCTCCCAGCACTCCCGGTACAATACCGATGAGCCCGAAAACTTTCCGGTGACCAAAACTGGACTTCCTATATATCAATCTTTACCTCCGGACCATTCCGGATCTCCTAGTGATATCCGGGATCTCATCCGGGACTCCAAAAAACCTTCGGTAATCACGTATACCATTTTCCTATAACCCTAGCGTCATCGAACCTTAAGTGTGTAGACCCTACGGGTTCGGGAGACACGTAGACATGACCGAGACACCTCTCCGGTCAATAACCAACAGCGGGATCTAGATAACCATGTTGCCTCGCACGTACTCCACGATGATCTCATCGGATGAACCACGATGTCAGGGATTCAATCAATCCCTTATACAATTCCCTTTGTCTACCGGTATGGTACTTGCCCGAGATTCGATCGTCGAGATCCCTATTCCTTGTTCAATCTCGTTACCGGCAAGTCTCTTTACTCGTTCTATAATACATCATCCCGTGGCTAACTCCTTAGTCACATTGAGCTCATTATGATGATGTCTTACCGAGTGGGCCCAGAGATACCTCTCCGTCACACGGAGTGACAAATCCTAGTCTCGATTCGTGTCAACCCAACAGACACTTTCGGAGATACCCGTAGTGTACCTTTATAGCCACCTAGTTACGTTGTGACGTTTGGCACACCCAAAGCATTCCTACGGTATCCGGGAGTTACACAATCTCATGGTCTAAGGAAACGATACTTGACATTGAAAAGCTTTAGCAAACGAACTACACGATCTTGTGCTATGCTTAGGATTGGGTCTTGTCGATCACATCATTCTCCTAATGATGTGATCCCATTATCAATGACATCCAATGTCCATGGTCATGAAACCGTGACCATCTATTGATTAACGAGCTAGCCAACTAGAGGCTCACTAGGGACATGTTGTGGTCTATGTATTCTTACATGTATTACGGTTTCCGGTTAACACAATTATAGCATGAATAATAGACAATTATCATGAACTAGGAAATACAATAATAACCATTTTATTATTGCCTCTAGGGCATATTTCCAACAATAGGACCCACACAGGTCAAATCAATTCGTTCACGCTCGTGCGGCTCTTCTTCTTCCTCCTGCCGCTCATCCGACGCTCGAGCTCGTTCGCCCCGCTCCGGCGCTGCCGTCCGTTCGTCACCAACTCAGGCCGCTGCATCAACCTGGTTGCGCCAGAGTCTCGTCCACCTCCGTCTCCGCCTCCGGTAAGTACCTCTTCCCGTAGCTTTAGACCGGTAGCACATAGGGTTTCCGCCGGTGGACCTCCGCCGCGCGTTTCGTTCTCCGGCGCGGCCGCACAGCCAAGTCTTGGGCCTGGCCGCGCATCCCTTTAGGTCGCGCCGTCTCCACCGCCACCGTACGTGGCTCGCCCGTGCGCAATGCATGGTCGGTTAGGGCTATAGGCCGATTTTCATCTCTTACTGTTCTTCGATTAGGTCGACGTAGAACTTCTCTTTTTAGCTTCGGTAGATCCAAAACTTTAGTATTGATTTGTGAAACTTGTTTGTCCGGGTCTTGATGACTTCTAGCTCATATGACCATAGTAAGCCGCTAGACTCCCTCCGGCTCTTTATCAACTGGACCCCTTAAGGCCTTAATTTTTAGAACCCTATAACTTGTAAGTCGCCATTGCTATCTGCCCTTGTTTGATTAGTCGCCATTGCTTTTTGTACAACACTTTTAAGCCGCCAGTATGACACGTGCCACCAATTCCTGCAATTGGGTGGGCTCCTGCATAACTGAGGAGTACCTGTCTGATTTAGTAGCCGCTGGCACCCTTCCTCTCAAGGAAGTGATCAGTTGGCGGGTTCCGACTGGTGAGACCCGCCCCGCCCCAAAGAAAGGGGAGTTCATAGTCTTTGCGGATCATATTGAACGAGGATTCGTGCCCCCTAGGTCAAAGTTCTTTCGCAACATTCTACACTTGTACAAGCTACATCCCCAAGACCTGGCACCGAATTCCGTGTCAAACATTTGTCACTGTCAAGTCCTCTGCGAGGCATACCTTCAATCAAGGCCGTCAGTCGGATTCTTTAGAGAGTTCTTCTACGCCAATCGCCAAACCGAATGCAAGGGCGGGCCAAGCTTGGAACTTGGAGGAATCACCATCCAGCGCCGGATGGGTATCACCTTTCCGGCTATTCAGATGTCCAACCATCCGAAGGACTGGAATAAGACGTGGTTCTATTGCAAGGACACGTCCCCTGACTCGGAATGTCGCCTGCCGGGTTACCGTCCTTTCCGGCTCTCAACCGACACCTCATTGCCAGATCAGCTCTCAGCTGCCGACCGTGCTAAATATGAGAAACCCCACGCCAGAGTGAAGGCTCTCCTGGCCAATGGCCTCATTGGAACGGACCTTATCCGCTGCTGGGTGGAGTGGCGGATCATGCCTCTGAGCCGCCGGAATCGGCTCATGTGTGAGTACCTAGGAAAATATGACAGTGAGTTGTGCTTCAGCGCCACCACCTTGACTGAGGACGACGTCTGTATGACTGTCCAAAGTCTTGTGCATGAGACCTCCAGCTCTTGCAGCACCGTCGGCCTAGCGCCCTTCTGCACGACCAATCCGTCGCCTCTGGTAAGTAGCTTTGTCTTTTTCCGTCTGTTATATGTTTATATACTCTTCTTTAAAGTTTGATATCCTTCCTCCGGCTTAACTTGCACAGGCTGATTCCGACTTCTCGAAGAAGGAATATGTTCCTCCTCCGAAGACCACCAAGAAGAAAGTCGCCGCCAAGAAACAAAAGAAGGCATCTCCTCAAGAGAACTGGTTCGAACACCCGGCCTCTTCAGAGTCGGAGGTAAGATCCTTGCACTTTACTTACTTGCCTTTTTGTCTTGCCGGCTCTTTAATAATATCTTTCCGTGTCTCACAGGACGAAGTAGAAACCAGTCACGCCAACGCTCCTGAGGTAACTTGCATCTACTCCGACTCAGAATATTTCTTCCGAAAGTTGCGGCAGGTCGTTAGAAAATTTCCTCTATCTCACCCTCTCGCTCATTTGGCTCCTGGTTTCCTTTCAAAAAAAGTAACAGCAAGCTGAACAACGTTAGACCCAGAGCGCCAGCTCTATAGAGCTTGCATCTGGACTGCCAAACTCGCTGGCTCCTAAGAAGCGGCCTGCAGAGGTTACTATCCGTACTTCCCTTTTTTGTTTCTCTTCATGTCCAAATACCTTATCAATTCCGCGTCTTGCTTTTTCAAAAGACACCCTCATTGGGCGACTCTTCAGCCTCAGTCATACCTCCACCAAAGATTAATCCTCTGTAAGTGTTAAAATATCCGGATGTCTTGACGAAATACCAATCTCCTTTAAATGCTAACCCTTTACTTTACAGTGCTCAGGTGAAACACCGCAAGACCCATCAACCTTCCTCTAGCCCTGTTGTTGACAATCAGGAGCCTGAACAGCCGACCCCGGCTCAACCGGACATTGAACAGCCGGAGGAGACTCCCACGGAAAACGAAGCTCCACCAACGGCTTCTACTGAGCCGGCAGCAGATGATATTATTATGGAACACTCCCCCACTGCTCCTTCAAAACCGGTTACACCCGTCGGGACCCCTGCGACTCCGGATGTTATCATCACCGGGTCTGCTCAGAAGGCTCCTTCACCAGCGCATGTCTTGACCCGGCATCCTGAGCCGTCGGAAGCTTCGCGGAAACTTCAGTTTGACTCATCGTACGACAAAATGACAGCCGAAGAACTCCACTCCGGCTACATGAACCGAGTTAACACCAGCCGAGATTTGGAACTTCGGCTGGACAACATGATGAAGGGAAAATATGAGGTATGTTACCTTTCCTAAGCCATAACCTTCTCCAGCCCCCAAGGGCCGGATTTAATCTGATATAGAGTTGAATTCGGGTCTTCTTTTGGAGGTTATGTAGAAAATACTCTTGCTTGTATACTGCAAAACTTGTACACTGCCAATTGTTGCCCCCAAGGGCCGGCTCAAATTTATTTGAGTCGGAACTTTGAGATTAGAAAAGAACCATAGTGTAGCCCCCAAGGGTCGGCTCAAATTTATTTGAGTCAAAACTTTTGAGATTAGAAAAGAACCATAGTGTAGCCCCCAAGGGTCGGCTCAAATTTATTTGAGTCAGGACTTTTGAGATTAGAAAAGAGCCAATATGTAGCCCCCAAGTTCCGGGTCAATTTCTAGGAAGATGAGCCGGAACTGTAGATGTAAACAGATCAAATATACATTAGCCCCCAAGTGTCAAATATATTGCTTGCAATCTGTTTGAGACTTGTAGAAATTGAACTGTGAACCCTTTTTCATATGAATACTCTTGTTGCTGCAATAGCTTATATTTCGCCTTTGATGTGCACAGGACGCTCTGAACGCTGCCGGCTCTTAGATGGCGGATCTCAAAATCAACTTAGCAGCTCAACAGGAAGCACGAGGTCTTGCTGACGAGAGATGCCGGCTCTTAGCCGAAGAAGTAGCCAAGATCACCGCCAAGCTAACAACTGTGAAAGAAGCAGCTGAGTCGGAAAAAGCTGCACTAATCAAACGGGTGGATGCCACCGATCAGCGGCTCATCGCAGTTGCTGAGGAGCTCCAAGGGCTCAAACGACACATCGCTAAGATGTCTGCTGCCTTATTTGGTAAGTCAATCTTTCCTACACTCCTCATTTAATGTCTTTGATGAAATAACTGACGACTGACATGTCTCTGCCGGCTCATGCAGGACCTTTGAGCTGGCAACTTGCAGACGACAGCATCCTGTCGTTGAAGGTTGTGTACACCTTAACTGAACAACTGTATTGTGGTGCAATGTTCACCATCAAAAGCGTAAAGTACAAGGAGAAGATCCCCAAGGCCGTGAAAGAGGTGTTAGAGCTGCTCTCGACGGTACCCAAACAAATCCAAGAGCTGAAGAGGTCGGCATTGCGTTCTGGAGCCGTCGCGAGCTTGAGCCGGGCCATGGCCTTCGCGCCGGATCTCACAACAGAGGAGATGATGGGTGGGTATCCTTCGAAGAAGGTGGATGGCTCAGAATTCTCTGAGGAAGACTACTTCAAAGTCGTCAAGGACCCTCACTATCTGGCGTCTGTAATGGCTGACGAGGTGGAGGATGATTTGAAGAGCTACCAAGCCGCATACGACCAGGAAGATAAGAGGATTCGTGGGCCTCTTTACGAGTGTCAAGATCTAATACCTGCCCGAAGCAAAGATCTCTTCCCTGGTGAGCTCAACGTCGTGCCTTTCTTTGAAGGGTCATTTGATGTCGTCTCTAACTACAACTGGGAACTCGGCAATCTTCAGATCCGAACAACGGAAGACCCGGAGCAGGATAAGCCGGCCGAGTGACCAAACCTTGTAATAGTCAGAGCAAGTATCGGTTCTTTTAATTACCCGCCCATGGCATTTTAAAACTTTGTCAGAAACATTGTCTGTTCCCTATGAGAATGTCTTTTGTAACAGCCCTTTAATATTGAAATGCATTCGCCGGCTGTTTTACTTTATAATACTTGTGAATCCTTCTTTCTCAGCTCTTTACTTCCAGCTTTGATAATCTTTGCCAATGATTCATGTGAAATACTTGTAAATCTCCAGAGCTCTTTTAGAGTCAGATAACACCTCTATTGGTAATCAGCCCCCATGAATAAAACACAGCTGTTGATAAACCAACACGTAGTCTTTCTGAAACGTGTGTCCTTCACCCGGACTCATTAGAGCCGGGAAGTTTACTCCATCAGCCGAAGCATTATGACTCCTTCTCTTATGATAAAGGGCCATGGAAGAGCCGGCTGCCATAGGATAAAGTAAGCTATACCTGAGAGTAGGAAGCCTCCATGTGACAATGACGATTGTTGAGAACTTTAAAGCGGCCTACAGCCGGCTGTATGAAGGGTGATGTAAGCTATACCATGACGGTAAGAAGCCTCCTCAAATCAGTCAATATTGAATAGGGCCGGCTGCCGATGGTATTATGTAAGCTATACCTTATGGCAAGAAGCATCCATTCGACAACCGCGACTAGTAATTGTACTAGCCGGCTGCGTGAAGGGTTTATGTAAGCTATACCCAAGGGCAAGAAGCCTCCTTCCACAACTATTTCTGGCGTAAATGCTGGTTGTTAGGGTGAGATAAGCGAACCCGTCGGTAAGAAGCCCCCTTCGACAACCGCGGTTAATAAGTAACCGGAAGTGGCATAAAGCCGACCATTAGGGTGAGCTAAGCGATACCCGTCGGTAAGAAGCCCCCTTCGATGGCCGCAGTTGGAATTTGATGTACACGTTGTTGCCTTAGGGGAATTTTTTAAGCTATACCAAAGGTAAGAAGCCTCCATCAGCAACAGCGCTTAATGTACTCAAACTATGCATCATACCAGTTCAGGGTCTCTAAAGCGAGATTGGCCGTCAACTATGTGAGCCGACTCAGGGTCTCTAAGGCGAGATTGATTGATAAGAGCTTTAACTGTTTAACTTACAACAGTTCAGGGTCTCTAAAGCAAGATTGGCCGTCAACTCTGTGAGCCGGCTCAGGGTCTCTAAAACGAGATTGACTGGTAAGAGTAACATCAGTTCAGGGTCTCTAAAGAGAGATTGGCCGTCAACTCTGTGAGCCGGCTCAGGGTCTGTAAAGTGAGATTGACTGGTAAGAGTAACATCAGTTCAGGGTCTCTAAAGCAAGATTGACTGGTAAGAGTAACATCACTTCAGGGTCTCTAAAGCGAGATTGACTGGTAAGAGTAACATCAGTTCAGGGTCTCTAAAGCGAGATTGACTGGAATAAATTCAATTTGGTACTTTAACCGGTTCAGGGTCTCAAAAAGAGATTAACCGGCAAGACCTTGGCGGGTCACAGAACCACAGGAACCGCAAATTTGCTGGTATTGAAGAATTTCATCCTTAGATCATAAAGATACGCATAAGAGCCGGAGCTCAAGTCTTTGGTAGTAGTAATATGATATGTACAATGATAACAGATCTGTATCATCTCTTGAGTATAATATGGCCGCAAGTGTGCCACGTTCCACAGCCGCAAAGTCTCCTGACCCGCCGTATCCGACTCATCACGAATATCAATGAGATAGTATGACCCGTTGTTGAGGTTTCTGCTGGCCACAAAGGGCCCTTCCCACGGCGGAGAGAGTTTATGCATCCCAGTTTGGTCTTGAATAAGCCGGAGCACCAGGTCGCCTTCCTGGAACATCCGGGTTTTCACCCTGCGGCTATGATAGCGTTGCAGGTCTTGCTGGTAAATTGCTGATCTGGCCGCTGCTAACTCTCGTGCTTCATCCAAGGCATCCAACGCATCTTGACGTGCCAGCTCATTGTCCGTCTCAACATAAGCCGCCATCCTTGGTGAATCATGCCGGATGTCACTGGGTAGAACCACCTCAGCTCCGTAGACCATGAAAAAAGGTGTAAAACCTGTAGACCTGTTAGGTGTAGTCCGGATACTCCATAAGACGGAAGGCAACTCATCAACCCAACAACCGGGCGTCCGTTGCAAAGGGACCATGAGCCGAGGTTTAACCCCTCGCAGGATTTCCTGATTAGCCCGCTTGGCCTGGCCATTGGACTGTGGATGTGCCACGGCTGAAACATCAAGCCGGATATGCTCCTTCTCACAGAACACCTTCATAGCCCCCTTAGACAAATTTGTACCATTATCAGTGATAATACTGTGTGGATAGCCAAAACGATAGATCAATGACTTGACAAACTCAACCGCTATAGCCGCATCACACTTGCTTACTGGCTCAGCCTCCACCCACTTGGTAAACTTGTCAACCGCCACCAAGAGGTGCGTTTTCTTATCTTTGGACCTCTTGAAAGGTCCTACCATATCAAGCCCCCAGACCGCAAACGGCCAAGTGATAGGTATCATCCCCAACTCTTGAGCCGGAACATGAGCACGTCGGCCAAATTTCTGACAAGCATCACACTTACGGACCAGGTCCTCTGCATCCTTGTGAGCCGTCAACCAGAAGAAACCATGCCGAAAAGCTTTGGCCACTAAAGATCTTGACCCGACATGATGCCCACAGTCGCCAGCATGAATTTCATTTAAGATCTGCTGGCCCTCCTCTGGTGACACACAGCGTTGGAAAACACCTATCACACTACATTTGTGTAACTCACCATTGATAATTGTCATGGACTTGGAACGGCGAACGATCTCCCGAGCCCGGCTCTCATCATCCGGCAACTCGCCGCGCGTCAAGTACGCTAAATAAGGAGTAGTCCAATCTGGAATAACATGTAGAGCCGCCACTAGAGCCGCCTCTGGGTCAGGAATTGCCAGATCCTCCTCAGAGGGCATCTTGACTGTCGGATGATATAACACATCAAGAAAAACATTAGGCGGCACCGGCTTACGCTGAGACCCGAGTCGTGATAATGCATCAGCCGCCTCGTTCCGCCGACGACCAATATGATCCACCTAATATCCCTTGAAATGACCTACAACAATGTCAACCGCCTGTCGATAAGCCGCCATTCGTGGGTCCTTAGAATCCCATGTACCTGAAACTTGTTGAGCCACAAGATCTGAGTCGCCCAGGCATCTAACTCGGCTCAAATTCATCTCCTTAGCAACTCTCAAACGATGGAGCAAGGCTTCATACTCAGTAGCATTATTAGTATAGGGGAACATCAACCGGAGCACATAACAAAATTTATCACCTTTGGGGAGGTGAGAAACACACCAGCACCAGACCCCTCAAGCTGTTTAGACTCGTCAAAGTGTATAGTCCAGTGTGTGTTATCCGGCTTCTCTTCAGGCGCCTGGCACTCTGTCCAATCATTTATGAAATCCACCAAGGCTTGACACTTAATTGATGTACGAGGGGTGTAATTGACGTTAAGAGGTCCCAACTCTAAAGCCCACTTAGCAATCCGCCCTGTAGCCTCTCTGTTCTGAATAATACTCCCAACGGGGCAGAGCTTATTACAGTTATTGGATGGCCCAAAAAATAGTGCTTTAGCTTACGATTAGCCATAAAGACCCCATATACAAGTTTCTGCCAATGCGGATACCACTGCTTGGACTCAGCCAAGACCTCACTGATGTAGTAAACAGGCCTCTGAACAGGATACTCCTTCCCTGCCTCCTTGCGTTCAACCACAATCGCCACACTGACCGCCCGGCTGTTAGCTGCTACATATAAGAGTAGCGGCTCTTTCTCAGCCGGAGCGGCCAATACTGGCGGCTCAGTCAATTGCTTCTTAAGAGCTTCCAGCGCCTCTGCGGCTGCCTTGATCCACTTAAACTCGTCTGTCTTCTTCATCATCTGATACAAGGGGATGGCCTTCTCCCCAAGCCGTCTTATGAACCGGCTCAGCGCAGCAATTCGCCCTGCAATACGCTGAACATCATTGATGCACGTCGGCTCTCGCAGAGAAGTAATAGCGTTGATTTTATCCGGGTTAGCCTCGATGCCACGCTCAGAGACCAAGAACCCCAAAAGCTTGCCTGCAAGAACACCAAAAATGCATTTTCCCGGGTTAAGCATCATTTTGTAGACCCGGAGATTGTCAAAAGTTTCCCTAAGGTCCTCCAAGAGGGTTTCCTTCTTCCTGGACTTCACCACTATGTCATCCACATAGGCATGAACATTACAACCAATCTGGCTATGGAGACAATTCTGTACACACCGCTGGTAAGTCGCCTGGGCACTCTTGAGCCCGAAAGGCATGGAGACGTAACAGAACGCCCCAAAAGGTGTGATAAATGATGTCTTCTCCTGATCCTTAATTGCCATCTTGATCTGATGATACCCTGAGTAGGCATCCAAAAAGCACAAATTCTCACAACCGTCTCTTGCATCAATGATCTGATCAATGCGAGGGAGTGCAAAGGGATCAGCCGGACAAGCTTTATTTGGGTCCGTGTAATCTATGCACATCCGCCAAGTACCATTCTTTTTAAGCACCAACACTGGATTAGCCAACCACTCCGGGTGAAAAACTTGAACTATGAAACCAGCGGCCAAGAGCCGGGCAACCTCTTCCCCAAAAGCTTTCCGCCTCTCCTCATTAAAACGCAGCAGAAACTGCTTAATCCGGTTGAAATTTGGATTCACATTAAGATTATGCTCAGCGAACTCTCTCGGCACACCCGGCATGTCAGAAGGTTTCCATGCAAAGATGTCCCGATTCTCACGGATGAATTCAATGAGCACGCTTTCCTATTTGGGGTCCATGTGAGCCCTGATGATGAACTGCTTGCATGAGTCGCCCGGAGTAAAGTCCACTGTCTTAGTATCATCCGCCGAAAACTTGAGTGGCGGTTCTGCCTCTATGTTTGGCTTCTTCAACGGAGTCATGTCCTCCGGGTCAACGTTCTCCTTATAGAACTTCAGCTCCTCCTATGCACAGCTAGCCTCTGCATAAGCCGCATCACCTTCCTCGCACTCAATAGCCGTCTTTCGATTGCCATGAACCGTAATTGTGCCATTTAAGCCGGGCATCTTAAGCTGCAGATAAACATAACAAGGCCTAGCCATGAACTTGGCGTAAGCCGGCCGCCCGAACAATGCATTATAAGGGCTCTTGATTTTGACCACTTCGAACCATAAGGTTTCCACCCTGTAATTACACACATTGCCGAAAGCCACCTCCAAAGAGATTTTACCTACCGAGTACGCCGACTTACCAGGCACCACACCATGAAATACAGTAGACGAAGTTTTGAGATCCTTGTCTAGCAACTTCATCCGCCGGAAGGTATCATAATATAAGATGTTGATACTGCTACCTCCATCCATGAGCACTTTATTTACTCCATAACCATGTATCTGAGGGGCCACGACCAGAGCTAGCCGGCCCGGGTCATCCACCCGCGGCGGGTGATCCTGCCTGTTCCACGTTATGACATACTCTGACCACGGAAAGTATCGTGGGAGAGCCGGCTCGACCATATTAACCGCTAACCTCTGTAGTTTGTCATCTCGCCTACTGTTACCAGCCGTAAACAACTGATACTGCCCCGAACTGAGTTGCTTCGGATTACTCTGGAACCCCGACTGATTGCGCTACTGCTGTTGTTGCTGCTGCTGCTGATTATTATGATTATTGTTGCCAGGGTGCTGTTGATGCTGCTGATTATTGTGACAGGAATGACCTGCTCCTGAGCCTCCAGCACTAAAACCAGCACCTGACCCGCCGTGGCCTGACCCGCCAGGCCCTGAGCCGCCAGGCAGCCCACTGCCCTAATTATGAGGTGGTTGAAAGTGTTGATTCTTAAATCTCTTCATGATAAAACAGTCGCCCCACGCATGCGTGGATGGCTTCTCAAGCGTACTGTGCTCTGGGCAGGGTTTCCTAAGCACCACTTCCAAATTGAAAGGGGGCCTATTATCACGCTGGTACGGCTTATAACGCCCGTTCCCCTTAGGAACATTCGGTCCTGTGTTAGCATTCGCCACCAGCTCTGACCCGCCGCCAGCGTTCTTCTGTCTGTTATGATTCCCGTTGTTCCCAAAACTCTTGCCTTGGTTGTTGTTCTTTCCCTGATTTGATTTCTCCTCATCTGAACCCGGATCTTTGGTGTTGTCTGAGTCGACGTACTTCGTTAGAGCCGTCATGAGCTCCCCCATGTATTGGCACGTACGTTTAAGCCGGCCAAGTTTCTGCTTCAGTGGAACAAAATGACAATTCTTCTCCAAAATGAGCACCGCTTGAGCCGCCGTGATCTGTTCCGACAAGTGAATAATGGTCGACACCCGCCGAACCCAATGATGAGCTGACTCATTCTCCTGCTGAACGCAATGATCCAAATGTACAATAGTCATAGGCTGCTTGCAAGTCCCATGGAAATTTTTGATGAACTTCGCCCTCAATTCGGCCCAAGAACTTATAGTGTTGGGTGGCAAACCCTGTAACCATGTGCGAGCCGGGCCCTCGAGCATCATGATAAAATATTTCGCAAAAACAGCTTCACTGACGTCTAGCATCTCCATAGCTAGCTCATAGCTCTCAACCCAAGCCTCGGGAGGGAGATCCGCCGTATAATTGGGAACCTTTCGGGACCCCTTGAAATCCTTAGGCAACCTCTCGCTTCGTAGAGCCGGAGTTAAGCATGGAACTCCCACGGCTCTAGCGCTACCAACCGCTCCAGCCTCTGTCAACACTGAGGGCCCAAGACCCGAAGGAATCATTGCTGCCTCTTGCTCTCGCCTATTTCTTGCCTGATCCACCAGGGCCTGTGCGTCTAGCGCCGTACGTCCCCCTACCGGCCCATGAAGCGGACCACTGCTGGAAACCGCCGGCGACTCATAGCGCCGGCTAAAACTTCGACTATGGAGAGGGGTGGAGTGGACCCGGCTCCGGCTGTGAGTGTACTTCTCTTGTTGAGCCATAGCCGTCTGTAAATATCCAATGGCGTTCCTCACCTCCTCCGCAAAGGGTGCTTCATCTGGGATAGGGATCGTTCCAAGCTGAGTAGCCGCTGCTACCATGCTCTCGGCCGGGTTAGAATAATGACCCGCTGGTGTCATAAACCCTCCGGGTGGGGTCATGTGAGCCGTTGCTCGCCCTTCCTCAGGGGCAGCTGTCGCTCTCCCAGAGCCGGGGGTGTTGAAGAGATTCCTCGCCTCATAGCGCTCCGGCAGACGAGATTGATGCCTCCTGTGGTGCATAGCCACCGCTGAAACCTGTTCCAGCCCCAAACGGAAAGCATCGGCCTTGAGCCGTGCTGCCTCTGCCTTCATCTGGGTGCTCAGATCAGTTATCCTCTGACGTTCCTCGGCCATCCGGCTTTGATCCTTGCGATCTCCGCATTACGAGCCGCCTGATTCTTTGGTGTGACCTCTGTAGCCAACAAAGCCTCAAGCTCATCCATCAATTCCACCAGGCCCTGAGCCGATGGCTGGGAGGGTTAGCTCCCGACCTGGCCGCCCCTGGCCCTGCCATGAATACTGCTGCGTGAGATGGCCACTCCGGCTCGCCTGACTCACCATGCTCTAACTCGGGACGAGTGCCACCGTAGCCCCCAAGGCCACCATTGCTAAGCTGATATATAGATTATGTTTCCCCACTCGACGACTCATCGTTAGAGTGCACGAGAGTCCCTTGAGACCCGGATGCTTCCAGATCCATACCTTGAGTAAATCCCACGAAGACATGCTCCTGAACTGGGTTAACACGGGCAGGGCCTACCTTACGTGTGGGCTGGAGACAATGAGCCGGCTCGACGATGTTGGTGCAGACGTCCGGCCCGGGTGTAGATCCGTCGATGTTTCTGATGAACACTTGGATCCCGCTGAATGGAACCCTAAAACCATACTCCACGGAAGCAGTATCAAGCCCCCAGCCGGCGTCATCGACGTAGAGCTGGCCACGGAGACTCTTGCTCATCCTCCCAACCACGTATCCTTCGAGCTCTGGAAGGGAGCCCTTGGAGAACTCAACACCACCGAACGCGAGCCCCACGGTGCGCACCAACTGTCGTGGTTTTGTCACGGCAGATGTCTGGGTTACCAGACTTGAGTTTAGAGCCATCACCATGGTAGTGGACTCAAAGGGGTTAGTCGAGACAAAGGACACGAGTTTACCCAGGTTCGGCCCCTCAAGTCGAGGTAAAAGCCTACGTCCTGCTTGTGTTGTTATTGCTTGATGTACCGATTACAAGGAGCTAGAAGCTTGCCCTAGTTTTCGATAACCTAACCTCTAAGTCGCCCCGACTTTGCCTTTTTATAAGAGGTCAAAACCGTCGGGTCTTACAATTGTACAACCGGATCACGTTTACATCTCCGAATCTATATCTATCTTACTAGCCAAGTTATCCTTTGGAAGGTCTTGTGCATCCGGGTCTCTGTCGTTCGGCCCACATCATGAGCCGCCAATCATCCTGGGCCTCCAACTGGTACATGTCTTCGTGGGCCGGCTCACAACCAATGCAATCAACCGGAACCTTCCGGCCGGGTCATATCACGGGTTTACATCCCCAACAGAATATGACATCAGTTCAGATAGAAACTTACCCGCGATTGATGGTGAATGGCGGAAGTTGGGTTGCCGTTGACTCGCCAGAAGAAGGTGGATATTCCTGATGCATCGAATTAGAAGGACTAAGTGGTTGTTTCAAAAGGTCGGCTCACGGATGAGATATGGTGGGACTATGAGGCACCTCTACACGCTGCTTGTGGGTCAATGGTTCAAGAGATAAACCGGGAGTTAAGTTGCCTGAGCTGCTTCAGGGCTTGCGTTTCAACTGGGGGCATCTTGAGTTTTGTTCAAAAGAAAATCAGGGTCTAAGTGAGCGTTTGTACGTGAAAACTTAACTTTCCTAACGGCTTGTTTCTTCTTCTCTGGGATATATGTTTTCGATGAACTGGATGAGATGGAAATTACCTCAACATCGTCGGCTTGACTAGTTTCAGTATTATCTTGAAGAGGGAGGCATCAACAAGCGCATTGAATAAATGACCAAGTGAGTCAAGTTCTACCTCTGGTTCCTCTCCTGAAGATGAATCATGATCTAGGTCATCCACTTGACCTGACACAGAAGCAAGAGTTTTGGAGGAGGCCTTTTAGAAGATAGAATTTCTCTGCGATGATATAAACCGGATAAGTAAGTGATAACCCAAAAGAATAGGGGATCACAACAGTTTTCGAGGTTAGAGTATTCAACCCAAAATTTTAGATTCAACACAAGGGGAGCCAAAGAATACTTGAGAGTATTAGTAGTTGAGTTGTCAATTCAACCACACCTAGAGATTAAATATGTACTGCAAAGTGATCAGTAGCACAGTAATATGATAGTTTGGTAACAATAGTGACAACAACAGTAGTGGTAACAGTAGTAGCAATATTTTTGTAGCAGTTGGAACAGCAACAACGATAGTAGTAACTTAGCAAGAGCAATAAGTAGAAAAGTCGTAGGCACTGGATCGGTAACTCGTTGGATGATATTCATCATGTAACAATCATAACCTAGGGAGATACAAAACTAGCTCAGTTCATCAATATAATGTAGGCATGTATTCCGTAAATAGTCATACGTGCTTATGGAAAAGAACTTGCATGACATATTTTGCCCTACCCTCCCATGGCAGCGGGGTTCATAAGGAAACTAAGTGATATCAAGGTCCCCTTTTAATAGAGAACCAGAACAAAGCATTAACACATGGTGAATACATGAACTCCTCAAACTACGGTCATTACCGTGAAGTATCCCAAATATTGTCACTATGGGGCTCACAGATCATAACACGTAATAGGTGCATATGACTAGGATAGATCGAATCAAGAACATAGATATATATATATGATAACACAAATGGTTCAGACCTAAAATCATGGCACTCGAGCCCTAGTGACAAGCATTAGGCATAGCAAAGTCATAGCAACATCATCTCGGAACATAATGGATACTAGTGATCAAGCCCTAAGAAAACTAACTCGACTACATGATGAATCTCATCCAACTCCTCACCGACCAGCAAGACTACGAAGGAATTACTCACTCCCGGTGGAGAGCATCATGGAATTGGCGATGGAGAAAGGTTGGTGATGACGAAGACCGAAGATTCCCCTCTCTAGAGCCCCAAACGAGCTCCAGATTTGGCCTCCCGATTAAGAACATGAGGTGGTGGCAGCTCCATCTCGTGAAATGCGATAATTCATTCTCCCTGATTTTTTCTATCCAAATTTAGGAATTTATAGTGGTGGAGTTAGGGAAAGTGGGGCCGTGAGGTGGGCACAACCTACCAGGGCGCGCCAGGAGGGGGCTGGCATGCCCTGGTGTATTGTGCCCAGCCTCGGCCCCCTCTCTGGTGGTTTTTGGCTCCAGTATTTTTTTAGAGTTTCCAAAATAAATCTCCAAAAAGTTTCGTTCCATTACGAGAACTTTTATTTCTGCACAAAAAACAACACCATGGTAGTTTTGCTTAAAAAAGCACCAGTCCGGGTTAGTTCCATTCAAATAATGCAAATTAGAGTCCAAAACAAGGGCAAAAGATTGAGGAAAAGTAGATATGTTGGAGACATATCAACTCCGCCAAGCTTAAACCTTTGCTTGTCCTAAAGCAATTCAGTTGACAAACTGAAAGTGATAAGGAAAAACTTTTATGAACTCTTGTATTCTTGTTTACATATATATGCTTAAGTAGCACCCAGGTTTTCAGCAAAGATTATGACTAACCATGTCAACAATAAGTCTTAGAAATTATATTTACTTGTAACAATAACATAAGCAACTAGTGAGCAATAATAAGATATCTCAAGCGCCAACACTTTGTCAAAACAATCATGATACAATATGACAATAGTGGTATCTCGCTAGCCCTTTTTGAGACCGCAAAACATAAATGCAGATCAGCTCCAAAGTTCAAGCAGCGACTAAACGTTGTAATTCATGGTAGAAAAGATCTAGTCATGTTGCACCCAACATTAACTATACACAATGCATGAGGATGAAAATAGTGCTCTCAGGTCTGGCGCTTATTTGAGAAGGTGATGACTCAACATAAAAGTAAATAGATAGTCCCTTCGCAAAGGGAAGCAAGGATTTGCAGCAGTGCTAGAGCTCAAAGTTTAAAATAGAGATAGATATAATTTTGAGAGGTACACAATTCCTGTCAATGTCACAACCAAGAGTTATCAATACCTTGTATGCTAAACAAATTAGCGGCAGTTCCCAAGCGTTAAAGTAAAGGTTTACTCCCCCTCCACCAACAATCACACTCCACAGCGAGCCGTATCCAAGGGTACTATCCAAACCAACAACATTCCTGGGGGAGTTTTGTTTGATTATTTTGATTTTTGATTTTGGGACTTGGTATCCCTACTACTGTCCTTCGCGTGTAAGGATAAGTGAATAAACACTCGTCATGAGAATAACCCGCTTAGCACGGAAGATATTGACCGCTCCCTGTCGCTTCATGAGCGGTCCAGGCACACAAAATAGATGTTCATTTGAATTTTCAGAGGTGGCACATGCAAATTTACTTTGGAACGACATGGTAATACCGCATATAAGTAGATATGGTGGACTCATCTAGCATAAGTTGGTTTAAGGGTTTTGATGCACAAGCAGTATTCCCGCTTAGTACAGGAGAAGGCTAGCAATTAGATTGAGAAGCGGCCAGTTAGAGATAGAAACGGTCATGAACATGCATTACATATAATCGACATTGAATACTCACATGAGTAGGATATGAACACCATGAATATAAATATCATGAAGGCTATGCTGGTTTTGATTCAACTACATGTGTGAACATGTGCCAAGTCAAGCCACTTGAAACATTCAGAGGAGGATACCATATCATCATACCGCACCACAACCATTTTAGTGCATGTTAACACCCAAGGTAAATCATTATCCACTCCTAGCTACTTAAGCATGACATGAAAAACTATAATCTCTAATGGTCATTGCAAACATGTTTGATCATAAATGAGCTGAATCAAGGGTTATCAAACATTGGTAGACCCTACCTAGGTTATAAATATTTACAAAAACAAAAACAAGTTATTAAAGGCAGGTATCCACTCCTAGCTACTTAAACATGTTTGATGCTACAATTAAACTAAGCTGGAAAGGATAACTAAAAAGAAGTAGGAAATAATCTTGGGTTTTCTCAAAGTTTTTGCAAACACACAAGAAGAAATCTAGAAAAAAATCAAGCATGGATAATACAATGAAAAAGTATGAACACTGACAACTGGAATGAAATGTGTGAACATGAATGTAATGTCCGGTCTGAGCTTGGTAATCACAATCAATAGTAGCCGTCCAATTCGAAGTCGTAGTGAGGTGGAGGCGGCAGCTGAGCATCCCACCCCTGGTGTTATTTGCACCAAAAATTCATAAATATTCAGAAAAAATCATGTTAAATTTTGAGGGCATTCTGAGAATTTTTATTTTTGGGTCGTTTTTTATTCAACTAACTAAAACAAACAAAAAAAGGTGGGAGTAGAGAGTTGTGCTTACTAGATTCATCGACTTCATACCTCTCAAAAATGATCCATTAATAAGGTTGATCAAGTCTTATTAACAACCACTTCTGATTAGCATGAAACCAAAGAACTTTCATAAAACACTAAATTACCTCAATGGGGATGTGCATATCCCCAACAATAAGTACATCATATTCCTTTTTGGCAGTAGGTAGAGGTAATTGAAAACTTCCAATAGTGATGGTCTGAGATTCTTCAATAACATTTATACCATTCACTTAGAATTGTTTCTTCGGAAAGTGCACTATGTGCTCATTACCATTGATATGAAAAGTGATCTTGCTTTTATTGCAACAAATAACAGCCCTTGCAGTATGCAAAATGGGTCTACCAAGGATAATCGACATGTTGTCGTCCTTGGGCATCTTAAGAATAACAAAGTTTGTTAAGTTAGTAACATTTGCAACAACAACGGGCACATCCTCAAAAATACTGATAGGTAAGGCTGTTGATTTATCACCCATTTGCAATGATATCTCAGTAGGTGTGAGTTTATTCAAATCAAGTCTTTTGTATAAGGAGAAAGGCATAACACTACCTCCAGCTCCCAAAACACACAAAGCAGTTTTGACATAGTTTCTCTTAATGGAACTAGGTATAACTGGTATTCCAGGATCTCCAAGTTTTTAGGTACTCCATCCTTACAAGAATAATTAGCAAGCATGGTGAATATTTCAGCTTCAGGTATCTTTCTTTTATTGGTGATGATGCCTTTCATATATTTAGTGTAAGGGGACATTTTTAAAATATCGGTTAAGCGGGTACGCAAAAAGAATGGCCTAATCATTTCAACAAAGCACTCAAATTCTTCATCATCCTTTTTCTTAGATGGCATAGGTGGAAATGGCATAGGTTTCTGAACCCATGGCTCCCTTTCTTTACCATGTTTCCTAGCCACGAAATCTCTTTTAGCATACTATTTACTTTTAGGTTGTGGGTTATCAAGATCAGGAGCAGGCTCTATTTCAATATCATTATTTGGTTCTCTATTATTACTAGGTTGAGCATCATCATGAACATCATCATTATCATTTTCATTATCACTAGGTGAATGTTCACTACCAGACTGAGTTTCAGCATCAGAAATAGAGACATCATTATTACCAGGTGGTTTTTGTATCTCACGTTCACTAGAGGTATGCAAAGACCTATCATTTTTCTTTTTCTTTTTCTTCTTACAAGGACTAGGTGCATCACTATTAATTCTCTAAGAATCTTGTTCAATTCTTTTAGGATGACCCTCAGGATAAAGTGGTTCTTGGGTCATTCTTGTTGGAAACATGCCCTAGTGGCAATAATAAAAGTAGTTATTATTATATTTCCTTGTTCCTGATAATTGTTTATTATCCATGCTATAATTGTATTAATTTGAAACACTCATACATGTGTGGATACATGGACAATACCGTGTCCCTAGTATGCCTCTAGTAGACTAGCTTGTTGATCAAAGATGGTCAAGGTTTCCTAGCCATAGACATGAGATGTGATTTGATAACAAGATCACATCATTAGGAGAATGATGTGATGGACAATACCAAACAATGAATGTAGCATATGATCGTTTCAGTTTATTGTTATAGTTTTTCTGCATGTCAAGTATATGTTCCGATGACCATGAGATCATGCAACTCACTGACACTGTATGAGTAACTTGTGTGTATCAAATGTCGCAACGTAACTGGGTGACTATAAATATGCTCTACAGGTATCTCCGAGGGTGTCTGTTGAGTGGGCATGGATCAAGATTGGGATTTGTTACTCCGTGTGATGGAGAGGTATCTTGGGCCCACTCGGTAATACAACATCACAACATTCCTTGCAAACAATGTGAATAAAGTGTTAGCCATGGGATCTTGTATTATGGAATGACTAAAAGAGACTTGCTTATAACAAGATTGAACTAGGTATAGACATACCGAAGATCGAATCTCGGGCAAGTAACATACCATAGAACAAAGGGAACAGCGTACGGGATTAACTGGATCATTGACATAGAGGTTCAACCAATAAAGAATTTCGTAGAATATGTAGGAACCAATATGGGCATCTAGGTCCCTCCATTGGTTATTTAACCTAGACCAACTTAGGACAAAGGCCTAAGCTTGGGGGAGTACGTATTTCTCACCGACTTTACATTCATGTTCACACATCCATCATAGTAGTCTATGTTCATACTTTTTCATTGTACCATCCATGGTAGTTTATTTGTTCTTTCAACTTTCTTCTTGTGTGTTTAATTAACTTTGAGAAAAATTCAAAAAGAAAAATATTTATAGCTTTACCTTGTAGTTTGTTTAGTCGTAGCATTCAAAAGAAAACCCAAAAATATTTTTTGTTCTTCTTTTGTTTGTTGGGAGCTTTCCCATGTAAATAGTTTTTATCGTTCTAGTTTTGAATTTTCTTTCTTTTGGGTCGTAAGGATAATACCAAAATGAAAATGTTGAGTGGCACTCATATGCATTATGTTTTAAATATTAGAGAGCCCATATTACCTTGTCTTCCACTTTGAGTTATGGTTTGCAGATTCCAGCGTAGTCCAATGCACATGCACTCTTATTATTATTCACACCGTTCGGTCATGCAAGTGAAAGGCAATAATGAAAATATATGATAAAAAGATTGAGATGGAGAAAAGCTAGTATAAACTCGACCTATTTTTCTTTTGTAAATATGATTGGCTCATCGTTCCGAATTCAGTTCATTATGGGTGAAACATATTTGCAATGACAATTAGAGATTATAGTTACTCATGCCATGCTTAATTAGCTAAGAATGGATAATGGTTTGTCTTGTGTGCCAACATACATAATAAAATGGTTGTGATGTAGTATGATAGGATGGTATCCTCCTCTGAACGATTCCAGTGGCTCGACTTGGCACATGTTCATGCATGTAGTTGAAAGAAGATCAACATAGCCTCTACGATATTTCTGTTCATGGTGATTTATATCCTACTCATGCTTGCATTCAATATTGGTTAATCTCAAAGCATGTTGATGACTGTGTCGCTCTCTAGTTAGTTGTTCCCGAGTCTTTTGCTAGCTTTCACTTGTACTAAGCGGGAATTCTGCTTGTGCATCCAATTTCTCAAACCCAAAGTTGTTCCACATGAGTCCACCATACCTACCTATATGCGGTATTTACCTATCGTTCTAATAAATTTGCATGTGCCAAACTCTAAACTTTCAAATAAACATTATGTTTTGTATGCCTAAATCCTTCATGTAGCGACTCGGGGCTGTCAGTATCTTCCATGCTAGGTGGGTTATTCTCACGAGATGTGTTGATTCACTATCATTCACAAGAAAGTGGCTGGTAATAAGGATTCCCAGTCCCAAATTCAAAGAAAGAAAAAATGCAAATAATTAAACAAGACTCCCCCATGATTTGTGTTTGTATGGACGGTACCCATGGATTCGGCTCGTCGTGGAGTGTGATTGATTGGTGGAGGGGGGGTAAAAACTTTATCATTTTGTTTGGGAACCGCCTATAATGTATCTAGCATGGAAGATTGTGAAAACTCTTGCTCGCTATGTTGGCAATGAAAGCATACCTCTCAAAATTATTTTTCATCCCTGTTTTAAAAGCTCGAGCTCTGGCACCTCTACAAATCAATGCTTCCCTCTACGAAGGGCCTATCTATTTACTTTATTGTTGATTCATCCTCCTCTTATAATAAAGCACCAGCTAGAGAGCACCGCCGTCATTTGTATGCTTTGTTGTTAATTGATATTGAGTGTGAGTATGACTGTATTTCTTTTACCATGAATTACAATGTCTAGTCAGTCATTGTTCTTTAGAGGTGCTTTGCATTTATGTTTTGCGGCCTTAGAAAGGGCTAGCGACATACCATTTTCTCATATGGTATCATGATTGTTTTAATAAAAGTGTTCTTAGTAGTTATTATTATTGCTCGCTAGTTGATTAAGCCATTGATATGAGTAAATGTGAGACCTAAAGGTTATTGTGAACGTGGTTACTCCATAATCTTTGCCGAAAATCTGAACATCATCTAGACATATTTACAAACAACAAGATGAAACAGAGTTTGTAAAAGTTTTTCTTTATCACTTTCAGTTTATCAACTAAATTGCTTGAGGACAAACAATGGGTTAAGCTTGGGGGAGTTGATATGTCTCTGTTGTATCTACTTTTCCAAACCCTTTTGTTCTTGTTTTGGACTCTAATTTGCATGAATTGAATGGAACTAACCTGGAATGATGATGTTTTCAATAGAATTGCCTTGGTGTTATTTTTGTGCAAAAATAAAAGTTCTCAGATTGACCTGAAAATTTATCAAGAATGTTTTTGAAATTTATAAAAAATACTGGCGAAAGAATCAACCAGAGGGGAGCCACCCATAGGTGACAAGCCCACCAGGCATGGCCACCCGCCCTGGCCGCGCCTGGCAGGCTTGTGGGCCCCCTGTGGCTCCACCGACCTCAATTCCACTCCTATATATTCATATTCGCGGAGAGAGAAAATCAGAGAGAAGAGTTCATCACATTTCACGATACGGAGTCGCCGCCACCTCCTGTTCTTCGTCGGGAGGCCATATGTGGAGTCCGTTTTGGGCTCCGGATAGGGGAAATCGACGCCTTCGTCATCACCAACCATCCTTCATCACAAATTCCATGATGCTCTCCGCCCTTCATGAGTAATCCCATCATAGGCTTTCTGGATGGTGATGAGTTGGATGAGATTTGTCATGTAATCGAGTTAGTTTTGTTAGGGTTTGATCTCTAGTATCCACTATGTTCTGAGATTGATGTTGCTATGACTTTGCTATGCTTAATGCTTGTCACTAGGGCCCGAATGCCATGATCTGAGATCTGAAGCTATTATGTTTTCATGAATATATATGTGTTCTTGATCCTATCTTGCAAGTTGTAGACACCTATTACGAGTTATGATCCGCATCCCCCAGGGTGACAATAACTAGGATTCTTTCCGGTGATTACCGTAGTTTGAGGAGTTCATGTATTCACTAAGTGCTAATGCTTTGGTCCAGTTCTCTATTAAAAGGAGGACTTTATATCCCTTAGTTTCGATTAGGACCCCGCTGCCACAGGAGGGTAGGACAAAAGATGGCATGCAAGTTCTTTTCCATAAGCTCGTATAACTATATATGGAATACATTCCTACATTACATTGATGAATTGGAGCTAGTTCTGTGTCACCCTATGTTATAACTGTTGCATGATGAATGCCATCTTACATAATCATCCATCACCGATCCAATGCCTACGAGATTTTCACATATTGATCCTTGCTAAGTTAATTCTCCGTTGCTACTGTTACAATCACTACAAAATTGCTACTGTCACTTGTGCCATCGTACTGTTACTTCCATACTACTTTGTTGCTGAATACTTTGTTGCAGATATTAAGACTTTCAAGTGTGGTTGAATTGACAACTCAGTTGCGAATAATCGAGAATATTCTTTGCTTCCCCTTGTGTCGAATCAATAAATTTCAGTTGAATACTCTACCCTCGAAAACTGTTGTGATCCCCTATACTTGTGCGTTATCACCAACACGGTAATACAACATCACAACAAGCCTTGCAAGCAATGTGACTAAAGTGTTAGCCATGGGATCTTGTATTACGGAACGAGTAAAAGAGACTTGCCAGTAATGAGATTTAACTAGGTATAGAGATACCGACGATCGAATCTCGGGCAAGTAAGATACCAAAGAACAAAGGGAGCAGTGTACTTAACTGAATCCTTGACATAGAGGTTCAACCGATAAAGATCTTCGTAGAATATGTAGGAACTAATATGGTCATCCAGGTCCCACTATTGGTTATTGACCGTAGAGGTGTCTTGGTCATGTCTACATAGTTCTCGAACCCGCAGGGTCTGCACATATAAGGTTCGGTGACGTTTTGGGAATTATGTATGGTGGTGACCAAAAGTTGTTCAGAGTCTTGTATGAGATCCCGGACATCACGAGGAGCTCTAGAATGGTCCGGAGGTAAAGATTGATATATAGGAAGTCCCATTTTGGTCACCGAAAAAGTTTCGGGTGTTTCGGTAGTGTATCGGGAGTGCCGGGAGGGTTCCGGGGGACCATCGGGAGGGGCCTATCGCCCCAAAGGGCCTCATGGGCTGTGGGAGGAGGCGAACCAGCCCCTAGTGGGCTGTCCGAACCCCCTACTAAGGCCCATGCGGCTAGGGGTGGGAAAACCCAAGAGATGGAAATGGTTTCCATGTGGGGGAGGAATCCTACTCCTAGTAGGATTGGAGATGGACTCCTCCACCTCCCCACTTAGGCCACACCTCGGGGAAGCCCTAGGGGCGCCGGCCGTCAGTGTCAAAACCGGCGGATCTCGGGTAGGGGGTCCCGAACTGTGAGATTGGAGTTGACGGTAACACGAGACAAAGGGGACACGAGTTTACCCAGGTTCGGGCCCTCCTATGGAGGTAATACCCTACGTCATGCTTGGTTGTATTGATGATGTGAGGGGTTATAGAGTTTGTCTACATCGAGATCATATAGCTAACCCTAGATGAGTTGTCCTGTACCCCTAAAAGCCTCTGGCTTATATAGATGCCGAGGAGGCCTAGGGTTTACACATGGTCGGTACATGCCGAAGAGATAAACATGCCTAACTAATACATCAGACTTGGAGCGCAAGCCGTGCTTCTCGAAGCTTCCATCCTAGAGATTGGGCCTTCAAATCCTTAGGTGTTCTGTAAGTAGCCCTGATATTCTGGCCCATAACAATAGGTTGGCTACCTGAGGACCCCCTAATCCAGGACTCCCTAAGTAGCCCCGAACTTGCCTCCAACGCCAAGGGTCTTCAGCTCCCATTGCTTCGTGAACAGAGTCTTCGGCTTGCGAGGTGAGTTCCTTCCTGCCGAACCATAATTCGGCCTCCGATGATAAGCAGTTTTCCACATAGTGGCACATCCGAATACAAAAAATTAATTGGCTTTGAAAGCCAAATGTCAAGGGGTACACAATGGCCCTCTAACGACCTTTCTAACAAAACTTCGCGGCCCACCACAACCGCTAGGCCATTTGGCTAGACTCGATTCGCGGTTCAAGGCTGTTTCAATCATCATGATCTATCAATACCGATCGTGTCCTGTTTTATACGGGATATACTTAATTACCCGTGCGCAATGGCTCGCACGTCTCGGGAAGTGGAGGATTCACGGCGCAACAAGGGGAATCTAAATCGATAGGCCTCATAAAAATAGAAAGAAAACCCCGAAGGACCTTTCACGCTCTCCATTCGACTTCTCCGCCTTCCGTTCTCTTGTGCCCACAGAGCACAGATGTAGGTTTCTCCAACCCCACCTTGAAGCTTAGCAATGGCGGCCTCCAACGGCTAGTGGGAAGCTTCCACGGTCACCAACAAGGACATACTCGACCTCAAGAAGGCCGGTTACCTCCCCGCCAACATCCCTCACCGCACAGCAGGGGAGGGCCAAGTGATCCCCATCCCCAGGCCAGGCAAGAGGGTGGTGTTCATCCCCCACTTTCTCAGGGGTTGAGCTTCCCACTCCACCCCTGTGTCAGGGAGTTAATGTTCTTCTACAGCCTCGACTTCCATGACCTCCCACGGAATTCCATCATGCACATCTCGGTGTTCATCCTCGTCTGCGAGGCCTTCCTACGCGTCAAGCCGCACTTCGGGCTCTGGCTGCAGGTCTTCAACCTCAAGCCCAAGTGCGTCGGCAGCAAGCACGCGGACTGTGGTGGGGCACTAATCGGAAAGCTTGCCCGCGTCGGGTGGCCGTCGGGCAACTTCATCGACACCATCAAGGAATGGAAAAAGGAGTAGTTCTATGTCACCGAACCACCAGAAGAGGGCCAGCTCCTCGCCGCCACATTTAGAAAAAGGCCTGGTTTGGGGATCAGGCAAGGAGGTGACCGATCTCCAGAAGCATCTTCGCTCCTTTGTCGAGCAAGGCATCTAGCTAGCCGATGTGGTCTAGGTGATGCTCCGAAGACGCATCCTCCCCTGCCAACGTCGGGACACTCACCTGTGGGATCGAGAACTCGAAGCCGAGCCCATAGTCCGGAACCTTTTCCGCACTACGCGGGAGAAGTTGTGGAAGGTTCTCTTCAAATCAATGAAGAGCTGGCCATCCGAGGAGGAGGACAAGGGTCTGCACGCCGCCAAGCCCGATTCCGAGGTACAATTCTTCCCATCTTGGTAGGATTTATTACGCAGACAATTCTTATAACCTTTTATCCGATCTATTCGAACACAGATGGCTGAAGAAAAGCCATCAAAATCAACAGTCCGACTCCACAGCCCGAAGATGAGAGTACTGGACTATTAGCAAAGATGCTCGTGGAGAAGCCTTACGAGGCTCCCACGAATAAAGAGAATAAGAAGAAACTAGGCCAGACTGGCCTTCGCATTAGGGACCAGCCTGATGCCGCATCCGAAGACACCCCCACCTCCTAAAATTAGGAGGAGGCCGAGGAGGAGGAGGTCGAGGTCGAGAGCGAGGGGGAGGAAACTCCCCCCGCGCCAAGAAGAGAGTGGCGCTTTCGGACGCCTCGGGGTAGGCAGCTTCTCCTGCCCCGAAGAGGGCATGACAGATGCGGGTGGTCCTATCCGATGATAGCTCGGACTCAAGCTCCGCGTCCAGCGACCTCGAGGAGGTTCCGCAAAGGAGCTAATGGGTCAAGCCCCCCATCCAGGTTAGGATCCAAAAACCAACTTACCTATCACAAGTAGATTTAGAGTTTGCTAACGCGCAGGTTATTGGTCTTACAGTCCCCCGCATGTTATCCCCACCGAGGAGATATCGGATGGGGAGACCCCACCTGTCGAACTGGCGGAGACCGGGGATGCCTCGCACCCCACCACTCCAGGCGCCACGAAAGACGCTTTGGAGGTGTCGTCCCAGCCTACTCCAATGGAGACAGACATAGGAGGCGAGGGAAATTGCACCATGGACGAGGCTAATGCTTCGGCTACTGAATACCGGAGGGCACCACCCCTGGAAACCGAGGAGACTGGGCAAGCGGACGCTCAGTCCCCTCCGAGAACATCTCCGGAGCGCACTATGCCTCCGGAGGCACCAGTACAATCCCCGGTGGGTGATCAGGAAATTCGATCATCCCCGACACCGCCGACCAATAGGTGGTCAGCCATGGAGGAGCCTTTGTCGATTGCCTCCCTCCTCGAGGATCACCGCACCCTTATGGGTGCGGTACTACAGAGCGTCCAGTCCATTGACAACGGACTGAAGGAGGCCTTTAAAGGTCTCCTTGAAGGCTTTCAAGTAAGTCACCCGATGTTTACAAAGATTTTATTTATCTGCATTGTATACATGGCAGCCCCCGAGCCCTAGGAGAGGTGAACAGGCTCACCTAGGGTTCACATCTGAATCCGACAATGCACTAGAAGCACTTTAAGTGTTCAACATGCTAGGATGAATTGATATATGATCGGTTTGTCTATAGTTCGGCAAGTGAGTGCTGATGTAATGTATTAGTTGTGTGTGTAATGTAGGCTTCGTCATCAGCAGTGGCCACAAATGGCCCCGAGCTGGA
Organism: Hordeum marinum; assembly: GCA_022496015.1. Classification (NCBI taxonomy): domain Eukaryota; kingdom Viridiplantae; phylum Streptophyta; class Magnoliopsida; order Poales; family Poaceae; genus Hordeum; species Hordeum marinum. The sequence continues at coordinate 31,454,139 of CM039676.1, forward strand.
GGAGTTAAATTGTAAGCTGAAGCCCTCCAAAGACGAAGCTACGGCCCTCAACCGAAGGCTCGACGAGGATCAAGGTATGTTGAGACAGGATCCAAATGCCTTCGCCTGAATTTTATAGTCTGAATACTATCAACGCAGATTATTTGTCTTGCCTAATGCACCCGCAGCCTCGTCGAAGGAGGTGGAGCAGCTCAAGGCCGAGCTCCAACGCGCCAAGGATGAGACAGCTGCCGAGAGGGCGGTCGGTAAGGAGACGACTACCGCCCTTTCTGCTATGCGGGCCACTAGTGGCAAGCACGAAGCTCGCGTGGCAGAACTCCAGCAAGACCTCAGGGATGCCAGCAAGAGCTGCGAGGCCTTGGAGCAAAATAACAAGGCGATCTCAACCGAACTGTACACCTTGAATAACAAACTCCAGAAGGAGCGGGTGGACAGAAGGTTCTACGAGGAGCAAGTGTGCCAGGCCAAGGCCATAGTGGATGGTAAGCCGTACTCACTAAAGTGTGTATTCGGAGATTGCAGATTCGAATTGGTTACCAGAGTATGGCGATCTTCAGGCGCATTCTCCAATCTCCAGAAGAGTGCGGCGGACGCCAATCAGCTATTTTCCTCACTGGGAGAGGAAGATGAAGCTCGGATGTTTTGGGCACAGTTTGGAGCCCCTAAGCATTCCCCTCTCTTGGTGGAGCATCTAAAACAGTTGATGGGGCTGCACCAGATGACAGAGCCAGCAATGAAGGACCTCTACATCTGCTTATGGCCCGGCGAGCCTCTACCAGGTAGCTACTTCGGCCTGGTGTAGAGACTAATTGCTGCCACACCCCGGATCGACACCGTCAAGTGCTCCTCCTGCATTGAAGGAGTCCGGATGGCCCTTGCTAAGGCCAAAGTGCAGCCCCTTCCTGCTACTTCTCTACAACGTCACCAAAAGTTGTCTAGTTGATAGGAGAATTCCTGTCTTGCGTTGGTTTTTCCCTTGAAGAGGAAAGGGTGATGCAGCAAGGTAGCGATAAGTATTTCCCTCAGTTTCAGAACCAAGGTATCAATCCTGTAGGTGTAACAAGATGAGGCAACAAGGAACCTGCACAAACACAAGCAAACTTGCACCCAATGCGATAAAGAGGTTGTCAATATCTTCACGATTGTTTGCAAAGTGAGATCTGATAGTGATAGTAGATGAATATAAATTAGTAAATAAAATTTCAGCAAAGTATTTTTAGTTTTTTTGTGTTTAGATCTGAATATATAATATGTAAAATAGACCTGGGGGCCATAGTGTTCACTAGAGGCTTCTCTCATGATAGCAAGTATTACGGTAGGTGAACAGATTACTGTTGAGCAATTGATAGAATAGCACAAAGTCATGACGATATCTAAGGCAATGATCATACATATAGGCATCATGTCCGAGACAAGTAGACCAATACTTTCTGCATCTACTGCTATTACTCCACACATCGACCGCTATCCAGCATGCATCTAGTGTATTAAGTTCATAAGAAACGGAGTAGCGCTTTAAGCAAGATGACATGATGTAGAGGGATAGATTCATGCAATATGATATAAACCCCATCTTTTTAGCCTTGATGGCAACAACATGATGCGTGCCTCGCTACCCCTTCTGTCACTAGGTGAGGACACCACACGGTATGAACCCAAAACCAAGCACTTCTCCCATTGCAAGAACTATAGATCAAGTTGGCCAAACAAAACCCATAACTCGAAGAGACTTACAAGGATATGAAATCATGCATATAAGAATTCAGAATTGACTCAAATAATATTCATAGATAATCTGATCATAAATCACAATTCATCGGATGTCAACAAACACACCGCAAAACAAGATTACATCGGATAGATCACCATGAAGATCATGGAGAACTTTGTAATTAAGATCGGAGAGAGAGAAGAAGCCATATAGCTACTAGCTATGGACCCGTAGGTATGATGTGAACTACTCATGCATCATCAGAGAGGCAAGGATGTTGATGAAGATGGCCACCGGAGATGGATTCCCCTCCGGCAGGATACCAGAACGGTCTCCCGATTGGTTTTTTGTGGTTCTGGAGGCTTGCGGCGGCGGAACTTGCGATCTAGGTTTATTTTTGAGGGTTTCCGTATTTATAAGGCCATCTGGAGTCGGGAACAAGTCGAGAGGTGGCACGAGGAGGTCACGAGCCCCCAAGCCGCGGCCAGGGGGCCCGCGCCTCCCAGGCTCGTGACTCCCTCGAGCCGCCTCTCCAGTATCTTTTTCTTCGGGTATTTTTTATATTTTCCAAAAAAAATCACGGTGAAAGTTTTATTCCATTTGGACTCCATTTGATATTCCTATCTGAAAAAGGTCAAAAACACGGCAAAAACAGGAACTGGCACTAGGCACTGGATTAATAAGTTAGTCCCAAAAATAATATAAAATGGCATATTCATGCATAGAAAACATCCAAAGTTGATAATATAATAGCATGGAACGATCAAAAATTATAGATATGTTGGAGACGTATCAAGACTCGTGATAACTTTTTAATGATATTAGTATCCGCTCTTACATAGTTTTGAATTCCTTTATAACTCATATGTGGTTGTTTAATACTGAAAGATGCGAGTCGTCGGCTTCAGCCCCCATGTAGATACTACATGGGGTGTCTATGCCAGCGCACTGTGTCCCTTAGCCGTATTATTAGAACCCAAAGGCAGCATAGTGCGGCAGACTAGGCAATCAGACTATAGTGCTTTATTACTTTCACTTAAACGAAGGGGTGCGAAAAGGACTGCGGGAAGCGTACGATTAGCCACTGGAGTGTTGTGATGTTTGGACGAAGCGTGGGCGAAGACGACATCATAATGTTTGCATGAAGGGCAAGTTCCTCATCTAACACAGAATAACCGCTAACAAGGTTTGAAGTATAATACTTCTAGATTATGGTTCGCAGATCTAATCGCGCATACTATGACAGTCCGTTTTCGGCTTTCTCCCCTAAGGTGCTTGACCGGACTATCCGGAAACACAATCGCAGGGGTGCTCCCTTTGCCCTTTTAGCCGAACAAGAGGAACATAAAGGGGCAAGCACATGAGTCGGGCAACCCAACTTAATGACAAAGACATAGTTCAAAACCAATGCATATAAAGAGAACGCCAAGACGCCGAAAACACGATAGTTAAGGCAATTTATGTTTGAAATCGAGCCCCCAGTCTATTAGCCGGTTACCTCGCGTCATACCAAACAGGTTCACGAGAAGAGGGAGGAAAAAAAATTATGCGCCGAAAACAGGATAGATGAGGCGTACTTGCGCCATGCAATTTTGCATTTTCTCAACAACTCTTATAAATCGGATTGCCGAAGCAACTATTTACACGTATGTGAAAGAAAATAAGAAATAAAATCATACAGGAGTTGTTGTACCAGGGGTCTTCAATTGGTGACGTGACGTCCTCGATATGTCCCCTTGCTAGTTGACTCCTGCTCTTGGATGCACGTTGATGGGTGTTAGTATTCGGCGGACGGATTTTGCCAACAAAATCTTGAGAGGCCGCCGAATTGTGGGTGAGCTTTATGCCATAGGCAGGCTCTTTTAGGAGCGCATGTGTTCATTTCAAAGATGTTTTGATGGTAGCAGTCCGGGGAAGCCGAACACCCATCTTAATGTCCCCACCATTACCCATGGAATCTTAAGCGCAAAGTTGTTCCTCCTCGGCACATACTTTGCTGGTCCTGCGGTTGTGTGGTGGGGTGCGATTCCCTATAGAGGGGAGGAGGGAGGATCTGAGTTTTTGGTCTGACGGCTGATAACCCACAAGTATAGGGGATCGCAACAGTTTTCGAGGGTAGACTATTCAACGCAAATTTATTGATTCGACACAAGGGGAGCCAAAGAATATCTTTGAGTATTAGCAGTTGAGTTGTCATTTCAACCACACCTGAAAGATTTAGTATCTGTAGCAAAGTTTTAGTAGCAAAGTAGTATGATAGTAACAGTAATAGTGGTACCAGTAACAGTAGTGATTTATGTAGCAAGTGTGACAGCAGTAGCGGTAAAGTAACTAAGCAAGGACCAGTATAGGAAAATCTCGTAGGCATTGGATCGGTGATGGATCATTATGTCAGATGGCATTCATCATGTAACAGTTATAACATAGGGTGATATGTAACTAGCTCCAGTTCACCAATGTAATGTAGGCATGTATTCCTTATATAGTCATACGTGCTTATGGAAAAGAACTTGCATGATATCTTTTGTCCATCCCTCCCGTCGCAGCAGGGTCCTAATGGAAACTAAGGGATATTAAGGTCTCCTTTTAATAGAGAATCAGAACAAAGCATTAACACATGGTGAATACATGGAATCCTCATATTATGGTCATCTCCGGGAGTGGTTCCGGCTATTGTCACTCCGGGGTTGCCGGGTCATAACACATAGTAGGTGACTACAACTTGCAAGATAGGATCAAAAACACACATATATTGATGAAAACATAATAGGTTCAGATCTAAAATCATGGCACTCGGGCCCTAGTGACAAGCATTAAGCATAGCAAAGTAGTAACAACATCAATCTTAGAACATGGTGGATACTAGGGATCAAACCCCATCAAAACTAACTCGATTACATGATAGATCTCATCAATCCCTCACCGTCCAGCAAGCCTACGATCAGATTACTCACGAACTATGGAGAGCATCATGGAATTAGCGATGGAGGATGGTTGATGATGACGAAGGCGTCGATTTCCCCTCTCCGGAGCCCAGAACGGACTCCAAATCTGCCCTCCCAAGGAAGAACAGGTGGTGGCGGCGGCTCCATATCGTGAAACGCGATGAACTCTTCTCCTTGAATTTTTTTCTGGACGAAAGAGGTTATATGGAGTTGGAGAGGAGGTCGGAGGAGCCACATGGGCCCCACGAGCCTGCTAGGCGCGCCCTAGGGGGGCGCCTCCTGGGCTCGTGGCCCACTGGGAGCTCATCTTCGGTTGATTCTTTCTCCGGTATTTTTTATATATTCCATAAGATTCCTCGTAAGTTTCCAGGTCATTCCGAGAACTTTTATTTCTGCACAAAAACAAACACCATGGCAGTTCTGCTGAAAATAGCGTCAGTCTGGGTTAGTTTCATTCAAATCATGCAAATTAGAGCCCAAAACAAGGGCAAAAGAGTTTGGAAAAGTAGATACATTGGAGACGTATCAATGCCAAACTCGCTTCCCAGCCTTATGTCCCTTTATGGCAGATGTCGAAACTTGTCGATCTTCTTTATAGCTGAATTCAGCTGCTAGGGCCAGTGCATGTTCCTCAGTTCTAAGGGAGCGCTCGATGTTGCCGTTGACAGTAATGACCCCCTTGGTGTAGCGACCCGACCTGAAAGTTCGAATCTCCGGTGTTTCCGTACCATCCCAAGATCATGCTGGTACACACACGGTACATCAATGTATATATCAAAGGGAAATCACACAGCATTATATTAATCGAAATCTCATATCGAGTCCTTTATTACAATAAAAATTACAATAAAGTGGCTGAAGACCAACTCATGAGAATATCTAAATCTTGCGGAAGCGTCGAAGGTAGATGAGTCCATCTGACTCCAAGGGCATCTCACTGAGCATAGAACGTGTCCTCACTCCTGGTCGGAAAAGTACTCTGCAACATCATACGTTGCAGCCGTGTAGGTCAGCATATGGAATATGCCGGCAAAGTCACAAGAGAGGGGTGAAAAGATAATCATCTAGTACTACATGCATATATGGCAGATGGGGGGGTAAGTTTTTGCGAAAAGCCAATTTTTTCCTACATCAAGAGAGGGCTAAGCAAAAAATTATTACTAAGTTGGTTGATTAATGAGATGGTTCCACCAACCAATTCTCATACCCAATTCATTAATACCCACGTCATCATATTAATTGTGTTGAGAATTCAGGAAGTTTCAGTTCCTTTGGCTCAAGTCGTCCATGACCGTGGACACGGCTAATCGATTAGGTTTGAGTACTCTGCAGAGTTTTGCACACATTCCCCACAAGATTTGGTCGCGTCCGTTTGATTTCTCGCACTTCAGGGTGTTTGAGAAATGGATGACCAAAACATGGTCTTCCAAAGGGTTTCCCTGCGACTCTGTCGGTGCCCATCCTTTCCTACCATTCTTCTACATCTCGTAGCACCGCCTGTCCAGGGTCACCACGATATCCAACCAAGCCAGAGCCCATAATGACTTGTGGCTGTGCAGGTAAGCCTTGGGTCTTGAAACACCCATCCATCTCTTTGTGCCTGGGTGGATCTTTCCGTGTGAATACTGGCCATCTCCAGCATCACCTAGGCAAGTCCACTGGTTTCTCCAGGGTGCCGTTCAACCATCATCCACCCAGAGGTAATTTGAAAACTCAGAGTCTTGAAGTCTTGATCGTTATGTAGGTCTTGAACTTATTAACTCTCTCAACTCTCATGAATCACACAACCAACCCCGTCTACTAATATCATAGCAAAAAGTAAGACAACGGTTCCCGGGGCCAAGGTGTCAAGGGTTGAGAGGGGGATCCTACCACATGATACTACTACAATGTAACCAAGTTTCCAACTAACCTATCTTGCATGCAACTGGGGAAGATGGTAGAACTAATGCATATAAAACATGGGTAAACATGATCAAAATGACTTGCCTGATTGATGATCTTCGTACGTGAGTGACTCTAAGTAACAAGCTTCGCACTCCGGATAATCTAACGAAGCAAACAAGAGCACTCAAATAAGCATACAACAAAATATGGTAATTCACAACCATCAACCAAGAACTAGTAAACAATCAAGACAAAACAATGCACAAATCACAAGTAAGAAAAACACACCAAGTTTTATTTACTAGGAGATGATTGATAAAAAATTACTAACATAATAAAACTATTTTGTAATAACAAAACAATGGTTGACAGCAAAGAAACAATAAAAAGATATTTTTATTAATAAACAGAAGAAAATCAATTTAAGTTTGTTGGGAAAACTTTAGTAAAGTTTATTTAAAAGTTTTGATAAACACTATATGGAACAACTATAGTTTTACTAACAAAAGAGTAAAACAAAACTTATTACTTATTAGCAAAACATGTTCTTAACAGAAAAAGACTTTACAAATAAACTTGTCTTAGATAATAGGATTTATTTATATAAAACTTTGTTTGAAAGCAAAACTATTACTAACTAGTTTTTTTAATCAAAATAAACCTATTTAAAAAGAAGTTGTGATTCCTATATTAACAAAGAAATAAACTAAAAAAAATTATAGTTTTATTAAAAATAAGTAAAACACTAAATGTTTAAACAACATAACCTACAAAACAAATTAAAACTAAATCTAAGTTAAACTAACTAAAACTAAGTAAATAAAACTATACTATAATACTAGGCAGAATCTGTTTATAGCTAGAACACTAATCAAAATCATCCTAAAAATTCTCAAACTAAGCATGAAGGTAGTCCTAAATAATACCAAACAGTAGCAAAAAGATTCATATCAAAATCTATTTTCAAACTCTAGTTATTCAGATTTGAATATTTTGAGAAAATTTGACTAAATTCAAATTTTATAGTTCAAATTTGAAATTTAAAAGCACATGGTGAAACTACATGAAAAATGTGAGCTATTGCGAAAAGAATCAACTCAAAACGTTAGACAGATTAAAAGATATAAGCAAAACAAAATTTGAATTCACTCTGTTAACTACAACAAAAACAGAAAAGAAAACTAGATATGCAACGGCCAGGGGCCTACGTGGCGCTTTCCTATTGGTTGGGGGCGTGTGCGCGCGAGTGCTTGCGGGCGGGCGACCGGTCGGTAGAGAATACCGGTTCGGAAATTAATCCGATCTAATCTTAGGCGTTGGTTTGAGATCGAACGGCTACGGAGTGGGAGGGGGAGCTCACAAAGAAGAGGTCGCCGGTGAGGGGGGTTCTCCGGCGAGTCCAAGATGGCAAAGTCGTCGGGGTTGGCGCTCCGGTGGTCGAGGGAGGCAGCGGAGTGGTCCGGGCGGTGGGGCTTTACGTCCGGCATCGATTGGTGGCAACGGTGGGGCGAGGGGTGGACGGAGTCAACGGCAACAGCGATGGGGAGGTCCGGTGGTGGTGGCAACTCCGGTGACGAGATGCGGCAGCCTTCCTGCGAGGTAGGAGGGAGCTTTGGGGGGAAATGGAGAGCGGCGGGTGTCCGGTTTAAATAAGGGGTGCGGGGAGCGAGGGGGAGTGAAGAGGGCGAGATCCGCGGGAGGGGAGAAACGGCCGGCGACGGCGCGCGCGCGAGGAGGAAGGCGACCGCGCGGGGCTAACGGTCGGTCGGGGTGGGACCCAGTGTGTGAGAGAGAGGGCGTTAACTGCGCGTCGTTCGACCGGTCGGTATTAACTTCGCGAGTAACTGCCTGTGGGCCGGCCCGTTTAATAATAAAACCGTTACTCTTTTTATTAAGCAGAGTAGTAAATCGTGTTTAAAAGCATTCAAAACATTTTTAGAAATAGTAGTATTATATATCAAAATTAACAGAATAATAATTGCCATTTAACGAACATTTTTATTCTGTCATTTGAACACTTTGAAAAAAATAAGAAATTGCCTAATTCTTTTTAAATCCTTTTTGCAAATATTTTCAAAATAACTCCTGGTTATTTTTGTTCAAATAGATCACCAAATGGGTCCTGGTGTGGAGTGTCATGTTCCTCCTCTCTTATTTGAACTTTTTACCAAGATTTCAAATAGGGGAAAGCAACACATTGAAAGTAGAAAAGGGCTTTCAGAAATTTAGAAAGAACATTTCAACAATACATGTATTCAAGCAATGATGCAGATAGATGCATAGCTAAGTTTCATAACATTCCAAAATGGAAATTTTGGGATGTTACAAACCTACCCACCTTAAGATGAATCTCGCCCTCGAGATTCGGGTTGGTTAGAAAATACGTGCGGGTGGTCTCTACGAAGATCTTCTTTGCGTTCCCAGGTGGCTTCTTCCTTGGTGTGATGACTCCACAAAACCTTACAGAACTTGATGATCTTGCTGCGGGTAACTCTGCTTGGAGTCTCAAGGATTCTGACAAGCTTCTCCTCGTAAGTTAGATCATTGTCAAGTTGTATGGTCTCTAGGGGCACTGTATCTCTCAAAGGAATATCAGCCATCTCAGCATGACATTTCTTGAGCTGGGAAACATGGAAAACATCATGAACTCCGGATAATCCTTCCGGCAATTTCAGCTTGTATGCAACTTCGCCTCTACGTTCAAGAATTTTGTAGGGGCCTACGAATCTGGGTGCTGATTTTCCTTTAACACCAAACCTCTTGATTCCTCGAAGCGGGGACACACGAAGATATGCCCGGTCTCTCACTTCATACGTCACTTCTTTACGTTTGCTGTCAGCATAACTCTTCTGTCGAGATTGAGCTATCTTGAGTCTGTCACGAATCAACTTGACTTTCTCTTCAGAATCTCGGATAAGGTCGGGACCAAAAAGTTGTCGGTCTCCAACACCATCCCATGTCAATGGTCTTCTACACCTCCTTCCGTATAATGCTTCGAAAGGGGCCATTTTCAGACTGGTCTGATAACTGTTGTTGTACGAGAATTCTGCGTAAGGTAAGTTGTCATCCCAACTAGATCCATAATCTAGCGCACAAGCTCTCAACATGTCTTCCAGAATCTGGTTGACTCTCTTAGTCTGTCCATCTGTCTGCGGATGAAAAGTTGTACTGAACTCTAGCCTTGTACCCAAAGTTTCATGTAACTGATGCCAAAACTTTGAGGTAAATTGTGTTCCTCTATCTGACACGATACTCCTCGGAACTCCATGCAAACATACGATCCTAGTCATATATATCTTGGCTAGCTTAGCACTGGTATAGGTGGTTTTCACGGGAATGAAATGAGCTACCTTGGTCAAGCGATCTACCTCTACCCAGATGGAATCATAACCTGAACGGGTCCTGGGTAGTCCTGTGATGAAATCCATACCAAGCTTTTCCCATTTCCACTCGGGTATCGGTAGAGTTTGGAGTAACCCTGCTGGTTTCTGATGTTCTGCCTTTACTCGCTGACAAACATCACATATTGCAATATGTTCAGCAATATCCTTCTTCATACCTGTCCACCAATAACTTTCCTTTAAATCCAGATACATCTTGGTATTGCCTGGGTGTATCGAGTAAGGTGAATCGTGGGCTTCCTGAAGTATCAACTTCCTGAGCTCTGGGTCATTGGGTACATAGATTCGGTTCTCAAACCACAGAGTTCCTTGCTCATCCTCACGAAAACCTTTGGCTTTATCATCTTTCATTCTCTGTTTAATCTCAGCTATCTCCTTGTCCAATTTCTGGGCTTCACGAATTCTTTCGGTCAAGGTGGACTGGATCTCCAGTGTGGCAACACATCCGCTTGGAACTATCTCTAGCTTGAGCTCTCTGAGATCATCGGCTAACTCTTGGGGTAATCCTCCCGCTATGAGTGTGTTCACATAAGTTTTCTGACTCAAGGCATCGGGTACAACATTAGCCTTACCTGGATGGTAGTGTAATCTCATGTCATAGTCCTTGATTAACTCTAACCATCTCCTCTGTCTGAGGTTCAACTCTTTTTGCGTGAAAATATATTTCAGGCTCTTATGGTCAGTATAAACATCAGAACTATTTCCGATAAGGAAATATCTCTAGGTCTTGAGAGCGTGCACTACGGCTGCTAGTTCCAAATCATGGGTGGCACAATTTAACTCATGAGGTCGTAGTTGTCTGGATGCATAGGCTACAACCTTTCCATTTTGCATGAGTACTCCTCCAAATCCTTGACGTGAAGCATCACAATAAACCTGGAAGTCCTTCCGAATATTGGGCAAAATCAACACTGGGGCTGTGACCAAACATTTCTTCAACTCCTGGAAACTGGCTTCACATTCCTCAGTCCAAATATACTTAGATTCTTTCTTCAACAACTCTGTCATGGGCTTGGCAATCTTTGAGAAATTCTCAATGAATCTCCAGTAATATCCGGCAAGTCCAAGGAAACTGCGGTCTCCTTAACTGAGGTGGGTGACTTCCACTCGGTGACGGCTTCAACCTTAGCGGGGTCTACGGCTATTCCTTCTCCGGAAATAACATGTCCAAGGAATCCGACTTCCGTCAGCCAAAATTCACATTTGTTGAACTTGGCATATAACTGATGCTCTCTCAGCTTCTCCAGAACTAAACGCAAATGTTCCTTGTGTTCTTCCTCGTTCTTGGAGAATATCAAAATGTCATCGATGAACACCACGACAAACTTGTCCAAATATTCCATAAACACTTTGTTCATCAAATTCATGAAGTAGGCAGGAGCATTAGTCAAACCAAAGGACATGACAGTATACTCATACAAGCCATACCTTGTGGTGAAAGCTGTTTTGGGTATATCCTGTTCACTAATCTTCAGTTGGTGATACCCTGATCGAAGATCGATCTTAGAGAATACTTTGGCGCCTACTAGCTGATCAAACAAGTCATTAATCATCGGCAGAGGGTACTTGTTCTTGATAGTCACCTCGTTCAAGGCACGATAATCGACTACCATTCTCAAGGTTTTATCCTTCTTCTCCACCAAAAGAACTGGGGCTCCCCAAGGTGAAGAACTTGGGCGAATATACCCTTTGTCCAATAACTCCTTAATTTCCTTCTTGATTTCCAACAGATCATTTGCGGGCATCCGATAGGGTCTCTTGGAAATTGGGGCTGTCCCTGGCTGTAGCTCTATTAGGAACTCAATCTCCCTATCTGGTGGCATGCCTAGTAATTCTTCCGAAAATATATCCAGAAAGTCTTTTACCACAGGTACTTCCTCCTGAACAACTCCCGTGAGAGAATTTAACCGAGCACTCATATGTGTGCGCCGGGATACATACTTAATCCTCTTGTTCTCCGGGGTGGTGAGTGAAACAGACTTGCTGAGGCAATCAAGATTTCCTTCATACTTGGTCATCCAATCCATGCCTAGGATTACATCCAATCCCTGAGATTCTAAGACGATGAGGTCGGTGGGAAAAACATGGTTTCCTATATTGAGTTTCAAGGCATGGCATCCTATCCCTGCCATCATCATACCTCCTGGGGAACTGACCTTAATGGGATGACAAAGGGTTTTGGTGGGCAAACCATACTTATCCACAACTACCCTTGATATGAATGAATGAGTTGCACCGGAATCAAAAAGTACTGTAACTGGACGTGAATGCAATAAAAACTTACCAACCACAGTCTCGGGTTGATCATAGACTTCTTCCACGTCGAGGTGGTTCACCTGGGCACGAGGAAAAGGGTTGGGCTTCTTGGCTGCGGAGTTGCCATTTCCATTTCCCTTCTTGCTCTGGGGACACTCAGTAGCATAGTGCCCTGTCTTCTGGCACTTGAAACAGGTGATGTGACTCAGATCCTTCTGAGTAGGAACGTGATGGTGCTGGTTGTTGTTCCCATTCCCATTGTCAGTCTTGAAATTGCCATGGTTGGGACGGGCATTCCCATTTCCTCCATGGTTGTGGCTTCCATGGTTGTGCACCGCATGAGTGTGCCTTCCAAACTTACCGGTACCTGATCCGGTATTTACTGAGTACGGGGAGTAGCGGGGCTTCTGATGAGCTCCAGAGTTACACTTCCCCTAAGTGTACTTCCGCTTGCGGTTCTCAATTTGCTGCTGTTTACCCTCCAGAATAAGGGCCTTGTCCACCAGCTCTTGGTAATTGTTGAAGGTAGCCACTACCAACTGCATGCTCAACTCATCGTTGAGTCCTTCCAAAAACTTCTCTTGCTTGGCCGCATCATCGGCCACGTCTCCTGGTGCATAACGTGCCAAAGTGCTGAAGTCGTCCACGTATTGGGCCGCAGAGCGATTTCCCTGGCGCAAGTTGCGAAACTCGCGCTTCTTCAGACTCATGGCTCCAGCTGAAACATGTGTGGTGCGGAAAGCAAGCTTGAATTGCTCCCAAGTTACATCAGCAATAGGATAGGTGATGGTGTAATTCTCCCACCATGAAGCTGCTGGTCCTTCCAGTTGATGTGCGGCAAAGCGCACCTTCTCAGCATCAGTACATCTAGCGGTGACGAGTTCTCTCTCCATCTTACGGAGCCAGTCATCTGCCACAATGGGCTCAGTGCTGCTGGAGAAAGTTGGAGGGTTCAACCTCAGAAAACAGGTGAGATTGTCTGTCTGGGGTGGATGGTGGTGGTTGTTGTTCTGTTTGTTGGTCTGATTCTGAATCAATAACTACATCAGTGCATTCTGCTGCTGAAGAAGTTGGGTGAGTTCTGGCGGGAAGGTGAAGTCGGACTCATGTCGTGGAGGCATCTTGCTGTTTTCAGAGGGGTGAGAATTAGAATAGAACAAGGGTCTAAAAGGAGAAATTCACTACCCATATGCAATGCAACAAACATATCACACCAAACACTCATTCATTTATTCAATCAATGTCAATCATCGGGAATACAAGTCTCAATCAAACTACACATTGACCTACGCTTTAACGACGAAAATAAAAGATACATGGAGGGCATGACTACAGTTTTCCTCAGAAGTACATGGTGACTGAGTCTCCTCCAGTGGTGCTCTCCTCATAGTCATCATCGTCGCTGATGAAAGGAGCCAAATCTCCCTCAGGATGAAGATTTTCACCCATGTCCATTTGTTCCTCCAGAGTGGCGATGCGAGTGTTCAGCTTGTCGATGCTCTCTAAGAAATCCTTCACCTCATATTCATGTTCGTACTCGGCCTCCCGTAAGTCAGCTTCGAGGTCAATCTCACGGTTCATCAGATTCTTGATTGTCTTCGTATCAGCACGAACTCGAAGCTCCAGAGTCCTGATGTGAGTCTCCAAGGTCTGGATATAGGAAATAGTGGTGTCTGCAGTGGGAGAAGTTATGATGTTTCCATGGACATCCCTGTGACAAACCATGCTGAGTCCTGGTGAAATGGTTCCACCTCTATATTCCTCCTGAATACATCCAAGAGCACGATGAATGGCCATGTCTCTCCCAAGTATCCAACTGGGTGCCACGAACTTGAAGTCGATGGGTTCCTTCTGGTTCCCAAAGGTCTTCCCTGGGATATGCACCTCGATCCTGTAGCATCCATCTTGGGTAAATGACATGATAGGAATCCCGGTGATGCTCGGCAAAGCAATCCTTACGTCCTTGACGATTCTCATTAGCTCCTTACCAAAGGGCATCATTGCGTCAGGCTGGCAAAACTCTGTGATCAACACTGGGATGAAGGTGGCCATCTATAAATTTTGAAATAATCGGAGAGGAGTCAGAAACGAATAGACGAGAGTATAAGAATTTTAAAGACAAAGAGACATAAGTCCTAAGGCTTTCCAATCCTAGAGGTTACGTCCTACGGTCAGCGTGTGCCCTGATACCATTTCTATAGCGACCCGACCTGAAAGGTCGAATCTCCGGTGTTTCCGTACCATCCCAAGATCATGCTGGTACACACACGGTACATCAATGTATATATCAAAGGGAAATCACACAGCATTATATTAATCGAAATCTCATATCGAGTCCTTTATTACAATAAAAGTTACAATAAAGTGGCTGAAGACCAACTCATGAGAATATCTAAATCTTGCAGAAGCGTCGAAGGTAGATGAGTCCATCTGACTCCAAGGGCATCTCACTGAGCATAGAACATGTCCTCACTCCTGGTCGGAAAAGTACTCTGCAACATCATACGTTGCAGCCGTGTAGGTCAGCATATGGAATATGCCGGCAAAGTCACAAGAGAGGGGTGAAAATATAATCATCTAGTACTACATGTATATATGGCAGGTGGGGTGGTAAGTTTTTGCGAAAAGCCAATTTTTTCCTACATCAAGAGAGGGCTAAGCAAAAAATTATTACTAAGTTGGTTGATTAATGAGATGGTTCCACCAACCAATTCTCATACCCAATTCATTAATACCCACGTCATCATATTAATTGTGTTGAGAATTCAGGAAGTTTCAGTTCCTTTGGCTCAAGTCGTCCATGACCGTGGACACGGCTAATCGATTAGGTTTGAGTACTCTGCAGAGTTTTGCACACGTTCCCCACAAGATTTGGTCGCCTCCGTTTGATTTCTCGCACTTCAGGGTGTTTGAGAAACGGATGACCAAAACATGGTCTTCCAAAGGGTTTCCCTGCGACTCTGTCGGTGCCCATCCTTTCCTACCGTTCTTCTACATCTCGTAGCACCGCCTGTCCAGGGTCACCATGATATCCAACCAAGCCAGAGCCCATAATGACTTGTGGCTGTGCAGGTAAGCCTTGGGTCTTGAAACACCCATCCATCTCTTTGTGCCTGGGTGGATCTTTCCGCGTGAATACTGGCCATCTCCAGCATCACCTAGGCAAGTCCACTGGTTTCTCCAGGGTGCCGTTCAACCATCATCGACCTAGAGGTAATTTTAAAACTCGGAGTCTTGAAGTCTTGATCGTTATGTAGGTCTTGAACTTATTAACTCTCTCAACTCTCATGAATCACACAACCAACCCCGTCTACTAATAGCATAGCAAAAAGTAAGACAACGTTTCCCGGGGCCAAGGTGTCAAGGGTTGAGAGGGGGTTCTACCACATGATACTCCTACAATGTAACCAAGTTTCCAACTAACCTATCTTGCATGCAACTGGGGAAGATGGTAGAACTAATGCATATAAAACATGGGTAAACATGATCAAAATGACTTGCCTGATTGATGATCTTCGTACATGAGTGACTCTAAGTAACAAGCTTCGCACTCCGGATAATCTAATGAAGCAAACAAGAGCACTCAAATAAGCATACAACAAAATATTGTAATTCACAACCATCAACCAAGAACTAGTAAACAATCAAGACAAAACAATGCACAAATCACAAGTAAGAAAAACACACCAAGTTTTATTTACTAGGAGATGATTGATAAAACATTACTAACATAATAAAACTATTTTGTAATAACAAAACAATGGTTGACAGCAAAGAAACAATAAAAAGATATTTTTATTAATAAACAAAAGAAACTCAATTTAAGTTTGTTGGGAAAACTTTAGTAAAGTTTTTTTAAAAGTTTTGATAAACACTATATGGAACAACTATAGTTTTACTAACAAAAGAGTAAAACAAAACTTATTACTTATTAGCAAAACATGTTATTAACAGAAAAAGACTTTAAAAATAAACTTGTCTTAGATAACAGGATTTATTTATATAAAACGTTGTTTGAAAGCAAAACTATTACTAACTAGTTGTTTTAATCAAAATAAACCTATTTAAAAAGAAGTTGTGATTCCTATATTAACAAAGAAATAAACTAAACAATTTTATATTTTTATTAACAATAAGTAAAACACTAAATGTTTAAACAACAGAACCTACTAAACAAATGAAAACTAAATCTAAGTTAAAGTAACTAAAACTAAGTAAATAAAACTATACTATAATACTAGGCAGATTCTGTTTATAGCTAGAACACTAATCAAAATCATCGTAAAAATTCTCAAACTAAGCATGAAGGTAGTCCTAACTAATACCAAACAGTAGCAAAAAGATTCATATCAAAATCTATTTTCAAACTCTAGTTATTCTGATTTGAATATTTTGAGCAAATTTGATTAAATTCAAATTTTATAGTTCAAATTTGAAATTTAGAAGCACATGGTGAATGTACATGAAAAATGTGAGCTATTGCAAAAAGAATCAACTCAAAACGTTAGACAGATTAAAAGATATAAGCAAAACAAAATTTGAATTCACTCTGTTAACTAAAACAAAAACAGAAAAGAAAACTAGATATGCAACGGCCAGGGGCCTACGTGGCGCTTTCCTATTGGTTGGGGGCGTGTGCGCGCGAGTGCTTGCGGGCGGGCGACTGGTCGGTAGAGAATACCGGTTCGGAAATTAATCCGATCTAATCTTAGGCATTGGTTTGAGATCGAACGGCTACGGAGTGGGAGGGGGAGCTCACAAAGAAGAGGTCGCCGGCGAGGGGGGTTCTCCGGCGAGTACAAGACGGCGAAGTCATTGGGGTTGTCACTCCGGTGGTCTAGGGAGGCAGCGGAGTGGTCCGGGTGGCGGGGCCTGACGTCCGGCGTCGATTGGTGGCAACGGTGGGGCGAGGGGTGGACGGAGTCGACGGCAACGGCGATGGGGAGGTCCGGTGGTGGTGGCAACTCCGGCGACGAGATGCGGCAGCCTTCCGGCGAGGTAGGAGGGAGCTTTGGGGGGAAATAGAGAGCGGAGGGTGTCCGGTTTAAATAAGGGGTGCGGGCAGCGAGGGGGAGTGAAGGGGGCGAGATCCGCGGGAGGGGAGAAACGGCCGGCGACGGCGCGCGCGCGAGGAGGAAGGCGACCGCGCGGGGCTAGCGGTCGGTCGGGGTGGGACCCAGTGTCAGAGAGAGAGAGGGCGTTAACTGCGCGTCGGTCGACTGGTCGGTATTAACTTCGCGAGTAACTGCCTGTGGGCCGGCTCGTTTAATAATAAAATCGTTACTCTTTTTATTAACCAGAGTAGTAAATGGTCTTTAAAAGCATTCAAAACATTTTTAGAAATAGGAGTACTATATATCAAAATTAAGAGAATAATAAATGATATTTAATGAACATTTTTATTCTGTCATTTGAACACTTTGAAAAAAAAATTAGAAATTGCCTAATTGTTTTTAAATCCTTTTTGCAAATATTTTCAAAATAACTCCTGGTTATTTTTGTTCAAATAGATCACCAAATGGGTCCTGGTGTGGACTATCATGTTCCTCCTCTCTTAGTTGAACTTTTTACCAAGATTTCAAATAGGGGAAAGCAACACATTGAAAGTAGAAAAGGGCTTTCAGAAATTTAGAAAGAACATTTCAACAATACATGTATTCAAGCAATGATGCAGATAGATGCATAGCTAAGTTTCATAACATTCCAAAATGGAAATTTTGGGATGTTACACTTGGGGCCCGGCATCTTGAGCTTGAGGTATGTGTAGTGTGGTACCGCATTGAAATGAGCGAACGGAGTCCGACCAAGCGGCGCGTGATAGCCGCTGTGGAAGGGCACAATGTCGAAGATCAACTCTTCGCTGCGAAAGTTATCGGGTGAGCCAAACACGACCTCTAGAGTTACCGAGCCTATGCATTGGGCCTCAATGCTCGGGATCACTGCTTTGAAGGTAGTGTTGCTGGGTTTGATCCTTGACGGATCGATGCCCATCTTTTTCAGTGTATCTGAGTAAATCAGGTTAAGTCTACTTCCTCTGTCCATTATGACCTTTGTGAGGTGATACCCATATATAATGGGGTCTAGGACGAGGGCCGCCAAACCCCTTTGACGGATAGTGGTCGGATGATCACGCCGATCAAAGGTGATCGGGTATGCCGACCATGGGTTGTACTTCGGGGCTACGGGTACCACCGCGTAGACTTCCCGAAGGGCGCGCTTCCATTACTTCTTGGGTATATGAGTGGTGTATATCATGTTCACCATTTTGACTTCGAGGGGGAACTTCATCTGTCTGCCACAATTTGGACCCCGAGGTTTATCTTCGTCCTCATTGCGAGAGCTTTTGCCCTGGTCTACGAGTGTTATCATCTCGGCCTATTTGTACACCCAGCAATTGTGGTGTGTGTAGTTGACGGGCTGATACGTCTCCAATGTATCTACTTTTCCAAACTCTTTTTCCCTTGTTTTGGACTCTAATTTGCATGATTTGAATGAAACTAACCCGGACTGACGCTGTTTTCAGCAGAACTGCCATGGTGTTGTTTTTGTGCAGAAATAAAAGTTCTCGAAATGACCTGAAAATTGACGTAGAATTTTTGTGGAATATATAAAAAATACTGGCGAAAGAATCAACCGTATGGGAGGAGCCAATGGGCCACGAGCCAAGGAGCCGCACCCCCCACCCCTAGGCCACGCTTGGCAGGCTCGTGGGGCTCACGTGGCCCCTCCGACCTCCTCTCTAGCTCCATATATTCACTTTCATCCCAGAAAAAATCAAGCAGAAGAAATAATCGCGTTTTACGATACGAATCCGCCGCCACCACCTGTTCTTCCTCGGGAGGGCAGATCTCGAGTCCGTTCTGGGCTCCGGAGAGTGGAAGTCGAAGCCATCGTCATCATCAACCATCCTCCATCGCCAATTTCATGATGCTCTTCATCGTTCGTGAGTACTCTCATCATAGGCCTGCTGGACGGTGATGAGTTGGATGAGATGCATCATGTAATCGAGTTAGTTTTGATAGGGTTTGATCCCTAGTATCCACTATGTTCTAATATTGATGTTGCTACAACTTTGCTATGCTTAATACTTGTCACTAGGGCCCAAGTGCCATGATTTCAGATCTAAACCTATTATGTTTTCATCAATATATGTGTGTTCTTGATCCTATTTTGCAAGTTGTAGTCACCTACTATGTGTTATGACCCGGCAACCCTGGAGTGACAATAGCCGGAACCACTCCCGGAGATGACCATAGTATGAGGATCCCATGTATTCACCATGTGTTAATGCTTTGTTCCGCTACTCTATTAAAAGGATACCTTAATATCCCTTAGTTTCCATTAGGACCCCGCTGCCACGGGAGGGAGGGATGAAAGATGTCATGCTAGTTCTTTTCCATAAGCACGTATGACTATATACGGAATATATGCCTACATTATATTGACGAACTGGAGCTAATTACATATCACCTTATGTTATAACTTTTACATGATGAATATCATCCGGCATAATCATCCATCACCGATCCAATGCCTACAAGCTTTTCCTATACTGGTCTTTGCTACGTTACTTTACCGCTATTGTAGTTACACTTGCTACACAAATCACTACTGTTGCTACTGTTACTGTTACCATCATATTACTTTGCTACTAAAAACTTTGCTGCAGATATTAAATCTTTCAGGTGTGGTTGAATTGACAACTCAACTGCTAATACTCGAGGATATTCTTTGTCTCCCCTTGTGTCGAATCAATAAATCTGGGTTGAATACTCTACCCTCGAAAACTGTTGCGATCCCCTATACTTGTGGGTTATCAAGACCTTTTTCTGGTGCCGTTGCCGGGGAGCATAGCTCTATTCTCTGAGTCACTTGGGATTTATATCTGTTGATCACTATGAAGAAATTGCAAGATCCAAAAACTAAAGTTCTGCCCTCAACTATGAGGACAGGTAAGGAACTGCCATCTAGCTCTGCACTTGATTCACCTTTTGTTATGAGTAAATTTTTGACACCGACACCTGCTATTAATTCCGATATGTCGCATGTGCTTGATGATGATGCTTCTGCTATACATGATAATTATGATGATGCTTTGCTTTACAATGAGATGCCACTTGGTAATTTTCTGGATACACAAATTGCTAGAGTTACTACTGAATCAAATGATACTTCTCAAACTGATGAAACTATTGAAATTGAACCTGCTGTTACACCTATTAGACCTAGCCCTCCTAAATTTGAATTGCCTAATATACCTAAGTGTTATGTTATGGAAGGAGAGGTAGCTAAAGACTTTCTTGCTTGTAAGGATAGCTATGATCTTGAGAAATTATTATGCAAGTGGAAAGAAAAATCTCTGAATGCTAGAATGAAATATGATCCTAAGTTTGCTACTTCACCTATCTTTTTTACTAATAAGTATTATGAGTTCTCTGTCGATCCTGAGTTAATCACTTTGGTTGAATCTGATCCTTTTCATGGTTATGAATCTGAAACTGTTATGGCACAACTTACTGAACTGAATGACATTGCCACCCTATTCACTAATGAGGAAAAAAATCGCTATTACTATATACTTAAGTTGTTTCCTTTCTCACTAAAGGGTGATGCTAAAACTTGGTTTACTTCTCTTGGTCCTAGTTGTGTGCGTAGTCCCCAGGATATGGTATAGTACTTCTCTGAGAAATATTTTCCTGCCCATAAGAAACAAGCTACCTTGTAGGATATATATAACTTTGTGCAAAGTGACGAAGAAAGTCTCCCACCAGCTTGGGGGAGGATTGTCTAGTTACTTAATGCTTTGTCTGATTACCCTCTTAAGAAAAATGAAATACTTTATATCTTTTATAATGGACTAACCAATGCTTCTTGGGACCACCTATATAGTTGTGCTGGTTGTGTTTTCAGGGAACGAACTGTGGAACAAGCTGAAATTTTATTAAATAATATCTTGAGCAATGATAATGCTTGGACTATTCCCGAACCACCTCCGAAGCCAACTCTGAAGAAAAGAGGTATTCTATTCCTCAGTCCTGAAGATATGCAAGAAGCAAAGAAATCTATGCGAGAGAAAGGTATTAAATCTGAAGATGTTAAGAATCTACCACCTATTGAAGAGATACATGGTCTTGATAGCCCGACACAGGTAATAGAGGTAAATTCTCTCTGTAGATTCAATGAGAGTGATATTCCTTATGATAAACCTGCTAGCTTATGTTTAGATGAATTTGATAACTTTGTTGTCAAACAACAGAGTTTTAATGATTATGTTAGCAGACAACTGGAACAAAATGCTCGTATGATTAATCATATAAGTGCTTGTGTGTATAGAAATGTCAATGATCTTAAGCTCGTTAGTAAACATGCTTCTATGGTCACTACTCAAGTAGAGCAATTACTTAAGGCTCAAAATGACTTGCTTAATGAATTGAATGATAATTCTGTTAAAGTTGTTACTAGAGGTGGTAGAATGACTCAGGAACCTTCGTATCCTAAGGGCCATCCTAATATAATTGAGCAAGATTCTCAAGGAATTAATACTGATGCACCTAGTCATCCTGGTAATAGGAAGAAAAAGAAAGATGATAGGAACTTGCATGTTTGTAAACTTGTTTCTGTTACACATGAGAATCAAAATGATATATCTGTTTCTGATGCTGAGACACAATTTGGTGATGAACATGAGCCTAGTGATAATATTGATAATGATGTTCATGTTGATGCTCAACCTAGTAAAGATAATGATGTGGAAATTGAACCTGCTATTGATCCTGATAACCCACAACCTAAGAATAAAAGATATGATAAGAGTGATTTTATTGCTAAAAAGCACGCTAAAGAAAGAGAACCATGGGTTCAGAAACCCATGCCCTTTCCTCCCAAACCATACAAGAAAAAGGATGACAAGGATTTTGAGCGCTTTGTTGAAATGATTAGACCTATCTTCTTGCAAATGCGTTTGACTGATATGCTTAAAATGTCTCCTTATGCTAAATACATGAAAGATATTGTGACAAATAAAAGAAAGATACCTAATATTGAGATTTCCACCATGCTTGCTAATTACAATTTTAAGGGAGGGACTCCTAAGAAACTAGGTGATCCCGGAGTACCCACTATACCTTGCTCCATTAAAGGAAATTATGTTAGAACTGCTTTATGTGATCTTAGAGCCGGTGTTAGTGTTATGCCTCTCTCTTTATATCGTAGACTTGAATTAGATAAGTTGACACCTACTGAAATTTCTTTGCAAATGGCCGACAAATCAACTGCTTTACCTATCGGCATTTGCGAGGATGTGCCTGTTGCGGTTGCAAACGTTACTATATTAACAGACTTGTTTATCCTTGATATTCCCGAGGATGATGCCATGGCAATCATCCTTGGAAGACCCTTTTTAAACATTGCAGGGGCTGTTATTGATTGCAACAAAGGCAATGTCACTTTTCATGTCAATGGTAATGAGCACACAGTGCATTTTCCGAAGAAACAATATCGGGCTCATTGCATAAATTCTATTGAAAGATCTTCATCCGTTATTGTTGGAAGTTTTGAAATTCCTTTACGTACTCTCAAGATGAGATATGATGTACTTATTGTTGGGGATATGCATATCCCCATTGAGGTAACCTAGTGATTTTTCAAAAAAATCTCCGGTTTCATGTGATTTGAAAAAGTTTGTCAAGGAGACTTGATCAACCTCATTGATGGATTTCTTTTGATGACCATGAGATGGATGAATTTAGAAGTCACAACCTTCTATTCCCAACTTTTACTTTCTGTTATTCAGTAGAAAATAATAAATATAGCATTATTTTCCTGTTTTCTGCATTATCCATCCAATAAAAAATGACCTAAAAATAAAAGTTCTTCAAATGCCCTAAAATTCCAGTATGTTTTTTTCTGGAATATTTAAGAATTTTTGAAATAAATAACTAGTCAGGGGGATGCACCAGTGGGCCACGAGCCTAGGAGGCGCGGCCACCCCCCTGGCCACGCCTGGCAAGCTCGTGGGGCCCACGTGGCCCCCCTCCACTTATTCCAGCCCCCATCTTCTTCTTCTACCTCCAGAAAAAATCATCCCACGGCTCAAACCCGTGTTCTTGCTCATTTTGCTGCATTTTTCGATCTCCTTGTGAAAAGCTCCATTCACCAAACTGTTTTAGGGAATTGTCCCTTGGTATGTGACTCCTCCATTGGTCCAATTTGTTTTTGTTCTAGTGCTTTATTCATTGCATATTATTGCTGCCTTGGTGACCCTGTTCTTGAGCTTTGCATTTGGTCCCAAGTAGGTTTGATGCAAGATATGGCCTCTAGGCACTTGTAGGAGTAGTTGCTATGAGTTTCGTTAAGTTTTATTCACTTTTATTTTGCTCCACTAAAAATTTCAGAATTATTTCAGGAAAAGGAAAATGTTTAGGAAGAGCTATCATGGTAGTTCCTCCAGCAAGAGGGGTCTCCGTCTCGCCATTCGGGAGCCCGATCATTTGCAGCCGAGGGACGCACTGGTGCAACCATGTGAATGGCCTTCCGACGAATTCATGATTGATGCAGGTTTCAAGGACGAGTTTGATACACTTATTCGCAACGCCGGGCTCGAAGAGTCCATCTCCAACAGATGTGAACAGTATACTATACTCACTGCCTCCTTTGTTCGTAGATTCAAATTTTCAGTCGGCCGTGATACATCCATACTGTTTGATCTTTATGATAAATCGTATGCTATGGACTCAGAGGATTTCAATAGAATATGCAAGATACCTGATTGGGGTAGTCCCAATGACCCTCCTAAGTCCTCTATTAGAGACTTTATGTCCAGTATAACTGTTGGAGAAACTAGAGATATTACGCAGGCTACCATGGGGAGCATTCACTTTCCTGCCTTACATTATTTTGCCCTCTTCATAGGTAGATGCATTAATGGTAAGCGTGACCATAGCCACCTCTGCGCACCAGACCTTAGTATACTCAACAGTGCAGTAACAGGTGAAAGAAGTTTTAGCATGGGAGCTATAAATTCTAGGAGACTAAATAACAATGCTAATGAAGGAGATTTCTTTGGTGGGATCTATGCCACTCGCCTAGCTAATTATTTTAGAATACCCATTCAGACTGGAGATCCCCTGCTTCACAGTGCTTTCCTTGATTGTGCTGCTATGATATGCTTCCAGTTTCTCGAGAGGAGCAATGAGTCCCTCCTATACCGGTTAATATTTAACCGGCAGCGTGTTTTTCATATTACCCTTCCTGCTCCTGCCTTGTTTGATTTTTCAGAGTAAACGAAGATATTACATAACTAGAGAAGAGGCAGAGGAATATGAGAGGGAGGTGAAGGTTGCTCGCCTCCATGAGGCAGCTATTCAGGCGGTAGCTGCTGCATCCCAGTACAACCCACATTATGATTTCAGATATCGCCCGGAGTACCCAGGAGCTGGTTACTTTCCTCCCTGGGAGTAGACCAACTTAAGCCAAAAGCCTAAGCTTGGGGGAGTATGTGTTTCTCACCGACTTTATATTCATGTTCACGCATTTACTTTGATAGTCGGTGTTCACACTTTTTCATTTTGTCATCCATGCTAGTTTATTTTCTTTTTTCTCGCATTCTTCTTGTGTGTTTTATTAACTTGAGAAAAACCCCAAAAAAGTTAAAAATGAGAAAAACAAAAAAAATTAGTTGTAACTTTACATTCTTGCATGTTTAGTAGTAATTAAGATAAGAAAACCCAAAAAGATTTTCCCGTTTTTCTTTTGCTTGTTGGGAGGTTTCCCGTGTAAATAGTTTTCTTTTTATTTTGGTCGAGGTAGAAGGCCATGATTAAAATGATTAGTGGCTCTCATATGCATTATTGTTTATTCGTCAAAGAGCCATATTGCTTTGTCTTCTCCTCTGAGTTTGCTTGCAGATTCCAGCTTAGTCCAATGCACGAACACTCTTATTATTATTCACATCATTCGGTTGTGCAAGTGAAAGGCAATAATGACGATATATGATGAAGTGACTGAGCCTGGAAAAGCTGGTATGAACTTGATCTGTTTTGTTTTTGTAAATATGACTAGCTCATCGTTCCTAATTCAGCATTGTTATGAGAGAAACATGTTTGCAATGACAACTTAGAGATCATAGTTTCTTATGCCATGCTTAATTAGCCAGGAGCTTATAATGCTTTGTCTTGGCTGCCAACATGAATTTTAAAATAATTGTGATGTAGTATGATAGGATGGTATCCTCCTTTGAATGATTTAAGTGGTTTGACTTGGCACATATTCACGCATGTAGTTGAAACAAAATCAACATAGCCTTCATGATATTCATGTTCATGGTGATTTATATCCTACTCATGTTTGCACTCAATGTTGGTTAATCTCAAAGCATGTTTATGACTATTGTCGCTCTCTAGTTGGTCTCTTCCCAGTCTTTTGCTAGCCTTCACTTGTACTAAGCGGGAATACTGCTTGTGCATCCATTTCCTAAACCCAAAGTTGTTCCATATGAGTCCACCATACCTACCTATATGCGGTATCTACCTGTCGTTCCAAGTAAATTTGCATGTGCCATTCTCTAAACCTTCAAATAATGACCTGTTTTATGCCTAAACCACTATGTTGTGACAAGGGGCGGTCAGTATCTTCCTTGCTAGGCGTGTTATCCTCGATATGTGTTTATTCACTATCACTCACAAGAAAGGGGTCGGCAATCGGAATGCCCAGTTCCATGTTCAAATCAAATAAAAATATAATTGCAAACAAAACTCCCCCAGGATTGTTGTTGGTATGGACAGCACTTGAGGATTCGGCTAGCCATGGAGTGTGATTGATTGGTGGTTGGGGGAGTCAAAACTTTACTATTCTGTTTGGGAACCGCCTATAATACGTGTAGCATGGAAGATGGTGAAAACTCTTTGTTCTCGCGTTGACAATGAAAGCATGCCACCCCAAAAAGTATCTATCTTTGTTTTAAAAAGCTTGAGACCTGACACCTCTGCAAATCAATGCTTCCCTCTGCGAAGGGCTTATCTATTTACATTTCTATTGAGTCATCCTCTTCTTATTAAAAGCACCAGCCAGAAAGCACCTCTGTCATTTGTATGCTTTGCTATTAATTGATATTGAGTATGATTATGACTGGATCTTCTTTGCCATGAATTACTATTTCTAGTCAACCCTTGGTCTTTGAAGGTGCTCTGCATTTCTAGTCAACCCGTGCAGAAGCGGGTCATGAGGGTAGTGAGGGCGGACATGGTTCGAGGTTTATCCTGGCCAAGCTAGTGGGCCAGCCATTCGTCCCGAATGTTTTGCCGAAAGGAGTCTATAGCCTCGGCGTCCGAACAGTCGACGATTTGGGTTTTTTTAGTCAAGAACCAATTCCAGAATTGTCGGGCAGACTCGCCGGGCTTCTGGATGACGTTGTTGAGATCGGAGGAGTCCGGAGGGCGGACATAGGTTCCCTAGAAATTAGAGCAGAACGCATCCTCTAGGTCTTCCCAACATCCAATGGAGTTTTCAGGGAGGATTTTTAACCAGTGTCGAGCTGGACCCTTAAGCTTAAGAGGGAGATATTTGATGGCGTGGAGATCATCTCCTTACGCCATGTGAATATGGAGGAGGAAGTCCTCGATCCATACAATTGGGTCACTGGTCCCATCATATTATTCTATATTTACGGGTTTAAACCCTTCGGGGAACTGATGTCGCATTACCCTATCTATGAAGCATGGTGGGTGAGTGGCGCCTCTGACCCATGATATGTCATGCCTGTATTAGGCGTATGCATGGGGCCTATTGCGTTCCCAAACTCTGTTATTTTGGTCGAACCAAGGCCAGTACTCGCCCCATCTATCGGGGGTGTACTCTCTGGATCCATAAATGGACCTTGTGTGGCCTGCTTTCTGATCCAGGTTAGCTCAGAGATCGAACATGTCATTGTGCTCTAATGGCTCCTTTCCCCATCTCTGGGGCATTGCCGGTATATAACCTTCATTGCCAGCCGTCATGTCCCGCCCCCGAGGGGGGGTCCGATTTGTCATATGGAGTATGGTACGGGGACGGTGTATCGGTGAGTTCGTCATCAAATTGCAACAGTAGCCTTCTCCGAGGATAGCTTTTGGGATGGTTTGACAGACCAATGGCGTATACTTCCTTGGCTGAGAGGACTTTCGTCCATCGATCATTGAGGTCGGCCTATTCGGCTTTAAGTTGTCATTCTTTGGCCTTTAGGCTGCGGGCTGTTGCTATGAGCCGCTGCCTGATTTCTTCCTGATCTTCGAGGTTATCGGGAATGTACAAGCCATCGGCTTCCGGTGTGCCTTCCTCTTCAATGGGGGGAAGGTAATCGTCGCCTTTGGGGTTGTTGGCATTATCGGGATTGTTTTGATCCTCGGGCCCATCCGGACCCTGAAAAGGGGGCTCGGGGATATCGGGATTGCCATGATCGGTGGGGGTATTACTGTCCCCATTGTTGATAATAGCTTTTCTTCACTTTTTTCTTTTGGACCGCTTATGCGATTTCCGGCGCCTTGAGGGCGCATCGCCCAATTTATCGCTGTCGCTGGGAGGTGTGTTGTTCCCATTGGTGGCAGGAGTATCCACCATGTAGACGTCGTACGTAGAAGTGGCGGTCCAACTCCCGGTGTTAACGGGGGTGGGAACACGGTCCTCTCCATCCATATATTCTGCCTCCTCGGAGGCGTAGTCTAGTACGTCGGTTAAATCTTCGATAGTGGCTATCACGTGGGTGGTGGGTGGGTCGAAACATTCGTCCCTACCCGCATCATGACCGAACCGAGCATAGGTCGGGGATGGATCGCTGTTGATCCTCATCGATGAGAACCGCTCCAGGGCCTCATCGACCGCTAAGGGCCCGATCAGATACAGCTATTCGGAACTCATGGAGTTAACCTCCATGATGTCCACGCTTGGGGAGTGTTCGGTAGGAACATATGTCCGGTCCTCTAGCTTAGTGGTCGGACCGGGGTGAGAAATCGGCTCATCGCCACGGGTGACCCCATCGGCATGTCTGAAGAAGGGGCTCGAGGTTAAAGCCTCAGAGTCCTCCAGGGCTACAGACGAAGTTGTGAGCCCGATTAGTGATAAGTCACCCCGGGAGTCGACGGAGAACTCTAGGTTTCCGAATCTGACCTCTTGATCAGGGCTGAAGCTCTAAATGTGGCCAAGATGGCTAGCGGAATCAGCATGCGGCACAATGCTGCCAAAGGCGAAGATCTGTCTGGGGAGAAAAATGTCCATGCCGCGGACCTCTTCGTTGATGACAAGGCGAGGCGTCGATTCCATCCCGCTCATAGAGGAACTCTCAATAAAAGCACCAATGTCGTTGTCAAAACCGGCGGATCTCGGGTAGGGGGTCCCGAACTGTGAGACTGGACTCGACGGTAATAGGAGACAAAGGGGACACGAGTTTACCCAGGTTCAGGCCCTCCTATGGAGGTAGTACCCTATGTCCTGCTTGGTTCTATTGATTATGTGAGGGGTTACAGAGTTGATCTACCTCGAGATCATATAGCTAACCCTAGATGAGTTGTCATGTACCCCTAAAACCCTCTGGCTTATATAGATGTTGAGGAAGCCTAGGGTTTACACATGGTCGGTTACATGCCGAAGAGATAAACATGCCTAACTAATACACCAGACTTGGAGCGCAAGGCGTGCTTCTCGAAGCTTCCATCCTAGAGACTGGGCCTTCAAATCCTTCAGTGTTCGGTAAGTAGCCCTGATAGTCCGACCCATAACCATAGGTCGGCTCTTCGAGGACCGCCTAATCCAGGACTCCCTCACCAGCATCCCTCCCCTTATCCTATATATATTGGAGGGGAGATAGGGTAGCCGCACGAGAAAACCCTAAGCCATGGTGCAGCCCTCTCTCCCTGATAGATCAAGTCCTCTAGTTTTTCAGCAGTGCTTAGGTGAAGCCCTGCTAGAATAGTTCAACCACCGCCGCCATGCCGTCGCGATGCCACAGAACTCATCTACCTCTTTGCTTCCTCTTGCTGGATCAAGAAGGCGGAGATCATCATCGAATTGTATGTGTGCTGAACGCAAAGGTGCCATCCATTCGGTACTAGATCGTGATTGGATCGCGGGTACCTCGGCGATTTGGATTGCGAAGACGTTCGACTAAATCAACCTCATTTCTTAACGCTTCCCACTTAGCGATCTACAAGGGTAGGTAGATCCACTCTACCTCTCGTAGATGCTCATCACCATGGATAGATCTTGCATGTGCATAGGAAATTTTTTGTTTTCCATGTAACATTCCCCATCAGTGGCATCATGAACTAGGTCTATGTGTAGATGAAATCACAAGTAGAACACAAAGGAGTTTGTGGGCGTCAATATTCAGATTGATTCGTGCCTTGGTATTTTCTTGATTCGGCGGTATTGTGCGATGAAGTGGCCCGGACCAACATTACTCATACGCTTACGAGAGACCGGTTCCATCAACTAACATGTAACTTCGTTGCATAAAGATGGCTGGCGGGTGTCAGTTTCTCCCACTTTAGTTGGATCGGATTCGACAAAGGCGGTCCTTGAGAAGGTTGAATAGCAATTTGCGTATCACCGTTGTGGTTTTTGTGTAGCTAAGAATTGTTATTGCTAGATACCCATAGTAGACACCTAAAACTTGCAACGACAATTAGAGGACGTCTAACTTGTTTTTGCATGGTATGTTGTGATGTGATATGGCCAAATGCATGATGAGATATATGTGATGTATGAGATGATCATGTATTGTATATAATATCACGACTTGCATGTCAATGAGTACAGAAACCGGCAGGAGCCATAGGGTTGTCTTTAATTATTTTCGTCGTTTTGCTTCACTTTATCGCCATGAGTTAGCAATAGTCATGGAAGAAACAGTCGGCACGACAACCTGATGGCGACACGTTGATGGAGATCAAGATGATGGAGATCATGGTGTCATGCCAGTGATGATGGAGATCATGCCGGTGCTTTGGAGATCGAGATCAAAAGCACAAGTTCATGGCCATATCATGTCACTTATGATTTGCATGTGATGTTAATCCTTTTATGCATCTTATTTTGCTTAGTACGACGGTAGCATTATAAGGTGATCCCTCACTAAAATTTCAAGATAAAATTGTGTTCTCCCCGAGTGTGCACCGTTGCGAAAGTTCGTCGTTTCAAGACACCACGTGATGATCGGGTGTGATAGACTCTACGTTCACATACAACGGGGGCAAGCTAGTGTCGCACATGCAGAACACTCGGGTTAAACTTGACAAGCCTAGCATGTACAGACATGGCCTCGGAACACAAGAGACCAAAAGGTCGAACATGAGTCATATAGTAGATATGATCAACATGAAGATGTTCACCATTGAAATCACCTCAACTCACGTGATGATCGGACTTGAGTTGGTGAATTTGGATTATGTGACACTCGAATTACCAGAGGGATGTCAATTTGAGTGGGAGTTTTTAAGTAATATGATTAACTAAACTCATTATCTTGAACAATAGTCTAAGTTGTCTTGGCAATATTTATGTTGTAGATCAATGGCTAGCGTAGTAGCACCCCTGAATTTTAATGTGTTCCTAGAGAAAGCTAAGTTCAAAGATGATGGAAGTAACTTTGTGGACTAGGCCCATAATCTAAGGATTATCCTTACGGCTTCCCAAAAGGGTTATGTCCTTGATGCACCGCTTGGTGATCCGCCCACTCCAGTTGTGTCTCCAGACGTTGTGAACACCTGGCAGGCTCGTTCTGATGATTACTCAATGGTTCAATGTGCAATGTTGTATGTCTTAGAACCAGGACTTCAAAGACGTTTTGAACATCATGGAGCATATGATATGTTCCTGGAGTTGAAGTTTATCTTCCAGAAGAATGCCCGGATCGAGAGGTATGAGACCTCCGATAAGTTCTATGCCTGCAAGATGGAGGAGAACGGGTCTGTCAGTAAACACATACTCAAAATGTCTGGGTATTCCACTCGTCTGGCTGAGTTGGGAATGCCCCTTCCAGCAAAGCCGATCATAAACAGGGTTCTCCAAACATTGCCACCTAGCTACAAGAGCTTCATGTTGAACTATAACATGCACAGGATCAACAAGTTAGTCACCGAGCTGTTTGTGTTGGGGATATAACCCTAGGGTGAGACGTGCGCAGGTGGGGCCAGGTCATGAGGTTGGCGGCTTACGACAACTCCAAGAATAAACATAGCCAATCGGTCGGATGGGCCAAGAACCAGAAGATGGGATGTAACCCGGTGGACTTGGGCCACCGGGAGTGACTTATTAGACAAGGCATGTTTAGTTAGAGGTGAGGTCTGTTGTCAAGTATAACCCGACCCGGACTCTTGTAAGCCCAGGGCCTTGACCCATGTATATAAGGGTGGCTTCCTTGGGCGGCTTAGACCACGAAACAACTTATCAAGAACTAGGTCAAGCAAAATTGCTCCCTTGTAACTGATACACAATAAATACGACACAAAGCAGGACGTAGGCTTTTACCTCTTTACGAGGGGCCAGACCTAGGTAAACCTTTGTCTCTCGATTCCGATCAACCCCCTTGAGTTCACTGCCTTAGTGATGGCCTTGAACCTAAGTCCGTTTACCCAGACATCTGCCGTGACAAATCCACGACAGTTGACACCCACCATGCGGCTAGCGCTCGGTGGTGTAAGGTTCTCAAAAGGATCTCTCCCAAGGATCAAGGGATAAGCTGTTGGCAAGATGACCAAGAGTCACCATGGCACGCTCTTCATCGACGATGCCGGCTGGGGCCCCAAGGCCGACTCAATCGAGTACGGGCATTGGGTCCCCTTCGACGGAATTCACGTCTTCATCGGCAAGATCGGCGGATCAGAACCCGGGTCGGACATCTGCACCAACCTCGTCGAGCTGGCACGATGCGCGCTTAACCCAGGCAGGATGCACGTCTTCGTTGGCTTTACCCGAGGCACGGAGCTTGAAGGTTTCATGTCAGGGGAAGGAACTCTCATCTACTCAGAGGATGGCTCCCGAGCGGAGAGACAAAATCAATCTATCGGCTTCATAACAACGGGCTTGGGGGCTAGGTCGAGCATTACCCTGAGTCAGAATATCATGAGACGGAGGAGTATGAGCCGCAGAACTGCGCCGCCGTCTTCATGGCGGGTTCAGCATCGGCCCCTAATAGCACAACCGCTGGTGCGGCCGGATCTAGAGCAGAGAGGCCGCTGGCTCAAGTTCTTCTGGATCTGATGAACGAGCTTACAACCCTGATGGAAACTAAGGTCACTGTTGAAAACCAAGCGGCCCGTAACACGGAGATCACAAGGTTGAAGGATCAGATGGCTGGAATCCAACAGGAGATCAACGCGATGAAAGCTTAGATGGATGCTGACTCAGAGCGCCTTACGGCAGAGGCTATTCGCTTAGAGCTAGAGCAACAGTCTTCAGCGGCAGTTCACTAGATGAGGCATCAGTACCGTTTTCCAGATCAATATGAAGCCAGAAATCTTTTTAACACGCCAGGGATGGGACACAATATACCTTTGACCGTAACCCGGATGGCAGAAGTACCTGGAAGCCGGGCGGTGGTTCAGCGTCAGCAGCTAGACCCGCCCCTCCTCAACCAGGCGACACCACAGTCTTTTCCGACGCTGCCGGGTCATTATTCTAACCCGACGAAGAACATGGTGGCAGCGGCGACTAAGCTTGGTACAATCCCTATCCCGGATGAGGAACCTTTTGCAGAGGAAGTGCGAAACGCCATTGGGTACCTGCAGAGGGTAGTGGCCTAGCGGGAGAAATATATTTAGAGCCGGAGTCACGTGCATTCAACCCCCATCCCAAGCCGCAGATACAGTCGGCGTTATGAGTCGCCGACAGTTTCTATTAGTGATCGACATCGAAACCCACCGAGAGACGATTGGTCGGCTTGTGATGCTCAGGCGTTGGTGGACCGGGCAAGAAACCAGCAAGAGGTGTCAGCTCTGGCAGCTGCGACAGCTCATCAGGAACCCACAATCGCACCTTCCGTTTATGTAGGAGTCGGACTAACTTCTAGGGTTGTGGGAGTGTCGTGCTTAGTGTCGGCTTTGCGAAACGAGCGCCTGTCGAAAGACATCAAAGGTCCTCACAAGGTGCCCAACTATACTACTGACCTACCTCCAGAGGCTTGGATTGAAAGTTATGAATTGGCCATGGAGATGTTGGATGTTAGTATGTGCCAAGTATTTCATCATGATGCTGGAAGCGCCAGCTCGTACGTGGTTGCCACCCAATACCATTAACACCTGGGCCGAGTTAAAGGCGAGGTTCATCAAAAACTTCCAGGGAACGTGCGAGCAGCCGATGATGATTGTGGATTTGGATCATTGCGTACAGCGTGAGGACGAGCCGGCTCATCATTAGGTCTGGAGGGTCTCGACCATCTTCCACTCTTCTGATAACATCATGGCGTCTCAAGCGGTTTTAATTCTGGAGAAAATTTGCCATTTTACGCCTTTGAAGAAGAAGCTCGGCTGGCTCAAGCGCACATGTAAAGACATGGGGGAACTCATGACGGCTCTCACCAAGTATGAAGACTCTGGTAACACGAAGGACCTTGGTTCCGATGATGAGAAATCGGCCTAGTGCAAGAAGAATAACAATGGCAAGGGTCAGTCGCAGAACGGGGGAAGAAATAACAAGAATGGCAATAGCGGAAAGCGAAAGAACCAGGACAGCGGATCAGAGCCAGTGGCCAATGCCAACACTAGGAATAACCGCGACAAGGGTAATGGCAAGACGCCATTTAAAAGCAAGACTTCTGACTTGGAGGTCATGCTGAATGATTCTTTCCCAAAACACAGCCGTCCGGATCAGCCATCAACTCATGCTTGGAAGGATTGTTGGATTATGCAAGAGTATCAAAATTACGGCAGTAACTAGCGTCCAGGCGGTGGTGGCGGGCCATCTGGCGGGTTAGGATCTGGTCTTTCCGGGTCTGGCTTCGGTCCGGGCGGCTCAGGCTCAGTCCATGAGGTCCAAGGAAACCATGGAGGGAATAATCAGTAATCTGGTGTTGGAGGTCAGCAGCAAAGCAACCAGTCTGGGTATCAGAGTAATCCCAGGCAGCTTAACTTTGGGCTATACCATGTCTTTACAACCAGTCTTGACAAGCGGGATCGGAAATTATGCAAGTGGGCAGTTAATGCAGATATGTTGGCTCTCCTGCGGTATCTAAAGTGGTCTCAGTATGACATAACTTGGACCAGAGAGGATCACCTGTCGTGTGTGGATAATCCGAGGCAACTGGCTCTGGTGGTCGCCCCCCAAGTGGGAGGATATGTGTTCACTAGAGTTCTTGTGGATGGAAGTAGCAGCATCAACATCTTGTATTATGACACTTTCCGTCGGATGAATTTGCTTGGAAAAGATCTCAAACCTTCTTCAACAGTTTTTCATGGCGTGGTGCCTGGGAAGTCAGCTTATCCAGAGGGAAAGATCTCTTTGGAGGTAGCTTTTGGTGATGAATTCAACTATAGGGTGGAGTGTTTGTGGTTTGAAGTAGTCAAGATCAAGAGCCCGTACCACGCTTTGTTTGGATGACCAGCTTATGCCAAGTTCATGGCTAGGCCCTGCTATGTTTATTTGCAGCTCAGGATGCCCGGGTTAAACGGGGTGATCACGGTTCATGGTGATCAGAAGACGGCTGCTGAGTGTGAGGAACGTGATGCCGCATATGAAGAATCAAGCTGTTCGAAGGCGGATCTCAAGTTTTATAAAGAAAATGTTGACTCGGAGGATATGACCCCGTTAAATAAGCCTAACACGGAATCTGAGCCGCCCCTCAAATTTTTGGCAGAAGATACCAAGCTGGTGGACTTTGCGGCTGGCGACTCATCACAGCAGTTCATCATTGGGGCTAATATGGTTCCCAAATAGGAAAGCGCGTTCATCGAGTTCATCCATGAGAATCGGGACATCTTGACATGGAAGCCTTCAGACATGTCGGGTGTATCGAGAGAACTTGATAAGCACCACCTTAATGTGGATCCTAAGTTTAAGCCAGTCAAGCAGTTGCTGCGCCGATTCAATGAGGAGAGGCGAAAAGCAATTGGTGAAGAGGTGGCCTGGCTCTTGGCAGCAGGGTTCATTGTTGAAGTTTTTCACCTGGAGTGACTCACTAACCCGATGCTGGTGCTCAATAAGAACGGGATGTGGCGTATGTGCGTGGATTACACGGATCTTAACAAGGCATGTCCTGTTGACCCGTTTGCTCTCCCCCGTATTGATCAAATCATTGATGTGACGACAGGTTGTGAGAGCCTGTGTTTTCTGGATGCTTATTCAGGTTATCACCAGATTAACATGGCAGTTAAAGACCAAGAGAAGACAACTTTTATTATGCCTTTTGGTGCTTTTTGCTGTGTGTCTTTGCCTTTTGGGCTCAAGAGTGCCCAGGCGAGTTACTAGCATTGCGTGCGGAACTGTCTCCATGGTCAGACTGGGCGCAATGTTCACGCCTACGTGGATGATATTTTGGTCAAGTCAAGAAATAAGGAAACTCTACTGGAGGATTTGAAGGAAACCTCTGACAATTTGCGGGTCTACAAGATGATGCTTAACCCAGCAAAGTGTGTCTTCGGTGTACCTACAGGCAAGCT
Organism: Hordeum marinum; assembly: GCA_022496015.1. Lineage (NCBI taxonomy): Eukaryota > Viridiplantae > Streptophyta > Magnoliopsida > Poales > Poaceae > Hordeum > Hordeum marinum. Next base: position 31,489,957 of record CM039676.1, read on the forward strand.
CTTGGGGTTTCTGGTCTCGGATCAAGGCATTGAAGCTAACCCGGACAAGATAAAGGCTATTACTTCCTTGTCTAAGTCGGCATGCATTAATGATGCTCAATTCCTGGTGGGTCGTATTGCTGCACTAAGCCGGTTCATAAGCTGCCTGGGCAAGAAAGCTATTCCTCTATATTAGATGACGAGAAAGACAGATGATTTTTTCTGGAACAAGGCTGTCGACGAGGCGCTTGAAGCGCTCAAGAAGTAGTTAGCTGAGCCGCCGGTCTTGGATGCTCCGACTGAGAAAGAACCCTTGCTCTTGTATGTGGCGGCTAATAACAGAGCAGTCAGTGCCGCGATTGTTGTGGAGCGTAAGGAGGCAGGGAAAGAGTATCCCGTCCAGCGGTCGGTTTACTATGTCAGTGAGGTCTTGATAGAATCCAAGCAAAGGTATCCGCACTGGCAGAAATTGATCTACGGGGTGTTCATGGAAAACCGCAAGTTGAAGCATTACTTCCTTGGACACCAGATCACAGTGGTTAGCTCTGCCCCGTTGGGAGACATTGTCCAAAATAGAGAGTCCACTAGTAGGATTGCTAAGTGGGCACTTGAGTTTGAGCCCCTCAATTTGAAATATGCACCTCGTACGGCTGTCAAGTCTCAAGTCTTGGTGGACTTCATAAATGATTGGACAAAAAGTCAGTCGCCTGAGGAGAAGTCGGACAACACATATTGGACGATTCACTTTGATGGATCCAGGCAATTGGAAGGATCGGGGGCTGGAGTTGTTTTAACTTCCCCACGAGGTGACAAGTTCTGTTATGTTTTGAGCCTAATGTTTCCTGGTACTAACAATGTAGCAGAATATGAGGCTTTGCTTCATGGGCTCTAGGTGGCCAAGGAGATGAAATTGATCCAGGTCAGATGTCTTGGCAATTCAGACCTAGTGGCTCAGCAAGTCTGTGGCACATGGGACTCAAGGGAACCTCGTACGGCGGCTTATCGCCAGGCGGTTGATGTTATTGCTAACCATTTCAAGGGTTATCAGGTGGATCATATCGATCGGCGCAAGAACAACGTGGTTGATGCGTTATACAGGTTGGGGTCTTAGCATAAGCCGGTGCCGCCTAATGTGTTCTTGGATGTATTGCATCACCCGTCAGTCAAGTTACCGACGGAGGAGGATTTGGCTATACCTGACCCGGAGGGACAATTGGTGGTGGCTCTCCATGTGATCCCGGATTGGACGCTGCCTTATCTAGCGTATTTAACCCACGGCAAGTTACCTCAAGATGAGACTCTGGCGCGGAAGATCACAAGGTGGTCTAAGTCTATGATTATCAAAGACGGCAGTTGCATCGGCGCAGTGTGACTGGTGTTTTTCGGCGATGTGTTTCTTCGGATGAGGGCCATGAGATATTGCAAGAAATCCATGTTGGTGATTGTGGTCATCATGCTGGATCAAAATCACTGGTAGCCAAGGCTTTCCGCCATGGTTTCTACTAGTTAACAGCTCATAAAGATGCATAGGATTTGGTCAGTAAGTGTGGCAGGTGTCAGAAATTTGGGCGCCTACTCACGTGTTGGCTCAAGAACTACGGATGATTCCAATCACCTAGCCGTTTGCGGTCTGGGGACTTGATATGGTAGGGACTTTCAAAAGGTCCAAGGATAAGAAGACCCACCTATTGGTGGCAATTGACAAGTTGACTAAGTGGGTTGAGGCTGAGCCGGTTAGTAAGTGTGATGCTACAACAGCAGTTCAGTTCGTCAAGAAGTTGATCTTTCGTTTCGGTTATCCACATAGTATCATTACTGATAATGGCACAAATCTTTCCAAGGGACTTATGAAGGATTTCTATGATGAGGAGCATATACGTCTTGATGTGTCTTCGGTGGCTCACCCACGGTCTAATGGTCAAGCTGAGCATGCTAACCAGGAAATTTTGAGAGGTATCAAACCCCGGCCTATGGTTCCTTTGGAGCGCACGGCGGGTTGTTGGGTGGAAGAATTGCCGTCTATTCTTTGGAGCATAAGAACCACCCCCAAAAGGTCTACAGGCTTTACGCCTTTCTTCATGGTCTATGGCGCAGAGGTTGTTCTCCCTAGTGATATTTGTCATGACTCGCCCAGAGTGGCGGCTTACGTAGAAACTGACAATGAGGCGACACGTTAGGATGCTTTGGATGCCTTGGATGAAGAGCGGGATCTTGCAGCATCTCGTTCGGTAATTTATCAACAAGACCTGTGTCTCTATCATAGCCACAGGGTCAAACCCGGACGTTCCAAAAAGGGGACTTAGTACACCGTTTGATTCAAGACCAGTCAGATATGCACAAGTTATCACCTCCCTGGGAAGGACCATTTGTGATTAGAAGAAATCTCAACAATGGATCTTATTATCTCATGGGCATATGGGAGAGGGACAAGTCTCACACTTCTGGTGAAGAGACCAAGAGGTCGTGGAATATTGCTCACCTTCGGCCATACTATACTTAAGCTGCTAGCCGATTCTCATCAATGTGCATATCTCTGTCATTGTACAAACCATCTATTATGATATAATAAAATGGGCATCCCCATGATTAGGGGCCTCTACCGTGTTCTTCACACTGAGTGTCATACAAAGGAGTTGATCCTTCATCGGGTCACTTGAGGGCTTTTAAAAACCCCTTGGTCAGGCTTTCTATGCCATGAGTTACATGCAAATGAGTTGATCATTAATCTGGTGCTATAAGGAGGGCTTTTAAACCCTCTTGGTCAGGTTTAAATTACAAAGGAGTTGATCCTTTAATTTGTCATTTGGGGGGGAGCTTTAGACCCTATGGGTTAAGCTTATTACCTTCTCTTGACCCAGCTTTCCGCCATCTCCGAGTTATACCTGCCTATTTGCAACTTGCTACTCCGCCATTTGACCCGCCGAACTCTTGACAGTTAATCTTGATAAGAGACCCTAAACTTTTCTAAGTTACTCTCGCACAAAGACACTAAACTTTTCAAGCTTAAACGGCGGATTTTTTCACGAGAGAGCCGGCTTACAGTGAGCAAGGACAAACTCGTCTTGTCTACCATATCCCCTCCGCTATGTGGCCTGTTCATACTCTTAGCAATGTCAATCTTTTAAAGACCCTGAACTTGCGAAGGTTTAAATGACAGATTTATGTCATGTGAGGCCTGGTTTACAAGTTTCAGGCTTTCCGCCTCGTTTCTTTGGAAACAAAAATATTTCCATAAAAAAATAGTTGTCTTATCTTGTCGTGTCTTTAAAGCCGGCTTATAGGATGAGATGTACAATTGTTTGTTCTTGCAGGTACTTTCATGATAAGGTTCTAAGTTTTGTAAAATTTCCGACTTGGCCCATGGATTATAAGCCGCCCAGCGAGTCAAAATGTTTAAAGTGCTCCTATGTCAACAGTTGAGTTTGCCGAGTCACCAGCGGAGTTTTCCAACATAAACATCAAAAGTGCAAGAACATACAATCAAGAATTTTTCTACAACTATTACAAGGCTGCTCAACAGCCCCAAGTATTGAAGACTTCAAGTTTTCGACAAATCTTAAATTGGTGGAGTAAACAGAGCCGAGTTACATGATGCAGATTTCTCTCTTTAACTCGCTGACGGGTCATCCTGCGTCGGGTCTTCGGTTACCTCGATCTAGAGATTGTCCATTTCCCAATTGCAGTTGGTCAAAGCTTCAAACATAGCTTCATCATGCATGATTGGAGACGGGTCAACATCAGTGGCAAAGAAGTGCTTACGGTGTTGAGGAATTAGGCTTCTTGCTTCAAAATTGGGACCTCGAATCCGCTTGTTGTCTTCGGAGTAAGCCGCCTGTTACACTGATAGATCAGCCTCTGTAGCCAGCCGACTTGCAAGAACCCGAGAAGCTTTATGACAGCGAGAGTAATCTGTTTCTGTGAATTCTGAGCCGTCTTCCTTCAGTTGAGGAAATCCCTGCATCATTTCATCTGGGGTAAGTTCTGGAGCATAAGCCAATGACTGACTCAAGGTAGCAATTATGCCCTTGCGGGTGGCTCATTTCTTTAGTTCCTCCACTTGCATAGGGATGGTAGACAGGGTCTCCAACACGCCCTTCATAAATTTCGGTACACCCTTGTTGGAAATATGCCCTAGAGGCAATAATAAAATGGTTATTATTGTATTTCCTAGTTCATGATAATTGTCTATTATTCATGCTACAATTGTGTTAACCGGAAACCGTAATACATGTGTGAATACATAGACCACAACATGTCCCTAGTGAGCCTCTAGTTGGCTAGCTCGTTGATCAATAGATGGTCACGATTTCATGACCATGGACATTGGATGTCATTGATAATGGGATCACATCATTAGGAGAATGATGTGATGGACAAGACCCAATCCTAAGCTCACAAGATCGTGTAGTTCGTTTGCTAAAGCTTTTCAATGTCAAGTATCGTTTCCTTAGACCATGAGATTGTGTAACTCCCGGATACCGTAGGAATGCTTTGGGTGTGCCAAACGTCACAACGTAACTGGGTGGCTATAAAGGTACGCTACGGGTATCTCCGAAAGTGTCTGTTGGGTTGACACGAATCGAGATTGGGATTTGTCACTCCGTGTGACGGAGAGGTATCTCTGGGCCCACTCGGTAAGACATCATCATAATGAGCTCAATGTGACTAAGGAGTTAGCCACGGCATGATGTGTTACGGAACGAGTAAAGAGACTTGCCGGTAACGAGATTGAACAAGGTATAGGGATACCGACGATCGAATCTCGGGCAAGTACCATACCGATAGACAAAGGGAATTGTAGACAAGATTGATTGAATCCCTGACATCGTGGTTCATCCGATGATATCATCGCGGAGTATGTGGGAGCCAACATGGGTATCCAGATCCCGCTGTTGGTTATTGACCGAAGAGGTGTCTCGGTCATGTCTACATGTCTCCCGAACCTGTAGGGTCTACACACTTAAGGTTCGATGACGCTAGGGTTATAGGGAAAAGGTATACGTGATTACCGAAGGTTGTTCGGAGTCCTGGATGAGATCACGGACGTCACAAGGATCTCCGGAATGGTCCGGAGGTAAAGATTGATATATAGGAAGTCCAGTTTTGGTCACCGGAAAGTTTTCGGGCTCATCGGTATTGTACCGGGAGTGCCGGGAGGGTGCCGGAGGACCCCCGGGAGGGGTGTGACGACTAGAGGACTTCATGGGCTGTTAGATAAAGTGTGTCAGCCCTTATTGGGCTGGGAAATACTTCTGCTAAAGGCCCATGTGGCTGGAGATAAAAGATAGGGCTAAAAAAGGTTTAAAAGGAGGAGATCCACCTCCCTTGTGGGAGGTGGACTCTCCCCCTAGCTCGGCCGAACCTCTCCTCCTTGGAGGAGGGGTCAAGCCAGCCCTCCCTATCCCTCCTCCTATATATACTTGAGGTTTTGGCCCTTTGAGAACAGATCTGAACTCTCTCTCTCTCTCTCGGCGAAGCTCTACCTCTCTTCTTCCTCCTCCGTAGCGCTTGGCAAAGCCCTGCCGGAATACCTTGCTACTCCACCACCACCACGCCGTCGTGCTGCTGCTGGAGCTCTTCCCCAACCTCTCCTTCCTCCTTGCTGGATCAAGGCGTAGGAGACGTCACCGGGCTGCACGTGTGTTGAACGCGGAGGTGCCTTCCGTTCGGCACTTGATCGGATCTACCGCGATCTGAATCGCTGCGAGTACGACTCCATCAACCGCGTTCTTGTAACGCTTCCGCGTAGCGATCTTCAAAGGTATGAAGATCCAATCTCTCCCACTCGTTGCTGGTTTCTCCATGGATAGATCTTGGTGATCGTAGGAAAATTTTGATTTACTACTACGTCTTCCAACAGTGGCATCATGAGCTAGGTCTATGTGTAGAATCTATGCACGAGTAGAACACAAAGCAGTTGTGGGCGTCGATTTTGTTAATATGCTTGCCGTTACTAGTCTTATCTTGATTCGACGGTATTGTGGGATGAAGCGGCCCGGACCAACCTTACACGTATGCTTACGTGAGACCGGTTCCACCGCCTGACATGCACTAGTTGCATAAGGTGGCTAGCAGGTGTCTGTCTCTCCCACCTTAGTCGGATTGGATTCGATGAAAAGGGTCCTTATGAAGGGTAAATAGCAATTGGCATATCACGTTGTGGTTTTGACGTAGGTAAGAAACGTTCTTGCTAGAAACCTATAGCAACCATGTAAAAACTTGCAACTACAAATTAGAGGTCGTCTAACTTGTTTTTGCAGCATATGCCGTGTGATGTGATATGGCCAAAAGGATGTGATGTGATGCATTGTGATGTATGAGATTGATCATGTTCTTGTAATAGGGTTCACGACTTGCATGTCGATGACTATGACAACCGGCAAGAGCCATAGGAGTTGTCTTATTTATTGTATGACCTGCGAGTCAATCATAAACGCCATGTAATTACTTTACTTTATTGCTAAGTGTTAGCCATAGTAGTAGAAGTAATAGTTGGCGAGACAACTTCATGAAGACACATTGATGGAGATCATGGTGTCGTGCCGGTGACAATGATGATCATGGTGCCCCGAAGATGGAGATCATAGGAGCAAGATGATATTGGCCATATCATGTCACTATATTGGTTGCACGTGATGTTTATCATGTTTACATCTTATTTGCTTAGAACGACGGTAGTAAATAAGATGATCTCTCAATAAAATTTGAAGAGAAGTGTTCACCCTAACTATGCACCGTTGCTAAGGATCGTTGTTCCGAAGCACCACGTGATGATCGGGTGTGATAGGTTCTAACGTTCGCATACAACGGGTGTAAGCCAGATTTACACACGCGAAACACTTAGGTTGACTTGACGAGCCTAGCATGTACAGACATGGCCTCAGAACACGGAAGACCGAAAGGTCGAACATGAGTCGTATAGAAGATACGATCAACATGAAGATGTTCACCATGGATGACTAGTCCGTCTCACGTGATGATCGGACACGGGCTAGTTGACATGGATCATGTGTCACTTAGATGACTAGAGAGATGTCTATCTGAGTGGGAGTTCACTGAATAATTTGATTATGTGAACTTAATTATCATGAACTTAGTCTAAAATTGCCTTTAATATCTGTATTGTAGATCCAATGGCCAACGCACATGTCAACCTCAATTTCAACGCGTTCCTAGAGAAAACCAAGCTGAAAGATGATGGAAGCAACTATGCGGACTGGGTCCGTGGCTTGAGGATCATCCTCATAGCTTCCAAGAAACTGTATGTCCTTGATGCACCGCTAGGTGACCCACCCCTTCTCCCAGCAGAACAAGACGTTGCGAACGCTTGGCATTCTCGCTGCGATGACTACTCCCTTGTTCAGTGCGGCATGCTTTATAGTTTAGAACCGGGGCTCCAAAAGTGTTTTGAGCAACACGGAGCATATGAGATGTTCCAAGAGCTGAAACTGGTCTTTCAAGCTCATGCGCGGGTCGAGAGATATGAAGTCTCCGACAAGTTCTTTAGTTATAAGATGGAGGAGAATAGTTCTGTCAGTGAGCACATCCTCAAGATGTCTGGGCTTCACAACCGCTTGACTCAGCTAGGAGTTAACATCCTGGATGACTCGGTCATTGACAAAATCCTCCAATCGCTTCCACCTAGCTACAAGAGCTTTGTAATGAACTACAACATGCAGGGGATGGAGAAGTCCATTCCTGAGTTGTACTCGATGCTGAAATCAGCAGAGGTCGAGATCAGAAAGGAGCATCAAGTATTGATGGTAAACAAGACCACTAGTTTCAAGAAAGGCAAGGGTAAGAAGAACTTCAAGAAGGACGGCAAGGCTGTTGCCGCGCCCGGTAAGCAAGTTGCCGGGAAGAAGAAGAAAAATGGACCCAAGCCTGAGACTGAGTGCTTTTATTGCAAGGGTACCGGTCACTGGAAGCGGAACTGCCCCAAGTATTTAGCGGATAAGAAGGACGACAACGTTAAAGGTATATGTGATATACTTGTTATTGATGTGTACTTGACCAGCGCTCGTAGTAGCTCCTGGGTATTTGATACCGGTGCAGTTGCTCACATTTGTAACTCCAAGTAGGAGCTGTGGAATAAGCGGAGGCTGGCCAAGGACGAGGTGGCGATGCGCGTCGGGAATGGTTCCAAGGTCGATGTGATCGCCGTCGGCATGCTACCTCTACATCTACCTTCGGGATTAGTTTTAAACCTTAATAATTGTTATTTAGTGCCAGCTTTGAGCATGAACATTGTATCTGGATCTCGCTTGATGCGAGATGGCTACTCATTTAAATCCGAGAATAATGGTTGTTCTATTTATATGAGAGAAATGTTTTATGCTCATGCCCCGCTGGTCAATGGTTTATTTTTGATGAATCTCGAACGTGATGTTACACATGTCCATAGTGTGAGTACCAAAAAGTATAAAGTTGATAACGATAGTCCCACTTACATGTGGCACTGCCGTCTTGGCCATATTGGTGTCAAACGCATGAAGAAGCTCCATGCTGATGGACTTTTGGAGTCACTTGATTTCGAATCATTTGACACATGCGAACCATGCCTCATGGGCAAGATGACCAAGACTCCGTTCTCTGGAACAATGGAGCAAGCAACTGACTTGTTGGAGATAATACATACCGATGTATGCGGTCCAATGAGTGTCGAGGCTTGCGGTGGCTACCGTTATGTTCTCACCCTCACTGATGACTTGAGAAGATATGGGTATGTCTACTCAATGAAACACAAGTCTGAAACCTTTGAAAGGTTCAAGGAATTTCAGAGTGAGGTCGAGAATCAACGTGACAGGAAAATAAAATGCCTGCGATCTGATCGTCGCGGAGAATATTTAAGTCACGAGTTTGGCACGCACCTTAGGAAATGTGGAATTGTTTCACAACTCACGCCGCCCGGCACACCTCAGCGAAATGGTGTGTCTGAACGTCATAATCGCACTCTATTGGATATGGTGCGATCTATGATGTCTCTTACCGACTTACCGCTATCATTTTGGGGATATGCATTAGAGACTGCCGCATTCACTTTAAATAGGGCACCGTCTAAATCCGTTGAGACGACACCATATGAATTATGGTTTGGAAAGAAACCTAAGCTGTCGTTTCTAAAAGTTTGGGGATGCGATGCTTATGTGAAGAAACTTCAACCTAAGAAGCTCGAACCCAAAGCGGAAAAGTGCGTCTTCATAGGATATCCCAAAGAGACTATTGGGTATACCTTCTACCTACGATCCGAGGGCAAAGTCTTTGTTGCCAAAAATGGATCCTTTCTCGAGAAAGAGTTTCTCTCGAAAGAAGTAAGTGGGAGGAAAATAGAACTTGATGAGGTAATTGTACCTCCACTCGAACCGGAGAGTAGCGCAGCACAGGAAGTTGTTTTTGTGGAGCCTACACCGGCTAGAGAGGAAGTTAATGATGATGATCATGAAACTTCAGATCAAGTTGCTATTCGAACGTCCACTAGGACACGTTCTGCACCAGAGTGGTACGGCAATCCTGTCCTAGAGATCATGTTGTTGGACAACGGTGAACCTTCGAACTATGAAGAAGCGATGGCGGGCCCGGATTCCGACAAATGGCTTGAGGCCATGAAATCCGAGATAGGATCCATGTATGAGAACAAAGTGTGGACTTTGGTGGACTTGCCTGATGATAAGCGAGCCATTGAAAAAAATGGATCTTTAAGAAGAAGACTGACGCGGACAGTAATGTCACCGCCTATAAAGCTCGGTTTGTCGCTAACGGTTATCGACAAGTTCAAGGAGTTGACTATGATGAGACTTTCTCACCCGTAGGGATGCTAAAGTCTGTCCGAATCATGTTAGTAGTTGCCGCATTTTATGATTATGAGATCTGGCAAATGGACGTCAAAACGGCATTCCTTAATGGCTTCCTCAAGGAAGAACTGTATATGATGCAGCCGGAAGGTTTTGTCGATCCTAAAGATGCTAACAAGGTATGCAAGCTCCAGCGCTCCATCTATGGGCTGGTGCAAGCATCTCGGAGGTGGAACAATCGCTTTAATGAGGTGATTAAAGCGTTTGGGTTTGTACAGGTTTATGGAGAACCCTGTATTTACAAGAAAGTGAGTGGGAGCTCTATAGCATTTCTTATACTGTATGTGGATGACATGCTGATAATGGGAAATAATATAGAACTCTTGGAAAGTATAAAGGCCTACTTGAATAAGTGTTTTTCAATGAAGGACCTTGGAGAAGCTGCTTACATATTAGGTATTAAGATCTATAGAGATAGATCGAAATGCCTCATTGGTCTTTCACAAAGCACATACCTTGAAAAGATATTGAAGAAGTTCAATATGGATCCGTCCAAGAAGGGGTTCTTGCCTGTGTTGCAAGGTGTGAGATTGAGTACGACTCAATGCCCGACCATGGCAAAGGATAGAGAAGAGATGAGTGTCATCCCCTATGCTTCATCCATAGGCTCTATGATGTATGCCATGCTGTGTACCAGACCTGATGTGAACCTTGCCATAAGCTTGGTAGGGAGGTACCAAAGTGATCCCGGAGCGGAACACTGGACAGTGGTCAAGAATATCCTGAAGTACTTGAAAAGGACAAAGGACATGTTTCTCATTTATGGAGGTGCCGAAGAGCTCGTCGTAAAGGGTTACGTTGATGCTAGCTTCGACACAGATCCGGACGACTCCAAGTCGCAAACCGGATACGTGTATATTTTGAATGGACGGGCAGTAAGCTGGAGCAGCAGCAAGCAAAGCGTCGTGGCGGCATCTACATGTGAAGCGGAGTACATAGCTGCTTCGGAAGCAGCAAAGGAGGGAGTCTGGATGAAGGAGTTCATCACCGACCTAGGAGTGATTCCAAATGCGTCGGGCCCGATGACTCTACTCTATGACAACACTGGAGCTATTGCCCTTGCGAAGGAGCCCAGGTTTCACAAGAAGACAAGACACATCAAGCGCCGCTTCAACTCCATCCGTGATTACATTCAGGAAGGAGACATAGATATTTGTAAAGTGCATACGGATCTGGATGTCGCAGATCCGTTGACTAAACCTCTCTCACGAGCAAAACATGATCAACACCAGAATGCTATGGGTGTTCGATTTATCACAATGTAACTAGATTATTGACTCTAGTGCAAGTGGGAGACTGTTGGAAATATGCCCTAGAGGCAATAATAAAATGGTTATTATTGTATTTCCTAGTTCATGATAATTGTCTATTATTCATGCTACAATTGTGTTAACCGGAAACCGTAATACATGTGTGAATACATAGACCACAACATGTCCCTAGTGAGCCTCTAGTTGGCTAGCTCGTTGATCAATAGATGGTCATGGTTTCATGACCATGGACATTGGATGTCATTGATAACGGGATCACATCATTAGGAGAATGATGTGATGGACAAGACCCAATCCTAAGCATAGCACAAGATCGTATAGTTCGTTTGCTAAAGCTTTTCAATGTCAAGTATCGTTTCCTTAGACCATGAGATTGTGTAACTCCCGGATACCGTAGGAATGCTTTGGGTGTGCCAAACGTCACAACGTAACTGGGTGGCTATAAAGGTACGCTACGGTTATCTCCGAAAGTGTCTGTTGGGTTGACACGAATCGAGATTGGGATTTGTCACTCCGTGTGACGGAGAGGTATCTCTGGGCCCACTCGGTAAGACATTATCATAATGAGCTCAATGTGACTAAGGAGTTAGCCACGGGATGATGTGTTACGGAAAGAGTAAAGAGACTTGCCGGTAACGAGATTGAATGAGGTATAGGGATACCGACGATCGAATCTCGGGCAAGTACCATACCGATAGACAAAGGGAATTGTATACAGGATTGATTGAATCCCTGACATCGTGGTTCATCCGATGATATCATCATGGAGTATGTGGGAGCCAACATGGGTATCCAGATCCCACTGTTGGTTATTGACCGGAGAGGTGTCTCGGTCATGTCTACGTGTCTCCCGAACCCGTAGGGTCTACACACTTAAGGTTCGATGACGCTAGGGTTATAGGGAAAAGGTATACGTGATTACCGAAGGTTGTTCGGAGTCCCGGATGAGATCACGGACGTCACGAGGAGCTCCGGAATGGTCCGGAGGTAAAGATTGATATATAGGAAGTCCAGTTTTGGTCACCGGAAAGTTTTCGGGCTCATCGGTATTGTACCGGGAGTGCCGTGAGGGTGCCGGAGGACCCCCGGGAGGGGTGTGACGACCAGAGGACTTCATGGGATGTTAGATAAAGTGTGTCAGCCCTTATTGGGCTGGGAAATACTTTTGCTAATGGCCCATGTGGCTGGAGATAAAAGATAGGGCTAAAAAAAGGTTTAAAAGGAGGAGATCCACCTCCCTTGTGGGAGGTGGACTCTCCCCCTAGCTCGGCCGAACCTCTCCTCCTTGGAGGAGGGGTCAATCCAGCCCTCCCTCTCCCTCCTCCTATATATACTTGAGGTTTTGGCACTTTGAGAACAGATCTGAACTCTCTCTCTCTCTCTCGGCGAAGCTCTACCTCTCTTCTTCCTCCTCCGCAGCGCTTAGGCGAAGCCCTGTCGGAATACCTTGCTACTCCACCACCACCACGCTGTCGTGCTGCTGCTGGAGCTCTTCCCCAACCTATCCTTCCTCCTTGATGGATCAAGGCGTAGGAGACGTCACCGGGTTGCACGTGTGTTGAACGCGGAGGTGCCTTCCGTTGGCACTTGATCGGATCTACCGCGATCTAAATCGCTGCGAGTATGACTCCATCAACCGCGTTCTTGTAACGCTTCCGCTTAGCGATCTTCAAAGGTATGAAGATCCAATCTCTCCCACTCGTTGCTGGTTTCTCCATATATAGATCTTGGTGATCGTAGGAAAATTTTGATTTACTACTACGTCTTCCAACAACCCTTTTCAGACATGACGGCATTGATGGTAACTAGAGACCCGACATATAATTGTTCTGTTAAGGTGTATAGGGCCTTGAGCTTCATCAGGCTATTGTCTGACAGTTGGCGGCTCCATGCACCTATAGACAAATCAAGAATTTATAAGCCGCCGCAAAGGATTTTTGACAGCTTATCAATGGGAAAAGTGAATGATTACCAAAGACAACGCCAATCATGTGAGAGATGTGGCCTTTCAAGGTGTTCGGCTCCTTAGTGGTTGTTTTAAGCCAGCCTTCTGCTTCTTTAGCACGTTTGGTCAGGGCAGCTTGGCTGGACTCAGCAGACTGCTTGAAGGTTTCAAACTCTGTTTTGATATTTTCAAGATCAATGGAGCAGAGCCACCATTTTTCTTCCATCTCTGCTTGGCTACTTTGTTGCAAAGCTAGGTTCTTCTTAAGGTCTGCAACTGTTGATTCAGTACCAATCAAGGGTTCCTGCACAAAGAAAGGTTATCAAGCGTTAAGCCGTCGGTCCGGCTCATACAGTTTATATCAGAATTCGGTGCAATATTTAATTCCCAAGTAGATTGCAAGCAATTTACTTGACACTTGGGGGCTAATGTACCTCAGCTCTTTCTTATATAGCCGTCTCATTACTTAGGTAATGACCCAGCCCTTGGGGGCCGCATTTGTCTCTTAAGCTATGCTTGAGTGCCAGCTTGTTACTTAGGTAATGACCCGGCCCTCGAGGGCTACATTTCGCTCTTAAGCTATGCTCGAGTGCCGGGTCATTACTTAGGTAATGACCTGGCCCTTGGGGGCCACATTTGGCCCTTGGGCTAACCTTGAGTGTCGGCTCATTACTTAGGTAATGACCTGGCCCTTGGGAGCTACATGGCAGTTCTATGAAAGATTGCTAAATGAATGGAAGACCCAGCTGATCTATGGAAAAATCAACCATCTCTTGGGGTCTGCATAAGTATATATGTAAAGAGGCAAGATAAATGCAGTACCTCATATTTTTTTATTCATCATAGCGACCAGGCTGGCTTCCATGTCCCGGCTGGCAAACAGGCGACTCAAGTAACCATTGTGCAGTTCATCAGCAGTGAGTTTATCCAAATTTGAAAGGTCGGGTTGAGTCTTTTCTTCCTTCGAGGAAGCTGCCTCGTCTTCTTTGACATGTTTGGATAGCGCGTGTGAGGGTGTTGGAGGTTCATAAGCCATCCCGGTGATAGCAACTTCTTCATGAGAAGCCTCGTGCTCAGTTGACGGCCGGGGGCTGGGCGACTTAGGAGCAGAATCCGGGTGAGCTTCAGGAGCCTCAACGTCCATAGCAGTTGGCTCAGCATGCAAAGTAACTTCTTCAGGAGCATTTTTGACTGCTTCGGAAGGCTCGGTATGAGACTCAGGAATGTTGGGTGTGGGAAGCTCCGAGTCCTGAACATCATGAGTGGTAGATGAACCAGTCCTTTTCCTTCGTTTGGCTTGAGCCCTGTGAGCAAAGGCAATATTGGATATGTCAGGATAATGTATAAGATATTGGATGTTTTTCGAGGCATAAGAGATGCTTACCTCGGGTTAATAGTGAAGGAGCCAGCTTTGAGGCGGTTGAATCACCAGAGGAAGGAGGTGAGTCCTAAAAAATTAAGCATTGTTAGCACAGTTGATAATCTGACAAGATAATATACAAGCAAGACAAGTTCAAGACAAGAAAGTACCTATGTGCACTATTTCCAAGGAACTGGCTCGTTTGGTAAGCCGGCTAAAAGGTCTCCATATCCGACACTCTGGGTCTGACGTCTGCAGACGTCTTGTTGTTTCTTCAAAAGAAAGTTATGACTCAAGTAAGTAAAAGGATGGGAACTTTTTACCTTCTGTACATCCTGTTGTACTCTCTTTATTGGTGAAAGATCCAGGTCAGAGGAGACAATGATTACCACGGCAACGTCGGCACGGCTTGTTTCAGCTTCTTCCTGAGAGTGATCGTTATCAATAAGTTGCATGAATAGAAGGCCAACAGAGTCAAGTTCTACCTCTGATTCATCTAAATCAAACAATTCTTTAGCTAACTGTTTCCTCCTGCAGGGCGGTGCCTTAGGCTTTGTGGGCTTGGGGACCTTGCTCTTCTTTTTGAGAGTGGAGGGCAATAGTTTTTTCCAAAATGAAGAGTCGGCCTACAAAGACAGTATATCAGCGGGAGAGGATTAATAAGATATGAAGTTAAGAGAATGGATGAAGGTTAGGATGAAAAGACTTACATCCGGAGCCGGGTTAAGAGCATAGCAGGGGCTCAAACTAGTCTTGCTGTAGGCAGCTAATGTTTCCCCTAGCAAAGACTTGACAATGATGTTAAGGTCCTGATCTCTTAAGGGAGTCTGATTGCAGCGTTGAGGGTCATCTAATTTACCAGTATACTGACACATCAAAGCATTTCGGAGGCTTAGCGGCAGAATCCTCCAGGAGACCCAGCAGCGGGTTAGATCAAGATCCGTCAATCCGTTGGCTACCAGGGCCCTGACTTTGGAGAAGGTGGAGGCATATTAAGCACGTCCGGTGGCTGACATACGGCCTGGAAGTTCTCTGTACTAAGCTGGTAAGGACGGTAACCCGGCAGTGTGTTCTCTCCCTCAGGTGAACTGTCTTGGCAATAGAAGCAAGTCTTGTTCCATTCTTTTGGATGACTTGGCAGGACTGCTGCTCGGAAGAGTACGTCTCTCCATCTCTGGAGAGTTACGCCGCCAAGCTCGAGGCTTCATCCGTCTGCCATCTCAGTTTGGCAGTTGACGTAAAAATATTCCTTGAACAAATCAATAGATGGTTCCTCCTCAAGATAGGCTTCATAGAAAGTCTGGAATTGGCACATGTTGGTAACAGAGTTTGGGCCAATGTCTTGGGGGTGCAAGTCGAAAGCGTGTAAGACACCCCGGAAAAACTTTGACTCGGGCGCAGAGGAACTCCGAAGGAGATGATCTGTGAACACAATGACCTCACCGTCTTTGGGCTTAGGGGTGGTCTCTCTGCTTGGAACCCGCCAATGGATGACGTCCTAAGCCGGCAGAACCCCCATGGTGACGAACTCATTGAGAGTTTCCTCGGTCACTCTAGACCTTACCCAATTGCAAGTACAGGGAGTCTTTGACATAGCGGAAGCTTAGGAAGCTGCGGAAAGGCATGAATATTTGGCAGCTCAAAAATACATCTTGATCAAGGCTATTAGAACTAAAAATGGTAATAGAATTTGGTGGGTCAATAAAATTGTGAGCCGCCGAAACTACTTGCGAGGAGACAAAGTGAGCCGGCAGATCGTTGGCAAGTCAAGTTATCTATGCAAGATGAAAAACTGCTAAGTGTTGGCAAACCTTTTCCACAACTACAGCCATGGATTTAGGATCTACGGGCAAAATAAAAAGAAAAAATTTCTATCCCTAAAGAGACTGGCGGAAGAACAGTTGGCCACTATTGGAATTATCACAAAGCTGTGGATTTGTGACGAGTGCGGCTAAGTGCGGAGCAAGCAGCTGCATGATTTCGGCGATATTATGAAGCTTTAAAAGAATGTTATCAACTAATCAATGAAGGATGCTTCCACGGAAAGTGATGAACACTAACGGACTCCATGGATGCAAGAAAAACCTAATGCAGATCTGATAGTGGATAAAGTGCGAACCTGGAGGGTGCGGTGGACGCGTGGGAGCTCTGGATCGTTTCAGGTTGATGCAGCGGCCAGTGCTGGTGTAGACGGTGATGACCGGGCGGGGCAGCTGGTTTCGATGGCGCGGGCGCTCGGAGGAAGAAGAAGAAGATGGCAGCGGGGGAAAATGGAAGTGATAACCCCCGTGCCTATTTATAAGGGTATAATGGTTTCTCGAACGGTCCAGTGCGGGAATCGAGGGAGCACGGTGATGATTATACTAAGAGGATGCCTCGATTTTTGGGCTGGTCATATTAATGACGAAAGATCCATTTTGACGTTAGGGGAATCTTTTCTTATTTCATTAATGACATCATGGCGGGTCATGAAAACTTGTCACATGCAACAATCGTCCATTTTCTGGCGGGTCATAAAGATCACAAGAGAAGGCAAGACTTGCCAACCAGAAGACTTGAAGATTGACATGCAATGATTGTCCATTTTCCGGCGGGTCATGAAGATCACAAGAGAAGGCAATACTTGCCAACCAGAAGACTTGAAGATTGACATTAACTGGTTCAAATCAATCTGGGGCCTAATGTTGGGGATATAACCCCAGGGTGAGACCCACCCAGGTGGGGCCGGGTCCTGCGGTTGGTGGCTTACGACAACTCCAAGAATAAACATAGCAAGTGGGCCGAAAGGGCCCAGAACTAGAAGACAGGATGTAACCTTGTGGACTTGGGCTGCTTGGAGCTACTTATTAGACAAGGCATGTTTAGTTAGAGATGAGGTCGGTTGTCAAGTATAACCCAACCCGGACTCTTGTAAGCCTAGGGCCTTGACCCATGTATATAAGGGCAGATTACCTGGGCGGCTTAGACCATGAAACAACTGATCGAGAACTAGGTCAAGCGAACTCGCTCCCTTGTAATCAATACACAACCAATACAACACAAAGCAGGACGTAGGCTTTTACCTCTTTACGAGGGGCCGAACCTGGGTAAACCTTTGTCTCTCGATTCCAATCAACCCCCTCGAGTTCACCGCCTTAGAGATTGCCTCAAACCTAAGTCTGTTTACCCGGACATCTGCCGTGACAAATCCATGACAGTTTGCGATGTTGAAAGTCACTGAGTTTGAGATTCAGAAGGAACATCAAGTGTTGATGGTCAATAAAACCACTAGTTTCAATAAGAATGGCAAGGGTAAGAAGGGTGACTCCCAGAAGAAGGGCAAAGCAGTTGCCCCTCCCGTGAAGAAACCCAAGGCTAGACCCAAGCCAGAAACTGAGTGCTTTCATTGCAAGGGAACTGGTCAGTGGAAGCGGAACTGCCCCAAGCATTTGGCTGACAAGAAGGCGGCCAACAGCAAACAAGGTATATATGATATACATGTTATTGATGTGTACCTTGCCAACTCTTGTTGTAGTTCCTGGGTATTAGATACTGGTGTGGTTGCTCACATTTGCAACTCAAAGTAGGAACTACGGAACAGACGGAGGTTGGCAAAGGACGAAGTGACGATGCGCGTTGGAAATGGTTCCAAGGTTTATGTGATTGCCGTCGGCACGCTCTCTCTTTGATTACCATGGGGATTAGTGATGAACCTGAATAATTGTTGTTTAGTACATGTGTTAAGCATGAACATTATATCTAGATCTTGTTTATTACGAGACGATTACTCATTTAAATCAGAGAATAATTGTTGTTCTATTTATATGAGTAATATCTTTTATGTTCATGCACCCAATGTGAGGGTATTATTCTTATTGAATCTAGATAGTGATGATACACATGTTTATAACATTGATGCCAAAAGACGTAGAGTTGATAATGATAGTACCACTTTCTTGTGGCACTGCCGTTTAGGTCATATTGGTATATAACGCATGAAGAAACTCCATGCTGATGGAATTTTTAAGTCACTTGATTTTGAATCACTTGACACATGTGAACCATTCCTCATGGGCAAGATGACTAAGACCCCATTCTCTAGAACAATGGAACGGGCAAGTGGCTTGTTGGAAACCATACATACTGATATGTGTGGTCCGATGAGCATTGAGGCACGCGGTAGATATCGTTATTTTCTCACCTTCACTGATGACTTAAGTAGATATGGGTATATTTACTTGATGAAACACAAATCTGAAATGTTTGAAAAGTTCAAGCAATTTTAGAGTGAAGTTGAGAACCATCATCACAAGAAGATTAAATTCCTATGATCTGATCGAGGAGGAGAATATTTGAGTTATGAGTTTGGAAGTCACTTAAGACAGTGTGGAATTGTTTCACAATTGACACCGCCTGGAACACCACAGCGTAATGGTGTGTCCGAACATCATAATCGAACATTATTGGATAAGGTACGATCTATGATGTCTCTTGTCGATTTGCCAGTATCGTTTTGGGGTTATGCATTAGAGATAGCTGCATTCACTTTAAATAGGGCACCATCAAAATCCATTGAGATGATGCCATATGAACTGTGGTTTGACAAGAAGCCAAAGTTGTCGTTTCTTAAAGTTTGGGATGTGATACTTATGTCAAAAAGCTTCAGCCTAAAAAGCTGGAACCCAAAGCGGAGAAATGTGTCTTCATAGGATACCCAAAAGAGACAGTTGGGTATACCTTCTACATAAGAACCGAAGGCAAAGTGTTTGCCGCTAAAACTGGAACATTTCTTGAGAAAATGTTTCTCTCGAAAGAATTGAGTGGGAGGAATAGAGCTTGATGAGGTTGTTGAACCTTTACTTCAACCTGATAGTAACGCAACCTAGAAAGATGTTTCTGTAGAACCTACATGAGTTGAAGAGGAAGTTAATGATGATGATTGTGAAGCTTCGGATCAAGTTTCTATTGAACCTCGTAGGTCGACAAGGACGCGTACTGCTCCTGAGTGGTACGGCAACCCTGTCTTAGAGGTCATACTGTTGGACAACGATGAACCTACGAGCTATGGAGAAGCGATGATGGGCCTGAATTCCGAGAAATGGTTAGAGGCCATGAAATCTGAGATGGGATCCATGTATGAAAACAAAGTATTGGCTTTGGAGTTATTACCTGAAGGGCATAAGGCCATTCAGAACAAATGGATCTTTAAGAGGAAGACGGACACGGACGGTAACATGACCGTCTATAAAGGTTGACTTGTGGAAAGGTTTTTTCACAAGTTCAAGGAGTTGGCTACGATGAGACCTTCTCACCCGTAGCGATGCCTAAGTCCGTCAGAATCATGTTAACAATAGCTTCCTTTTTCGATTATGAAATTTGGCAGAAGGATGTCAAAAAAACATTTCTTAATGGTTTCCTTAAGGAAGAGTTGTATATGATGCAACCAGAAGGTTTTGTCGATCTAGAAAATGTTGACAAAGTTTGCAAACTCCAGTGATCCATTTATGGACTGGTGCAAGCATCTCGGAGTTGGAATCTTCGCTTTGATGAGGTGATCAAAGCGTTCGGGTTTATACAAGTTTACGGAGAAGCTTGTATTTACAAGAAAGTGTGTGGGAGCTCTATAGCATTTCTAGTATTATATGTGGATGACATATTGCTGATTGGAAACTATATAGAAATGTTGGAAAGAGTGAAGGAATATTTGAACAAGAGTTTTTCAATGGAGGACCTAGGAGAAGTTGCTTTCATATTAGGCATCAAGATCTATAGAGATAGATCGAGACGCTTAATAGGACTTTCACAAAGCACATACCTTGACAAAGTTTCGAAGAAGTTCAAAATGGATCAGTCCAAGAAGGGGTTCTTGCCTGTATTGCAAGGTGTGAGGTTGAGTAAGACTCAACGCCCAGTGACTGCAGAAGATAGAGAAAAGATAAGTGTCGTCCCCTATGCTTCAGCCATAGGCTCTATCATGTATGCAATGTTGTGCATAATACCTGATGTCAGCCTTGCCATAAGTATGGCCGGAAGGTTTCAAAGTGATCCAGGAGTGGAACACTAGACGGCGGTCAAAAATATCCTGAAGTGCCTGAAAAAGGACTAAGGACATGTTTCTCATTTATGGAGGTGATCAAGAGCTCATCTTAAAGGGTTACATCGATGCAAGCTTTGACACTGATCTGGATGACTCTAAGTCTCAAACCGAATATGTATTTATTATTAATGGGGGTGCGGTAAGCTAGTGCAGTTCCAAGCAGAGTGTGGTAGCTGATTCTACATGTGAAGCAGAGTACATCGCTACCTTGGAGGGGCGAAGGAAGGTGTCTGGATGAAGTAGTTCATGACAAATATTGAAGTAGTGCCTAGTGCACTAAACCCAGTGACACTATTCTGTGACAACACTAGTGCCATTGCTCTAGCCAAGGAACCAAGGTTTCACAAGAGGACCAAACACATAAAGCGATGTTTCTATTCCATCCGCGATTACATCAAGGAGGACGACATAAATATTTGCAAAGTGCACACGGATATGATGTTGCAGATCCGATGACTAAACCTCTTCCAGGGGCTAAATATGCTCAACACCAGAACTGTATGGGTGTTAGATTCATTACAATATAAATCACATAGTGATGTGAGCTAGATTATTGACTCTAGTGCAAGTGGGAGTCTGTTGGAAATATGCCCTAGAGGCAATAATAAAGTAGTTATTATCATATTTCCTTGTTCATGATAATCATTTATTATCCATGCTATAATTGTATTAATTGGAAACACACATACATGTGTGGATACATGGACAACACCGTGTCCCTAGTATGCCTCTAGTAGACTAGCTAGTTGATCAAAGATGGTCAAGGTTTCCTCGCCATAGACATGAGATGTCATTTAACAACAAGATCAAATCATTAGGAGAATGATGTGATCGACAAGACCCAAACTATGAACGTAGCATATGGTCGTGTCAGTTTATTGCGATAGTTTTTCTGTATGTCAAGTATCTATTCCTACGACCATGAGATCATGCAACTCACCGACATCGGAGGATTACCTTGTGTGTATCAAACATCGCAACATAACTAGGTGACTATAAAGATGTTCTACGGGTATCTTCGAGGGTGTCTGTTGAGTGGGCATGGATCAAGACTGGGATTTGTTACTCCATGTGATGGAGAGGTATCTTGGGGCCCACTCGGTAATACAACATCACAACATTCCTTGCAAGCAATGTGACTAAAGTGTTAGCCACAGGATCTTGTATTACGGAACGAGTAAAATAGACTTGCCAGTAACAAGATTGAACTTGGTATAGAGATACCGACGATCGAATCTCGGGCAAGTAACATACCGAAGAACAAAGGGAATAGCGTAGGGGATTAACTGAATCCTTGACATAGAGGTTCAACCGATAAAGATCTTCGTAGAATATGTAGGAACCAATATGGGCATCTAGGTCCCGCCATTGGTTATTGATCGTAGAGGTTTCTCGGTCATGTCTACATAGTTCTCGAACCCGCAGGGTCTGCACACTTAAGGTTTGGTGACGTTTTGGTATAGTTGAGTTATGTATGGTGGTAACAGAAGGTTGCTCGGAGTCCCGAATGAGATCCCGGACTTCATGAGGAGCTCTGTAATGGTCCAGAGGTAAAGATTGATATATAGGAAGTCCCATTTTGGTCGTCGGAAAAGTGTCGGGCATTTCGGTAGTGTACCGGGAGTGCCGGGACACTACTTGGAGAAACCCTACTAGTAGTGCTTGAAAAACCTATACCCAGCGCTACTGCTAAGGCGCTACAGCTAAGTTATAGCAGTAGCACTGGTTGGTGCAGCGCTACTGCTAAGTCTGGTTAGCAGTAGCGCTGCACTTACCAACGCTACTACTAACTATCTGTAGCGCTACAAAGAGGCAAGCGCTGCTGCTAATCCAGCGCTGCTGCTATATGTATTCCAGCGTTGCTGCTATAACTCCTGCTGTCACAGATTCGTATCCTCTCTACGTATTCGTTATGTATTTTTACAAGCTCTATACAGTAGTTTCATCAGGTCACAATAAACATACACATACAGTACATCATCAGCATTCAACACAAATATCATCACATCTCGAAAATAACGATACACAAGTCATATCATGTCTTGAATACGTGCGACTGCATGGTCATGGCACACACACAAGTTTCATGATGTACAAGAGAAGAGCGATCAGCATCATCAAGACCGCAACTTTGTAGTACTTGAGGCACCGGCGGTTCCGCCCCCGCTCTTGCTGGAGCATCCACCTCAAGTAACTCCTTTCCGCTTCAGCTCTGTTGTCGAACCCTCTGTGGCTAGCACCTGGGAACTTGTCCACCTGGGCCCGAGCGTCTGGCCAGTAGTTGTAGACTCCTGGAACCTTCCCAACGAACATGACGTAGCAGCCCTTCGCCATCTCTAATCTATGTACCTGCATCGTGAACGATAATATGCAACATAATGTACTTAAGAACACAAAGAGGCATAATTAGCAAAATACAAGAAACCTATAGTAAGTGAACATAAATGACGAAGTTCCTCATACCCAAACTAATTAACTAGAACGATCTACGCTAGTTCAGGACCACGGTTTAATTACATCACATAGTTTCGTCTGGACGCTAGTGACACATATATTGTCAACGACAATCAGTCCTCGGTCCAATCTTCATAGTCAGGGACAAAGGACCCGAGCATCTTGAAAGGCTCCATGTCCAGACGCTGCGCGATTAGCAGTGCTCAGACATCATCCTGCATGATTGGCCCATGGTAGAACATACCTGTTTGTTCGAGGACCTGCTTCATGATCACTTGGGCAAGTTCACACTGCACGTGATAAAACTCAGCTTGAAGTCAACGATCCGGTGTCTTTCCTATGCTTGTGGCCCAGTTGACAATCTCGGCATCGTTGGTAGTAGCTGACATGCGAAGGCGTTGATTATCCCTTCTAAACTCGAGCAAGTGATGCATGAGGTAGAATCCATCAGCCTTACTGATGTGCGGTTGCTGGATGCAACAGAAGTCGGTCTTATGGCTGAAACCCAGCCCGTTCCTCCTATACTTTTTGTCCTTGATATATCCACCAGACATGCTGAAGGTTAACAGGGCACTATCGAGAACACTCTTTATGTGCTTGTAATCTTTTTTCTTGATGTTCTTCGATGAGTCCAAGTATATAGCATGGGAGTATTCTGAGTACAGAACGATGAGGACGGCGCCCCCCTTCCCACTGCGCAAATTAAGTACACCTCAAATTAGACTCCATGCTTGCAAAGGAATGATTAACAATTATGAAAGGATATGCACGAATGACTTACTGGGATGATAAGGCAGGAGAATCGCTTCCTTGTCCTTATTAGCGATCATGAAGCCGCCGGTGTATTGGCTCGCATAGTCACGGTGCTCTTTGCAGACATCCAAGAAGCTCTCGTGCATATGGTATGGGTCCGCGATGCAGATATATTTTATGTTCTCGATCCTGATGATGTAGTTGAGATACAGCGCATGCATGCTGATGAACTGGAAATCCAGCTTGGTCATGTGGAACATGTCGTAGATGTAGTCAAATTGCAGGATGAACTTATTCGCGGGCCATCCCTCGACGTACAACTTCCCAGCCGGCACCTAAGCCGCATAAAGCTGGTATCCTGGTTTTCCCGAGATGAGAAGGCTTTTCTCTCTGGCCACCACATCATCATGAAGTCTTCTTAGATCATTGTTCAGCATGTCCTCTAGCACTTTCTGAGGTAGGATCGGGTGGCCAGCGACATGGATTCGCTCCACACCTACGACAAGTATTCTGTCTACCTCCCGGGGCTTCAGAGGCGGCTGGCTGCTTGAAGCAGCTCTGGCGCCTTTAGGGCCTTTCTTTTCCGGTCTCCTCCTTGCCTTCTTGTTGGGTCGCAACGGTAGTGAGCCCAACATACCTTCCCTAACCACCCCCCCAAGTGTCTTCGGGCTAAAGATTGGACGGGCCTCGGGGGGTTGCTGGGTAGAGGCGGCATCTGGAGGCGTCTCCTGCGAGGATCGCTTGAAGAGAGACTTTTTGCATTCCGCCTTAGGACGTTCCGACTCCGGCAAATCAGGCAGCATCAAGTCATCATCTCCACGCTCAAAGCATGAGTCTTCGTTGTCCTGAGCCATCAATCCTCCATCATCATAGGTGGTATTGAAATACTTGTCTAGGTCATCATCATCCTCCTCCATGTCATCATCAGCATTTTCTTCTTCGACAACGGGGGTGACATCATCTGACACTAATGGAGTCTCTCCCTCACGTCGTCCGCTATCACCCACCACGATAGGTGCAGGTAATTTGGTAGGTGGGGTGGTGTTCATACCTTCTTGAGAAGCTGTCGTTGGTGTGATACTGGGCGCCTTGACACGAAGAAGAGTCTTCGGCCAAGGCAAGAACCAGCTCTTGCATGCGCCAATCCATTGAGGTGTCTCCTCATCATCGACTGGTACCGGAGGAGTCAAATCCTCGAAGCCCGGTAAGACACTGGCCACGTTAACCTTGAAGATTCCATCGTGCATCTCTCGGTTGTGGAACATGCGGTCCATCGGCTTCACAATCGTTGCCTTCCCACGGCCACCTTCTGGCCCTTGATGTCGTACAGTAGGGGGCATGGGGTATTGTTGGCCTACGAGGACATGTCTGCGACGTCAAACATCCGAAAGGCAATTGAAACGGAAGACTATATAGACATGCTGGTGAAAAGGGTATGACGCGTAATTACCATGAGGGCATCGAGCTCGGCCATAGACGAAGGCCCGCCGAGTTGGCCAAATACGGAGGACGGGCTGCTATGAACAGGAGCGGGAGCATGTGCGGTGGCATGAATAGGTGCTAGTGGTGCGATGTTCAATGAATTGCTCCCAACGTAGCTGGGTATCGGAAAGTCCGCTGGCCCTTTATCTGGATTGTTCTTCACCCATTCAAAAAATGTCGGAAGCAAGCTGGAAATGCCAGAAGCAACCGCTGCACTGACCCTTGCATCGACCTTCTGGTCGATGGTTTGTTCCAACTCAGCTTTGGACTTATTGAACGCAAGCGCGACCTTCTGGTCGATGGTCTGTTGAGTAAGCAACTTTCTCTTCCTTCTTTCCTCTAGCTCCTTGTCGTGGTTTTGTCACGGCAGATGTCCGGGTGACCAAACTTGAGTTGCCATTGTAGTGGACTCAAAGGGGTTGATCGGGACAAGAGACATGAGTTTACCCAGGTTCGGCCCCTCAAGTCGAGGTAAAAGCATACGTCCTGCTTTGTGTTGTATTGCTTGTTGTATTGATTACAAGGGGCTAAAAGCTTGACCTAGATCTCGATAACCTAACCCCTAAGTCGCCCCGGGTCTGCCTTTATATAAGAGGTCAGGACCGTCAGGTCTTACAATCATACAAACCGAGTCTTATTACATCTCCAAGTCTATCTCTTATCTTTCTGTCCAAGTTATCTCCAAGACATCTTACACGTCTGAGTCTTCCTCCTCCGGGACATCATCCGGACCATATCAAGAGCCACCTATCTCCTTGGGCCTCCAGCCAGTGGCTTATCTTTGGGCCGGCTCATGAGTTAATACCATGACCCGGAGTCTTCATGACGGGTCATACCACGGGGTTATATCCCCAACATTAGGCCCCAGGTTGAATTGAGCTTGCTCACTTCATCCTTCTCTTCCGATCTCTGAGCGTCGCCCGGAAATGACCCGGCGTGACGTCACGGGATCTGCTGACGTATCATCATATCTTGCATTTAACCACTTATCCCGAGAATCGAGGCGTCCACCTCGGCTAAACCGGTGTCGTCGCCTGGGATTTCGCGCCTTCCTTATTCCTTCTTTAAATATGACCTGTGCGGGTCGGGGCCCTTTACTCTTCCCGCTCTCGCATCTTCTTCTTCCTCCGTCGACCATTCCGCCTTGCTGCACTCTGCTCCGGAACCACCCGCTCGTCGTCCGCAACTTTGGCCGCTGCATAAACCTGGTCGTTCCAGAGTGTCGTCCGCCTTTGCCGTCGGCTCCGGTGAGTTCCTCCATGATGGGAGACGTAGTAGTAAATCAAAAAAATTCCTACGATCACCAAGATCTATCCATGGAGAAACCAGCAACGAGAGGGGAGAGATTGCATCTTCATACCTTTGAAGATCGCTAAGCGGAAGTGTTGCTAGAACGCGGATGATGGAGTCGTACTCGCAGCGATTCAGATCGCGGTAGATCCGATCAAGTGCCGAACGGATGGCACCTCCACGTTCAACACACGTGCAGCCCGGTGACGTTTCATATGCCTTGATCCAGCAAGGAGGAAGGAGAAGTTGGGGAAGACCTCCAGCAGCAGCACGACGGCGTGGTGGTGGTGGAGTAGCAAGCTATCCCGGCAGGGCTTTGCCAAGCGCTGCGGAGGAGGAAGAAGAGAGGTAGAGCTTCGCCGAGAGAGAGAGAGAGAGTTCAGATCTGTTCTCAAAGGGCCAAAACCTCAAGTATATATAGGAGGAGGGAAAGGGAGGGCTGTCTTGACCCCTCCTCCAAGGAGGATAGGTTCGTCCGAGCTAGGGGGAGAGTCCACCTCCCACAAGGGAGGTGGATCTCCTCCTTTTAAATCTTTTCCAGCCCTATCTCTTATCTCCAGCCACATGGGCCTTTAGCAAAAGTATTTCCCAGACCAATAAGAGCTGACACACTTTATCTAACAGCCCATGAAGTCCTCTGGTCGTCACACCCCTCCCGGGGTCCTCCGGCACCCTCCCGGCACTCCCGGTAAACTACCGATGAGCCCGAAAACATTCCGGTGACCAAAACTGGACTTCCTATATATCAATCTTTACCTCCGTACCATTTCGGACCTCCTCGTGACGTCCGGGATATCATCCGAGACTCCGAACAACCTTCGGTAATCACGTATACTTTTTCCCTATAACCCTAGCGTCATCAAACCTTAAGTGTGTAGACCCTACGGGTTCGGGAGACACGTAGACATGACCAAAACACCTCTCCGGCCAATAACCAACAGCGGGATCTGGATACCCATGTTGTCTCCCACGTACTCCACGATGATCTCATCGGATGAACCACGATGTCAGGGATTCAATCAATCCCGTATACAATTCCCTTTGTCTATCGGTATGGTACTTGCCCGAGATTCGATCGTCGGTATCCCTATACCTTGTTCAATCTCGTTACCGGCAAGTCTCTTTACTCGTTCCGTAATACATCATCACGTGGCTAACTCCTTAGTCACATTGAGCTCATTATGATGATGTCTTACCGAGTGGGCCCAGAGATACCTCTCCGTCACACGGAGTGACAAATCCCAGTCTCGATTCGTGTCAACCCAACAGACACTTTCGGAGATACCCGTAGCGTACCTTTATAGCCACCCAACTACGTTGTGACGTTTGGCACACCCAAAGTATTCCTACGGTATCCATGAGTTACACAATCTCATGGTCTAAGGAAACGATACTTGACATTGAAAAGCTTTAGCAAACGAACTACACGATCTTGTGCTATGCTTAGGATTGGGTCTTGTCCATCACATCATTCTCCTAATGATGTGATCCCGTTATCAATAAAATCCAATGTCCATGATCATGAAACCGTGACCATCTATTGATCAACGAGCTAGCCCACTAGAGGCTCACTAGGGACATGTTGTGGTCTATGTATTCACACATGTATTACGGTTTCCGGTTAACACAAGTGTAGCATGAATAATAGACAATTATCACGAACCAGGAAATACAATAATAACCATTTTATTATTGCCTCTAGGGCATATTTCCAATAGTCTCCCACTTGCACTAGAGTCAATAATCTAGTTACATTGTGATTAATCGAACACCCATAGTATTCTGGTGTTGATCATGTTTTGCTCGTGAGAGAGGTTTAGTCAACGGATCTGCGACATTCAGATCCGTATGCACTTTACAAATATCTATGTCTCCCTCCTGAATGTAATCACGAATGGAGTTGAAGCGGCGCTTGATGTGTCTTGTCTTCTTGTGAAACCTGGGTTCCTTCGCAAGGGCAATAGCTCCAGTATTGTCACAGAGTAGAGTCATCGAGCCCGACGCATTTGGAATCACTCCTAGGTCGGTGATGAACTCCTTCATCCAGACTCCCTCCTTTGCTGCTTCCGAAGCAGCTATGTACTCCGCTTCACATGTAGATGCCGCCACGACGCTTTGCTTGCTGCTGCTCCAGCTTACTGCCCCTCCATTCAAAATATACACGTATCCGGTTTGCGACTTGGAGTCATCCGGATCTGTGTTCAAGCTAGCATCGACGTAACCCTTTACGACGAGCTCGTCGGCACCTCCATAAACGAGAAACATGTCCTTTGTCCTTTTCAGGTACTTCAGGATATTCTTGACCGTTGTCTAGTGTTCCGCTCCGGGATCACTTTGGTACCTCCCTACCAAGCTTATGGCAAGGTTCACATCAGGTCTGGTACACAGCATGGCATACATAATAGAGCCTATGGCTGAAGCATAGGAGATGACACTCATCTCTTCTCTATCCTTTGCCGTGGTCGGGCATTGAGTCGTACTCAATCTCACACCTTGCAACACAGGCAAGAACCCCTTCTTGGACTGATCCATATTGAACTTCTTCAATATCTTTTCAAGGTATGTGCTTTGTGAAAGACCAATGAGGCGTTTCGATCTATCTCTATAGATCTTAATACCTAATATGTAAGCAGCTTCTCCAAGGTCCTTCATTGAAAAACACTTATTCTAGTAGGCCTTTATACTTTCCAAGTGTTCTATATTATTTCCCATTATCAGCATGTCATCCACATACAGTATAAGAAATGCTATAGAGCTCCCACTCACTTTCTTGTAAATATAGGGTTCTCCATAAACCTGTACAAACCCAAATGCTTTAATCACCTCATTAAAGTGAATGTTCCAACTCCGAGATGCTTGCACCAGCCCATAGATGGAGCGCTGGAGCTTGCATACCTTGTTAGCATCTTTAGGATCGACAAAACCTTCCGGATGTATCATATACAGTTCTTCCTTGAGGAAGCCATTAAGGAATGTCGTTTTGATGTCCATTTGCCAGATCTCATAATCATAAAATGCGGCAACTGCTAACATGATTCGGACTGACTTTAGCATCGCTACAGGTGAGAAAGTCTCATCGTAGTCAACTCCTTGAACCTGTCGATAACCCTTAGCGACAAGCCGAGCTTTATAGGCGGTAACATTACCGTCCGCGTCAGTCTTCTTCTTAAAGATCCATTTCTTTTCAATGGCTCGCTAGTCATCAGGCAAGTCCACCAAAGTCCATACTCTGTTCTCATAAATGGATCCTATCTCGGATTTCATGGCCTCAAGCCATTTGTCGGAATCCAGGCCCGCCATCGCTTCTTCATAGTTCGAAGGTTCACCGTTGTCCAACAACATGATCTCTAGAACATGATTGCCGTACCATTCTGGTGCGGAACATGTCCTAGTGGACCTTCGAATAGCAACTTGATCTGAAGCTTCATGATCATCATCATTAACTTCCTCTCTAGCCGGTGTAGGCTCCATAGAAACAACTTCCTGTGCTGCGCTACTCTCCGGTTCGAGTGGAGGTACAATTACCTCATCAAGTTCTATTTTCCTCCCACTTACTTCTTTCGAGAGAAACTCGTTCTCGAGGAAGGATCCATTCTTGGCAACAAAGACTTTGCCCTCGAATCGTAGGTAGAAGGTATACCCAATAGTCTCTTTGGGATATCCTATGAAGACGCACTTTTCCGCTTTGGGTTCGAGCTTCTCAGGTTGAAGTTTCTTCACATAAGCATCGCATCCCCAATCTTTTAGAAATGACAGCTTAGGTTTCTTTCCAAACCATAATTCATACGGTGTCGTCTCAACGGATTTAGATGGTGCCCTATTTAAAGTGAATGCGGCAGTCTCTAATGCATATCCCCAAAATGATAGCGGTAAGTCAGTAAGAGACATCATAGATCGCACCATATCCAATAGAGTGCGATTACGACGTTTAGACACACCATTTCGCTGAGGTGTGCCGGGCGGCGTGAGCTGTGAAACAATTCCACATTTCCTAAGGTGCGTGCCAAACTCGTGACTTAAATATTCTCCGCCACGATTAGATCGTAGGCATTTTATTTTCCTGTCACGTTGATTCTCGACCTCACTCTGAAATTCCTTGAACCTTTCAAAGGTTTTAGACTTGTGTTTCATTAAGTAGACATACCCATATCTTCTCAAGTCATCAGTGAGGGTGAGAACATAACGGTAGCCACCGCGAGCCTCGACACTCATTGGACCGCATACATCGGTATGTATTATCTCCAACAAGTCAGTTGCTCGCTCCATTGTTTCGGAGAACGGAGTCTTGGTCATCTTGCCCATGAGGCATGGTTCGCATGTGTCAAATGATTCGAAATCAAGTGACTCCAAAAGTCCATCAGCATGGAGCTTCTTCATGCGTTTGACACCAATATGGCCAAGACGGCAGTGCCACATGTAAGTGGGACTATCGTTATCAACTTTACACTTTTTGGTACTCACACTATGGACATGTGTAACATCACGTTCGAGATTCATCAAAAATAAACCATTGACCAGCGGGGAATGAGCATAAAACATTTCTCTCATATAAATAGAACAACCATTATTCTCGGATTTAAATGAGTAGCCATCTCGCATCAAGCGAGATCCAGATACAATGTTCATGCTCAAAGCTGGTACTAAATAATAATTATTAAGGTTTAAAACTAATCCCGAAGGTAGGTGTAGAGGTAGCGTGCCGACGGCGATTACATCGACCTTGGAACCATTCTCGATGCGCATCGTCACCTCGTCCTTGGCCAGCCTCCGCTTATTCTGCAGCTCCTGCTTGGAGTTACAAATGTGAGCAACTGCACCGGTATCAAATACCCAGGAGCAACTACGAGCGCTGGTCATGTACACATCAATAACAAGTATATCACATATACCTTTAACATTACCGTCCTTCTTATCCTCTAAGTACTTGGGGCAGTTCCGCTTCCAGTGACCGGTACCCTTGCAATAAAAGCACTCAGTCTCAGGCTTGGGTCCATTTTTCTTCTTCTTCCCAGCAACTTGCTTACCGGGCGCGGCAACAGCTTTGTCGTCCTTCTTGAAGTTCTTCTTACCCTTGCCTTTCTTGAAACTAGTGGTCTTATTTACCATCAACACTTGATGCTCCTTTCTGATCTCGACCTCTGCTGATTTCAGCTTCGAGTACAACTCAGGAATGGTCTTCTCCATCCCCTGCATGTTGTAGTTCATCACAAAGCTCTTGTAGCTAGGTGGAAGCGACTGGAGGATTCTGTCAATGACCGAGTCATCCGGGATGTTAACTCCCAGCTGAGTCATGCGGTTGTGAATCCCAGACATCTTGAGGATGTGCTCATTGACAGAACTGTTCTCCTCCATCTTACAACTAAAGAACTTGTCGGAGACTTCAAATCTCAGGACCCGGGCATGAGCTTGAAAGACCAGTTTCAGCTCTTGGAACATCTCATATGCTCCGTGTTGCTCAAAACGCTTTTGGAGCCCCGGTTCTAAACTGTAAAGCATGCCGCACTGAACAAGGGAGTAGTCATCGCAGCGAGAATGCCAAGCGTTCGCAACGTCTTGTTCTGCTGGGAGAAGGGGTGGGTCACCTAGCGGTGCATCAAGGACATATAGTTTCTTGGAAGCTATGAGGATGATCCTCAAGCCACGGACCCAGTCCGCATAGTTGCTTCCATCATCTTTCAGCTTGGTTTTCTACAGGAACGCGTTGAAATTGAGGTTGACATTTGCGTTGGCCATTGGATCTACAATATTGATAGTAAAGGCAATTTTAGACTAAGTTCAGGATAATTAAGTTCACATAATCAAATTATTCGATGAACTCCCACTCAGATAGACATCTCTCTAGTCATCTAAGTGACACATGATCCATGTCAACTAGCCCGTGTCCGATCATCACGTGAGACGGACTAGTCATCCATGGTGAACATCTTCATGTTGATCGTATCTTCTATACGACTCATGTTCGACCTTTTGGTCTTCCGTGTTTTGAGGCCATGTCTGTACATGCTAGGCTCATCAAGTCAACCTAAGTGTTTCGCGTGTGTAAATCTGGCTTGCACCCGTTGTATGCGAACGTTAGAACCTATCACACCCGATCATCACGTGGTGCTTCAGAACAACGATCCTTAGCAACGGTGCACAGTTAGGGTGAACACTTCTCTTGAGATTTTATTGAGAGATCATCTTATTTACTACCGTCGTTCTAAGCAAATAAGATGTGAACATGATAAACATCACATGCAATCAATATAGTGACATGATATGGCCAATATCCTCTTGCTCCTATGATCTCCATCTTCGGGGCACCATGATCATCACTGTCACCGGCACGACACCATGATCACCATCATCATGATCTCCATCATTGTGTCTTCATGAAGTTGTCTCACCAACTATTACTTCTACTACTATGGCTAACGCTTAGCAATAAAGTAAAGTAATTACATGGCGTTTATGATTGACACGCAGGTCATACAATAATATAAGACAACTCCTATGGCTCCTGCCGGTTGTCATAGTCATCGACACGCAGGTCGTGAACCCTATTACAAGAACATGATCAATCTCATACATCACAATGCATCACATCACATCCTTCTTGCCATATCACATCACAAGGCATATGCTGCAAAAACAAGTTAGACGTCCTCTAATTTGTAGTTGCAAGTTTTTACGTGGTTGCTATAGGTTTCTAGCAAGAACGTTTCTTACCTACGCCAAAACCACAACGTGATATGCCAATTGCTATTTACCCTTCATAAGGACCCTTTTCATCGAATCCAATCCAACTAAGGTGGGAGAGACAGACACCCGCTAGCCACCTTCTGCAACTAGTGCATGTCAGGCGGTGGAACCGGTCTCACGTAAGCGTACGTGTAAGGTTGGTCCGGGCCGCTTCATCCCACAATACCGTCGAATCAAGATAAGACTAGTAACGGCAAGCATATTAACAAAATCAACACCCACAACTGCTTTGTGTTCTACTTGTGCATAGATTCTACGCATAGACCTAGCTCTGATACCACTGATGGGAGACGTAGTAGTAAATCAAAAAAATTCCTACGATCACCAAGATCTATCCATGGAGAAACCAGCAACGAGAGGGGAGGGATTGCATATTCATACCTTTGAAGATCGCTAAGCGGAAGCGTTGCTAGAACGCGGTTGATGGAGTCGTACTCGCAGCGATTCAGATCGCGGTAGATCCGATCAAGTGCCGAACGGACGGCACCTCCGCGTTCAACACACGTGCAGCCTGGTGACGTCTCCTATGCCTTGATCCAGCCAGGAGGAAGGAGAGGTTGGGGAAGAGCTCCAGCAGCAGCACGACGGCGTGGTGGTGGTGGAGTAGCAAGGTATCCCGGCAGGGCTTCGCCGAGCGCTGCGGAGGAGGAAGAAGAGAGGTAGAGCTTCGCCGAGAGAGAGAGAGTTCAGATCCGTTCTCAAAGGCCAAAACCTCAAGTATATATAGGAGGAGGGAGAGGCAGGGATGACTTGACCCCTCGTCCAAGGAGGAGAGGTTCGGCCGAGCTAGGGGGAGAGTCCACCTCCCACAAGGGAGGTGGATCTCCTCCTTTTAAATCTTTTCCAGCCCTATCTCTTATCTCCAGCCACATGGGCCTTTAGCAAAAGTATTTCCCAGCCCAATAAGGGCTGACACACTTTATCTAACAGCCCATGAAGTTCTCTGGTCGTCACACCCCTCCCGGGGTCCTCCAGCACCCTCCCGGCACTCCCGGTACACTACCGATCAGCCCAAAAACTTTCCGGTGACCAAAACTGGACTTCCTATATATCAATCTTTACCTCTGGACCATTCCGGAGCTCCTCGTGACGTCCGGGATCTCATCCGGGACTCCTAACAACCTTCGGTAATCACGTATACCTTTTCCCTATAACCCTAGCGTCATCAAACCTTAAGTGTGTAGACCCTACGGGTTCAGGAGACACGTAGACATGACCGAGACACTTCTCCGGCCAATAACCAACAGCGGGATCTGGATACCCATGTTGGCTCCCACGTACTCCACGATGATCTCATCGGATGAACCACGATGTCAGGGATTCAATCAATCCCGTATACAATTCCCTTTGTCTATCAGTATGGTACTTGCCCGAGATTCGATCGTCGGTATCCCTATACCTTGTTCAATCTCGTTACCGGCAAGTCTCTTTACTCGTTCTGTAATACATCATCCCGTGGCTAACTCCTTAGTCACATTGAGCTCATTATGATGATGTCTTACTGAGTGGGCCCAGAGATACCTCTCTGTCACACGGAGTGACAAATCCCAGTCTCGATTCGTGTCAACCCAACAGACACTTTCGGAGATACCCGTAGTGTACCTTTATAGCCACCCAAATACGTTGTGACGTTTGGCACACCCAAAGTATTCCTACGGTATCCAGGAGTTACAAAATCTCATGGTCTAAGGAAACGATACTTGACATTGAAAAGCTTTAGCAAACGAACTACACGATCTTGTGCTATGCTTAGGATTGGGTCTTGTCCATCACATCATTCTCCTAATGATGTGATCCCGTTATCAATGACATCCAATGTCCATGATCATGAAACCGTGACCATCTATTGATCAATGAGCTAGTCCACTAGAGGCTCACGAGGGAGATGTTGTGGTCTATGTATTCACACATGTATTATGGTTTCCGGTTAACACAATTGTAGCATGAATAATAAATAATTATCATGAACTAGGAAATACAATAATAACCATTTTATTATTGCCTCTAGGGCATATTTCTGACACTCCACTCCCTAGATTAATGTCATCACAAGTAGGGTTTTCCGGTAGCTCCGCCGCCGCCGCTCGGGCTCCGGCGCTGTCATCGCGTGCGCGTGCCGACGCCGTCGGCACCTGTTTTGAATGCACTGTCGCTACTGCCGCCGCTCGCGGGCCGGCCGCGCGTAATGCGCGGACCGTGAGGGCTCCAGTCCATTTTCCCATCTCCGTTGTTCATCACTAGGCTAGAATAAAATTTATTTTACTACCTTTTGTAGATCCGTAATTTTAGCAGTAATCTGTGAAAGTTGTTTGTCCAGGACTTAGCCGATTTTCGATACTCTTTTCTCTCGTGAACCGTTAGACTCCCTCCGGCTCTCATCAGCCGGGCCTTCAATAGTATTCTTAGAACCCTTTAAACTGTAAGCCGTCGTTACCACCTGCTTTTGCTTGACTAGTCACTCATTTTACCTTGCATAGTATTTTAAGCCGTCAGTATGACACGCGCCACCAACTCGTGCAACTGGGTCGGTTCTTGTGTTACTGAGGAACACCTGACAGATCTTGTCGCTGCGGGTACCCTTCCCCCAAAAGAGGTCATCCACTGGCGGGTTCCAGGTGATGAGACCCGCCCCGCACCTAAGAAGGGGGAAGTGGTAGTGTTTACAGATCATATTGAGCGGGGGTTCGTACCGCCCGGCTCCAAGTTTTTCCGAGACATCCTTCACCTGTACAAGCTTCACCCTCAAGACCTGGCGCCAAACTCTGTTTCCAACATCTGTCACTTCCAAGTACTCTACGAAGCCTATCTTCAATCCAGACCGTCTGTGGGCTTCTTCCGTGAATTCTTTTACGCCAACCGCCAGACGGAGTTTAAAAGTGGCCCGAGTCTAGAGCTTGGAGGGATTACTATCTAGCGCCGAAGAGGTATCATTTTTCCGGCTATCCAGATGCCAAGCCACCCCAACTATTGGAATAAAACTTGGTTTCATTGTAAGGATACATCTCCTGAGACCGAACACCGTCTGCCGGGTTATCGCCCTTCGCGGCTAAGGACATACATGGTGCTTCCTGACCGGCTCTCAGCCGCAGATCGTGCTAAGTATGAGACAGCTCACGCAAGACTGAAAGCGCTCCTGGCCAATGGACTTATGGGAACAGATCTGATTCACTTCTGGGTTGAATGGCGGATCATGCCTTTGAGCCACAGGAGCCGGCTCATGCATGAGTATGAAGGAAAGTATGATAGCTCGTTATGCTTCAGCAAGGTCACCTTGACTGAATATGATATATGCATGACCGTTCGGAGCCTCGTTCATGAAGCCTCCGGCTCTTGTAGCACCATTGGCCTAGCGCCTTTCTGCACTACCAATCCGGCCCCTGTTGTAAGTTAACCTCTTTTCCATCCGTCTCTTGCATGTTTGCTTGCTCATTGTTTTATTTACTATCTTTTTCCTCCGGGTTGCTTTGTGCAGGCCGACTCAGAATTCTGGAAAAAGGAGTATGTCCCTCCTCCGAAGGTGGCTAAGAAGAAAGCCGTGGGCAAGAAGCCAAAGAAAAGCGTCCCCAAGAGAACTGGCTTGAACAGCCGGCCTCGTCAGATTCAGAGGTAAAGTCTTGACTTGCTTGCTTGACCCCTCGCTCCTTCTGCTCTTTATTAATGTTTACTGTGTTCACAGGAAGAAGTGGAGACCAGTCACGCCAATGCTCCCGAGGTAACTTATATATATTCCGACTCACAATATTTCATCTGAAAGCCGCGGAGAGTTGTTAGGAAATTTCCTCTTTCTCACCCTCTCGCTCATCTGGCTCCCGATTTCTTCTTGAAAAAGCAACAGCAGGCCGAACGTCGTCAGACCCGGAGCACCGGCTCTACCGAGCTTGTGTCAGGGCTTCCAAACTCGCCGGCTCCCAAGAAGTGTCCTGCAGAGGTTTGTGTTGCTATCCGGCTTTTAATTTTTCCTTTATGTCTCGGCGTGCTCTCATTTTCCTGTCTTAATGTTTCAGAAGAACCCTTCTTCTGGCGACTCTTCAGCGTCGGTTATACCTCCGCCAAAGATCAACCCGCTGTAAGTATTCGAACGTCCGGCTGTTGATACCATATTAATCTCTTTCAAATGCTGACCCTTTGGCTTGCAGTGCTCAGGCCAAGCACCGTAAAACCAATCATCCTTCCTCTAGCCCAGTCCCTGAAGACCAGGAACTTGAACAGCTGGACTCGGCACAGCCGGACCTCGGACAACCGGACCTTGGATAGACGAAAGAGACCCCAACAGAAGAAGCTCCGCCAGCCGCTTCCACAGAACCAGCAGCGGATGACGTTATAATGGAGAGTCCTCCAAGGGCTACTTCCAAGCCGGCCACTCCTGCCAAGACCCCCGTAACTCCGGATGTTATCATCACTGGATCTGCCCACAAGTCTCCTCCTCCGGAGCATGTGCTGACCCGTCATACAGAGTTGGCTGAGCCATCAAGGAAGTTAAGTTTTGACTCTTCATATGACAAGATGACCTCGGAAGAATTGCATGCTGGTTATATCAACCGGGTTAATACCAGCCGAGATTTAGAACTTCGGTTGGTTGCCCTAATGAAGAAGAAATATGAGGTACCCTTTACTTCTCTCACCATAACCTTTCTTAGCCCCCAAGAGCCGGTTGAATCTATTCTATAGTTGAACCGGGTCTTTCCTTGCAATCTGTAAATATTACGACCTGCCAATAATTAGTCGTGAAGGGCCGACTCAAATTTTATTTGAGCCGGGTCTTTTCTTATATAAGACTTGAAGATCCAATCCTAGCCCCCAAGGACCGATTTAACTTTCGAAATATTGAACCGGGTCTTTTAGATATTCTTTGAAGAACCATGTCATAGCCCCCAAGAGCCGGACCAATTGTTGATGAAATTGAATTTGTACTTCAAATATAAGTATTGAAAAACCATAGTGTAGCCCCCAAGTTCCGGTTTAACTGTGAAGAAGATGAGCCGGAACTTAATTGTAGACTCTGAAGATTTAAATACATTAGCCCCCAAGTGTCGAATATATTGCTCGCAATCTGTTTGGGACTTGCATAAACTTTGTACTCGTCGTTTATCATTTGTCCTTCAACTGCTTATATTGTTTTCTTTGATGCACCTGCAGGACGCCTTAACCGCTGCCGGCTCTGAAGTGGCAGATTTGAAGACCAACGTGGCGGCTCAGCAGGAGGCCAGAAGTGTTGCTGATGAGAAGTGTCGGCTCCTGTCTGAGGAGTTGGACAAAGCCACTGCTGAACTAACCTCTCTTAAAGAATCAGTTGAGTCAGAGAAAGCCGCACGGACGAAACGGGCAGATGATGCAGACCAGCAGCTCATAGCCGTGGCGGAGGAGCTTCAGAACTTAAAATGGCATATTGCAAAGATGTCAGCCGCCCTGTTTGGTAAGTTTTCGTTGTACTTTGCCTCTCAAACTTGCTTATTAGAACGTGGCGACTCATCAATGTTTATCCGGTTTATCCAGGTCCTAGGAGCCGGAAGTTGGCTTCTGATAGCCTTCTGCCATTAAAGGCTATCTACACCTTCGCCGAGCAGCTCTACTGCGGTGCTATCTTCACCATTAAAAGCGCTCAATACAAGGAGAAGATCCCCACTGCTCTAAAAGGGGTCTTGGAGCTCTTCTCCACCATGTCGAAGCAGATAGAAGAGTTGAAGAAGTCGGCATTTCGTCAAGGAGCCGTCGCTGGGTTGAGCCGGGCTCTGGCCTTTGGGACTGAGCTAACTCCGGCTGAAATGATGGAAGGCTTCCCCTCGAAGAAAATTGACAGCTCAGAATTCACTGAAGAAGACTACATCCGGTGCGTCAAGGACTCACGCTATTTGGCTTCTGTGCTAGTGGATGAGGCAAATTTAAAATCTTATTAGGCGGCTTACGACGCTGAAGAGAATAGAATCCCTGGCCCTCTCTACGAGTGGCAAGACTTGACACCCGCCCGCAGTAAGGATCTTTTCCCCTGTGAGCTTGACACGTCTCCCTTCTTTGAGGGGTCCTTTGCCGCCCTTGCTGACTGCAACTGGCAATTGGGGAACCTCCAGATCAAGCCGGTGGAGGGACCGAAGTAGGGTGAGCCGGCCAATTAATTTCATACTTGTAATATTCTGAGCGATGGCTCTCGTAATGACCCACCGTGGGCGGCTGAAAACCTTTGAAGAATGCTTCTACTCCGTGTGAGGGCCACTTTTGTAATAGTCTAAACTGATGTTTGACATATCTTAATATAGCCTTTGTCTGCATGTTTCTCTGCTTCTCCATATTTCCACTTGAGTAGTCACCGGCTTCCGGTTAATTTTTCTGAGACGTCATTCATTCTCCCGAAGTTATTAGAACTGGAGAATGTCTTTTTTGATGAGCTTTGAATTGCATCAACCGGAGCGTAATGGCTCCGACTCTTGTAATATGAATCTATTGAAGAGCCGGCTGTCATAGGATAAACTAAGCTATACCTGACAGTAGGAAGCCTCTATTGACAATGGCGGCTGTTGATGAACTTGAAGTGGCCTACAGCCGGCTGCATGAAGGGTGATGTAAGCTGTACCATGATGGTAAGAAGCCTCCTTTTAAAAGCAAATCTTTGTCCATTGTATTCCAACACCGGCTGCCAATAGGTTATGTAGGCTATACCTTATGGCAAGAAGCCTCTATTGACAACCGCAGCTCAAAAAAGCCTGCTGTTGCAGGGTGACGTAAGCTATACCCAAAGGCAAGAAGCCTCCTCCATTCAGCGAATGTTGTATAATGTCAGCTATCGATGGGTTATGTTGTTGGGAGACGTAGTAGTAAATCAAAAAAATTCTACGTGTCACCAAGATCTATCTATGGAGAAACCAGCAACGAGAGGTGAGAGATTGCATCTTCATACCTTTGAAGATGGCTAAGCGGAAGCGTTGCTAGAACGCGGTTGATGGAGTCGTACTCGCAGCGATTCAGATCGCGGTAGATCCGATCAAGTGCCGAACGGACGGCACCTCCGCGTTCAACACACGTGCAGCCCGGTGACGTCTCCTACGCCTTGATCTAGCAAGGAGGAAGGAGAGGTTGGGAAGAGCTCCAGCAGCAGCACGATGGCGTGGTGGTGGTGGAGTAGCAAGGTATCCCGGCAGGGCTTCGCCAAGCGCTGCGGAGGAGGAAGAAGAGAGGTAGAGCTTCGCCGAGAGAGAGAGAGTTCTGATCTGTTCTCAAAGGGCCAAAACCTCAAGTATATATAGGAGGAGGGATAGGGAGGGCTGGCTTGACCCCTCCTCCAAGGAGGAGAGGTTCGGCCGAGCTAGGGGGAGAGTCCACCTCCCACAAGGGAGGTGGATCTCCTCCTTTTAAATCTTTTCCAGCCCTATCTCTTATCTCCAGCCACATGGGCCTTTAGCAAAAGTATTTCCCAGCCCAATAAGGGCTGACACACTTTATCTAACAGCCCATGAAGTCCTCTGGTCGTCAAACCCCTCCCGGGGTCCTCCGGCACCCTTCCGGCACTCCCGGTACACTACCGATGAGCCCGAAAACTTTCCGGTGACCAAAACTGGACTTCCTATATATCAATCTTTACCTCCGGACCATTTAGGAGCTCCTCGTGACGTCCGGGATCTCATCCGGGACTCCGAACAACCTTCGGTAATCATGTATACCTTTTCCCTATAACCCTAGCGTCATCGAACCTTAAGTGTGTAGACCCTACGGGTTCGGGAGACACGTAGACATGACCGAGACACCTCTCCGGCCAATAACCAACAGCGGGATCTGGATACCCATGTTGGCTCCCACGTACTCCATGATGATCTCATCGGATGAACCACGATGTCAGGGATTCAATCAATCCCGTATACAATTCCCTTTGTCTATCGGTATGGTACTTGCCCGAGATTCGATCGTCGGTATCCCTATACCTTGTTCAATCTTGTTATCGGCAAGTCTCTTTAGTCATTCCGTAATAAATCATCCCGTGGCTAACTCTTTAGTCACATTGAGCTCATTATGATGATGTCTTACTGAGTGGGCCCAGAGATACCTCTCCGTCACACGGAGTGACAAATCCCAGTCTCGATTCGTGTCAACCCAACAGACACTTTCGGAGATTCCCATAGTGTACCTTTATAGCCACCCAGTTACGTTGTGACGTTTGGCACACCCAAAGTATTCCTATGGTATCCGGGAGTTACACAATCTCATGGTCTAAGGAAATGATACTTGACATTGAAAAGCTTTAGCAAACGAACTACACGATCTTCTGCTATGCTTAGGATTGGGTCTTGTCCATCACATCATTCTCCTAATGATGTGATCCCATTATCAATGACATCCAATGTCCATGATCATAAAACCGTGACCATCTATTGATCAACGAGCTAGCCCACTAGAGGCTCACTAGGGACATGTTGTGGTCTATGTATTCACACATGTATTACGGTTTCCGGTTAACACAATTGTAGCATGAATAATAGACAATTATCATGAACTAGGAAATACAATAATAACCATTTTACTATTGCCTCTAGGGTATATTTCCAACATATGTAAGCTATACCTTAAGCCAAGAAGCCTCGATTCGACAGCCGCAACTAGTAATTGTACTAGCCGGCTGTGTGAAGGGTAATGTAAGCTATACCCGAGAGCAAGAAGCCTCCTTCCACAGCTAAGTTTTGGCGTAAACGCCGGTTGTTAGGGTGAGATAAGCGAACCTGTCGGTAAGAAGCCCCCTTCGACAACTGCGGCTAACATGTTAACCGGAGATGGCATGAAGCCGGCCATTAGTGTGAGATAAGCGATACCCGTTGGTAAGAATCCCCCTTCGATGGCCGCAGTTGATAAGCAACTGGAGTCTGGTATACACGTTGTTGTCTTAGGGTCATGTAAGCTATACCAAAGGTAAGAAGCCTCCATCGACAACCGCGCTTAACGTACCCAAACTGACTGTGTAAGGGTAATGTGAGTTGTACCCGTAGGCAAGAAGCCTCCTTACATCAGTTGTTTTAACTCGTACCAGTTCAGTGTCTCTAGGCGATATTGGCCATCAACTCTGTGAACCGGCTTAGGGTCTCTAAGCGAGATTAACTGGTAAGAACTCAGCAGGATCCTAATTTGTTTTAGTTCATACCAGTTCAGTGTCTCTATGCGAGATTGGCCGTCAACTCTGTGAACCGGCTCAGGGTCTCTAAGCGAGATTAACTGGTAAGAGTGTAGTGGGAGACAATTTGTGGCAATAGACAATTGCATCTCAATTTTAGAGTCGGAGAAATTTCATCTTGATTTTAAACAAGGATTTATAAAGGAACAGAGGCCCCAGTCTTCATAAATATGATATGTACAATGATGACAGCTTTTTAGCACTTGCTAAGTAAAATAAGGTCGCAGATGTGCGATATTCCACGGCCGCAGCGTCTCCTGACCCGCCGTGTCCGAGTCATCCCGTACGTCCATGAGGTAATATGACCCATTGTTTAAGTTCCGGCTGATCACAAAGGGCCCTTCCCAGGGTGGAGATAACTTATGCATTCATGTTTGATCTTGAATTAACTGGAGCACCAAGTCCCCCTCCTGGAACACCCGGGTCTTGACCCTACAACTATGATAGCGTCGCAGGTCTTGTTGATAAATCGCCGATCTAGCTGCTGCTAGCTCACGCGCCTCGTCCAAGGCATCCAACGCATCTTGGCGGGCTACCTCATTATCCGTCTCAACATAAGCCACCACTCTTGGTGAATTGTGCCGGATGTCGCTGGGTAAAACTGCCTCAGCACCATATACCATGAAGAAAGGCGTGAATCCTGTGGACCTGTTAGGAGTGGTTCTAATGCTCCACAAGACAGAAGGTAATTCTTCCACCTAGCATCCGGGTGTTCTCTTTAGGGGAACCATAAGCCAGGGTTTGATCCCTCATAAGATCTCTTGGTTAGCGCGCTCCGCCTGTCCATTAGACTGTGGATGTGCCACGGCTGAAACATCAAGCCGGATATGCTCCTTCTCACATAATGCTTTCATAGCCCCCTTGGATAAATTTGTTCCATTGTCCGTAATGATGTTGTGCGGGTAACCAAAGAGATAAATCAGCTTCTTAATAAAATCCACCGCTATTGCTGCATCACACTTACTGACTGGCTCTGCCTCTACCCATTTGGTAAACTTGTCAACTCCCACCAACTGGTGTGTTTTCTTATCTTTAGACCTTTTGAAGGGCCGCACCATGTCTAGCCCGCAGACCGCAAACGTCCAGGTGATTGGTATCATCCTCAATTCTTGAGCCGAAACGTGAGCACGCCACCCAAACTTCTGACAGCCGTCACACTTGCGAACTAAGTCTTCTACATCCTTGTGAGCCGTCAACCAGAAAAAACCATGTTGGAAAGCTTTAGCTGCCAAAGACTTTGACCCGACATGATGTCTACAATCGCCAGCATGAATTTCATTTAAGATCTGTTGGCCTTCTTCGGGTGATACACAACGCTGAAAGATGCCCGTTACACTACATTTATGTAGCTCTCCATTGATGATCGTCATAGACTTAGAACGCCGGGTGATTTCTCTGGCCCGGTTCTCATCCTCAGGTAACTCGCCGTGTGTTAAATATGCCAAGTAAGGGATCCTCCAATCTGAGATAGCATGTATAGCTGCTACCAGTTCTACCTCCGGGTCAGGAATAGCCAAATCCTCTTCGAAAGGAATCTTTACAGTCGGGTGGTATAAGACATCCAGAAAAACATTAGGCGGCACCGGCTTACACTGAGAACCTAGCCGTGATAAAGCATCAGCCGCCTCGTTCTTGCGACGATCAATGTGATCCACTTGATACACTTTGAAGTGACCTGCAATTATATCAACTGCCTGTCGATAAGCCGCCATCTGTGGGTCCATAGAATCCCACGTACCTGGAACTTGCTGAGCCACAAGATCTGAGTCGCCCAGGCACCTGACCCGGCTCAAACTCATCTCCTTAGCGATTCTGAGACCGTGAAGCAGAGACTCATACTCAGCTGCATTATTAGTGCAAGGAAACATCAGCCGGAGCACATAACAGAATTTGTCACCTTTTGGGGATGTCAAGATGACTCCTGTGCCTGACCCCTCTAACTATTTAGACCCATCAAAGTGTATAGTGCAATAAGTATTATCCGGCTTTTCCTCAGGAGCTTGACATTCTGTCCAATCGTTAATGAAATCCACGAGAGCTTGTGACTTAATAGCCGTACGGGGCGCATAGGCTAAATTGAGAGGTCCTAGCTCTAATGCCCACTTGGGAATCCTTCCCGTGGCCTCTCTATTCTGAATAATGTCTCCCAAAAGAGCAGAACTAACCATTGTTATCCGGTGTCCCAAGAAGTAATGTTTTAGCTTCGATTGGCCATGAAAACCCCATATACTAGCTTCTGCCAATGTGGATATCTTTGCTTGGATTCTGTTAAAACTTCGCTGATATAGTAGGCCGGCCTTTGCACTGGATATTCCTTCCCTGCCTCCTTCCGCTCAACTACAATTGCAGCACTCACCGCCCGGTTGTTAGCCGCTACATACAGTAGTAGGGGTTCTTTCTCAGCCGGAGC
Source organism: Hordeum marinum (assembly GCA_022496015.1). Classification (NCBI taxonomy): domain Eukaryota; kingdom Viridiplantae; phylum Streptophyta; class Magnoliopsida; order Poales; family Poaceae; genus Hordeum; species Hordeum marinum. Next base: position 31,534,714 of record CM039676.1, read on the forward strand.
GGCTAACACCGGCGGCTCAGTCAACTGTTTTTTAAGAGCTTCAAGTGCTTCAGCCGCCTCCTTGCTCCACTTGAAGTTATCTATTTTCTTCATCGTCTGGTACAGGGGAATACCCTTCTCCCCAAGCCGGCTGATAAAACGGCTCAATGCTGCAATCTGCCCTGCAATGCACTAAACATCGTTAATGCAAGTCGGCTCTCCCAAGGAAATGACAGCTTTGATTTTGTCCGGGTTAGCTTCGATGCCTCGTTCAGAAACTAAGAAACCCAAAAGTTTTCCTGCTGGAACACCAAAGACACATTTCGACGGGTTAAGCATCATCTTGTAGACCCGGAGATTGTCAAAAGTTTCCTTCAGATCCTCTAAGAGGGTTTCCTTTTTTCTGGATTTCACCACAATGTCATCTACATAAGCATGAACATTACGGCCGATCTGACTGTGAAGTCATCTAGACACATCGCTGGTAAGTCGCCTGGGCACTCTTCAGCCTGAAAGGCATGGAGACATAGCAAAACGCCCCAAAAGGTGTAATAAACACCATTTTCTCCTGATCCTTCATCGCCATTTTGATCTGATGATATCCTGAATATGCATCCAAAAAGCATAAACTCTCGCACCCGGCTGTAGCGTCGATAATTTGATCAATGCGGGCAGCGCAAAAGGATCAGCCGGACAAGCCTTGTTGAGGTTCATGTAATCTATGCACATCCGCCAAGTGCCGTTCTTCTTGAGCACCAACACCGGATTAGCCAACCACTCTGGGTGAAAGACTTCCACTATAAACCCTGCAGCCAAGAGCCGGGCAACTTCTTCCCCAATAGCTTTACGTCTCTCCTCGTTAAGCCGCCGTAGAAACTGTTTGATTGGCTTAAACTTCGGATTCACATTAAGATTGTGCTCAGCGAACTCTCTCGGTACACCCGGCATGTCAGAAGGTTTCCATGCAAAGATGTCCCGATTCTCACGGATGAATTCAATGAGCGCGCTTTCCTATTTGGGATCCATGTGATCCCCAATGATGAACTGCTTGGATGAGTCGCCCGGGTTAAAATCCACTGCCTTGGTATCATCCGCTGAAAACTTGAGTGGCGGCTCTGTCTCCTGGTCGGCTTCTTCAGCGGGGACATATCCTCCGGGTCAACGTTGTCCTTATAAAATTTAAGCTCCTCCTGGGCGCAGCTAGCTTCTGCATAAGCCGCATCTCCTTCCTCACACTCAAGAGCCGTCTTCCGGTTGCCATGAACGGTAATTGTACCATTTAAGCCAGGCGTTTTGAGCTGCAAGTAAACATAGCAAGGCCTAGCCATAAACTTGGCATAAGCCGGCCTCCCAGACAGCGCATTATAGGGACTCTTGATTTTAACCACCTCAAACCACAAGGACTCCACCCTGTAGTTATACTCATCGCCGAAAGCCACTTCCAAAGAAATTTTGCCTACTGGGTATGCCGACTTACCCGGAACCACGCCATGAAAGACAGTGGAAGAAGGTTTGAGATCCTTATCCAACAACTTCATTCGCCAGAAGGTGTCATAGTATAAGATGTTGATGTTGCTGCCTCCATCCATGAGCACTTTATTCACCCCATAACCATGTATCTGAGGAGCCACTACTAAAGCCAACCGGCCCAGGTCGTCCACCTACGGTGGGTGATCCTCTCGACTCCACATTATATCATACTCAGACCATGGCAAATAGCGCGGGAGAGCCGGCGCAACCGTATGAACCGCTCGCCTCCGTAGCTTCTCGTCTCGTTTACTGTGACCAGTTGTAATACATGATACTGTCCCGAACTGAGCTACTTTGGATTACTCTGGAATCCAGACTGGTTGCACTGCTACTGCTGCTGCTGATTGTTATGGTTATTGTTGCCAGGGTGCTATTGATGTCCTCCTTGGTTATTCTGACACGGGTGCCCAACTCCTGAGTCGTTGGTACCGAATCCGACCCCTGACCCACCAGGTCCTGAGCCGCCAGGCAGGCCACCACCCTGGTTATTGTGCTGTGGCGGACATTGGTTTTTAAACCTTTGCATAATAAAATAGTCACCCCACGCATGCAGCGCCGGCCTCTCTGGGGTGCCATGCTCTGGACAAGGCTTCCTAAGCACTTCATCCAAACTAAAAGGAGTCTGGTTCCTCTAAGGGAACGGTCTGAACCTTCCATTCCCCCTAGGAGGGTTTTGCCCTATGTTAGTATTCGCTACTAGCTCTAACCCGCCATCCGGGTTCCTCCGCTTGTTCTGATTCTGATTCTGATTCCCATTGTTCACAAAATTTTTGCCTAGTCCATTCTTCTTCCCTAGATTAGCTTTTTCCTCATTCGAACCCGGATCTTTGGTGTTATCTGAATCGGCATACTTCGTCAGGGCTGTCATGAGCTCTCCCATATCCTGATAGGTACGCTTGAGCCGGCCGAGTTTCTGCTTCAGTGGGACAAAATGACAGTTTTTCTCCAGAATAAGCACTGCTTGAGCTGCCGTAATCTATTCTGGAGAGTGAATGATAGTCTACACCCGCCGGACCCAATGATGAGCCGACTCATGCTCCTGCTGAACACAATGATCCAAGTCTACAATGGTCATAGGCTGCTTGCAGGTCCCTTGGAAATTCTTAATGAACTTCGCCCTTAGCTCGGCCCAAGAATTGATCGAGTTGGGCGGCAAACCCTTGAGCCATGTACGAGCCGGGCCTTCGAGCATCATAATGAAATATTTGGCACACACCGCCTCACTGACATCCAACATCTCCATAGCTAGTTCATAACTCTCCACCCAAGCCTCTGGTGGCAGATCCGCTGTGTAATTCGGCACCTTTCGAGGCCCCTTAAAATCCTTTGGGAACCTTTCACTTATCATAGCCGGAGTTAAACATGGAACTCCCACGGCCCTAGCACTACCGGTGGTTCCGGCTCCTACCGATACAGAATGCACAGGCTCGGGATGAATCATCGTCGGCTCTTCCTCTTGCCTGTTCCTTGCTCTGTCCACGAGGGCTTGTGCGTTCAAAGCCGCCTGCTCACCTTCTGGCCTACAGCATGGGCTACTGCTGGAAGCCGCTGGCGACTCGTAGCGTCGGCTGAAACTTTGACTATGGAGAGGGGTAGAATGAACCCGGCTCTGGCTGTGAGTGTATTTCTCCTGCTGGGCCACAGCCGTCTATAAATATCCAATAGCATTCCGCACCTCTTATGCAAAGGGCGCCTCATCCGGGATAGGAATTGTCCCAAGCCGGGTGGCTGCAGCCACCATATTCTCGGCCGGATTGGAGTAATGACCCAATGGAATCGCGAACGCTCCAGGCGGAGGAGTTCAATCGGGCCGGGTCGCGTGAGCCGCCACTCGCCCTGCTTCACGGGCGGCTGTCGCTCTCCCCGAGCCGAGGGGTTGAAAAGATTCCTTGCTTCATAATGCTCCGATAGATGAGATTGGTGCCTCCTGCGGTGCACAGCCGCCGTTGATACTTGTTCTAACCCCAAACGGAAAGCATCGGTCTTGAGACGCGCCGCCTCTGCTTCCATCTGGTCCTTCAACTCAGCTATCCTTTAACGTTCCTCTGTCATCCTACCTTTGATCCTGGCAATCTCCGTGTTTCGAGCCACTTGATTGTTTGGCGTAACCTCCGTAGCCATCAAAGCCTCAAGCTCATCCATTAGCTCCACGAGAACCTGAGCCGGCGGTGGTGGCGGCGGAGGTGGGTTATCCCCTGATCCAGGCGCCCCTGGCCCCGCCATGAACACCACGGCATGAATTGGCATCTGGCCTGATTCAAAGACATCTGATCCGGACTGGTTGGACTCGGGGCGGGTGTCATAGCCCCCAAGGCCACCATTGCCGAGCCGATACACTGATTCAGTTTCCCCACTTGAGGACTCATCTTCTGAGCGAACGAGAGTTCCCTGAGATCTGGAAGCCTCCAAATCCATACCTTGCGTAAAACCCACCAAAACATGCTTTGGACCCGGAACAAAACGAGTTGGGCATGCCTTATGTGTAGGGTGCAGCCGCTGAGCCGGCTCGATGATGTTGGTGCAAACGTTCGGCCCGGGTGTAGATCCATCAACCTTTCCGATGAAAACCTGGATTCCACCGAACGGGACCCGGAATCCATACTGATGGGAGACGTAGTAGTAAATCAAAAAAAATCCTACGATCACCAATATCTATCCATGGAGAAACCAGCAACGAGAGGCGAGAGATTGCATCTTCATACCTTTGAAGATCGCTAAGCGGAAGCGTTGCTAGAACGCGGTTGATGGAGTCGTACTCGCAGCGATTCAGATCGCGGTAGATCCGATCAAGTGCCGAACGGATGGCACCTCCGCGTTCAACACACATGCAGCTCGGTGACGTCTCCCACGCCTTGATCCAGCAAGGAGGAAGGAGAAGTTGGGGTAGAGCTCCAGCAGCAGCACGATGGCGTGGTGGTGGTGGAGTAGCAAGGTATCCCGGCAGGGCTTCGCCAAGCCCTGCGGAGGAGGAAGAAGAGAGGTAGAGCTTCGCCGAGAGAGAGAGAGCTCAGATCTGTTCTCAAAGGGCCAAAACCTCAAGTATATATAGGTGGAGGGAGAGGAAGGGCTGGCTTGACCCCTCCTCCAAGGAGGAGAGGTTCGGCCGAGCTAGGGGGAGAGTCCACCTCCCACAAGGGAGGTGGATCTCCTCCTTTTAAATCTTTTCTAGCCCTATCTCTTATCTCCGGCCACATGGGCCTTTAGCAAAAGTATTTACTAGCCCAATAAGGGCTGACACACTTTATCTAACAGCCCATGAAGTCCTCTGGCCGTCACACCCCTCCCGGGGTCCTCCGGCACCCTCCCGGCACTCCCGGTACACTACCGATGAGCCCGAAAACTTTCCGGTGACCAAAACTGGACTTCCTATATATCAATCTTTACCTTCGGACCATTCCAGAGCTCCTCGTGACGTTCGGGATCTCATCCGGGACTCCGAACAACATTCGGTAATCACGTATACCTTTTCCCTATAACCCTAGCGTCATCGAACCTTAAGTGTGTAGACCCTACGGGTTCGGGAGACACGTAGACATGATCGAGACACCTCTCCGGCCAATAACCAACAGCAGGATCTGGATAACCATGTTGGCTCCCACGTACTCCACGATGATCTCATCGGATGAACCACGATGTCAGGGATTCTATCAATCATGTATACAATTCCCTTTGTCTATCGGTATGGTACTTGCCCGAGATTCGATCGCCGGTATCCCTATACCTTGTTCAATCTCGTTACCGGCAATTCTCTTTACTCGTTCCGTAATACATCATCCCATGGCTAACTCCTTAGTCACATTGAGCTCATTATGATGATGTCTTACCGAGTGGGCCCAGAGATACCTCTCCGTCACACGGAGTGACAAATCCCAGTCTCGATTCGTGTCAACCCAACAGACACTTTCGGAGATACCCGTAGTGTACCTTTACAGCCACCCAGTTATGTTGTGACGTTTGGCACCCAAAGTATTCCTATGGTATCCGGGAGTTACACAATCTCCTGGTCTAAGGAAACGATACTTGACATTGAAAAGCTTTAGCAAACGAACTACACGATCTTGTGCTATGCTTAGGATTGGGTCTTGTCCATCACATCATTATCCTAATGATGTGATCCCGTTATCAATGACATCCATTGTCCATGATCATGAAACCGTGACCATCTATTGATCAACGAGCTAGCCCACTAGAGGCTCACTAGGGACATGTTGTGGTCTATGTATTCACACATGTATTACGGTTTCCGGTTAACACAATTGTAGCATGAATAATAGACAATTATCATGAACTAGGAAATACAATAATAACCATTTTATTATTGCCTCTAGGGCATATTTCCAACACATACTCCACAGACGCAGCGTCAAGCCCCCAGCCGGCGTTTTTGATGTAGAGCCAGCTGCGGCGACTCTTGCTCATCCTTCCAACCATGTATCCCTTGAGCCCTAGAAGAGATCCCTTTGAGAACTCAGCACTACCAAGCGGTAGCCCCACGGTGGGCGCCAACTGTCGTGGCTTTGTCATGGCAGATGTCTGGGTGACCGAACTTGAGTTCGGAGCCATCGCCATTGTAGTGGACTCAAAGGGGTTGATCGGGACAAGAGACACGAGTTTACCTAGGTTTGGACCCTCAATTCAAGGTAAAAGCCTACGTCTTGCTTTGTGTTGTATTGCTTGTTGTATCGATTACAAGGGGCTAAAAGCTTGACCTAGCTCTCGATAACCTAACCCCTAAGTCGCCCCGGGTCTGCCTTTATATAAGAGGTCAGGACCGTCGGGTCTTACAATCATACAAACCGAGTCTTATTACATCTCCGAGTCTATCTCTTATCTTTCTGTCCAAGTTATCTCCAAGACGTCTTACACGTCCGGGTCTTCCTCCTTTGGGCCATCATCCGGCCCATGTCTAGAGCCGCCTATCTCCTTGGGCCTCCAGCCAGTGGCTTATCTTTGGGCCGGCTCATGAGTTAATACCATGACCCGAAGTCTTCATGACGGGTCATCCCACAGGGTTATATCCCCAACACTCCTCGTGGTAGCACGTCTTCCACGAGGCGCCATCTCTGACGCCGTGCACACGTCCATAGGACGGCGGTGTAAATAAAAGATATAATGAAGAGAAAAAATGGGCCTATATTTGGTTGGAATGTTGATTCATTCCCCTTCCGGCAAATCCCGGGCACTCCATATGTCCTAGTTTCTAGCACAAGTCATGCCGAAAATCACGAATATTTTCGGCATGACCTTTGCTAAAAAGTGGACATATGGAGCGCCTAAAATTTGCCGGAATGGAAATGAATCAACATTCCGGCAAAACATAGGCCACTCGGATATTCTTTGACATTCAACCAAATGCCAAAGTACAGGGTGAGCTTCCGCATGTACACAACACAAAGAATTTATCATATGCATATCACAAAGTAGCAACAATCCTGTTTTTAACCCTAGATATGAACCCTAGATTTTTTTTCCTAACTGACTAGAGAGAGGGGGAGGTGGGGGAGGGGGTACCTGCAGCGGCGCGGACGAGGAGGCCGAAGCGGGCACCTGCGACGGCGGCGGGCAGGGGCAACGACGGTGCGCGATATAGAGGAGGGCAGAGGTGGGAGAGTGGGGGAATGGGAGGGCTCAGGCGGCAGGCAGGGACGGCGGCGATGGGCAGGAGGGCGACGGCGGCGCGCGACAGAGAGGAGGGCGATGACGGCGGGCAGGAGGGTGACGACGGCGGGCAGGGGCAACGGCGGCGAGCAGGAGGGCGACAGGTGGGGGCCGGGCCGGGGGGAATGGGAGTTGCAAAATTTGAGCACGCGCGGCGGTTAACTCAAAAATAGTAGTAGCGCTGGGTTAGGACCAATGCTATAGCTAATTTATCTATATCGCTTGTCCATAAGCCAGCTCTACTACTAACTATTTTAATTTCAGTTTTTTTAATTCTAAAATACACATAGTAGTAACGCTTGTCCATTATTTCCCATCTCCCTCGTCTTTGGCCTCCTTGTAGAACGTGTACCCGTTGATATCGTATGACTGATAGCTCGCGAGTTTGGGTGTGGGGCCATGTGCTAAGGCGTGTATGAGCAATCTGTCCGAACTGTCCTCTTCCGAGGGATTTTCAAGAACTTGCTCTTTGAACCAACGCAAGAAAGTGGCGTTGTCCTCTACAGTAACTTCGTCGTCCGTCTTATCAGGGTACTTATTTGCGATGGTTTCTTTGTGTCGTGCCACATAATCATCTACCACATCTAGGTGTTGTAGTACTACTAAGTTAGCCCTCTCAAAGTCGTTCCATCGATCCAAGTAGTCCACGTGCAATTCCCTCCAGCCGTTATTGTGACCTTCTCCTTCTAGCCTCCCATCGTGCTTGTTGACGGGCAAACCAACAACAGGGTCTCCGATGCCTATATAATTCTCGCAAAAGGAGATGCACGCATGCATCAGACACCCCTGGACGATGATCCCATCGGTACGGGACATGTTGCAAACGAATCCTTTGATGACCCCATTCATCCTCTTGAACAGCATCATGTTGTGAAGGAATGTCGGCCTGAGGTCGATGATGTCGTCCATGATGTGGACACACAAATGCACCATGACGTCAAAGAACGCGGGCGGGAAGTACATCTCAAGCTCACATAGTATGACAATGATCTCTTCCTGTAGCCTTTGGAGATGCTTCACACTTATGGACTTTCGAGAGATAATTTCGAAGAAGTTGTAGAGACTAGTAAGCGTGTCACGGACGTGCTCGTCCATTATCCCTCTAATGGAAACTGGGAGTATTTGCATCATCATCACGTGACAGTCATGAGACTTCATCCCGCTGAACCTTTTCTTCTTGGGGTCTAGAAATCTGCTTATCTTCCCACAGTAACCAGAACTGACTTTGATTCCCATAAGGCACTTGATTAATTGATCGATCTCCTTCGCACTTAAGGTGAAGCAAGAAGGGGGGCAATAATTCTCCTCCTTATTGTTGACTTTTCTGCCCCTTTCCCTCTCCTGCGTCTCCGTCTCTGTCTCCTCCATCGACTTTTTACGGTGGAGATCTTTCCTGATCTTCAAATCTTCCAAGTCATTCTTTGCCTTCGGCCCATCCTTGGTCTTCTCCGGCATGTTCATCAGTGTGCCAAGCAAGCTCTCGAGGACATTCTTCGTGATATGCATTTGATCAAGGCAATGAGGCGTGTCGTGATTGGGCCAGTACTCCAAGTCCCAGAAAATAGACCTCGTTTTCCATACCTTCAGTAGCAGCTCCGGTGCCTTTTTCATCGTTCCCGACGCGGGGCACTGTCCCCAGTTATTCAACAGCTCATTGATTTCGGCACCGCTTCTCTTACGTGGAGGTCAGCGATGCTCAGTCAACCCATTGAATAGATCTCCACGATTTCTCCATGGGTCATCCTTCTCGAGCCATCTACGATGCCCCATGTACACCATTTTCCCGGACCCGCCATCTTTCGTCGACATAAGCTGCTGAGATGTTGTATCATCCATGCACCTCGTGCATCCGCAGAATCTGTGGCACACCTGGCCTGAGGTGTACCCGTAACCGAGATAGTCGTGCACCATTGTCATTAGTGCGGCTCTCATATAGAAATACTCTCCTTTGCTGGCGTCCCATGTCCATGCCGGTGTTTTCCATAACGTGTCTAGCTCCTCTTTCAGAAGCCCCATATACAGGTTAATATTATTTCCCGGTTGTTTCGGCCCTTGAATCAGCATGCTCATGTGTATGTACTTTGTCTTCATGCACTTCCATGGGGGGAGGTTGTACATCCATACAAAGACGGGCCATGTGTTGTGGTTGGTATTTTGGTTTCCAAACGGATTCATGCCATCCGTACTCAGACCAAGCACGATGTTCCTTGGATCTTCTGCAGCAAATCCATATACGGTGTTGAATGCTCTCCACTGGCTACCATCTAGGACGTGTCTCAGCTTCAGATCATCTCCGTCGTCGGGCTTCTTCCTCTTCGCGTGCCAGCGCATGAGCTTTGCTTCCTTAAGATCTACGAAATACCGCTGCAGACGGGGAGTGATCGGAAAGTACCATACAACTTTCTGAGGAGCTTTATTTCCTGCCTTCTTGTATCGAGAAGCATTGCACACTGGATAGCTGTTTTTTTCCGCATGCTCCCCCCGATAAATGATGCAATCGTTGATGCATGCATGGTACCTAATGTGCGGCAAATCAAAAGGGCAAACGATTTTCTTGGCCTCATCGACACTAGTAGGACACAGGTTCCCCGCGGGAAGAACTTTACTATTTAGATACTTCAAATGCTCATCGAGGCTTTTGTTTGTCCATTTGTTTTTGGCCTTCGTCTTTAGAAGTTCGAGCGTGAAACTCAAGCGGGTCACCTCGGGATCGCAACCACCATACAACGGAGTCTTCAATTCTACTTCAAGTTGTGCCAGCTTGGCATCCTCTCTAGAAGCAGCTTTGTCGCTAGTCGTACTCTTGCGAAGGAGGTCTCGAACATGAGGGTCCTGCATGATTGCACTTAGTCGCATCGAAAACAGCGGCGTGACCGTTGCCTCTGCTTCGCCGTGTCCAAAATCTTCTCCGCTGCCATGTTCGGAATCTTCTCCACCACTGTCATTTAACTCTTCCCCGCCGCCATGTCCGACGACATCGTCTTCGTGTCAATCGGTCATATCTTTGTCTAGCCCCATGTCGTTATTCCTTGCCATGTCGACATCCCCATCATCATCATCTTCACTTATTCACTGAGTATAGACATCCATGAAACCATTCATCAGCAGGTGCGCCTTCAAGCTGCCATGATCATAAGGGTCAAAAAGTACTCCTTCTTTGCATCTTGTACACGGACATCTAATCCTAGTCCGATTATTTGCATGCATGTCCATTACCGTGGATTGCATGTATCGCTCCACCTTCCATCCAGTCACCTTCATGACCGACTGCATGCACAGTATAACAAGCAAAAGGGTTATAAACAAAATGCATGCATGCATCAAAGTCATATAAAAATTTGGCATGACCTTGCCTAAAAATAGGAGATATCCAGTTTGCTCGAAATTCACCGAAACGGAAATAAATCAACATTTTGGCAAAACATAAGCAACTCGGGGGCATGCCACTCGCACAAAACTCTCCATATCCCAAACACACATATTCCCATTCACACACGCATATTCCCATTCTTGAAATGAACGACTTTTTACTCACCTATATATCAAGCTAGATCTAGCTACATCTAGTTGTTGGGGACATATCAATAGCTAGCTAGTTCAAGTTGTTGGGGAGGAGAGATGACTCTAGGTAACTAATGGATAGGGAGAGAGATGAGCTAGCTAGATCTATATCTAATGGAATGGAGGGAGAGCCAAACAAATGAGATAGGGGGGACATTTAATTATGGAGTTAGCTAGAGATGAGAAGGCCATTTATGGAGGAGAGTTATGGTGGATGGGGAGAGAAAAGAGGTAGGAGAAAGAGAGAAGAAGGGCAACAATGGTGAGGGGATAGGGAAAAGGAGGGGGAGAGAGGGCAATGGGAAGGAGGGGAGGGGGTGAAAAGGTGGCACCAGCCACGCATAGAAGTAGCGTTGTTTTTCAGCAAGCGCTACTGCTATGTTACTTAGTAGTAGTGCTTTCCAAAAAAACGCTACTATTAAGTGGGCCCCATTATCAGTAGCGGTTCCAACAAATAAAGCGCTACTACTAGAGTATTAGTAGTAGCGCTTTATTCTGGACAGCGCTGCTACTACCAATAGTGTCGGTGGGCTCGTCTATTCCCGCTTAGCAGTGGCGCTCTTTTTGTTTCAAGCGCTACTGCTAAGTCTTTACTTGTAGCGCTTGCTAAATAAAGTGCTACTGCTAACTAGCAGCAGCGCCTGTTACATTCCAGCGCTACTGATATTGTCCTGCCTATAAGGTTTTCCCTAGTAGTGGGAGGGTACTAGGGGACCATCGGGAGGGGCCTCTCGCCCCAAAGGGCCTCATGGGATGTGGGAGGAGGTGAACCAGCCCCTACTGGGCTGTCCGAACCCCCCACTAAGGCCCATGCGGCTAGGGGTTGGAAAACCCAAGAGGTGGAAAGGGTTTCCAAATGGGGGAGGAATCCTACTCCTAGGGATTGGAGTTGGACTCCTCCACCTCCCCACTTTGGCCGCACCTAGGGGCAGCCCTAGGGGCACCAGCCTCCCTCCCCTTCCTCCTATATATACTGGAGGGGAGAGAGGGCAGCCGCACCACAAAACCCTAAGCCACGGTGCAGCCCTCTCTCCCCGATAGATCAGGTCCTATAGTTTTTCAGTAGTGCTTAGTCGAAGCCCTGCAGGAATAGTTCCACCACCACCGCCGCCACACCGTCGCGCTGCCGGAGAACTCATCTACCTCTCTGCTCCCTCTTGCTAGACCAAGAAGACGGAGATCGTCATCGAGCTGTACATGTGCTGAACACGGAGGTGCCGTCCATTCGGTACTAGATTGTGATTGAATCGCGGGACACTCAGCGATTTGGATCGCAAAGACGTTCGACTACATCTACCATGTTTCTTAACGCTTCCGTCATAGCGATCTACAAGGTTATGTAGATCCACTCTCCCTCTCGTATATGCTCATCACCATGGATAGATCTTGCGTGTGCATAGGAAATTTTTTTGTTTCCCATGCAACGTTCCCCATCAATTCTACTTCCTCTAGTTACTACTCTAGCAGCAAAATCGTTCATATTAGAATTCATTTCATAAAGCAATTCTTTTTGAGACTCGGTACTTCTCTACAACGTCACCAAAAGTTGGCTAGTTGATAGGAGAATTCTTGTCTTGCATTGGTTTTTCCCTTGAAGAGGAAAGGGTGATGCAGCAAGGTAGCGGTAAGTATTTCCCTCAGTTTGAGAACCAAGGTATCAATCCAGTAGGAGTAACAAGATGAGGCAACAAGGAACCTACACAAACACAAGCAAACTTGCACCCGACGCGATAAAGAGGTTGTCAATCTCTTCACGATTGTTTGCAAAGTGAGATCTGATAGTGATAGTAGATGAATATAAATTAGTAAATAAAATTGCAGCAAAGTATTTTTAGTATTTTTGTGTTTAGATCTAAATATATAATATGTAAAATAGACCCGGGGGCCATAGTGTTCACTAGAGGCTTCTCTCATGATAGCAAGTATTACGGTAGGTGAACAGATTATTGTTGAGCAATTGATAGAATAGCGCAAAGTCATGACGATATCTAAGGCAATGATCATACATATAGGCATCACGTCCGAGGCAAGTAGACTGATACTTTCTGCATCTACTACTATTACTCCACACATCGACCGCTATCCAGCATGCATCTAGTGTATTAAGTTCATAAGAAACGGAGTAACGCTTTAAGCAAGATGACATGATGTAGAGGGATAGATTCATGCAATATGATATAAACCCCATCTTTTTACCCTTGATGGCAACAACACGATGTGTGCCTCGCTACCCCTTCTGTCACTAGGTGAGGACACCACACGGTATGAACCCAAAACCAAGCACTTCTCCCATTGCAAGAACTATAGATCAAGTTGACCAAACAAAACCCATAACTCGAAGAGACTCACAAGGAAATGAAATCATGCATATAAGAAATCAGAGGAGACTCAAATAATATTCATAGATAATCTGATCATAAATCCACAATTCATCGGATCTCAACAAACACACCGCAAAAGAACATTACATCGGATAGATCACCATGAAGATCATGGAGAACTTTGTATTGAAGATCGGAGAGAGATAAGAAGCCATCTAGCTACTAGCTATGGACCCGTAGGTCTGATGTGAACTACTCATGAATCATCGGAGAGGCAAGGATGTTGATGAAGATGGCCACCGGAGATGGATTCCCCTCCGGCAGGATGCCAGAACGGTCTCCCGATTGGTTTTTGGTGGTTCTAGAGGCTTGCGGCGGCAGAACTTGTGATCTAGTTTTATTTTCGAGGGTTTCCGTATTTATAAGGCCATCTGGAGTCGGGAACAAGTCAAGAGGTGGCACGAGGAGGTCACGAGCCCCCTAGTCGTGGCCAGGGGGCCCGCGCCTCCCAGGCTCGTGACTCTCTCGGGCCGCCTCTCCGGTATCTTTTTCTTCAGGTAATTTTTATATTTTCCAAAAAAAATCACGGCGAAGTTTTATTCCATTTGGACTCCGTTTGATATTTCTATCTGAAAAAGGTCAAAAACACGAAAAAACAGGAACTGGCACTGGGCACTGGATTAATAAGTTAGTCCCAAAAATAATATAAAATGGCATATTCATGCATAGAAAACATCCAAAGTTGATGATATAATAGCATGGAACGATCAAAAAGTATAGATATGTTGGAGACGTATCAAGCATCCCCAAGCTTAACTCCTGCTCGTCCTCGAGTAGGGAAGTGATAAAGAATGAATTTTTGATGTGGAATGCTACCCAACATATTTGTTTCGTGTAATCTCTTTATTGTGGCATGAATGTTCAGATCCATAAGATTCGAAACAATAGTTCAATATTGACATGAAAACAATAATACTTCAAGCCTAATAGCAAAGTGATCCTAAACTTTTGAAATAACAAGGCCAAAGAAAGTTATCCCTACAAAATCATATAGTCTGGCTATGCTCCATCATCCCCACACAACGAATTTAAATCATGCACAACCTTGGTATTGGCCAAGTAATTGTTTTCACACTCTTACTTTCTCAAACCTTTTTCAACTCTCACGCAATATATGAGCGTGAGCCATGGATATAGCAATATAGGTGGAATAGAGTGTGGTGAAGGTTGTGAGGCAAAAAGAAGGAGATGGTCACATCGACTCGGCGTATCAATAGGCTATGAAGATGCCCATCAATAGATATCAATGTGAATGAGTGGGTATTGCCATGAAATGGATGCACTAGAGCTATAAGTGTATGAAAGCTCAAAAATGAAAACTAGTGGGTGTGCATCCAACTTGCTTGCTCATGAAGACCTAGGGCAATTTTGAGGAAGCCCATCATTGCAATATACAAGTCAAGTTACATAATGAAAATTTCCACTAGCATATGAAAGTGACAAAAAAAAGAGACTCTCCATCTTGAAGAACATGGTGCTATTTTGAAGCACAAGCGTGGAAAAAGATAGTAGCATTGTCCCTTCTCTCTATTTCTCTCATTTTTTGTTTTGGTTCTTTGACCTCTTTTTTATATGGTGGGCATCTTTGGCCTCTTTTATTTCCTCACATGGGACAATGCTCTAATAATGATGATCATCACACTTTTATTTACTTACAAATCAATACTTGGAACAATTTATGACTCTATATGAATGCCTCCGGCGGTGTACCGGGAAGTGCAATGAGCTAGCGTAGCAATGACATCAAAAAACAGACAAGCCATGAAAACATCATGCTAGCTATCTTATGATCATGCAAAGCAATATGACAATGATGGTGCGTGTCATAATAAACGGAACGGTGAAAGTTACATGGCAATATATCTCAGAATGGCTATGAAAATGCCATAATAGGTAGGTATGGTGGCTGTTTTGAGGAAGGCATATGGTGTGTTTGTGCACCGGCGAAATTTGTGCGGCACTAGAGAGGCTAGCAATGGTGGAAGGTGAAAGTGCATCTATACCATGGACTCACATTAGTCATGAAGAACTCACATACTTATTGCAAAAGTTTTATTAGTAATCGAAACAAAGTGCTAAACGCGTACTCCTAGGGGAAGGGTTGGTAGGAGTTAACCATCGCGCGATCCCGACTTCTACACAAAGGATGACAATCAATAAATGCATTATGCTCCGACTTCCTAACATAGCGGTTCACCATACGTGCATTCTACAGGAATCACTAACCTCAACACAAGTATTTCTAGATTCACAACACCCTACTAACATAACTCTCATATTACCATATCCATATCTCAAAACTAATCATGAGGAATCAAACTTCTCTTACTAATCAATGCACTTGAATATGAAAGTTTTTATTATATCCTCATTGGATTCCTATCATATTTAGGACTAATTTGATAACACACGCCAATTACCAAGTTACTTAGATAGATCACTCTCAAAATGATATAAGTGAAGATTCGAGAGTTTGTATTTCTACAAAATATGACACCGCCATGCTCTACAAAGATTTAAGTGAAGCAATAGAGAAAAATTTATCTATCTCAAAAGATATAAGTGAAGCACATGGGAGAAAAATTATCAATCTCAAAGGATATAAGTGAAGCACATGTGAGCTAATATTGCCTAACTCAAAAGATATAAGTGAAGCTCATTGAGTATTCTAACAAATTCATGATGAAAGCATGTCTCTCTCAAAAGGTGTGCATAAGGGATGATTGTGACAAAAAATAAATCAAAAACTACTATAACACACGACGCTCCAAGCAAAACACATATTATGTGGTGAATAAAAATATAGCTCCAAGTAACGTTACAGATGGATTGAAGACGAAAGAGGGGATGCCTTCCCGGGGCATCCCCAAGCATAGGCTTTTTGGTGTCCTTGAATTTAGCTTGGGATGCCTTTTTCATCCCCAAGCTTAGGATCTTTCCACTGTTTATTCCATTGTCCATAAGAACATCACCCAAAACTTGAAAACTTCACAACACAAAACTTAAACAGAAACTCGTGATAGCATTAGCATAAGAAAACAAACCACCAACTTTTCATGTGTTGTAGTAAACTTGGTTTCCATTTAGATTGATGTTATGTTACTGTATTCTCACTTTCTCATGGATCATACCCCCAGATGCTAACCATAGTTTCATCAAAATAAGCAATCAACACAACAAAAACAGAATCTGTCAAAAACAGAACAGTCTGTAGCAATCTGTATATTTCGAAAACCTCTGCTAACTCAAAAAAAATTAAAAAATTGTGAAAATTAGGGCAATTTTCATATCAATCGGCATCAAAAATAATAAACTCAAAATATCTTTTTGGATGGGAATGAAAAATAATTTCGTGAGCAGAAAGTTTCTGTCTTTTTCCAGCATGATTGAACAACTATCACCAAACCTAATCATAAAGGTTCTACTTGGCACAAACACTAATTAAAACATAAAAAATCACAATCATAAAAGAATCATGATGGTTTTGAATCAACAAAATAGAAATTAAAAAAGCAAGAATAAATCTATGCATTGGGTTTCCTCCCAACAAGCTCTATCGTTTAACGCCCTTAGCTAGGCATAAGGCAATGGAATCAAGTATTATCATCTTTAGTGCTCAAACCATAAGTAGCTCTCATAATAGATTCATAAGGCAATTTTATTCTATTTCTAGGAAAAATTTCCATGCCCTTTTTTAATGGAAATTGAAATTTAATATTCCCTTCCTTCATATCAATAATAGCACAAATGGTCCTAAGGAAAGGTCTACCAAGAATAATGGGGCATATTGGATTGCAATCAATATCAAGCACAATGAAATCTATGGGCACATAGTTCCTATTTGCAATAATAAGAACATCATTAATCCTTCCCATAGGTTTCTTGATAGTAGAATCCGCAAGATGCAAATTAAGAGAGCACTCATCAATCTCATTGAAACCAAGAACATCACATAAAGATTTTGGAATCGTGGAAACACTAGCACCCAAATCACACAAATCATGGCATTCATAATTTTTAACCTTGATTTTTATAGTAGATTCCCATTCATCATGAAGTTTTCTAGGAATAGATATTTCCAACTCAAGTTTCTCTTCAAGAGATTTCATCATAGCATCAACGATATGTTTAGTAAAAGCCTTATTTTGGCTATAAGCATGTGGAGAGTTTAACATGGATTGCATCAAGGAAATACATTCAATCAAAGAGCAGCTATCATAATTAAATTCCTTGAAATCAAAAGTAGTAGTTTCATCACTATTCAAAGTTTTCATATCCTCTACTCCACTTTAAGTATTTTTAGCATCAAGATAAATAGACTCCGAATCATTGGGGTGTTTCTCAACCAAAGTGGATTCACATCCAGCCCCATCATCATTAGGGTTGACATTAGAAAACAACTCCACTTTTGGTATTTTTAGCATCAAGACAAATAGACTCCGAATCATTGGGGTGTTTCTCAACCAAAGTGGATTCACATCAAGCCCCATAATCATTAGGGTTGACATTAGAAAACAAGGATTCAATAGGAGTCACATCAAGCACTTTAAGATCTTCGTGATTCTCATCACGAGAACACGCCTTTTTGAGCCATTCATGTCTAGCACGAATTTTGGCGATTCTTTCTTTACTCTCATTCATATAAATATGCATAGCTTTCAAAGTTTCATCCGTATTAATCTTGGGAGGCACACATCTTAATTTCAAAGCATCAATATCAAGAGACATTCTATCAATAGTCCTAGCCAAGTCATCAATTTTAAGCAGTTTTTCTTCTATGGAAGCATTGAAAATCATTTGCGAATTAATAAACTCCTTAATAGTACTCTCAAGATCAGAGGGTATTTTATTATAATTTCCATGAGCATTGTTGTAGGAATTGCCAAAATTATTAGAGGGATTACTAGGAAAAGGCCTAGGATTAAAGTTACCTCTATAAGCATTGTTGTTACCAAAATTATTCCTACCAACGAAATTAACATCAAGATTTTCATGGCTATTCTCAATCAAGGAAGATAAAGCCATATCATTTGGATCTAGAGGAACACTTTTACTAGCAAACATCTTCATTAACTCATCCATCTTAGAACTCAAAGAATTGATTTCTTCTATAGCATGCACTTTTTTACTAGTAGGTGGCCTTTCGGTGTGCCATTGAGAATAATTTTTCATGATATTATCAAAGAGTTTTGTAGATTATCCTAGTGTGATTTCCATAAAAGTTCCACCAGAAGCGGAATCCAAGATATTTCTAGAAGCAAAATTCAAACCAGCATAGAAAATTTGTATAATCATCCAAAGACTTAGGCCATGAGCGGGACAATTTCTAATCATCAATTTCATTCTCTCCCAAGATTATGCAACATGTTCATGATCTAGTTGCTTAAAATTCATAATATCATTACGGCGAGAGATAATCTTAGCAGGTGGAAAATACTTGGAAATAAAAGCATCTTTACACTTGTTCCATGAATCAATATTGTTTTTGGGTAAAGATGAAAACCAAGTTTTTGCTCTATCTCGTAGTGAGAACGGAAATAGCTTCAATTTAATTATATCATGTTGGAAATATGCCCTAGAGGCAATAAATAAAGTGTTTATTATTATATTTCCTTGTTCATGATAATCGTTTATTATCCATGCTATCATTGTATTGATTGGAAACACATTACATGTGTGGGTAAATAAACAACACACTGTCCCTAGTATGCCTCTAGTGAACTAGCTCGTTGATCAAAGATGGTCAAGGTTTCCTAGCCATTGACATGAGATGTCATTTGATAATGGGATCACATCATTAGGATAATTCTGTGATGGACAAGACCCAAACCACAAACGTAGCATATGATCGTGTCAGTTTATTGCTACCGTTTTTTGCATGTCAAGTATATGTTCCTATGACCATGAGATCATGCAACTCACGGACATCGGAGGAGTGCCTTGTGTGTATCAAACGTCGCAACGTAACTGGATGACTATAAAGGTGCTCTACAGGTATCTCCGATGGTGTCTGTTGAGTTGGCATGGATCAAGACTGGGATTTGTTACTCCGTGTAACGGAGAGGTATCTCAGGGCCCACTTGGTAATACAACATCACAATAAGCCTTGCAAGCAATGTGACTAAAGTGTTACTTGTGGGATCTTGTATTATGGAACGAGTAAAGAGACTTGCCAGTAACGAGGTTGAACTAGGTATGGAGATACCGACGATCGAATCTCAGGCAAGTAACATACCAAAGAACAAAGGGAACATCATACGGGATTAACTGAATCCTTGACATAGAGGTTCAACCGATAAAGATCTTCGTAGAATATGTAGGAACCAATGTGGACATCCAGGTCCCGCCATTGGTTATTGACCGTAGAGGTGTCTCGGTCATGTCTACATAGTTCTCGAACCCGCAGGGTCTGCACACTTAAGGTTTGGTGACGTTTCGGTAATATAGAGTTATGTATGGTAGTGACCGAAGGTTGTTTGGAGTCCCAGATGAGATCCCGGACATCACCAGGAGCTCCGGAATGGCCCGGAGGTAAAGATTCATATATAGGAAGTCCTGTTTTTGTCGCCGGAAAAGTTTCGGGCTTATCGGTAGTGTACCGGGAGTGCCAGTAGTGCACCGGGAGACCTCCGGGAGGGGTATTTCGACCCAAGAGGCTTCATGGGCTGTGGGAAAGTAATAAACAGCCCTTAGTGGGCTGGTGCAACAACCACAATAGGCCCATGTGGCTGGAAGAAAGAAACCCAAAGGAAAAAAGGCGGAAAAAAAGGCAAAAAGGAGGAATCCTAATCCTACTAGGAGTGGAGGAGGAGAGTCCTCCTCCACCTCCCACTTCGGCCGAAGCCTCAAAGGCTTGGAGGCAAGGCTGCCTCTCCTCCTCCCTCCCTCCTATATATACTGGTGGATTTCTAGGGTTTTGCACTAGTTTTTTCAGCCACGTGCTACACGTTCCTCCAGTGCATAGTTTCTCCTCTAGATCGGATTTCTGCAGTGCTTAGGCGAAGCCCTGCCAGAATTGCACCACTACCATCGCTGGAGTATCGTCATGCTGCCAGCGAACTCTTCTACCTCTCTGCTCTCTCTTGCTAGATCAAGACGACGGAGATTGTCATCAAGCTGTACGTGTGCTGAACGCGGAGGTGTCATCCGTTTGGCGCTAGATCGGAAGGATCGTGATCAAGTTCATGGGACGGATCGTGATCAAGTTCGCGGGACGGATCGTGATTAGATCGAGGGATGGATCGTGATTGGATCGCGGACGCACGGCGATTAGGATCGCGAAGACGTTCGACTACACCAACCAAGTTACTTAACGCTTCCCGCTTAGCGATCTACAAGGGTACGTAGATCCACTCTCCCTCTCGTAGATGCTCATCACCATGGATAGATCTGAGCGTGCGTAGGAAATTTTTTGTTTCCCATGCAACGTTCCCCAACAGTGGTATCAGAGCTAGGTCTATGTGTAGATGAGATCTTGAGTAGAACACAAAGAGTTTGTGGGCATTGATTCTTAGATTGCTTCCTACCTTGGTCGTGTTTTGGTTCAGCGGTATTGTGAGATGAAGAGGCCCGGACCAACATTACTCGTACGCTTACGAGAGACCGGTTCCCTCGACCGCAACTTGTTGCTTAGATGGGTTCCGGGTGCCAGTTTCTCTCACTTTAGTTGGATCGGATTTGACAAAGGCGGTCCCTGAGAAGGTTGAAAAGCAACTAGCGTATCACCGTTGTGGTTTTTGCATAGATGAGAATTATTCTTGCTAGATACACGTAGCAGCCACATAAAACATGCAAACAACAATTAGAGGACGTCTAACTTGTTTTTGCTGGGTATGTTGTGATATGATATGGCCAATTACATGATGTGATATATGTGATGTATGAGATGATCATGTGATGTATAGATTATCACGACTTACACGTCGATGAGTACGGCAACCGGCAGGAGCCATAGGGTTGTCCTTAATTATTGTATGACCTGTGTGTCAATAATTAAGCGCTATGTAATGCTTTACTTTATCGCTATGGTAGCAATAGTAGTAGAAGCATGTTGGGCGCGACAACCCCGATGGACACACGTTGATGGAGATCAAGATGATGGAGATCATGGTGTCGTGCCAGTGACGATGGAGATAATGCCAGTTCTTTCATGATGGAGATCAAAAGCACAAGATCATGGCCATATCATGTCACTTATGAATTGCATGAGATGTTAATCCTTTTATGCACCTTGTTTTGCTTAGTACGGCAGTAGCATTATAAGGTGACCCCTCACTTAAATTTCAATATGAACTGTGTTCTCCCCGAGTGTACACCGTTGCGAAAGTTCGTCGTGTCGAGACACCACGTGATGATCGGGTGTGATAGACTCTACGTTCACATACAACGGGTGCAAGCCAGATTTGCACGTGCAGAACAGTCGGGTTAAACTTGACGAGCCTAGCATGTACAAACATGGCCTCGTAACACAAGAGACCAACAGGTCAAACGTCAGTCATATAGTAGATATGATCAACATAATGACGTTCACCATTGAAGCCACCTTAACTCACGTGATGATCGGACTTGAGTTGGTGAATTTGGATCATGTGACACTCAGATGACCTGAGGGATGTCAATTTGAGTGGGAGCTTTAGTAATTTGATTAACTAAACTCATTATCTTGAACAATAGTCTAATTAACCTTTGCATATTTATGTTGTAGATCAATGGCTCCGCAGTAGCACCCCTAAATTTTAATGCGTTCCTAGAGAAAGCTAAGTTGAAAGATGATGGAAGTAACTTTGTGGACTGGTCCCATAATCTGAGGATTATCCTCACGGCTTCCCAGAAACAATATGTCCTTGATGCACCGCTTGGTAACCAACCAGAAGACATGACCTCCGAAGACGTTAAGAACACTTGGGAGGCTCGTGCTGGAGACTACTCAATAGTTCAGTGTGCAATATTGTATGGCTTAGAACCGGGACATCAAAGACATTTTGAACGTCATGGAGCATATGAGATGTTCCAGGAGTTGAAGTTTATCTTTCAGAAGAATGCTCAGATCAAGAGGTATGAGACCTCCGATAAATTCTATGCTTGCAAGATGGAGGAGAACGGGTCTATCAGTGAGCACACACTTAGAATGTCTGGGTATTCAAATCGTCTAGTGGAGTTGGGAATTACCCTTCCGCCAGAGGCAATCACTGACAGAGTTCTTCAATCACCGCCACCTAGTTACAAGAGCTTTGTAATGAACTATAACATGCACGGGATGAACAAGTCAGTCGACGAGCTATTTGCGATGCTGAAAGTCGCTGAGTTTGAAATCCAGAAAGAACATCAAGTGTTGATGGTCAATAAAACCACTAGTTTCAAGAAAAATGGCAAGGGCAAAGGCAAGAAGGGTAAAACCAAGAAGGATGGCAAAGCAGTTGCTACTCCTACAAAGAAGCCTAAGCACGGACCTAAGCCAAAAACTGAGTGCTTTCATTGCAAAGGAACTGGTCACTGGAAGCGGAACTGCCCCAAGTACCTAGCTGACAAGAAGGCGGCCAACGACAAACAAGGTATATATGATATACATGTTATTGATGTGTACCTTACTAGCTCTCATAGTAGTGCCTGGGTATTTGATAATGGTTTGGTTGCTCACATTTGCAACTCAAAGCAGGAACTACAGAATAAATGAAGGCTGGCGAAGGACGAAGTGACGATGCGCGTGGGAAATGGTTCCAAGGTTGATGTGATCGCTGTCGGCACGCTCTCTCTTCGATTACCATCGGGATTAGTGATGAACCTTAATAATTGTTATTTAGTGCATGCGTTAAGCATGAACATTATATCTAGATCTTGTTTATTGCGAGACGGTTACTCATTTAAATCAGAGAATAAAGGTTGTTCTATTTATATGAGTAATATCTTTTATGGTCATGCACCCAATGTTAGGGGTTTATTCATATTGAATCTTGATAGTGATGACACACATGTTCATAACATTGATGCCAAAAGATGTAGAGTTGATAATGATAGTACCACTTTCTTGTGGCACTGCCATTTAGGTCATATTGGTGTAAAACGCATGAGGAAGCTCCATGCTAATGGACTTTTGGAGTCACTTGATTTTGAATCACTTGACACATATGAACCATGCCTCATGGGCAAGATGACTAAAACGCCGTTCTCTGGAACAATGGAACGGGCAAGTGACTTATTGGAAATCATACATACTGATGTGTGCGGTCCAATGAATGTTGCAGCGCGCGATGGATATCGTTATTTTCTCACCTTCTGATGACTTAAGAAGATATGGGTAGATTTACTTAATGAAACACAAGTCTGAAACGTTTGAAAAATTCAAGCAATTTCAGAGTGAAGTTCAGAATGATCGTAACAAGAAGATTAAGTTCCAGCGATCTGATCGAGGAGGTGAATATCTGAGTTATGAGTTTGGCAGTCACTTAAGACAATGTGGAATTGTTTCATAGTTGACACCGCCCAAAACACCACAGTGTAATGGTGTGTCCGAACGTCGTAATCGAACCTTATTAGATATGGTGTGTTCTATGATGTCTCTTGCTGATTTGCCACTATTGTTTTGGGGTTATGCATTAGAGACAGCTGCATTCACTTTAAATAGGGCACCATCGAAATCCATTGAGATGACGCCATATGAACTATGGTTTGGCAAAAGGCCAAAGTTGTAGTTTCTTAAAGTTTGGGGATGTGATGCTTATGTCAAAAAGCTTCAGCCTAAAAAGCTGGAACCCAAAGCGGAGAAATGCGTCTTCATAGGATACCCAAAAGATAGAGTCGGGTATACCTTCTGTCTTAGATCCGAAGGCAAAGTGTTTGTCGCTAAGAACGGAACATTTCTAGAGAAAGAGTTTCTCTCGAAAGAAATGAGTGGGAGGAAGATAGAGCTTGATGAGGTTATTGAACCTTTACTTCAACCAGAAAGTAGCATAGCGCAGAAAGTTGTTTCTATGGAACCTACGACGGTAGAAGAGGAAGTTAATGATGATGATCATGAAGCTTCGAATCAAGCTACTATTGAACCTCGTAGGTCGACAAGGGCGCGTACTACTCCTGAGTGGTACGGCAACCCTGTCTTAGAGGTCATGTTGTTGGACAACAATGAACCTACGTGCTATGGAGGAGCAGTGATGGGCCCAGATTCCGAGAAATGGTTAGAGGCCATGAAATCCGAGATGGGATCCATGTATGAAAACAAAGTATGGACTTTGGAAGTATTACCTGAAGGGCGAAAGGCCATTCAGAACAAATGGATCTTTAAGAAGAAGACAGACGCGGACGGTAATATCACTGTCTATAAAGCTCGACTTGTGGCAAAGGGTTTTTCACAAGTTCAAGGAGTTGACTACGATGAGACATTCTCACCCGTAGAGATGCTTAAGTCTGTCAGAATCATGTTGGCAATAGTTGCTTATTTCGACTATGAAATTTGGCAGATGGATGTCAAAACGGCGTTCATCAACGGTTTCCTTGAGGAAGTGGTGTATATGATGCAACCCAAAGGTTTTGTCGATCCAGAGAATGCTGACAAAGTTTGCAAACTCTAGTGATCCATTTATGGACTGGTGCAAGCATCTCGGAGTTGGAATAAGCGCTTTGATGAGGTGATAAAAGCGTTTGAATTTATACAAGTTTACGGAGAAGCTTGTTTTTACAAGAAAGTGAGTGGGAGCTCTATAGAGTTTCTAATATTATATGTGGATGACATATTGGTGATTGGAAACAATAAAGAAATGGTGGAAAGCGTGAAGGAATATTTGAACAAGAGTTTTTCAATGAAGGACCTAGGAGAAGCTGCTTACATATTAGGCATTAAGATCTATAGAGATAGATCAAAACGCTTAATAGCACTTTCACAGAGCACATACCTTTATAAAGTTTTGAAGAAGTTCAAAATGGATCAATCCAAGAAGGGGTTCTTTCCTGTGTTACAAGGTGTAAAGTTGAGTAAGACTTAATGCCCAATGACTGCAGAAGATAGAGAAAAGATGAGTGTCATCCCCTATGCTTCAGCCGTAGGCTCTATCATGTATGCAATGTTGTGCACAAGACCCGATGTCAGCCTTGCCATAAGTATGGCCGGAAGGTTTCAAAGTGATCCTGGTATGGAGCACTGGCAAGCGGTCAAGAATCTTAAGTACCTGAAAAGGACTAAGGAAATGTTTCTCATTTATGGAGGTGATGAATAGCTCGTCGTAAAGGGTTACGTCGATGCAAGCTTTGACACTGATCCGGACGACTCTAAGTCGCAAACCGGATACGTATTTATTCTTAACGGGGGAGCGGTAAGCTGGTGCAGTTCCAAGCAAAGCGTGGTAGTTGATTCTACGTGCGAAGCGGAGTACATCGCAGCCTCGGAGGCGGTGAAGGGAGGTGTCTGCATGAAGCAGTTCATGACAGATCTTGGAATAGTGCCTAGTGCACTGAATCCAATGAACTTGTTATGTGACAACACTGGTGCCATTGCTGTTGGGAGACGTAGTAGTAAATCAAAAAAATTCCTACGATCACCAAGATCTATCCATGGAGAAACCAGCAATGAGTGGGGAGAGATTGCATCTTCATACCTTTGAAGATCGCTAAGCGGAAGCGTTACAAGAACGCGGTTGGTGGAGTCGTACTCGCAGCGATACAAATCGCGGTGGATTCCGATCTTAGCGCCGAACAATGGTGCCTCCGCGTTCAACACACGTGCAGCCCAGTGACGTCTCCTACGCCTTGATATAGCAAGGAGGAAGGAGAGGTTGGGGAAGAGCTCCTACAGCATGACGGCATGGTGGTGGTGGAGCTGCGTGGTACTCTGGCAGAGTTTCGCTAAGCACTACGGAGAACGAGGAGAGGGAGAGGTAGGGCTGCGTCGAGAGGAAGAGAGAACCGTGTGTTGGGCAGCCCTGAAACCTCACATATATATAGGGAGGGCTGCACCCTAGTGTTCCCACTCTAGGGTGGTGCGGCAGCCACCAGATCAATCTGGTGTGGCGGCCAGAGGGGAGGAGAGGAGGGCGCAGCCCTAGGTGGGCCTTAGGCCCATCTGGACCTAGGGTTTCCCCTCCCTCCTTCTCTCATGCACCTTGGGCTAGGTGGGAGTGGTGCACCAGCCCACCAATGGGCTGGTTCACTCCACCTCAGGCCCATGGAGCCCTCCGGAGCTGGTGGCCCCACTTGGTGGACCCCCGAAACCCTTCTGATGGTCCCGGTACACTACCGATGATGCTTGAAACACTTCCGATAGCCAAAACCTCACTTCCTATATATCAATCTTCGTCTCCGAACCATTCCGGGACTCCTCGTGATGTCCGGGATCTCATTCGGGACTCCGAACAACCTTTGGTAACCACGTACACTATTTCCCTATAACCCTAGCGTCATCGAACCTTAAGTGTGTAGACCCTACAGGTTCGGGAGATACGTAGACATGACCGAGACACCTCTCCGGTCAATAACCAACAGCGGGATCTGGATACCCATGTTGGCTCCCACGTACTCCACGATGATCTCATCGAATGAACCACGATGTCGGGGATTCAATCAATCCCGTATTCAATTCCCTTTGTCTATCGGTATGATACTTGCCCGAGATTCGATCGTTGGTATCCCTATACCTTGTTCAATCTCGTTACCGGCAAGTCTCTTTACTCGTTCAGTAATACATCATCCCGTGTCTAACTCCTTAGTCACATTGAGCTCATTATGATGATGTCTTACCGAGTGGGCCCAGAGATACCTGTTCGTCACAAGGAGTGACAAATCCCGGTCTCGATTCATGCCAACCCAACAGAGACTTTCGGAGATACCCGTAATGTACCTTTATAGCCACCCAGTTACGTTGTGACGTTTGGCACACCCAAAGCATTCCTACGGTATCCGATAGTTGCACAATCTCATGCTAAGTAATCGATACTTGACATTAGAAAAGCTTTAGCAAACGAACTACACGATCTTGTGCTATGCATAGGATTGGGTCTTGTCCATCACATCATTCTCCTAATGATGTGATCCCGTTATCAACGACATCCAATGTCCATGGTCATGAAACCGTGACCATCTATTGATCAACGAGCTAGTCAACTAGAGGCTCACTAGGGACATGTTGTTGTCTATGTATTCACACATCTATTATGGTTTCCGGTTAACACAATTTTAGCATGAATAATATACAATTATCATGAACTAGGAAATACAATAATAACCATTTTATTATTGCCTCTAGGGCATATTTCCAACAATTGCTCTAGCAAAGGAAACAAGGTTTCACAAGAGGACCAGACACATAAAGCGACACTTCAACTCCATCCGGTATTACATCAAGGAGAAGGACATAAATATTTGCAAAGTGCACACGGATCTGAATGTTGCAGACCCGTTGACTAAACCTCTTCCAAGGGCTAAACATGATCAACACCAGAACTGCATGGGTGTTCGATTCATTACCATGTAAATCACATAGTGATGTGAACTAGATTATTGACTCTAGTGCAAGTGGGAGACTGTTGGAAATATGCCATGTAGGCAATAAATGAAGTGTTTATTATTATATTTCCTTGTTCATGACAATCGTTTATTATCCCTGCTATAATTGTATTGATTGGAAACACATTACATGTGTGGGTAAATAGACAACACACTGTCCCTAGTATGCCTCTAGTGAACTAGCTCGTTGATCAAAGATGGTCAAGGTTTCCTAGCCATTGACATGAGATGTCATTTGATAACGGGATCACATCATTAGGAGAATGATGTGATGGACAAGACCCAAACTACAAACGTAGCATATGATCATGTCAGTCTATTGCTACTGTTTTTTGCATGTCAAGTATATGTTCCTATGACCATGAGATCATGCAACTCACGGACATCGGACGAGTGCCTTGTGTGTATCAGACGTCGCAACATAACGGGTGACTATAAAGGTGCTCTACAGGTATCTCCGATGGTGTCTGTTGAGTTGGCATGGATCAAGAGTGGGATTTGTTACTCCGTGTAACGGAGAGGTATCTTGGGGCCCACTCGGTAATACAACATCACAATAAGCCTTGCAAGCAATGTGACTAAAGTGTTAGTTGCGGGATCTTGTATTATGGAACGAGTAAAGAGACTTGCCGGTGACAAGGTTGAACTAGGTATGGAGATACCGACGATCGAATCTCAGGCAAGTAACATACCGAAGAACAAAGGGAACATCATACGGGATTAACTGAATCCTTGACATAGAGGTTCAACCGATAAAGATCTTCGTAGAATATGTAGGAACAAATGTGGACATCCAGGTCCCGCCATTGGTTATTGACCATAGAGGAGTCTCGGTCATGTCTACATAGTTCTCGAACCCGCAGGGTCTGCACACTTAAGGTTTGGTGACTTTTCGGTAGTATAGAGTTATGTATGGTAGTGACTGAAGGTTGTTCGGAGTCCCGGATGATATCCCGGATGTCACGAGGACCTCCGGAATGGTCCGGAGGTAAAGATTCATATATAGGAAGTCCTGTTTTGGTCGCCGGAAAAGTTTCGGGCTTATCGGTAGTGTACCGGGAGTGCCGGTAGTGCACCGGGAGACCTCCGGGAGGGGTATTTCGACCCAAGAGGCTTCATGGGCTGTGGGAAAGTAATAACCATCCCTTAGTGGGCTGATGTAACAACCACAATAGTCCCATGTGGCTAGAAGAAAGAAATCCAAAGGAAAAAGGCGGAAAAAAGGCAAAAAGGAGGAATGCTAATCCTACTAGGAGTGGAGGAGGAGAGTCCTCCTCCACCCCCCACTTCGGCCGAAGCCTCCAAGGATTGGAGGCAAGGCTGCCTCTCCTCCTCCCTCCCTCCTATATATACTGGTGGATTTCTAGGGGTTTTCACTAGTTTTTTCAGCCACGTGCTACCCGTTCCTCCAGTGCATAGTTTCTCCTCTAGATCGGATTTCTGTAGTGCTTAGGCAAAGCCCTACCGGAATTGCACCACTACCATCGCCGGAGCACCATCACGCTGCCGGTGAACTCTTCTACCTCTCCGCTCTCTCTTGCTGGATCAAGACGGCGGAGATCGTCATCAAGCTGTACGTGTGCTGAACGCGGAGGTGCCGTCCGTTCGGTGCTAGATCGGAAGGATCGTGATCAAGTTCGTGGGACGGATCGTGATCAAGTTCGCGGGACGGATCGTGATTTGATCGCGGGATGGATCGTGATTGGATCGCGGGACGCATGGCGATTTGGATCGCGAAGACGTTCGACTACACCAAGCGCTTTACTTAACGCTTCCCGCTTAGCGATCTACAAGGGTACGTAGATCCACTCTCCCTCTCGTAGATGCTCATCACCATGGATAGATCTGCGTGTGCGTAGGAAAATTTATGTTTCCCATGCAACGTTCCCCAAGATATCATTATCCACATCTCTCTTCTTTTGCATATCACATAACTCAATAAAGGTATTAGGATGGGATGCGGTATCTTCACTTGGAAGGCCGGAAAATTGCTCCTTCATAACATGATTCAACAAGGCAGCATTAATTTCATATGATTCCGCACTAGTGGCGGGAGCAATTGGAGTACTAATAAAATCATTGTTATTAGTATTAGAGAAATCACACAATTTAGTGTTTTCAGACATGGTGACTTAGCAAGCAGACAAGCACACGAGCAAACAGAAAGCAAGCGAAAGAAAAGGGCGAACGAAAAAGGCAAATATTTTTGTAAATTTTTGTTTTAGAAGTGGGGGAGAGGAAAACGAGAGGCAAATGGCAGATAATGTAAATGCAAGAGATGAGTTTGTGATGGGTACTTGATAGATATGCTTCACTTGAATACTCCCCGGCAACGGCGCCAGAAATTCTTCCTGCTACTCCTCTACAACGTCACCAAAAGTTGGCTAGTTGATAGGAGAATTCTTGTCTTGCGTTGGTTTTTACCTTGAAGAGGAAAGGGTGATGCAGCAAGGTAGCAGTAAGTATTTCCCTCAGTTTGAGAACCAAGGTATCAATCCAGTAGGAGTTACAAGATGAGGCAACAAGGAACCTGCACAAACACAAGCAAACTTGCACCCAACGCGATAAAGAGGTTGTCAATCTCTTCACGATTGTTTGCAAAGTGAGATCTGATAGTGATAGTAGATGAATATAAATTAGTAAATAAAATTTCAGCAAAGTATTTTTAGTATTTTTGTGATTAGATCTGAATATATAATATGTAAAATAGACCCGGGGGCCATAGTGTTCACTAGAGGCTTCTCTCATGATAGCAAGTATTACGGTGGGTCGACAAATTACCATTGAGCAATTGATAGAATAGCGCAAAGTCATGACGATATCTAAGGCAATGATCATACATATACGCATCACGTCCAAGACAAGTAGACGATACTTTCTGCATCTAATACTATTACTCCACACATCGACCGCTATCCAGCATGCATCTAGTGTATTAAGTTCATAAGAAACAGAGTAACGCTTTAAGCAAGATGGCATGATGTAGAGGGATAGATTTATGCAATATGATATAAACCCCATCTTGTTACCCTTGATGGCGACAACACGATGCGTGCCTCGCTACCCCTTCTATCGCTAGGTGAGGACACCGCACGGTATGAACCCAAAACCAAGCACTTCTCCCATTGCAAGAACTATAGATCAAGTTGGCCAAACAAAACCCATAACTCGAAGAGACTTACAAGGATACTAAATCATGCATACAAGAATTGAGAATTGACTCAAATAATATTCATAGATAATCTGATCATAAATCCACAATTCATCGGATCTCAACAAACACACCGCAAAAGAACATTACATCGGATAGATCACCATGAAGATCATGGAGAACTTTGTATTGAAGATCGGAGAGAGAGAAGAAGCCATCTAGCTACTAGCTATGGACCCGTAGGTTTGATGTGAACTACTCACGCATCATCGGAGAGGCAAGGATGTTTATGAAGATGGCCACCGGAGATGGATTCCCCTCCGGCAGGATGCCGGAACGGTCTCCCGATTGGTTTTTGGTGGTTCTGGAGGCTTACGGCAGCGGAACTTGCGATCTAGGTTTATTTTCTAGGGTTTCCGTATTTATAAGGCCATCTGGAGTCGGGAACAAGTCAAGAGGTGGCACGAGGAGGTCACGAGCCCCCTAGCCGCGTCCAGGGGGCCCGCGCCTCCCAGGCTCGTGACTCCCTCGGGCTGCCTCTCCGGTATCTTTTTCTTCAGGTATTTTTTATATTTTCCAAAAAAAATCACGGCAAAAGTTTTATTCCATTTGGACTCTGTTTGATATTCCTATTTGAAAAAGGTCAAAAACACGGAAAAAACAGGAACTAGCACTGGGCACTGGATTAATAAGTTAGTCCCAAAAATAATATAAAATGGCATATTCATGCATAGAAAACATCCAAAGTTGATAATATAATATCATGGAACGATCAAAAATTATAGATATGTTGGAGACGTATCAAGACTTAGCAACTTGTTCTAACGGAGTTTGAACCATAGAGTCATGCTTTCCTACACCTCTAACATCATTATTGATTCTAAATAGCAAGTCACTCAAACGAGCAATCATATCAGAATTGTATTTCAATTGTTTCATAACATGGGCATTGAAATGATCTTGCTTCATAATATTTTTGTCAAACTCATATAATCATTGACTAGGATTTTTATTGTGAGGTATGTCACTTTCATTAAACTTTAATAAAGAATTTACCTCTACAACCTGTGGAGGTGGTGGTGTGTCAAGGCCATGTATTTCTTCAATAGGTGGCAAACTCTTAACATCCTCAGCTTTAATACCTTTTTCCTTCATAGATTTCTTTGCCTCTTGCATATCTTCAGGACTGAGAAATAAGATATCCCTCTTCTTCGGAGTGGGTTTAGGCGGTGGTTTAGGAAGAGTCCAATCATCATAATTCTGCAATATGTTATTCAATAATTCTTCAGCTTGTTCAACAGTTCATTCCCTGAAAACACAACCAGCACAACTATCTAGGAAGTCCCTAGAAGTATCGGTTAGTGCATTATAAAAGATATCAAGTACTTCATTTTTCTTGAGAGGATGATCAGGCAAAGCATTAAGTAACTGGAGAAGCCTCCCCCAAGCTTGTGGGAGACTCTCTTCTTGAATATGCACAAAGTTAAATATTTCCAGTAAGGCAACTTGTTCCTTGTGAGGAGGAAAATATTTTGCACAGAAGTAGTAGATCATATCCTGGGGACTATGCACACAACCAGGAGCAAGAGTATTGTACCATGTCTTAGCATCACCCTTTAATGAGAACGGAAATAACTTAAGGATGTAATAGTAGTGAATCTTCTCATCATGAGCAAAAAGGGTGGCTATATCATCCAGCTTAGTAAGGTGTGCCACTACAGTGTCAGTTTCATAGCCATGGAAAGGATCGGATTCAACCAAAATGATTAACTATTGGTCGACAGAGAATTAGTAATCCTTATCAGTAACAAGGATAGGTGAGGTGGCAAACTTAGGATCACATTTCATTCTAGCATTCAATGTCTTTTCCTTATACTTGCATAGTAATTTCTTAAGATCGTCTCTATCCTTACAAGAAAGAATTTCTCTAGTTATCTCCTCATCCATAACATAACCTTCAGGTATCTTAGGCATTTCAAACTTCATAGAGCTGGGACTAATAGGAGTTTCTTATTTATCATAAGTTTCATAAGCTTCATCAGTTTCAGCTATTTCATCAATTTCGGTAGTTTCATTCTCTTTAGCTCTAGCAATTTGTTCATCAAGAAATCTCCTAGTAGCACATTATCATCAAGCATGGTACTAGCATCATTAATAGCATAATTCATAGAAGAGGTAGCATCATCATAATTCTCCTAGTGACATATCAGGATTACTAGCATGTGGTGGTGTTGTAAGCTTACTCATAACAGAAGGTGAATCAAGTGCAGAGTGTGATGGCAGTTCCTTACCTCCCCTCGTAGTAGAGGGGAAAATCTTGGTCTTAGTATCCTTCAGATTCTTCATAGTGATAGACTGATATAAATCCCAAGTGACTCAAAAAATATTTCTATGCTCCCCGGCTACGGCGGTAGCAAAAGGTCTTGATAACCCACAAGTATAGGGGATCGCAACAGTTATCGAGGGTAGAGTATTCAACCCAAATTTATAGATTCGACACAAGGGGAGCCAAAGAATACTTGAGAGTATTAGCAGTTGAGTTGTCAATTCAACCACACCAAGAGATTAAATATCTACAGCAAAGTGATCAGTAGCACAATAATATGATAGTTCGGTAGCAATAGTGACAACAACAATAGTGGCAACGGTAGTAGCAATATTTTTGTAGCAGTTGGAACAACAACAACAGTAGTAGTAACTTAGTAAGAGCAATAAGTAGAAAGGCTGTAGGCACTCGATCGGTAACTCGTTGGATGATATTCGTCATGTAACAGTCATAACTTGGGGCGATACAAAACTAGCTTAGTTGATCAATATAATGTAGGCATGTATTCCGTAAATAGTGATACGTGCTTATGGAAAAGAACTTGCATGACATCTTTTATCCTACCCTCCCGTGGACGCGGGGTCCATAAGGAAACTAAGGGATATTAAGGCCTCCTTTTAATAGAGAACTGCAACAAAGAATTAACACCTGGTGAATACATGAACTCCTCAAACTACGGTCATCACTGTGAGGTATCCCAAGTATTGTCACTATGGGGTTGACGGATCATAACACATAATAGGTGCATATGACTAGGCAAGATCGGATCAAGATGATAACATAAATGGTTCGGATCTGAAATCATAGCACTCGGGCCCTAGTGACAAGCATTAGGCATAGAAAAGTCATAGCAACATCAATCTCGGAACATAATGGATACTAGTGATCAAGCCCTAAGAAAACTAACTCGATTACATGATGAATCTCATCCAACTACTCACCTACCAGATAGGTGAAGTGGCAAACAAAGGAATTACTCACTCCCGGTGGGGAGCATCATGGAATTGGCGATGGACAAAGGTTGGTGATGACAAAAACCAAAGATTCCCCTCTCCGGAGACCCAAACGGGCTCCAGATCTGGCCTCCCAATGAAGAACGTGAGGTGGCGGCGGCTCCATCTCGTGAAATGCGATAATTCTTTCCTGGTTTTTTCCTCTCCAAATTTAGGAATTTATAGTGGCGGAGTTAGGGCAAGTGGGGCCGCGAGGTGGGCACAACCCACCAGGGCACGCTGGGAGGGGGCTGGCATGCCCTGGTGTATTGTGCCCATCCTAGGCACCCTCTCCTGTGGTTTTTGGCTCTAGTATTTTTTATATTTTCCAAAATAAATCTCCAAAAAGTTTCTTCCATTCCAAGAACTTTTATTTCTGCACAAAAACAACACCATGGTAGTTCTGCTGAAAACAGCACCAGTCCGGGTTAGTTCCATTCAAATCATGCAAATTAGAGTCCAAAACAAGGACAAAAGAGTGAGAAAAAGTAGATACATTGGAGACGTATCAATAAGCATAATGAACCGAGGTAAATTTGACAAAAGAATGAAAACATGTTCATACAAGATACATACCGGAGGGACTGGATTCTTTAAGCGGATCGAGTGAAGTCATGTTGCATTTCTCTTTTGAGTCGGTAAAGAATTTTTTAGCCGCCTTATTGATAGCCTGAGGGGTGAGCTCTTTCCTACTAAAGCATCGAGCATCATTCAACTCGCCAGTATAGTTGCACATTAAGTCGCCCCTCAAAGTGACTGGCTGAATGCACCAAGTTATCCATCATCGGATCAAATCTATCCCGGTAAGAACATTTGCGGTAAAAGCTCTTAGTCTAGTGCGTATGGGAGCCAACAAGTCCCTTTCTTCATTGGTGGGCCAACCCTGAAATTCTGCAGTGGCACTAAGCCGTTCAATAGGATAACCCGTCAAAGGGTTTTCCTTGGCAGAAGCAGTGTTATGACATGAAACCAGATCTTATTCCACCCCTTCGAATGACTCGCCAATTTTTCTTCAGAAAACAGGTTGTTTTTCCTCTTCTGGATGGATATGCCACCAAGTTCAGTGCTTGCACCTTTCTAGATCTCGATCTGATGGTTGAGATAAAAAAAATCCCTGAAGAGAATCACGGACGGCTCGATTTGGAGGTACACTTCACATAACACTTGAAACTGACAGATGTTGGTCATATAATGGGACCAATATCCTGGGGCCTGAGTTTGAAGAAATGAAGAAGGTCCCTAAAGAACTTTGAGCCGAGTGGGCGAAACCCCCTGTGCAAATGATCAGTGAAAATCAGAACCTCTCCTTGGTCGAGTTGAGGGTACGACCCTCCTTTAGGCGCTCGCCAGCCTATGACATTTTGAGCAAGCAAAAGGCCTTGACTCATAAGATTATCCAAAATAAGTGTCGATTCTTGAAATTTTGCCCAGTTGCAGACTTTGGAGTTTTTTGGGGTCATGGCATCTTATAGGTTAGCTACACAATTATTGGAAAAATGAGCCGCTATGAGTTATGAGCTGCCAATCAACCTATGACTTAAAAACAAGATGAAGTAGTCCAGAAACAAGCCAGACAATTAACAGTGAGTAATTGGTTTCCAATGATAAGATGCCAAATAAAGCAGATAAAGAATTGATCTGGCAAACATGCAAGTGGGAGGCAAAGACTTAGTAGGATCTATTTTCTTACAAACAGGTTTCTACAAAGGTACAAATTTGAATGGATCTAAGTAAAGTGCATAAAAGGAAGTAAAATATGCCCTAGCCAGCAGAGGAACCAAAACTGAACATTCACAAGTTTCCATTGATGATTGGTTTTGGATCTATTTTGCAAGAAATACAAGGCGAAGGTTATGCTAAAGCTATATTCGCTAAGAAACGTGGAGCTTTTGGATCTATAAACCGTTGTTCGTATGAACACGTAGAACATGGTATGAACACCGAAAGAAATGAACCCTAATGGAGGAAGAAGGCGTACCAGATCTCTGAAGAAAAGATTTGGGTGTTCGTGTGTTCTCCGGCAGCCGCGGACGAATCTCGATGACGATGGCGATGCGGTTCGATGGTGCGAAGCGGACTTCAAAGCTCTGGTGAGATCGAGTGGAGCTCGGAGGCGCAAGGAAGAAGAATAGGTAAAAGTGCAGGAGGGGGTCCCCAAGGCCTGTTTATAAGGAGTGAAAATTAAAACGGCAGCGTGAGAAACGGAATAGCCACAATATGTTTGTGGCTGAAAATGCGCTTGGATTTTTGCACCAGACCGGATTTGGTGTTGTTTCCAAAAGATTCACTATCATTGTTTCGGGTGACCACGGTCAGCAAGGTGACGTCATGACAAGAGGAAGGGCGCAAAATTTGCTAAGTCCTACAAAGAAATGGATGAACCAAAGATTAAGAAGCCAGCTCACAAGCATTTTTTCTAGTCAACTTTGACATGGTTTTTATTTCAGAAGCAGAGTTTGGCATGAATAAATTCATTTCAAACTGGGGCTAATGAGGATAAACCCCACGGATGACCCACCATATAGGTATGACGCGGATTGTACATTGGCGGCTTGATAAAGACTGTCACATGTGGAACCGACTGTCAAGGATGGCGGCTTGACAAAAGAGCAAACGGGCTCCTCCAGGCCGGCTTATAAGCTCGGCGTAGCAGGCCGGCTTGCAGAGATGTATGGGAAACCTATTACTTGTAAGGCAAGATAAGTAGGAGTTAGACTAGGTCACAGGTCACGATTCAACCCAGACTCTCTTGTAAACTTGGGGGCTCAACCTATGTATAAAGGGGTGCCCCTGAGTTAGAAAGGCAAGTAAGAAAGAATACCTCAAGAGCTAGGTTAGTGGAATCGCACCCTTGTAATCAAGATCATCATCAATATACACAGAGCATGACGTAGGCGTTTACCTTCATCGGAGGGGCCGAACCTGGGTAAAATCCTTGTCTCCCGTGCCCTATCAAACCCTTTGAGTCGCCACCTAGTTGTGATGGATCCACACCTAAGTCCTTTCATGAGGACATCTACCGTGACAAAACCACAACACTCACCCTAGATGAAACATGTTTGATAATATTGATGTAGTAATATGAAAGGATATGGGTTCATAATCATTTGTTAGAGGAAAAATTGGTATTAAATTAAAGTTCGTTATTTACTTCTCATCTAAGTATTGTTCATGGAATGGTGATGAGGTGTGAGCATTTTTATGTCTAAAATGAAATCCTATCGTGTTGTTTTAATCGGGGGAGGGGGTTAACTACTCCCAACCTCCTCCTAGGGGCATGCAATAGTAATTTGCTTCAGGAGAGCTAATAAGGCTTCACAATAAATATATGTGTTATTTATGACTAATGTGAGTCCACGAATATACACACTCTCACCTTTCCGTAATTTGCAAGCCCCTTCGGTACCGTGCATTGCCCTTTCTCACCTTGAGAGTCGGTGCAAACTTCGAAGGTGCATCCAAACCTCGTGATATGATACGCTCATCACACATAAGCCACCTTGTATGTTCCTCAAAATAGCCACCATACCTACCTATCATGGCATTTCCATAGCCATTCCGAGATTAATTTCCATGCAACTCACATAGTTCTATCACATGACTTAAGTGTTCATCATCATATTGTTTTGCATGATAATATAAAGCTAACATAGTATTTGTGGCAAAGCCACCATTCATCATTGATTACATGTTATGCTAGATCATTGCATATCCTGGTACACTAACAGATCCATTCAAATAGTCATGTTGTTATTTATTGAGTTGTAATTTTGAGTTGTAAGTAAATAAAGAGTGATTATCATAATTATTAGAGCATTGTCCTACTGAAGAAAGGATGATGGAGACTATGATTCCCCACGACGAAAAAAGGGGAGAAAAAATTGGGCAGGCCAAATGATCTCACCATAAAAAATGAGAGAAAGAGAGAAGGGACAATGGTACTATATTTTACCATACTTGTGCCTCAAAGTGACACCATGTTCTTCATATAGAGAGTCTCCAGTTTTGTCACTATCATATATTAGTGAGAATTTTTCATTATCTAACTTGGTTGTATATTCCGATGATGGGCTTCCTCAAATGCACGAGGTATTTATGAGCAAGCAAGTTGGATGCACACCCACTTAGTTTCATTTGAACTTTCATACACTTATAGATCTAGTGCATCCGTTGCATGGCAATCCCTACTCCTTGCATCGATATCGATTGATGGGTATATCCATGGCCCCGTTGGTCCATGTAGTTGATGTGAGACTTTCCACCTTTTTTGTCTCCCTTGATATCAACCACCATATTCTATTCCACCCAAATGTTATATAAATGGCTCACACTCATGTATTGCGTGAGGTTGAAAATGCAGAAGTGCGATTGAAGTACGATCCAATTAACTTGTTTGGCGCAAGGTGCTCATGATTTATACTTATGCGGTGAAGGATTCATGTCATGCTTAATTTGATAAAATGAGTAGGGGATAACGATCTTTAACGATCGTATATTTTAAAACAATAATGGTTATGCTTCTTATGTTCATGGATGCTATTCTGTTGATATTAATCGATTCATTGTTTCTCAATATATACACCTAAAAGAGATTACATGTTGGGTAGAATGCCACATCAGAAATTCTATTTTTATCATTTACCTACTCAAGGACGAGCAATTAAGCTTGGGGATGCTGGTACGTCTACGACGTATCTATAATTTTTTATTGTTTCATGCTATCATATTATCAATCTTGAATACTTTATATGCAATAATATGCTATTTTATATCACTTTTTGGGACTAACCTATTAACTTGGTGCCCAATGCTAGTGTTTTCTGTTTTTTGACTTTTCAAACAAAACTATAACAAACGGAGTCCAAATTGCATAAAAATTTACGGGAGTAGATTTTGGACCAGAAGAGACCCAGGAAGCTTTTGGAGGTGGACAAAAGACCCATGGGGTGGTAATGAGCTAGGATGGTGCGCCCTAGGGGGTAGGGCACACCCTGTAGCTCATGGGCCCCTCGTGACTTATCCTGACCTTATTCCACTTCTATATTTTCCTGATTATCCCAAAAAAATAGAGAGCCACCTGAAACAATTTTTCTGCCGCCGCAAGTCTCTGTTCTTCCAGGATCCCATCTAGACACCTTTTTTGGTACTTTGTCGGAGGGGGGGATCCATCACGGAGGCCGTATAAATCAACCTTGTTTCCTCCATGATGATATGCGAGTAGTTCACCATAGACCTACATGTCCATAGTTCATCATGATTCGCGCGATGCTCTATCCGATGTAATCTTCTCTTGTGATGTGTTTGTTGGGATCCATGATCTCATTATTCATGAAAAGTAATTGAGTCTTCTCTGAATTATATTATGCAGGGTTGTTATAGCTTTGTAAGTCTCTCTGATCTATCGGTTTGGTTTGGCTTGATTTATCTCTAGTGAGAGGAGTGCATTGTAGTGGGTTCAATCTTCCGGTACTTGATACATTTCCGTCTTATCTATAATATTTGAATGTTTCATGCCATTATTTTACAACTTTTATATACTTTTGGCAACAATTTTATGATTTTCTTGGACTAACATATTGATCTAGTGCCTAGTGCCAGTCTTGTTTGTTACATGTTTTTTGTTTCATAGAAAATCCATACCATACAAAGTCCAAACGCGATAAAAAATAGGGAGATTTATTTTGGAATATATGTGATTTTGGGAAAAGGAATCAACGTCACACGATGTCCGAGTGGACCACAAGCCACTAGGGCGCGCCCTACCCCTGATACGTCTCCAACGTATCGATAACTTTTGATTGTTCATGCTATAATATTATCATTCTAGGATAATTTTTAAGCATTTATTTGTTGTTTTATATTATTTTTTAGCACTAACCTATTAACCCAGTGCCAAGTGTCAATTGCTATTTTCTACATGTTTTTGGCTTTTCAGGTTTACAGTGCCAAACGAAGTTCAAATGCCACGGAGTTTTTTGATGATTTTTATGGACCAAAAGAATACCTGGAAGCTTTGGGAGAATACACGAGGCCGCATGGGGGGCCCCACGAGCCAACAAGGCGTGCGTAAGGGGGTCAACACGCCCTGATAGCTTGTGGGCGCCTCCTGACTCTCCTCACCTCGTTCTCTGGCCTATAAATTCGTAGATGATCCAAAAAACTAGGGGGAGCTCTCGAAACACGTTTTCTATCGCCAGAACTCTCTGTTCCAACATTGTGACACCCCCGATTTTGATCGTACGCTAATCAAACATGCAATGCATACGACCAAGATTAGGGACTCATTGATCGATATCACAACAAAACACTAGACACAAATTAAAGTCATGCAGCTTCATAATACAAGCCAAGGGCCTCGAGGGCTCGAATACAAAGCTCAACAAGCATGAGTCAGCGGAAGCAAATAAAATCTAAGTACAGACATAAGTTAAACAAGTTTTGCCTTAAGAAGGCTAGCACAAACATAACAACACATCGAAAGAGGCGAGGCCTCCTGCCTGGGAACCTCCTATACAGTCATAAACATGCTTTGAGATTGACCAACATTGAATACAAGCATGAGTAGGATATAAATCACCATGAACATAAACATCGTGGAGGCTATGTTGGTTTTGTTTCAACTACATGCGTGAACATGTGCCAAGTCAAGCCACTCGAATCATTCAGAGGAGGATACCATTCTACCATACTACATCACAACCATTTTAATATGCATGTTGGCACTCAAAACAAACCATTATTAACTCTTAGATAATTAAGCATGGCATGAATAACTATAATCTCTAATTGTCATTACAAACATGTTCAACCCATAATGAGCTGAATCCCGAACGATGAGCTAATCATATTTACAAAAACTAGATAGTTAGAGTTCGTACCAGCTTTCCTCCATCTCGGCCATTTAATCATATATCATCACTATTGCCTTTCACTTGCACGACTGAACGATGTGAATAATAAGTGTGCACGTGCATTGGACTAAGCTGGAATCTGCAAGCAGTAACTCAAAGGAGAAGACAAGGCAATATGGGCTCTATGTAAGATAAACAATAATGCATATGAGAGCCACTTAACATTTCATCGTGGTCTTCTCCTTACGACCCAAAGAAAAGAAGTTTCAAAGCAAGAACGAGAAAAACTATTTACATAGGAAAACTCCCAGCAAGCAAAACAAGAACGAGAAATCTTTTTGGGTTTTGTTTCAATGCTACAACTAAACAAAGTAGAAGGTAAAGCTAGAACTAATTTTTTTGGATTTTCTTAAAGATTATTCAAACACACAAGAAGAAAGCATAAATAAGAAATAAACTACCATGGATAGTACAATGAAAAAGTATGAACACCGACAACTGAAATGAGTGTGTGAACATGAATGTAATGTCGGTTAGAAATACGTTCTCCCCCAAGCTTAGGCTTTTGGCCTAAGTTGGTCTAGGGCCACAGCTAGCCGGGATAATATCCGAAGTCATAGTTAGGGTTGTATTGGGCTGCAGTGGCTACCGCCTGAACGACTACAGCATGAAGGTGAGCTGATTCTGCATTCCTCTCATACTCGTTTACCTCCTCTCTAGTTATAAAGTATCTCTGTTTTTCCTAGAAGTTAAAGAACACAGGAGCAGGAAGGGTAACATGGACAACACGTTGTCTATCAAAAATTAGTCAGTACTGGAGGGATTATTCGTTCCTTTCATGAAACTGGTAGCGCACCAAAGCCTCATAATCAAGAAAAGCAAGGGGTAACTCAATATCATTCTCTCTTATGGGTACCCCAAGATACTTAGCTACATAGGTGGCATAAATTTCACCAAAGAAATATCCATTCTTAGAATTAAGATGTAACCTCTTGGCAATAATAGCCCCCAAGTTATATTATCTATCTACCATTACATCACTCTTAAGAATACTCAGATCAAGCACGCAAAGGTGGCTATGATCATGTTTACCGTTAATACATCTACCTATGAAGAGAGCAAAATAATGTATAGCTAGAAAGTGAATGTGCCCCAAAGTAGCTTGTGTAATGATTCTAGTTTCTCCCACTGTGATGCGAGCAAGGAAATCATTATATTCATTTTTATGAGGATCACTGCGTCTACCCCACTATAGAATTCTGCATGCATAATTAAAATCCTCTAGGTCCATGGTATAGGACTTATCATAAAGATTAAATAGAACATAGTGAGAATTACGCCTGGATGAAAATTCAAACCTCCGCACGAAAGAATCGGTGAGTTGATAATATCGCTTACATCGATCTGAAATAAAATCCTCTAGGCCAGCATTCCTTATGTAAGCATAAAACTCTTCCTTGACCCCGGTATTGTCCATGAGTTGATCCGACGGCCATTCACAAGGCAGTACTCGAGCTTCCCTCGGTGGTTCAAAATCGGGCTCACGTAACGTGGGTATCAGTTTTCTTACTCGAGGAACCACCTTGGTACATTCTCCTCAACATCTTTTCTTTCTCTGAAAAATTTCCAAAATTTTTAGTGAATCAAAAAAAAAGTGAACAAAGCTCAACAAAACTCATA
The DNA here is from genome assembly GCA_022496015.1 of Hordeum marinum. Lineage (NCBI taxonomy): Eukaryota > Viridiplantae > Streptophyta > Magnoliopsida > Poales > Poaceae > Hordeum > Hordeum marinum. The sequence continues at coordinate 31,577,310 of CM039676.1, forward strand.
GCAACTACTCCCTCAAGTGCCTAAAAGCTATATCACGCATCAAAACTACTTGGGACCATACAAATTCGGCATGCAAGCTCAAGAACAAGGTCACCACAACAGCAAAAAATTGCAATATATAAGGCACTAGAACAAAAACTAATTGGACCATTGGAGGAGTCACATACCGATGAGCAATTCCCTAAAACAGTTTTGCAAATGGATCTTTGAGCAAGGAGATCGAAAATGGTAGCAAGATGAGCTAAAACACGAGTTTGAGCAATCACTAGTAGAAAACAGGGCTTTCGTCACAACTCGATTTACACATTAGTCCCGGTTGAATTACGAACCGGGACTAATGTGAGCATTAGTCCCGGTTCGAGCGGCTAGGGCGCCGGTCGAGCATCAGTCCCGGTTCAGATGGGACCTTTAGTCCCGGTTGGAGACACCAACCGGGACTAAAGGGGCCGATACCCTTTAGTCCTGGTTCGTGTCTCCAACTGGGACTAAAGGCTTCACCTACACGAACCGGGACTAAAGGGGTTGGGGCTTTAGTCCCGGTTGGTGTCTCCAATCGGGACTAAAGGCTAGACTTTTAGTCCCAGTTGGAGATACAAACCGGTACTAAAGGGTTTTGAAAGTCTTTTTTGTTTTTTTCTATTTGTTTTCTATTTTTAGTTTCTGTTTTAAATTGCTTATATCTTTTAGGGTATTTGATGTTTTTGAGTGATTCTTTTTGCATTACATTCAAATTTTTGTCTAGTTTGTGTTTGTGCAATTAGTTTTAAAATTTGAATGATTTAAATTTTAATTTGTTCAAATTTTCTTCAAACCCTAAATTGTGAATAACTTGAGTTTAAAAATAGTTTTAAATTTAATTCTTTTTGCTCATAGGCACATGTTAGATGGTGCATGTTGAATGCACAAAACGTTTGGAGTTGAAATAAGTTTAAAAAAATGAAATGCCTTTGTAACAGATGTTTTTTCGTCCAGAACCCTGATACTTCGAAAGGGATTGTCCGGTTTGTACACGAAGTGCATCTAGTTTTTACCGTAACCCTCTCAACTTTATAGCACATGATATGTGGGTGAAATAATGATACCATGCCAAGTTTCAACCTTTTCGGAGTTCATTTGTAGTGCTTTTCAATTTCAAGGTCATTTAGCTCAAAAAAATGAATGAGAAATAGCGAATGAAGTGGGAAATGGTTGAAAATTGATGATGTGGCTTTGAATGGTGCATGTTGAATGCACAAAAACTCTGGAGTTTATATAAGTTTTAAAAAATGAAATGCCTTTGTAACAGATGAGTTTTCGTCCAAAACTCTGATACTCTGAAAGGGATTTTCCAGTTTGTACAAGAAGTGCATCTGGTTTTTACTGTAACCCTCTCAAATTTTTAGCACATGCTATGTGGGTGAAATGATGATACCATGCCAAGTTTCAACCTTTTCAGAGTTCATTTGTAGTGCTATCAATTTCAGGGTCATTTAGTTGGAAAAAATAATAAATGCATGAAAAATAGCGAATGAAGTGGGAAAGGGTTGAAAATTGATGATGTGGCTTTGAATGGTGCATGTTGAACGCACAAAAAGACTGGAGTTGAAACAAGATTAAAAAAAGTGTTATGAAAAAGTAAAACGGCTATAACTTTTGCATACGATGTCGAAAAAAAGTGTTATGGATTTTTTTTTTAAATTGATGATGTCATATTTGGATTCCTCATATTTTTCTGATAATAATGGATATATTATTTGTCGAATTTCGATTTACAGATTTAAAGATATTAATTATGCTATATTAAATGAATAAATTGCAAAAAATGAATAAAATAATATTATTACTTATTCTAATTTCATTTTAATTCAATATTATTATTGATTATTTTATTTTGAACTTTTTATTATTTTGGTTGAAAAAATTAAATCATGTTACATCAAGACCTAAGGGTTAATATGATTGATAGCTTACTATTGTCAAGAAAACAACAAGTGCACACTTGGAAACTAGGGTGATAGAACTCAAAAGTTAAGCGTGCTGGGGTTGGAGCAGTGAGAGGATTGGTGACCGGTCGGGAAGTTAGACGATTTAAAATGAGGGGTGATTAGAGATTAAATTATAAAATAATTCAAAGATTTGAAATCAGAAAAATAAAAAATAAAAAATAAAAAAAATATTAAAAAATAAAAAAAAATATTTTTAAAAATACCTTTAGTACCGGTTTGTAACACCAACCGGGACTGAAGGTCCCGCTCTACAAAGCTGCCATGCGGAGCCTCTTTAGTCCCGGTTCGTAATCCACCCGGGACTAAAAGTGTAGGCCTTTAGTCCCGACCCTTTAGTCCCAGTTCTAGAACCGGGACTAAAGGCCCTTACGAATGTTGGGAGATGTAGTAGTAAATCAAAATTTTCCTACGTGTCACCAAGATCTATCTATGGAGAAACCAGCAACGAGAGGGGAGAGATTGCATCTTCATACCTTTGAAGATCGCTAAGCGGAAGCGTTACAAGAACGCGGTTGATGGAGTCGTACTCGCAGCGATTCAGATCGCGGTAGATCCGATCAAGTGCCGAACGGACGGCACCTCCGCGTTCAACACACGTGCAGCCCGGTGACGTCTCCAACACCTTGATCCAGCAAGGAGGAAGGAGAGGTTGGGGAAGGGCTCCAACAGCAGCACGACGGCGTGGTGGTGGTGGAGTAGCAAGGTATTCCGACAGGGCTTCGCCTAAGCGCTGCGGAGGAGGAAGAAGAGAGGTAGGGCTTCGTCGTGAGAGAGAGAGATCAAATCCTGTTCTCAAAGGGCCAAAACCTCAAGTATATATAGTAGGAGGGAGAGGGAGGGCTGGCTTGGCCCCTCCTCCAAGGAGGAGAGGTTCGGCCGAAGTGGGGGAGGAGTCCACCTCCCACAAGGGAGGTGGATCTCCTCCTTTCAAACCCCTTTTGCCCTTATCTCTAGATCCCAGCCGCATGGGCCCTTCTAGGAGGTCTTGGCTGGCCCAATATGGGCTGGCACACCTCCTCTAAAGGCCCACTAAGTCCTCTGGTCGTCACACCCCTCCCGGGGGTCCTCCGGCACCCTCCCGGCACTCCCGGTACAATACCGATGAGCCCGAAAACTTTCCGGTGACCAAAACTGGACTTCCTATATATCAATCTTTACCTCCGGACCATTCCGGAGCTCCTCGTGACGTCCGGGATCTCATCCGGGACTCCGAACAACCTTCGGTAATCACGTATACCTTTTCCCTATAACCCTAGCGTCATCGAACCTTAAGTGTGTAGACCCTACGGGTTCGGGAGACACGTAGACATGACCGAGACACCTCTCCGGCCAATAACCAACAGAGGGATCTGGATACCCATGTTGGCTCCCACGTACTCCACGATGATCTCATCGGATGAACCACGATGTCAGGGATTCAATCAATCCCGTATACAATTCCCTTTGTCTATCGGTATGGTACTTGCCCGAGATTCGATCGTCGGTATCCCCATACCTTGTTCAATCTCGTTACCGGCAAGTCTCTTTACTCGTTCCGTAATACATCATCCCGTGACTAACTCCTTAGTCACATTGAGCTCATAATGATGATGTCTTACCGAGTGGGCCCAGAGATACCTCTCCGTCACACGGAGTGACAAATCCCAGTCTCGATTCGTGTCAACCCAACAGACACTTTCGGAGATACCCGTAGCGTACCTTTATAGCCACCCAGTTACGTTGTGACGTTTGGCACACCCAAAGCATTCCTACGGTATCCGGGAGTTACACAATCTCATGGTCTAAGGAAATGACACTTGACATTGAAAAGCTTTAGCAAACGAACTACACGATCTTGTGCTATGCTTAGGATTGGGTCTTGTCCATCACATCATTCTCCTAATGATGTGATCCCGTTATCAACGACATCCAATGTCCATGGTCATGAAACTGAGACCATCTATTGATCAACGAGCTAGCCAACTAGAGGCTCACTAGGGACACGTTGTGGTCTATGTATTCACACATGTATTACGGTTTCCGGTTAACACAATTATAGCATGAACAATAGACAATTATCATGAACCAGGAAATACAATAATAACCATTTTATTATTGCCTCTAGGGCATATTTCCAACAGTCTCCCACTTGCACTAGAGTCAATAATCTAGTTACATTGTGATGAATCGAACACCCATAGCATTCTGGTGTTGATCATGTTTTGCTCGTGAGAGAGGTTTAGTCAATGGATCTGCGACATTCAGATCCGTATGCACTTTACAAATATCTATGTCTCCCTCCTGAATGTAATCACGGATGGAGTTGAAGCGGCGCTTGATGTGTCTTGTCTTCTTGTGAAACCTGGGCTCCTTCGCAAGGGCAATAGCTCCAGTGTTGTCACAGAGTAGAGTCATCGGGCCCGACGCATTCGGAATCACTCCTAGGTCGGTGATGAACTCCTTCATCCAGACTCCCTCCTTTGCTGCTTCCGAAGTAGCTATGTACTCCGCTTCACATGTAGATGCTGCCACGACGCTTTGCTTGCTGCTGCTCCAGCTCACTGCCCCTCCATTCAAAATATACACGTATCCGGTTTGCGACTTGGAGTCGTCCGGATCTGTGTCGAAGCTAGCATCGACGTAACCCTTTACGACGAGCTCTTCGGCACCTCCATAAACGAGAAACATGTCCTTTGTCCTTTTCAGGTACTTCAGGATATTCTTGACCGCTGTCCAGTGTTCCGCTCCGGGATCACTTTGGTACCTCCCTACCAAACTTATGGCAAGGTTCACATCAGGTCTGGTACACAGCATGGCATACATGATAGAGCCTATGGCTGAAGCATAGGGGATGGCACTCATCTCTTCTCTATCCTTTGCCGTGGTCGGGCATTGAGTCGTACTCAATCTCACACCTTGCAACACAGGCAAGAACCCCTTCTTGGACTGATCCATATTGAACTTCTTCAATATCTTTTCAAGGTATGTGCTTTGTGAAAGACCAATGAGGCGTTTTGATCTATCTCTATAGATCTTAATACCTAATATGTAAGCAGCTTCTCCAAGGTCCTTCATTGAAAAACACTTATTCAAGTAGGCCTTGATACTTTCCAAGAGTTCTATATTATTTCCCATTATCAGCATGTCATCCACATACAGTATAAGAAATGCTATAGAGCTCCCACTCACTTTCTTGTAAATACAGGGTTCTCCATAAACCTGTACAAACCCAAACGCTTTAATCACCTCATTAAAGCGAATGTTCCAACTCCGAGATGCTTGCACCAGCCCATAGATGGAGCGCTGGAGCTTGCATACCTTGTTAGCATCTTTAGGATCGACAAAACCTTCCGGCTGCATCATATACAGTTCTTCCTTGAGGAAGCCATTAAGGAATGCCGTTTTGACGTCCATTTGCCAGATCTCATAATCATAAAATGCGGCAACTGCTAACATGATTCGGACAGACTTTAGCATCGCTACGGGTGAGAATGTCTCATCGTAGTCAACTCCTTGAACTTGTCGATAACCCTTAGCGACAAGCCGAGCTTTATAGGTGGTCACATTACCGTCTGCGTCAGTCTTCTTCTTAAAGATCCATTTATTTTCAATGGCTCGCTTATCATCAGGCAAGTCCACCAAAGTCCATACTTTGTTCTCATACATGGATCCTATCTCGGATTTCATGGCCTCAAGCCATTTGTCGGAATTCGGGCCCGCCATCGCTTCTTCATAGTTCGAAGGTTCACCGTTGTCCAACAACATGATCTCTAGGACAGGATTACCGTACCACTCTGGTGCGGAACGTGTCCTAGTGGACCTTCGAGAAGCAACTTGATCTGATGTTTCATGATCATCATCATTAACTTCCTCTCTAGCTGGTGTAGGCTCCACAGAAACAACTTCCTGTGCTGCGCTACTCCCCGGTTCGAGTGGAGGTACAATTACCTCATCAAGTTCTATTTTCCTCCCACTTACTTCTTTCGAGAGAAACTCTTTCTCGAGAAAGGATCCATTCTTGGCAACAAAGACTTTGCCTTCGGATCGTAGGTAGAAGGTATACCCAATAGTCTCTTTGGGATATCCTATGAAGACGCACTTTTCCGCTTTGGGTTCGAGCTTCTCAGGTTGAAGTTTCTTCACATAAGCATCGCAACCCCAAACTTTTAGAAACGACAGCTTAGGTTTCTTTCCAAACCATAATTCATACGGTGTCGTCTCAACGGATTTAGACGGTGCCCTATTTAAAGTGAACGCGGCAGTCTCTAATGCATATCCCCAAAATGATAGCGGTAAGTCGGTAAGAGACATCATAGATCGCACCATATCCAATAGAGTGCGATTACGACGTTCAGACACACCATTTCGCTGAGGTGTGCCTGGCGGCGTGAGCTGTGAAACAATTCCACATTTCCTAAGGTGCGTGTCAAACTCGTGACTTAAATATTCTCCGCCACGATCAGATCGTAGGCATTTTATTTTCCTGTCACGTTGATTCTCGACCTCACTCTGAAATTCCTTGAACCTTTCAAAGGTTTCAGACTTGTGTTTCATTAAGTAGACATACCCATATCTGCTCAAGTCATCGGTGAGGGTGAGAACATAACGGTAGCCACCGCGAGCCTCGACACTCATTGGACCGCATACATCGGTATGTATTATCTCCAACAAGTCAGTTGCTCGCTCCATTGTTCCGGAGAACGGAGTTTTGGTCATCTTGCCCATGAGGCATGGTTCGCATGTGTCAAATGATTCGAAATCAAGTGACTCCACAAGTCCATCAGCATGGAGCTTCTTCATGCGTTTGACACCAATATGGCCAAGACGGCAGTGCCACATGTAAGTGGGACTATCGTTATCAACTTTACACTTTTTGGTACTCACACTATGGACATGTGTAACATCACGTTCGAGATTCATCAGAAATAAACCATTGACCAGCGGGGCATGAGCATAGAACATTTCTCTCATATAAATAGAACAACCATTATTCTCGGATTTAAAAGAGTAGCCATCTCGTATCAAGCGAGATCCAGATACAATGTTCATGCTCAAAGCTGGTACTAAATAACAATTGTTAAGGTTTAAAACTAATCCCGAAGGTAGATGTAGAGGTAGCGTGCCGACGGCGATCACATCGACCTTGGAACCATTCCCGACGCGCATCGTCACCTCGTCCTTTGCCAACCTTCGCTTATTCCGCAGCTCCTGCTTGGAGTTACAAATGTGAGCAACTGCACCGGTATCAAATACCCAGGAGCTACTACGAGCGCTGGTTAGGTACACATCAATAACAAGTATATCACATATACCTTTAACGTTGCCGACCTTCTTATCCGCTAAGTACTTGGGGCAGTTCCGCTTCCAGTGACCGGTACCCTTACAATAGAAACACTCAGTCTCAGGCTTGGGTCCATTCTTGTTCTTCTTCTTCCCGACAACTTGCTTACCGGGCGCGGCAACAGCTTTGCCGTCCTTCTTAAAGTTCTTCTTACCCTTGCCTTTCTTGAAACTAGTGGTCTTGTTTACCATCAACACTTGATGCTCCTTTCTGATCTCGACCTCTGCTGATTTCAGCATCGAGTACAACTCAGGAATGGACTTCTCCATCCCCTGCATGTTGTAGTTCATCACAAAGCTTTTGTAGCTAGGTGGAAGCGACTGGAAGATTCTGTCAATGACTGAGTCATCCGGGAGATTAACTCCCAGCTGAGTCAAGCGGTTGTGAAGCCCAGACATCTTGAGGATGTGCTCACTAATAGAACTGTTCTCCTCCATCTTACAGCTGAAGAACTTGTCAGAGATGTCATATCTCTCAACTCGGGCATGAGCTTGGAAAACCAGTTTCAGCTCTTGGAACATCTCATATGCTCCGTGTTGCTCAAAACGCTTTTGGAGCCCCGATTCTAAACTGTAAAGCATGCCGCACTGAACAAGGGAGTAATCATCGCAGCGCGACTGCCAAGCGTTCGTAACGTCTTGGTCCGCTGGGAGAATGGGTGGGTCACCTAGCGGTGCATCAAGGACATACAATCTCTTGGAAGCTATGAGGATGATCCTCAAGCCACGGACCCAGTCCGTATAGTTGCTTCCATCATCTTTCAGCTTGGTTTTCTCTAGGAACGCGTTGAAATTGAGGTTGACATTTGCGTTGGCCATTGGATCTACAATATAGATATTAAAGGCAATTTTAGACTAAGTTCATGATAATCGAGTTCACATAATCAAATTATTCAATGAACTCCCACTCAGATAGACATCTCTCTAGTCATCTAAGTGACACATGATCCATGTCAACTAGCCCGTGTCCGATCATCACGTGAGACGGACTAGTCATCCATGGTGAACATCTCCATGTTGATCGTATCTTCTATACGACTCATGTTCGACCTTTCGGTCTTCCGTGTTCCGAGGCCATGTCTGTACATGCTAGGCTCGTCAAGTCAACCTAAGTGTTTCGCGTGTGTAAATCTGGCTTACACCAGTTGTATGCGAACGTTAGAACCTATCACACCCGATTATCACGTGGTGCTTCGGAACAACGATCCTTAGCAACGGTGCACAGTTAGGGTGAACACTTCTCTTGAAATTTTATTGAGAGATCATCTTATTTACTACCGTCGTTTTAAGCAAATAAGATGTAAACATGATAAACATCACATGCAATCAATATAGTGACATGATATGGCCAATATCATCTTGCTCCTATGATCTCCATCTTCGGGGCACCATGATCATCATTGTCACCGGCACGACACCATGATCTCCATCATCATGATCTCCATCATTGTGTCTTCATGAGGTTGTCTCGCCAACTATTACTTCTACTGCTATGGCTAACGCTTAGCAATAAAGTAAAGTAATTACATGGCGTTTGTGATTGACTCGCAGGTCATACAATAAATAAGACAACTCCTATGGCTCCTGCCGGTTGTCATAGTCATCGACATGCAAGTCGTGAACCCTATTACAAGAACATGATCAATCTCATACATCACAATGCATCACATCACATCCTTTTGGCCATATCACATCACACGGCATATGCTGCAAAAACAAGTTAGACGTTCTCTAATTTGTAGTTGCAAGTTTTTACGTGGTTGCTATAGGTTTCTAGCAAGAACGTTTCTTACCTACGTCAAAACCACAACGTGATATGCCAATTGCTATTTACCCTTCATAAGGACCCTTTTCATCGAATCCAATCCGACTAAGGTGGGAGAGACAGACACCCGCTAGCCACCTTATGCAACTAGTGCATGTCAGGCGGTGGAACCGGTCTCACGTAAGCGTACGTGTAAGGTTGGTCCGGGCCGCTTCATCCCACAATACCGTCGAATCAAGATAAGACTAGTAACGGCAAGCATATTAACAAAATCGATGCCCACAACTGCTTTGTGTTCTACTCGTGCATAGATTCTACGCATAGACCTAGCTCATGATGCCACTGTTGGGAGACGTAGTAGTAAATCAAAATTTTCCTACGTGTCACCAAGATCTATCTATGGAGAAACCAGCAACGAGAGGGGAGAGATTGCATCTTCATACCTTTGAAGATCGCTAAGCGGAAGCGTTACAAGAACGCGGTTGATGGAGTCGTACTCGCAGCGATTCAGATCGCGGTAGATCCGATCAAGTGCCGAACGGACGGCACCTCCGCGTTCAACACACGTGCAGCCCGGTGACGTCTCCAACACCTTGATCCAGCAAGGAGGAAGGAGAGGTTGGGGAAGGGCTCCAACAGCAGCACGGCGGCGTGGTGGTGGTGGAGTAGCAAGGTATTCCGACAGGGCTTCGCCTAAGCGCTGCGGAGGAGGAAGAAGAGAGGTAGGGCTTCGTCGTGAGAGAGAGAGATCAAATCCTGTTCTCAAAGGGCCAAAACCTCAAGTATATATAGTAGGAGGGAGAGGTAGGGCTGGCTTGGCCCCTCCTCCAAGGAGGAGAGGTTCGGCCGAAGTGGGGGAGGAGTCCACCTCCCACAAGGGAGGTGGATCTCCTCCTTTCAAACCCCTTTTGCCCTTATCTCTAGATCCCAGCCGCATGGGCCCTTCTAGGAGGTCTTGGCTGGCCCAATATGGGCTGGCACACCTCCTCTAAAGGCCCACTAAGTCCTCTGGTCGTCACACCCCTCCCGGGGGTCCTCCGGCACCCTCCCGGCACTCCCGGTACAATACCGATGAGCCCGAAAACTTTCCGGTGACCAAAACTGGACTTCCTATATATCAATCTTTACCTCCGGACCATTCCGGAGCTCCTCGTGACGTCCGGGATCTCATCCGGGACTCCGAACAACCTTCGGTAATCACATATACCTTTTCCCTATAACCCTAGCGTCATCGAACCTTAAGTGTGTAGACCCTACGGGTTCGGGAGACACGTAGACATGACCGAGACACCTCTCCGGCCAATAACCAACAGAGGGATCTGGATACCCATGTTGGCTCCCACGTACTCCACGATGATCTCATCGGATGAACCACGATGTCAGGGATTCAATCAATCCCGTATACAATTCCCTTTGTCTATCGGTATGGTACTTGCCCGAGATTCGATCGTCGGTATCCCCATACCTTGTTCAATCTCGTTACCGGCAAGTCTCTTTACTCGTTCCGTAATACATCATCCCGTGACTAACTCCTTAGTCACATTGAGCTCATAATGATGATGTCTTACCGAGTGGGCCCAGAGATACCTCTCCGTCACACGGAGTGACAAATCCCAGTCTCGATTCGTGTCAACCCAACAGACACTTTCGGAGATACCCGTAGCGTACCTTTATAGCCACCCAGTTACGTTGTGACGTTTGGCACACCCAAAGCATTCCTACGGTATCCGGGAGTTACACAATCTCATGGTCTAAGGAAATGACACTTGACATTGAAAAGCTTTAGCAAACGAACTACACGATCTTGTGCTATGCTTAGGATTGGGTCTTGTCCATCACATCATTCTCCTAATGATGTGATCCCGTTATCAACGACATCCAATGTCCATGGTCATGAAACCGAGACCATCTATTGATCAACGAGCTAGCCAACTAGAGGCTCACTAGGGACACGTTGTGGTCTATGTATTCACACATGTATTACGGTTTCCGGTTAACACAATTATAGCATGAACAATAGACAATTATCATGAACCAGGAAATACAATAAACCATTTTATTATTGCCTCTAGGGCATATTTCCAACAACGAACCGGGACAAAAGGCCCGTTTTCTACTAGTGAATGGTGGGATATTTTTCTAGAGGAAGACAAAGTGGATGGGTGCTAGAATAAGTGAGGGGGCCCCACGTGGGACCCACAAGCCACCAGGGCACGCCCAGGGGGGTGGGCGCGCCCTGTAGGCTTGTGGCCCACTGGTGCAGCCCCCTGATGCATACTCAGTGCCAAAAAATCTTAAATATTCCAGAAAAACTCATACTAAATTTTCAGGGCATTCTAGGACTTCTATTTTCAGGTCATTTTTATAATGCACTGATAAAACAGAAAACAGGAAAATAATAGCATTTTACTAGAATGAAACTAAGGAACAAAGAATAAAATTTGGGTACATAAGGTGGTTCTTTCTAAATTCATCCATCTCACGGTCATCAAAAAGAATCCATCAATAAGGTTGATCAAGTCTTATTGACAAACTTTTTTTGAATGACACGGAACCAGAGAATTTTCGAATAACACTAGGTTACCTCAATGGGGATATGCATGTCCCCAACAATAAGTATATCATATTTCTTCTTGACAGTAGGAAGAGGGAATTCAAAGCCTCCGATAATAATCATGGAAACCTTTTCAATGGAGTTGACACTATGAACTTGAGGTTGTTTCTTCGGAAAATGCACCATATGCTCATTACCATTATTTAACATGAAAAGTGACATTGCCCTTGTTGCAATCAATAACAGACCTTGCAGTATTCAAAAAGGGTCTACCAAGGATGATCAACATACTGTTGTCCTCGGGAATATCAAGGATAACAAAGTCTGTTAAGATAGTAACGTTCGCAACTGCAATAGGTACATCTTCACTAATACCGATAGGTAAAGCAGTTTATTTATCATCCATTTGCAAGGAGATTTCAGTAGGCGTCAACTTATTCAAATCAAGTCTACAATATAAATAGAAAGGCATAACACTAACATCAGCTCCAAGGTCACATAAAGCAGTTTTGACATAATTTCCTTTAATAGAGCATGGTATAGTAGGTACTCTGGGGTCTCCTAGTTTCTTTGGTATTCCACCCTTAAAGGTATAATTAGCAAGAATGGTGGAAATCTCAGCTTTCGGTATTTTTCTTTTATTTGTCACAATATCTTTCATATACTTAGCATAAGGAGACATTTTTAGAATATCAGACAAATGCATACGTAAAAAGACATGTCTAAGCATTTCAGCAAAGCGCTCAAAATCTTCATCATACTTTTTCTTGGATGGCTTAGGGGGAAAGGGCATGGGTTTCTGATCCCATGGTTCTCTTTCTCTACCATGTTTCCTAGCAACAAAGTCTCTTTTATCATATCTCTTATTCTTATATTATGGGTTATCAAGATCAACGGTAGGTTCAATCTCCACATCATTATCATTACTAGGTTAAGCGTCAACATGAACATCATCATTAATATTATCACTAGGCTCATGTTCATCACTAGATTGTGTCTCAGCATCAGAAATAGAAAGATCATTTGGGTTCTCGGGTGTATCTATAACAGGTTCACTGGCAGCATGCAAAGTACTATTGTCATTCCTTTTCCTACTGTTACTGGAACGAATAGGTGCATCAGTATTAACTCTCTGAGAATCTTGCTCAATTCTCTTAGGGTGGCCCTCGGGGTACAAAGGTTCTTGAGTCATTCTACCACCTCTAGTCACAACTTTAACAGAATGATCATTGTTCTTACTCTTCATCTCATTAAGTAAATCATTTTGCGCCTTTAGTACTTGTTCTACTTGAGTAGTTACCAAGGAAGCATGTTTACTAATAAGCCTAAGATCATTGAGAGATCTACTCAAATAATCACCCAAGCGATCAAGCATATAAGCATTATGTTTCAATTGTCTACTAACATAAGCATTAAAATTTACTTGCTTGACTACAAAGTTATCAAATTCATCCAAGCATTGGCTAGCAGGATTATTATAAGGAATATCTCCTTCATCAAATCTACGGATAGAATTTACCTCTACTACCTATGTCAGGTTATCAAGACCATGTATTTATTCAATAGGTGGTAGATTCTTAACATCTTCAGCTTTAATACCTTTTCTTTCATAGATTTCTTTGCCTCTTGCATATCTTCAGGACTGAGAAATATAATACCTCTCTTCTTTGGAGTTGGCTTTGGAGGTGGCTTTGGAATAGTCCAATCATTATCATTACTCAATATATTGTTCAATAGCAGCTCAGCTTGTTCAACAGTTAATTCCCTGAAAACACAACCAGCACAACTATGTAGGTGTTCCGTAGAAGTATCGGTTAGTCCATTGTAAAACATATCAAGTATTTTGTTTTTCTTGAGAGGATAATCAGGCAAAGCATTAAGTAACTGGAGAAGCCTCCCCCAAGCTTTTGGGAGACTCTCTTCTTCAATTTGCACAAAGTTAAATATTTCCTACAAGGCATCTTGTTTCTTATGGGCAGGAAAATATTTTTCAGAAGAGTAATAAATCATATACTGGGACTATGTATGCAACCAGGAGCAAGAGAATTAAACCATATCTTAGCATCACCCTTTAATGAGAAAGGAAAAAACTTAAGAATATAGTAATAGTGAATTTTTTCCTCATGAGTAAATAGGGTGGCTATATCATTCATTTTGGTAAGATGTGTCACAACAGTTCAGATTCATAACCATGGAAAGGATCAGATTCAACCAAAGTAATTAACTCAGGATCGACAGAGAATTCATAATCCTTATCAGTAACAAAGATAGGTGAAGTGGCAAACTTAGGATCATATTGCATTCTAGCATTCAAATATTTTTCCTTCCACTTGCGAAGCAATTTCTTAAGATCATCTCTATCCTTACAAGCAAGAAAGTCCCTAGCTACCTCTCCTTCCATAACATAACCCTCAGGTATATCAGGCAATTCATATCTAGGAGAGCTAGACCTAGCAGGTGTCTCATAGTGTTCTATTTCAATAATTTCATCAGATTCAGAAATATCATCAGTTTCAGTATTGACTCTAGCAATTTGTTCATCAAGGAATTCACCTAGTGGCATAGTGGTATCAAGCAAAGTATCATCATAAGCATCATGCATAGCAGAAGTAGCATCATCAATTACTTGCGCATATCAGAATTACTAGCAGGTGGTGGTGTCGCAAATTTACTCATAACAGAAGGTGAATCAAGTGTAGAGCTAGATGGCAGTTCCTTACCTATCCTCGTAGTTGAGGGGTAGATCTTAGTCTTAGCATCTTTCAGATTCTTCATAGTGATCAACAGATATATATCCCAATTGACTCAGAGAATAGAGTTATGCTCCCCGGCAACGACGCTAGAAAAAGGTCTTGATAACCTATAGGGGATCGGAACAGTTTTTGAGGGTAGAGTATTCAACCCAAATTTATTGATTCGACACAAGGAGAGCCAAAGAATATTCTCGAGTATTAGCAGTTGAGTTGTCAATTCAACCACACCTGAAAGACTTAATATCTACAACAAAGTATTCTATAGCAAAGTAATATGGAAGTAACGGTAATGGTGGCAAAGTGATAGTAGCAGTTTGTAATGATTAAGATCAATATGTATGCATACAATATTCTCGAGTATTAGTGATTGTAACAGTAGCAACGGAAAAGTAACTTAGCAAAGATCAATATGTGAAAAGCTCATTGGCAATGGATCAGTGATGGATAATTATGTCGTATGGCATTCATCATGCAACGGTTATAAAATAGGGTGACACAGAACTAGCTCCAATTCATCAATGTAATGTAGGCATGTATTCCATATATAGTCATACGTGCTTATGGAAAAGAACTAGCATGACATATTTTGTCCTACCCTCCCGTGGCAGTGGGGTCCTAATGGAAACTAAGGGATATTAAGGCATCCTTTTAATAGAAAACCGGACCAAAGCATTAGCACTTAGCGAATACATGAACGCCTCAAACTACGGTAATCACCAGAAAGTATCCCAGTTATTGTCACCCTGGGGGATGCGGATCATAACTCGTAATAGGTGTCTACAACTTGCAAGATAGGATAAAGAACACATATATATTCATGATAACATAATAGGTTCAGATCTGAAATCATGGCACTCGGGCCCTAGTTGTTGGGAGACGTAGTAGTAAATCAAAATTTTCCTACGTGTCACCAAGATCTATCTATGGAGAAACCAGCAACGAGAGGGGAGAGATTGCATCTTCATACCTTTGAAGATCGCTAAGCGGAAGCGTTACAAGAACGCGGTTGATGGAGTCGTACTCGCAGCGATTCAGATCGCGGTAGATCCGATCAAGTGCCGAACGGACGGCACCTCCGCGTTCAACACACGTGCAGCCCGGTGACGTCTCCAACACCTTGATCTAGAAAGGAGGAAGGAGAGGTTGGGGAAGGGCTCCAACAGCAGCACGACGGCGTGGTGGTGGTGGAGTAGCAAGGTATTCCGACAGGGCTTCGCCTAAGCGCTGCGGAGGAGGAAGAAGAGAGGTAGGGCTTCGTCGTGAGAGAGAGAGATCAAATCCTGTTCTCAAAGGGCCAAAACCTCAAGTATATATAGTAGGAGGGAGAGGGAGGGCTGGCTTGGCCCCTCCTCCAAGGAGGAGAGGTTCGGCCGAAGTGGGGGAGGAGTCCACCTCCCACAAGGGAGGTGGATCTCCTCCTTTCAAACCCCTTTTGCCCTTATCTCTAGATCCCAGCCGCATGGGCCCTTCTAGGAGGTCTTGGCTGGCCCAATATGGGCTGGCACACCTCCTCTAAAGGCCCACTAAGTCCTCTGGTCGTCACACCCCTCCCGGGGGTCCTCCGGCACCCTCCCGGCACTCCCGGTACAATACCGATGAGCCCGAAAACTTTCCGGTGACCAAAACTGGACTTCCTATATATCAATCTTTACCTCCGGACCATTCCGGAGCTCCTCGTGACGTCCGGGATCTCATCCGGGACTCCGAACAACCTTCGGTAATCACGTATACCTTTTCCCTATAACCCTAGCGTCATCGAACCTTAAGTGTGTAGACCCTACGGGTTCGGGAGACACGTAGACATGACCGAGACACCTCTCCGGCCAATAACCAACAGCGGGATCTGGATACCCATGTTGGCTCCCACGTACTCCACGATGATCTCATCGGATGAACCACGATGTCAGGGATTCAATCAATCCCGTATACAATTCCCTTTGTCTATCGGTATGGTACTTGCCCGAGATTCGATCGTCGGTATCCCCATACCTTGTTCAATCTCGTTACCGACAAGTCTCTTTACTCGTTCCGTAATACATCATCCCGTGACTAACTCCTTAGTCACATTGAGCTCATAATGATGATGTCTTACCGAGTGGGCCCAGAGATACCTCTCCGTCACACGGAGTGACAAATCCCAGTCTCGATTCGTGTCAACCCAACAGACACTTTCGGAGATACCCGTAGCGTACCTTTATAGCCACCCAGTTACGTTGTGACGTTTGGCACACCCAAAGCATTCCTACGGTATCCGGGAGTTACACAATCTCATGGTCTAAGGAAATGACACTTGACATTGAAAAGCTTTAGCAAACGAACTACACGATCTTGTGCTATGCTTAGGATTGGGTCTTGTCCATCACATCATTCTCCAAATGATGTGATCCCGTTATCAATGACATCCAATGTCCATGGTCATGAAACCGAGACCATCTATTGATCAACGAGCTAGCCAACTAGAGGCTCACTAGGGACACGTTGTGGTCTATGTATTCACACATGTATTACGGTTTCCGGTTAACACAATTATAGCATGAACAATAGACAATTATCATGAACCAGGAAATACAATAATAACCATTTTATTATTGCCTCTAGGGCATATTTCCAACAGTCTCCCACTTGCACTAGAGTCAATAATCTAGTTACATTGTGATGAATCGAACACCCATAGCATTCTGGTGTTGATCATGTTTTGCTTGTGAGAGAGGTTTAGTCAATGGATCTGCGACATTCAGATCCGTATGCACTTTACAAATATCTATGTCTCCCTCCTGAATGTAATCACGGATGGAGTTGAAGCGGCGCTTGATGTGTCTTGTCTTCTTGTGAAACCTGGGCTCCTTCGCAAGGGCAATAGCTCCAGTGTTGTCACAGAGTAGAGTCATCGGGCCCGACGCATTCGGAATCACTCCTAGGTCGGTGATGAACTCCTTCATCCAGACTCCCTCCTTTGCTGCTTCCGAAGCAGCTATGTACTCCGCTTCACATGTAGATGCTGCCACGACGCTTTGCTTGCTGCTGCTCCAGCTCACTGCCCCTCCATTCAAAATATACACGTATCCGGTTTGCGACTTGGAGTCGTCCAGATCTGTGTCGAAGCTAGCATCGACGTAACCCTTTACGACGAGCTCTTCGGCACCTCCATAAACGAGAAACATGTCCTTTGTCCTTTTCAGGTACTTCAGGATATTCTTGAGCGCTGTCCAGTGTTCCGCTCCGGGATCACTTTGGTACCTCCCTACCAAACTTATGGCAAGGTTCACATCAGGTCTGGTACACAGCATGGCATACATGATAGAGCCTATGGCTGAAGCATAGGGGATGGCACTCATCTCTTCTCTATCCTTTGCCGTGGTCGGGCATTGAGTCGTACTCAATCTCACACCTTGCAACACAGGCAAGAACCCCTTCTTGGACTGATCCATATTGAACTTCTTCAATATCTTTTCAAGGTATGTGCTTTGTGAAAGACCAATGAGGCGTTTTGATCTATCTCTATAGATCTTAATACCTAATATGTAAGCAGCTTCTCCAAGGTCCTTCATTGAAAAACACTTATTCAAGTAGGCCTTGATACTTTCCAAGAGTTCTATATTATTTCCCATTATCAGCATGTCATCCACATACAGTATAAGAAATGCTATAGAGCTCCCACTCACTTTCTTGTAAATACAGGGTTCTCCATAAACCTGTACAAACCCAAACGCTTTAATCACCTCATTAAAGCGAATGTTCCAACTCCGAGATGCTTGCACCAGCCCATAGATGGAGCGCTGGAGCTTGCATACCTTGTTAGCATCTTTAGGATCGACAAAACCTTCCGGCTGCATCATATACAGTTCTTCCTTGAGGAAGCCATTAAGGAATGCCGTTTTGACGTCCATTTGCCAGATCTCATAATCATAAAATGCGGCAACTGCTAACATGATTCGGACAGACTTTAGCATCGCTACGGGTGAGAATGTCTCATCGTAGTCAACTCCTTGAACTTGTCGATAACCCTTAGCGACAGGCCGAGCTTTATAGGCGGTCACATTACCGTCTGCGTCAGTCTTCTTCTTAAAGATCCATTTATTTTCAATGGCTCGCTTATCATCAGGCAAGTCCACCAAAGTCCATACTTTGTTCTCATACATGGATCCTATCTCGGATTTCATGGCCTCAAGCCATTTGTCGGAATTCGGGCCCGCCATCGCTTCTTCATAGTTCGAAGGTTCACCGTTGTCCAACAACATGATCTCTAGGACAGGATTACCGTACCACTCTGGTGCGGAACGTGTCCTAGTGGACCTTCGAGAAGCAACTTGATCTGATGTTTCATGATCATCATCATTAACTTCCTCTCTAGCTGGTGTAGGCTCCACAGAAACAACTTCCTGTGCTGCGCTACTCCCCGGTTCGAGTGGAGGTACAATTACCTCATCAAGTTCTATTTTCCTCCCACTTACTTCTTTCGAGAGAAACTCTTTCTCGAGAAAGGATCCATTCTTGGCAACAAAGACTTTGCCTTCGGATCGTAGGTAGAAGGTATACCCAATAGTCTCTTTGGGATATCCTATGAAGACGCACTTTGCCGCTTTGGGTTCGAGCTTCTCAGGTTGAAGTTTCTTCACATAAGCATCGCAACCCCAAACTTTTAGAAACGACAGCTTAGGTTTCTTTCCAAACCATAATTCATACGGTGTCGTCTCAACGGATTTAGACGGTGCCCTATTTAAAGTGAACGCGGCAGTCTCTAATGCATATCCCCAAAATGATAGCGGTAAGTCGGTAAGAGACATCATAGATCGCACCATATCCAATAGAGTGCGATTACGACGTTCAGACACACCATTTCGCTGAGGTGTGCCTGGCGGCGTGAGCTGTGAAACAATTCCACATTTCCTAAGGTGCGTGTCAAACTCGTGACTTAAATATTCTCCGCCACGATCAGATCGTAGGCATTTTATTTTCCTGTCACGTTGATTCTCGACCTCACTCTGAAATTCCTTGAACCTTTCAAAGGTTTCAGACTTGTGTTTCATTAAGTAGACATACCCATATCTGCTCAAGTCATCAGTGAGGGTGAGAACATAACGGTAGCCACCGCGAGCCTCGACACTCATTGGACCGCATACATCGGTATGTATTATCTCCAACAAGTCAGTTGCTCGCTCCATTGTTCCGGAGAACGGAGTTTTGGTCATCTTGCCCATGAGGCATGGTTCGCATGTGTCAAATGATTCGAAATCAAGTGACTCCAAAAGTCCATCAGCATGGAGCTTCTTCATGCGTTTGACACCAATATGGCCAAGACGGCAGTGCCACATGTAAGTGGGACTATCGTTATCAACTTTACACTTTTTGGTACTCACACTATGGACATGTGTAACATCACGTTCGAGATTCATCAGAAATAAACCATTGACCAGCGGGGCATGAGCATAGAACATTTCTCTCATATAAATAGAACAACCATTATTCTCGGATTTAAAAGAGTAGCCATCTCGTATCAAGCGAGATCCAGATACAATGTTCATGCTCAAAGCTGGTACTAAATAACAATTATTAAGGTTTAAAACTAATCCCGAAGGTAGATGTAGAGGTAGCGTGCCGACGGCGATCACATCGACCTTGGAACCATTCCCGACGCGCATCGTCACCTCGTCCTTTGCCAACCTTCGCTTATTCCGCAGCTCCTGCTTGGAGTTACAAATGTGAGCAACTGCACCGGTATCAAATACCCAGGAGCTACTACGAGCGCTGGTTAGGTACACATCAATAACAAGTATATCACATATACCTTTAACGTTGCCGACCTTCTTATCCGCTAAGTACTTGGGGCAGTTCCGCTTCAAGTGACCGGTACCCTTACAATAGAAACACTCAGTCTCAGGCTTGGGTCCATTCTTGTTCTTCTTCTTCCCGGCAACTTGCTTACCGGGCGCGGCAACAGCTTTGCCGTCCTTCTTAAAGTTCTTCTTACCCTTGCCTTTCTTGAAACTAGTGGTCTTGTTTACCATCAACACTTGATGCTCCTTTCTGATCTCGACCTCTGCTGATTTCAGCATCGAGTACAACTCAGGAATGGACTTCTCCATCCCCTGCATGTTGTAGTTCATCACAAAGATTTTGTAGCTAGGTGGAAGCGACTGGAAGGTTCTGTCAATGACTGAGTCATCCGGGAGATTAACTCCCAGCTGAGTCAAGCGGTTGTGAAGCCCAGACATCTTGAGGATGTGCTCACTAACAGAACTGTTCTCCTCCATCTTACAGCTAAAGAACTTGTCAGAGATGTCATATCTCTCGACTCGGGCATGAGCTTGGAAAACCAGTTTCAGCTCTTGGAACATCTCATATGCTCCGTGTTGCTCAAAACGCTTTTGGAGCCCCGATTCTAAACTATAAAGCATGCCGCACTGAACAAGGGAGTAATCATCGCAGCGCGACTGCCAAGCGTTCGTAACGTCTTGGTCCGCTGGGAGAATGGGTGGGTCACCTAGCGGTGCATCAAGGACATACAATCTCTTGGAAGCTATGAGGATGATCCTCAAGCCACGGACCCAGTCCGTATAGTTGCTTCCATCATCTTTCAGCTTGGTTTTCTCTAGGAACGCGTTGAAATTGAGGTTGACATTTGCGTTGGCCATTGGATCTACAATATAGATATTAAAGGCAATTTTAGACTAAGTTCATGATAATCGAGTTCACATAATCAAATTATTCAATGAACTCCCACTCAGATAGACATCTCTCTAGTCATCTAAGTGACACATGATCCATGTCAACTAGCCCGTGTCCGATCATCACGTGAGACGGACTAGTCATCCATGGTGAACATCTCCATGTTGATCGTATCTTCTATACGACTCATGTTAGACCTTTCGGTCTTCCGTGTTCCGAGGCCATGTCTGTACATGCTAGGCTCGTCAAGTCAACCTAAGTGTTTCGCGTGTGTAAATCTGGCTTACACCCGTTGTATGCGAACGTTAGAACCTATCACACCCGATCATCACGTGGTGCTTCGGAACAACGATCCTTAGCAACGGTGCACAGTTAGGGTGAACACTTCTCTTGAAATTTTATTGAGAGATCATCTTATTTACTACCGTCGTTTTAAGCAAATAAGATGTAAACATGATAAACATCACATGCAATCAATATAGTGACATGATATGGCCAATATCATCTTGCTCCTATGATCTCCATCTTCGGGGCACCATGATCATCATTGTCACCGGCACGACACCATGATCTCCATCATCATGATCTCCATCATTGTGTCTTCATGAGGTTGTCTCGCCAACTATTACTTCTACTGCTATGGCTAACGCTTAGCAATAAAGTAAAGTAATTACATGGCGTTTGTGATTGACTCGCAGGTCATACAATAAATAAGACAACTCCTATGGCTCCTGCCGGTTGTCATAGTCATCGACATGCAAGTCGTGAACCCTATTACAAGAACATGATCAATCTCATACATCACAATGCATCACATCACATCCTTTTGGCCATATCACATCACACGGCATATGCTGCAAAAACAAGTTAGACGTTCTCTAATTTGTAGTTGCAAGTTTTTACGTGGTTGCTATAGGTTTCTAGCAAGAACGTTTCTTACCTACGTCAAAACCACAACGTGATATGCCAATTGCTATTTACCCTTCATAAGGACCCTTTTCATCGAATCCAATCCGACTAAGGTGGGAGAGACAGACACCCGCTAGCCACCTTATGCAACTAGTGCATGTCAGGCGGTGGAACCGGTCTCACGTAAGCGTACGTGTAAGGTTGGTCCGGGCCGCTTCATCCCACAATACCGTCGAATCAAGATAAGACTAGTAACGGCAAGCATATTAACAAAATCGATGCCCACAACTGCTTTGTGTTCTACTCGTGCATAGATTCTACGCATAGACCTAGCTCATGATGCCACTGTTGGGAGACGTAGTAGTAAATCAAAATTTTCCTACGTGTCACCAAGATCTATCTATGGAGAAACCAGCAACGAGAGGGGAGAGATTGCATCTTCATACCTTTGAAGATCGCTAAGCGGAAGCGTTACAAGAACGCGGTTGATGGAGTCGTACTCGCAGCGATTCAGATCGCGGTAGATCCGATCAAGTGCCGAACGGACGGCACCTCCGCGTTCAACACACGTGCAGCCCGGTGACGTCTCCAACACCTTGATCCAGCAAGGAGGAAGGAGAGGTTGGGGAAGGGCTCCAACAGCAGCACGGCGGCGTGGTGGTGGTGGAGTAGCAAGGTATTCCGACAGGGCTTCGCCTAAGCGCTGCGGAGGAGGAAGAAGAGAGGTAGGGCTTCGTCGTGAGAGAGAGAGATCAAATCCTGTTCTCAAAGGGCCAAAACCTCAAGTATATATAGTAGGAGGGAGAGGGAGGGCTGGCTTGGCCCCTCCTCCAAGGAGGAGAGGTTCGGCCGAAGTGGGGGAGGAGTCCACCTCCCACAAGGGAGGTGGATCTCCTCCTTTCAAACCCCTTTTGCCCTTATCTCTAGATCCCAGCCGCATGGGCCCTTCTAGGAGGTCTTGGCTGGCACAATATGGGCTGGCACACCTCCTCTAAAGGCCCACTAAGTCCTCTGGTCGTCACACCCCTCCCGGGGGTCCTCCGGCACCCTCCCGGCACTCCCGGTACAATACCGATGAGCCCGAAAACTTTCCGGTGACCAAAACTGGACTTCCTATATATCAATCTTTACCTCCAGACCATTCCGGAGCTCCTCGTGACGTCCGGGATCTCATCCGGGACTCCGAACAACCTTCGGTAATCACATATACCTTTTCCCTATAACCCTAGCGTCATCGAACCTTAAGTGTGTAGACCCTACGGGTTCGGGAGACACGTAGACATGACCGAGACACCTCTCCGGCCAATAACCAACAGAGGGATCTGGATACCCATGTTGGCTCCCACGTACTCCACGATGATCTCATCGGATGAACCACGATGTCAGGGATTCAATCAATCCCGTATACAATTCCCTTTGTCTATCGGTATGGTACTTGCCCGAGATTCGATCGTCGGTATCCCCATACCTTGTTCAATCTCGTTACCGGCAAGTCTCTTTACTCGTTCCGTAATACATCATCCCGTGACTAACTCCTTAGTCACATTGAGCTCATAATGATGATGTCTTACCGAGTGGGCCCAGAGATACCTCTCTGTCACACGGAGTGACAAATCCCAGTCTCGATTCGTGTCAACCCAACAGACACTTTCGGAGATACCCGTAGTGTACCTTTATAGCCACCCAGTTACGTTGTGACGTTTGGCACACCCAAAGCATTCCTACGGTATCCGGGAGTTACACAATCTCATGGTCTAAGGAAATGACACTTGACATTGAAAAGCTTTAGCAAACGAACTACACGATCTTGTGCTATGCTTAGGATTGGGTCTTGTCCATCACATCATTCTCCTAATGATGTGATCCCGTTATCAACGACATCCAATGTCCATGGTCATGAAACCGAGACCATCTATTGATCAACGAGCTAGCCAACTAGAGGCTCACTAGGGACACGTTGTGGTCTATGTATTCACACATGTATTACGGTTTCCGGTTAACACAATTATAGCATGAACAATAGACAATTATCATGAACCAGGAAATACAATAATAACCATTTTATTATTGCCTCTAGGGCATATTTCCAACACTAGTGACAAGCATTAAGCATAGCAAAGTCATAGCAACATCAATCTCAGAACATAGTGGATACTAGGGATCAAACCCTAACAAAACTAACTCGATTACATGATAAATCTCATCCAACCCATCACCTTCCAGCAAGCCTATGATCAGATTACTCATGAACGGTGGAGAGCATCATGAAATTGGTGATGACGAAGGTGTCGATTTCCCCTCTCCGGAGCCCAAAACGGACTCCAGATCTGGTCTCCCAAGGAAGAACAAGAGGTGGCGGCGGCTCCGTATCGTGAAACGCGATGAAGTCTTCTCCTTGATTTTTTTCTCCCCGAATAGGAATATATAGAAGTGGAAACGAGGTCGGAGGAGCGATAGGGGGCCCACAATCCACAAGGGCACGCCCTAGGGGGTGGGCGTGCCCCCTGGCTTGTGGTCAGGTGGTGCCCCCCCCCCCCGCAGTTGATTCTTTCGCCAATATTTTTTATTAATTCCAACAATATTCTCCGTAAATTTTCAGGTCAATCCGAGAACTTTTATTTCTGCACAAAAACAACATCAAGGCAATTCTGCTGAAAACAGCGTCAGTCCGGGTTAGTTCCATTCAAATCATGCAAATTAGAGTCCAAAACAAGGGCAAAAGAGTTTGGAAAAGTAGATATGTTGGAGACGTATCACTCATAAGAAGTTATAAAGCTCCATGATATTTATCAAGATACAAGGGATAATACCTAGAGGTAGATCAGAATAGAGGTTAGACTAGTGTATTGATCTTTGGAAGACAAGCACTTTAACCTGTCTGAGAATGAAATCAAAGTAGAACAACCTGGTCGAAACCATGATTGCAAAGGACAATATCAAAGATACAAGATCAAATCATGCAATGAATTATTACATAAAGGAGAAGCTGGTATGATAAGATCAACATCGTTTCCATGGGCATGAACACATGGTTCAAGGTTGACTCCCACTTCATCAACGCATCACCTTCCATTTACACCTCGCCTTTGGTGAAATTATAGTTTTGAAAGATTATCTGGCAAAACACCAGAAAAGTATGACTCGTTAAAACTGTCTGGTTCACACGAATTAAGGAAGGCATAGGTCCAACCCATCGGGGCATCTTAGGAACATATACCACAAGCTTCAAGAGTAATTAACACACGCTTGACAACAGAGCATGGCTGAAAAAAGCATAGGATATAACTTATTAGAGGGAGAAGGCACAATTTACCAATGGCATCATGTATCAGCGGAAGAACATCACAATATTTTTGAATGTGAAGGATACTATCAGATAATAACCCAACAATGGGTCTGGCTGTCCACAAAGGACCTAATGTGAGTAACGGTACTCAATCAGATGGAGAAAGAATGCAAGGCATCAAATTATAGAACATCCAATAATTCGATGCTTAAATAACCAAAGGAATTAAGATTCCCAATTTGGTGTATCAGAATCAGATGCTTCGATCAATACAGATAAGTTGAAGGGACTTAGATGGACAATCAACCAAGGTTGATTTAACAAGAACCATCTCCTGATTGGAAAGACGTCTGGACCGGACAAGTAATTTAAGAGTATCAAGTGAGGATTGCGTGCATTCACCCACAAGTTAAATCAATAAAATCAAATGACAACCACCAAGGATTTAATGAATATTGCTAAACATATGGAATTGACCATAATGCAAGGAGGTGAAAAAGGTCAAGAGAAAAAGGCTAATAAGGATTTCAAAAGATTGAAATAGCAATTGGAAGGATTTTGTGAAACCCATGACAACTAAGGACGAACGAATCCCTGGTAAGCATGGGGGTTGATGATAGAAGGGAATCGCAAGAGCGATGAACACAACTTCTCGAGAGAACATCGGAGAGTAACTTCGGAGTCTTATGATGAATCAAGCCATCATCTGGAATGAGGGGCTCTCTGGGAGGAAGTAGTTATGAGAACTTAGAGTTATAGTTAGTAAAACCTTTACCCGAAAGAGAAGAGAGATCAGAACCCAGAGTATAGACGAGGAATAAAAGATCCTAATACCACCCGATTGAGATGTGGGCCCTTAAGCAACACAACTATGTTAGCAAAGTTTTTCAATGACTAGACTCAACTTCGGCCAAGGAGATGGAAAGGGGGCTACCTACAGGCAGTCGACTCTGATACCAACTTGTGACGCCCCCGATTTCGACCGTACGCTAACCAAACATGCAATGCGTACGACCAAGATTAGGGACTCACTGATCGATATAACAACACAACACTAGACACAAATTAAAGTCATACAACTTCATATTACAAGCTAGTGGCCTTGAGGGCTCGAATACAAAGCTCGACAAGCACGAGTCAGTGGAAGCAAATAAAATATGAGTACAAACATAAGTTAAACAAGTTTTGCCTTAAGAAGGCTAGGACAAACAAAACAATGGATCAAAAGAGGTGAGGCCTCCTGTCTAGGAACCTCCTATCCTACTGCTAGTCGGGGGCTGCCTCCACGTAGTAGTAGCCTCCGGCGGTGGTATAGTAGTCGCCTTCGTCATACTCCATCTCTGGAGCTTCGTCGTCTGAACGCATCAATTGTATCGAGGGGCAGAGAAATCAAAGCAGCGATGAGTACTCATCCAAAGTACTCGCAAGACTGACATCAGAACTATGCTAAGTATGCATCAGTATCAAGGAATGGGGTTATATCTGGGCTGACTGTAGAAAGCAAAAATAGGGAGGAAGGCCTAGTCCTATGAAGACTAGCATCTTCAGCATCTTGCAGCATTAGAAGTGAGTAGACTGGTATCTCATATATAGTCATATTATCGTAGCAATTTTATTAAGTAACCATGCCCAGAGATTCTTCCTCGACTCCCTACGAGGAAGCAATCCTGAAGCCAACCTTCATTTCAAATTAAAGTCACAATTATAGTTGTAGAAGGTCAAAGTACAACCCCAAGTCGTCCTGTTACCGTGGACACAGCTATTCGAATAGATGAATTCACCCCTGCAGGGGTGCACTGCATTTCCAACACGCTTGATCACCTCCAGTCGGACACACTTTCCTGGGTAATGCCCGGCCTCGGGATTTCAACATGTCGTCGCCCCACCTAGGCTCAACGGAGAGGCCAGCCCGCCAGTCTAAATCCTAAGCATGCTGGGGTCATGGGCCCACTTGCCCTTTGCGCTCCTGCATGATGTGTGGGCGGCCGAGGTCAGCCCTAGCACACTCTAATCCAGGACCTATGCCGTCAAGGCCGCTCAAGTGTGCGCCCCTTCGTTGCTAACATCCAAAGAGCTTCGGCTGATACAACAATGTTGAGTACCCATAACTTCTCCCACGTGAAGGTTTGGTGCGTAAAAGGTCAAACGACCAACTCAGATCAAATACCCAACCCATTAGCATTTTATTTATGCGGGACGAGCGCGACCCATGATGTGCGGTCCCGTCACCCCGTATCGAGGATGTGTGGCAAGGGCCTCTCTTGCCCGTCCACGCCTCAACAACATCAAACCGTGGGTAACCCTTAGGTCCGACCCATCACCAACATGTTTCTGTAACCAAGTCATAGTAATTGTGTGTATAAAACATTAAGACGGAACCTGAGAAATCAACCTCAAAGGGTCCCGCTCGATGAAACCATCAAGGTGGACTTAGAGGAATCACCCTCGAGGGTCCCACACTTGAGGGGTTGCGTGATGGAGTCATCGTTGGGATTGGTGAAGCAGGAATCACCCTCGATAACCATAGCCGACTAGCTGCACCATAGAGTTAGCATCATGAGTACTTCACGAGGTGTCACCCTCGGTACTCGATAGTAGCTCTGCAGAGTCGTACAACTAAGGGGTGTGCGGTGATGTGAGGGGCCTGGTTTGTGGGTCCGTTGACCGAGTCTTCGAGTCGTCGATGAAGAAGCAGGGGAAAGTGGGACTGATGGGGGTCACAGGGGATTCATTGATCAACCTATACTAAGCAGTTGATATGATTGCAGGTATAGTAGCAGTTTATCAAAAACAGGCTATGCATCAGAATAGGAGCTAACTAATACAGTAGCAAAATCTAATGCAAGAATGAGAGAGAAAGAAATGGGCGATATCGGAATGCTCAGGGGGGGTTGCTTGCCTGTTGCTCCGCTGCAAAGTCCTGATCGTCAGCGGTGTAGTCGTACCCAGGGACGATTCCAAGGGGGGCGAGGGGGGCGAGACCCCCCCCCCCCCAATGATCATGTTGCCCCTTAATAGCGATTAGGTATTAGCAGTTTCTTCTGTGTACGCAAACGATTTGTGGTTGTCTTGCCCCCCTTGTGCCTCCCATGGTGAAAGCCCCTGCATATATCACGTAGCAGGCAGCACATCAAAGCCCATGTATATGCACGTAATGATTGCAAGCCGTAGGTCGAAGGACCAAACATTAGGAAAAGAATAAAAAGAAAAACAGCCCACCGTGAAAGAGAACGACCCAGGCTCACGCACGCGCACGTACACGGCAGTTCCACATCTCCTCTAGCCGCTCGCTTCCAAACTGTTAGTTCCAGCAATTGAGAAATCCTACTCGCCGCCGCAGCTACCGTTGTCACCGCCGTCGCCGTCTTATAGATCATCTACTGTCAAGAAGGGAAGGGGACATGCAAGCGTCGTCGCGCAGATCCACACGCACATTCCGGCCGGACGGCCGCATGAATGAGCAATCAAACAAGGAAAAATGTTTAGTTTACTTTTTATCGGATGTCCTCGAAGGGACAATTAGTTTACTTTTTAGGATGAGATGAGTTTGTGTCTTATAATGTAATTGTAGTTCTATAAACAGGAAAACTAATTACAATTTTTTTGATTCTCTAATTGTGTTTGTGTAGACATGAAGATCAAGAGAGATGAATTAATTCATAATTTTTTAATGCCAATTGCTTCAATCTCTCAGCCATGTGAACATGATGCAAATGCAAACGATCTGCAACCTAGCCAAGAGAACCACCCTTAGTCCTGCTGAAGGTGATTACGAACCTGATCATTGTTTTAGCCACCATAAAGTGGACTAGGGGAAGCACCATCACAAGGAGACACCATGGACATAACGATGCATGACTTCCTTTATGCCTCCATGGTACGACCTCTCTCATCAAACTTTAAATATTTTATTTATTTTTTGTCTAACATGAATGATCGTCGATTGATGGACATGAAAATCAGATTGGAATCAATTATTTGTAGCAAGTGTACCAATTTTTGTTATATAATTTTAAAAACTGAATTTGTCTTGTCAAAGATGAACAATTTGGTAGTCTTCGTCTAATGTTTACATCAATGAAAACATTGTTTCGGTTAAGGTCTTTTACACGGTCTTAATTATTTTTTTGGTTGGATCAAAGCTCATTGGTATGTAAGAGCTCTTGTGAGGAATTCGCCCCCCCCCCTATACCAAATTCCTGGATCTGTCCCTGGTCGTACCCGGTAGCAGCGTCAGTCTCGGGGTCTACCGGTAAGAGTAGGGAGAGAAACAATAAATATAAAAGCACAGATGCAATCACGATGCATGATATGGCAATATGCAGAGCTTGGTATGCACTAACGCAGTACTACACGTCGCAAACGGTTCAGAAGAATATCTGACGATATTTTCCCAGACTCAGGCTACTATTGGACAAATGAAATGGATGGAAAATTTCCATGTTCGCTATGATAGAAGCACGTGGCAGACGAACGGACTGCGTATTCTGTTTCGTAGGATTTTTTGATCAACTTTCATGTATAAAATATTTTCATCTGACTCACGAATTATTTTATATTAATTTTTAAAGTTTTATTAATATTCAAAAATTAAAATAGATTACATTAATTCAATTATGGAATTATGACATCAGCATGATGTCATGTTGACATCAGTAGTCAAACAGTGGGGGCGAGCGGGCGACGCCGGAGCTAGGGAAAACAGGGGGAAGGCCGGCCGGAGCCTCACCGACGGTTGTAGGGAGGCGGGGGCAGCGAGGCTCTATGGAGCCGGCGGGACGAGTGCGGCGATGGTTTGCGCGGTGGCGGCGCTTCAGAGAGGGGGGACGAGGAGCCGGTGAGGAGGGCCCGATGCAGTGTCGGGGACGCGGGTGGCGCCGGTTCGGCAGGGTCAGAGGGGTGCCATGGGCACCAGCAGGGGAGCGCAGGGGCGTGGGGCGGCGTCGGCCCCGATCCAGATCGAATCGGGGGGAGAGGAGTGGGGGTGAATGGTGACGGCGGCTAGGGTTCGGGGGAGTGAGGGGGTCTATCCCCACGGGGGACTGGGGTGGGCCGGCCTGCTGGGCCGGTGGCCAGTTGGGCCGGGGGGTTTCTTTTATTCTTAGTTTTAGTTTTGTTTTTGTTTTTCCTTTTTTTCATTTTAGTTTTGTTTTATTTCAGTGAATTTAAATACCTACAATAATGTTGATTTATTCAACACAATTACCTATGTAATATTTGACACACTTCGAACATTTGAGTTTGTATGTTTGAACACTTTTGCCATTTGACTTGGTTTTGAATTTCGAATTCACACGAGATTGAATCATCGCGACATTAACAACAGTAACTGTGGTGACGCGACATCATTAGCGTGAGATTACTGTAGCTTAATTACAGAGATTACTATAGCATAAATCCGGGGCGTCACAACCATGATCTCGTGTGAGCCCTTTTCTGGTGCCCTATCGGAGGACGGTCGATCACGAAGGGCCTCTACATCATCCTTGCTGCTCCCATGGTGATGTGTGAGTAGTTCACCACAGACCTACGAGTCCATAGTTAGTACCTAGATGGCTATCACTCTCTCTATGTTCTTTAGTGCCATGATTACCGTAGTTCTAGTGGTGATCTATCTTATGTAATCCATCTTTGCTATGTGTTTGTTGGGACCCGATGAATTGTGGGTTTATGTTCATATTATTCGTTATAAAAAAATTGGTTCTCCTCTAAATTATATTTGCATGATCATTACAAATTCGTAATTCTCTCCGGTCTATCAGTTTAGTTTGGCCAACTAGATTGGTATTTATTTAGTAGGAGGGGTGTGCTGTAGTGGGTTCAGTCTGGTGGTGCTCTATATCTCAATGACATAGTAGGGGACAATACACACATTTGTATTGCTGCCACTACGTATAAAACGATGGGCTTTATTCGTATTAATTGAGTTTACTTTGTCTACATCATGTCATCATTCTCCAAGCCGTTTAAAACTGTGTCGTGTGGAATGGACCCCCCTATCGCACGAGCTATAAAAACCGTTTGTATAGCATGCCGTTGCACAAATGGTGTGAAGTTGGTGTTGATAATGATGAGGAATCCTTGATGACTTTCATGAAAACTCTTCATGGGAAGCTCGTGCTCGTTTTAGAGATCTCCTTAAGTCACTTGTTGTACGTGATGACTTTATTGGTAATGTTGAAAACCTCCTTATAGAGGAAAAAGGGAGTTGAACTCCTTGAGCATGAACTACATGAAGAGAGTGCCGTGAGAGCATCTCTTGAGGAAGACTTGTCATCGCATGACATTGATTTTGTTAAAACCAATGATGCCCTGCAAGTTTCTCTTGAAATAAAAGATGCCCTCACCCTTAAAGTCAAAAAGCTCTTAGATGATCATGCTAGACTTGTTGAGGAACATGAGTTCCTTGTGAAGAGTTCCAAGGTTGTTAAAGATGACCTCATTTCCCTCACCGAGTCTTGTGCTCAACTTAAAGGTACTACTATGATGGCACTCACTTCCGTCTCTCACATTGGTTTAAATGATGAACCTTGTACGACTAACTTTGCTCATGATTGCAAATCTCTTCAAGAAGAGAATACAAAGTGGAAAACCCAAATAGAGAAAGGGCTTGTGTCATGTATTCAAGGAGAGAGGAACCTCAATGATATCTTTAGCAAGCAAAAGGAGTGTGTGGATTTGACCCTTCTTCCAAGGTGAACAAGAACAAGAACAAGAAGTGCAGCAAGAAGAAGATTGGTCCTACTCCCCCTCCTCAGCAAAAAGTAGTATTTGTGCAAGAGGGGCAAAAGGATAAGGAGAAGGAAAAGGGGGAAGAACATGTTGGGGAACGTCGCATGGGAAACAAAAATTTTCCTACGCACACGCAAACCTATCCATGGTGATGAGCATCTACGAGAGGGAGAGTGGATCTACATACCCTTGTAGATCGCTAAGCGGGAAGCGTTAAGAAACGCGGTTGGTGTAGTCGAACATCTTCGCGATCCAAATCGCCGAGCGTCCCGCGATCTCATCACGATCCGTCCCGCGATCCAATCACGATCCGTCCCGTGAACTCATCACGATCCGTCCCGCGATCTCATCACGATCCGTCTCACGATCTTGATCACGATCTGTCCTACGAACTCATCACGATCCGTTCCGCGATCTCATCACGAACCGTCTCGCGATCTCGATCACGGTCCTTCCGATCTAGCGCCGAACGGACGGCACCTCCGCGTTCAGCACACGTGCAGCTTGATGACGATCTCCACCATCTTGATCCAGCAAGAGGAGGTGGAGAGGAGAGAGAGTTCACCGGCAGCGTGACGGCGCTCCGGTGATGGTGGTGGAGTGATTCCGGCAGGGCTTCGCCTAAGCGCTGCGGAAAACCGATCTAGAGGAGAAACTGTGCACCGGTGAAACGGGTAGCACGTGGCCGGAAATTCTGTCCAAAAACCACCCAATCCACTAGTATATATAGGAGGAGAGGAGAGGAGAGGCAGCCAAGGCCTTTGGGTCGGCCGAAATAGGAGGTGGGAAGAAATCCTACTTCACCTCCAATCCTAGTTGGAGTAGGATTGCCTCCTATTGGCTGATTTTCCACTTTTTGCTTTAGGACTTTCTCTCCTGCGCCATGGGCCTTTGTGGCTGTTTTCCCAGCCCAATAAGGGCTGGTTATTATTCTCCCACAGCCCATGGACCTCTTGGGGTCGAAGTACCCCTCCCGGAGGTCCTCCGGTACACTACCGGCACTCCCGGTACAATACCGATACTCCCGGTACACTACCGATGAGCCCGAAACTTTTCCGGAAACCAAACTGGGACTTCCTATATATGAATCTTTACCTCCGGACCATTCCGGAGCTCCTCGTGACGTCCGGGATCTCATCCGGGACTCCGAACAACCTTCGGTCACCACCATACATAACTCTACACTACCGAAACGTCACCGAACCTTAAGTGTGCAGACCCTGCGGGTTCGAGAACTATGTAGACATGACCGAGACACCTCTACGGTCAATAACCAATGGAGGGACCTGGACGTCCACATTGGTTCCTACATATTCTACGAAGATCTTTATCGGTCGAACCTCTATGTCAAGGATTCAGTTAATCCCGTATATCGTTCCCTTTGTTCTTCGGTATGTTACTTGCCCGAGATTCGATCGTCGGTATCTCCATACCTAGTTCAACCTCGTTACTGGCAAGTCTCTTTACTCGTTCCGTAATACAAGATCCCGTGACTAACACTTAGCCACATTGCTTGCAAGGCTTGTTGTGATGTTGTATTACCGAGTGGGCCCTGAGATACCTCTCCGTCACACGGAGTAACAAATCCCAGTCTCGATCCATGCCAACTCAACAAACACCATCGGAGATACCTGTAGAGCACCTTTATAGTCACCCAGTTACGTTGCGACGTTTGATACACACAAGGCACTCCTCCGATATCCGTGAGTTGCATGATCTCATGGTCATAGGAACATATACTTGACATGCAGAAAACAGTAGCAATAAACTGACACGATCATATGCTATGTTTGTAGTTTGGGTCTTATCCATCACATCATTCTCCTAATGATGTGATCCCGTTATCAAATGACATCTCATGTCCATGGCTAGGAAACCTTAACCATCCTTTGATCAACGAGCTAGTCCATTAGAGGCATACTAGGGACATGGTTTTGTCTATGTACCCACACATGCATTTAAGTCTCCGATCAATACAGTTATAGCATGGATAATAAACGATTATCATGAACAAGGAAATATGATAATAACTAATTTATTATTGCCTCTAGGGCATATTTCCAACAGTCTCCCACTTGCACTAGAGTCAATAATCTAGTTCACATCACCATGTGATTCGCATTGTTATGAATCTAACACCCAATGAGTTTTGGGGCTCGATCATGCTTTGCATGTGAGAGAGGTCTTATAGTCAACGGGTCTGCGATATTCAGATCCGTGTGTACTTTGCAAATCTCTATGTCAAACCGTAATCACTGCTACCACACTCCACTTGGTACTATTTCCAAATGGCTGCTCCACTATACGTATCCAGATTGCTACTACTAGTCATCCGGATAGGTGTTAAAGCTTGCATCGACGTAACTCTTTACGACGAACTCTTTATCACCTCCATAATCAAGAAACATTTCCTTAGTCCTCTGGTTACTAAGGATAATTCCGACCGCTGTCCAGTGATCCACTCCTGGACCACTCTTGTACCCCTTGACAGACTCGTGGCAAGGCACACATAGGTGCGGTACATAGCATGGCATAATATAGAGCCTATGGCTAAGGCATAGGGGACGACATTCATCCTTTCTCTTTCTTCTGCCGTTGTCGAGCTTTGAGTCTCACTCAACTTCACACCTTACAAATCAGACGAGAACTATTTCTCTGGCTGATCCATTTTGAACTCTTTCAAAATCTTGTCAAGGTATGCACTCATTGAAAGTCTCATCAAGCATCTTGATCTATCTCTATAGATTTTGATGCTCAACAATTAGGTAGCTTTATCCAGGTCTTCC
The DNA here is from genome assembly GCA_022496015.1 of Hordeum marinum. Classification (NCBI taxonomy): domain Eukaryota; kingdom Viridiplantae; phylum Streptophyta; class Magnoliopsida; order Poales; family Poaceae; genus Hordeum; species Hordeum marinum. The sequence goes on from CM039676.1 coordinate 31,612,065, forward strand.
TTAGAAAAACACTTTTCAAACAACCTTTTATGCCTTCCAGAAATTCTACATTATTTCCGATCAACAATATGTCAACCACATATACTTATCAGAAACTCTATAGTGCTCCCACTCACTTTATTGCAAATACAAGTTTCTCGTAAACTTTGTATAAACATCAAAAACTTTGATCACCTCATCAAAGTGTATATTCCAACTCCGAGATGCTTGCTTCAGTCCATGGAAGGATCACCAAAGCTTGCACACCTTTTAGCATCCTTAGGGCTGACAAAACCTTCTGGTTGTATCACATACAACCTTTCCTCAAGTAAACCGTTAAGGAAATGATGTTTTGACATCCATCTGTCAGATTTCATAATTGAAAACGCAGCAACTGCTAACATAATTCCAACAGACTTTAGCACCACTACGAGTGAGAAAATCTCATCGTAGTCAACTCCTTGAACTTGTCACAAACAACTTTGCAACAAGTCGAGCTTTACAAATGGTGATATTTACCATCAGCGTCTGTCTTCATTTTTAAAGATCCATTTGTACTCAACGACCTGCCGTCCAACGAGCAAGTCTACCAAAGTCTATACTTGGTTTTCATACATGGATCCTATCTCGGATTTCATGGTCTCATCCATTTGTCGGAATCCGGGCCCATCATCGCTTCTCCATAGCTCGTAGGTTCATCGCTGTCCAACAACATGACCTTTAAGACAGGGTTGTTGTACCACTCAAGAGCAGTACACGTCCTTGTCGACCTACGAGGTTCGATAGTAACTTGATCCGAAGCTTCATGATCATCATCATTAACTTCTTTCTTCAACTAACATAGGCTTCACAGAAACAACTTTCTGCGCTGCGCTACTCTGATTGAAACAAGGTTCAATAACCTCATCAAGTTCTATCTTCCTCCCACTCAATTCTTTCGAGGGAAACCTTTTCTCAGGAAAGGATCCATTCCAGCAACAAACACTTTGCACTCGGATCTGAGATAGAAGGTATACCCAACTGTTCTTGGCGTATTCTATGAAGATGCATTTGTCCGCTTTGGGTTTGAGCTCATTAGGTGAAAACATTTTCCACACAAGCTTCGCAGCCCCAAACATCAAGAAATGACAGCTTTAGGTTTCTATCAAACCATAATTCACACGGTGTCATCTCAACGGATTTAGATGGTGCCCTATTTTAAAGTGAATGCGGTTGTCTCTAATGCATAACCCTAAAACGATAGTATTAAAACGATAAGAGACATCATAGTATGTGCTATATCAAATAAGGCATGACTACGACGTTCGGACACACCATCACACTATGGTGTTCCAGGTGGCGTGAGTTGTGAAACAACTTTCACATTGTCTAAATTTGTATGCCAAACTCGTAACCCAGATATTCACCTCCACGATCATATCGCAGAAATTTTTATCTTCTTGTCACGATGATCTTTAAACTTCACTCTGAACTTTGCTTTGAACCTTTCAAACAATTCAGACTTGTGTTTCATTAAGTAAATATACACTATATCTACTCAAATCATCAGTGAAGGTAAGAAAACAATGATATTCACTGCAAGCTATAAACACTCATTGGATCGTATACATCAACATGCATTGTTTCCAATAAGTCACTTGCCCGTTTCATCAAGCCAGAAAACGGGGTTTAGTCATCTTACCAAAAGGCATGGTCCGCATGTCTCAACCGATTCAAAATCGAATGAGTCCAAAGATCCATCAACATGGAGTTTCTTCATGCGCTTTATACCAATATGACATTTAGCGGCAGTGCCACAAGTATGTGGTACTATCATTATTAACTTTGCATCTTTTGGCATCATTGTTATGAACATGTGTATTACTATGATCAAGATTCAATGAACCACACTTACTAGGTGCATGACCATTGAAGGTATTTATTCATGTAAGCAGAATAACCATTATTCTCTAACTTGAATGAATAACCGTGTTGCAATAAACATGATCTAATCACGTTCATGCTTCAATGCAAAACACCAAATAAAATTTAGGTTCGTCACTAATCCCGAAGGTAGAGAGAGCGTGCGATGTTTGATCATATCAACCTTGGAAACATTTCCAACACACATCGTCACCTCACACTTAGCTAGTTCTCCATTTATTCCGTAGCTTTTATTTCGAGCAACCGAACCGGTATCCAATACCCAGGTGCTACTAGGAGTACTAGCAAGGTACACATCAATAACATGCATATCAAATATACTTCTGTCGACTTAGCCAGCCTTCTTATCTACCATGTATCCAGGGTTGTTCCGCTTCAGTGACCGTTCTCCTCATAATGGAAGCACTCAGTCTCGGGTTTAGGTTCAACTTTGGGCTGCTTCACTAGAGCAGCAACTGACTTGCCATCCATGAAGTTTCCCTACTTGCCCTTGCCCTTCTCGAAACTAGTGGTTTTTACTAACCATCAACACTTTGATGCTCCTTTTTGACTTCTACCTTCGCGGTGTCAAAACATCGCGAGAAGCTCAGGAATCATTTCTATCCCTGGCAATTTATAGTTCATCACCAAGTTCTAGTAGCTTAGTGATAGTGACTTGGAGAACTATATCAATCACTATCTTATCTGGAAGATCAACTCCCACTCGATTCAAGCGATTGTGGCACCTAGACAATCTAAGCACATGCTCAACTATTGAGCTATTCTCTTTCGTCTTGCAAGCAAAGAATCTTTGTTTGAGATCTCATATCTCATAACACGGGCACGAGCCTGAGATCACAATCTCAGCTCTTAGAACATCTCGTATGTTCCGTGACGTTCAAAACGTCTTGGAGCCTCAATTCTAAGTCGTAATGCATGACGCACTAAACTATCAAGTAGTCATCAGAACGTGCCTGTCAGATGTTCACAACATCTACAGACGACGCTAGAGGGGGTGGCGTACCGAACGGTGCATTAAGGACATAAGCCTTCTATGCAGCAATGAGGACAATCCTCATATCACGGACCCAGTCCGCAATATTGCTACCATCATCTTTCAACTCTATTTCTCTAGGAACATATAAAAAACACACGGGAGCTACAGTGCGAGCTAGTAATCTACAACATAATTTGCAAAGACACTACTGACTATGTTCATGATAATGAGTTCAATTAATCATATTACTTAAGAACTCCCACTCAAATTGACATCCCTCAGGTCATCTGAGTGTCACATGATCCAAATTCACCAACTCGAGTCCGATCATCACGTGAGTTGAGGTGGCTTCAATGGTGAACATCATTATGTTGATCATATCTACTATATGACTCATGCTCGACCTTTCGGTCTCTTGTGTTCCGAGGCCATGTCTGTACATGCTAGGCTCGTCAAGTTTAACCCGAGTGTTCCGCATGTGCAAATCTGTCTTGCACCCGTTGTATGTGAACGTAGAGTCTATCACACCCGATCATCACGTGGTGTCTCAACACGACGAACTTTCGCAACGGTGCACACTTGGGGAGAACACAGTTCATCTTGAAATTTAAGTGAGGGATCACCTTATAATGCTACCGCCGTACTAAGCAAAACAAGGTGCATAAAAGGATTAACATCTCATGCAATTCATAAGTGACATGATATGGCCATGAACTTGTGTTTAAGATCTCCATCTTCGAAACACCGGCATGATCTCCATCGTCACCGGCACAACACCATGATCTCCATCATCTTGATCTCCATCAATGTGTTGCCATTGGGGTTGTCACGCCCTGCATGCTTCTACTACTATTGCTACCGTAGCGATAAAGTAAAGCATTACATAGCGCTTAATGATTGACACGCAGGTCATACAATAATTAAAGACAACCCTATGGCTCCTGCCGGTTGCCATACTCATCGACATGCAAGTCGTGATAATCTATACATCACATGATCATCTCATACATCACATATATCTCATCATGTAATTGGCCATATCACATCACAACATACCCTGCAAAAACAAGTTAGACGTCCTCTAATTGTTGTTGCATATTTTACGTGGCTGCTATGGGTATCTAGCAAGAACGATTCTCACCTACGCATAAACCACAACGGTGATACACTAGTTTGCTTTTCAACCTTCTCAAGGACCACCTTTGTCGAATCCGATCCAACTAAAGTGAGAGAAACTGTCACCCGCAAGCCATCTAGGCAACAAGTTGCGTCGAGGGAACCGGTCTCTCGTAAGCGTACGAGTAATGTTGGTCTGGGCCGCTTCATCTCACAATCCCGCTGAACCAAAATACGACCAAGGGAGGAAGCAATCTAAGCATCAACGCCCACAAACCTTTTGTGTTCTACTCGAGATCTCATCGAACCATCAACCTAGCTCATGATGCCACTGTTGGGGAACGTCGCATGGGAAACAAAAATTTTCCTACGCACACGCAAACCTATCCATGGTGATGAGCATCTACGAGAGGGAGAGTGGATCTACATACCCTTGTAGATCGCTAAGCGGGAAGCGTTAAGAAACGCGGTTGGTGTAGTCGAACATCTTCGCGATCCAAATCGCCGAGCGTCCCGCGATCTCATCACGATCCGTCCCGCGATCCAATCACGATCCGTCCCGTGAACTCATCACGATCCGTCCCGCGATCTCATCACGATCCGTCTCACGATCTTGATCACGATCTGTCCTACGAACTCATCACGATCCGTTCCGCGATCTCATCACGAACCGTCTCGCGATCTCGATCACGGTCCTTCCGATCTAGCGCCGAACGGACGGCACCTCCGCGTTCAGCACACGTGCAGCTTGATGACGATCTCCACCATCTTGATCCAGCAAGAGGAGGTGGAGAGGAGAGAGAGTTCACCGGCAGCGTGACGGCGCTCCGGTGATGGTGGTGGAGTGATTCCGGCAGGGCTTCGCCTAAGCGCTGCGGAAAACCGATCTAGAGGAGAAACTGTGCACCGGTGAAACGGGTAGCACGTGGCCGGAAATTCTGTCCAAAAACCACCCAATCCACTAGTATATATAGGAGGAGAGGAGAGGAGAGGCAGCCAAGGCCTTTGGGTCGGCCGAAATAGGAGGTGGGAAGAAATCCTACTTCACCTCCAATCCTAGTTGGAGTAGGATTGCCTCCTATTGGCTGATTTTCCACTTTTTGCTTTAGGACTTTCTCTCCTGCGCCATGGGCCTTTGTGGCTGTTTTCCCAGCCCAATAAGGGCTGGTTATTATTCTCCCACAGCCCATGGACCTCTTGGGGTCGAAGTACCCCTCCCGGAGGTCCTCCGGTACACTACCGGCACTCCCGGTACAATACCGATACTCCCGGTACACTACCGATGAGCCCGAAACTTTTCCGGAAACCAAACTGGGACTTCCTATATATGAATCTTTACCTCCGGACCATTCCGGAGCTCCTCGTGACGTCCGGGATCTCATCCGGGACTCCGAACAACCTTCGGTCACCACCATACATAACTCTACACTACCGAAACGTCACCGAACCTTAAGTGTGCAGACCCTGCGGGTTCGAGAACTATGTAGACATGACCGAGACACCTCTACGGTCAATAACCAATGGAGGGACCTGGACGTCCACATTGGTTCCTACATATTCTACGAAGATCTTTATCGGTCGAACCTCTATGTCAAGGATTCAGTTAATCCCGTATATCGTTCCCTTTGTTCTTCGGTATGTTACTTGCCCGAGATTCGATCGTCGGTATCTCCATACCTAGTTCAACCTCGTTACTGGCAAGTCTCTTTACTCGTTCCGTAATACAAGATCCCGTGACTAACACTTAGCCACATTGCTTGCAAGGCTTGTTGTGATGTTGTATTACCGAGTGGGCCCTGAGATACCTCTCCGTCACACGGAGTAACAAATCCCAGTCTCGATCCATGCCAACTCAACAAACACCATCGGAGATACCTGTAGAGCACCTTTATAGTCACCCAGTTACGTTGCGACGTTTGATACACACAAGGCACTCCTCCGATATCCGTGAGTTGCATGATCTCATGGTCATAGGAACATATACTTGACATGCAGAAGACAGTAGCAATAAACTGACACGATCATATGCTATGTTTGTAGTTTGGGTCTTATCCATCACATCATTCTCCTAATGATGTGATCCCGTTATCAAATGACATCTCATGTCCATGGCTAGGAAACCTTAACCATCCTTTGATCAACGAGCTAGTCCATTAGAGGCATACTAGGGACATGGTTTTGTCTATGTACCCACACATGCATTTAAGTCTCCGATCAATACAGTTATAGCATGGATAATAAACGATTATCATGAACAAGGAAATATGATAATAACTAATTTATTATTGCCTCTAGGGCATATTTCCAACAGAACATTAGATACAAAGCCATTCCCAAGGAGTTTACCGACAAAAACAACCCATCCTAGGCTTCAACAGGAATATTTTTTGTCGTTGCAACTGGTATAGATGAAAGTAAACTGCACAATACATTGTTGAACGTATAGAACATCACATTATGAATAAATTAAATAAACATGGCATACTACAAAAACAACCAAATATAGCAATTGAAACTAGACATATGTTCACTATAAACAACCAAAAACAGTTAAACAGGGCATATGCTAACTACAGATCCCCAGGCATTTGTGAAATTGAACTGAACAATTCATACTCCAGCATATCACATTCCACTTTTGAACATTACATTTTGCATGACTAAAATAATTACAAATGGCATGGTAAAACCTAGCATGGCAAAAGCTACTAGCATGATCATAAGCAATTTTCCCCCTTTGAAGTGGCACGGAAAAACAAATCATGGGTTTCCTCACTTGTCACAGATGGGTTCCTTCCCCTTGGAAGAGCACGGCTGTAGGGTGTCATCCCTGATGTCATGGATTGGCTCTTTCCCATTGGAAGAGTCGTCGTCATCGTCGATGAGGTGTGATAGAGAAGCAAAGGAGATCAGTGGCGGGGCCATGGAGGAGATTCATGGCGGCTGAACCCGAGGGGGTGGGGGTGCGCCACTTGACCTGTGACATAGTACGTGTCAAGCCGTCGCTGTCAATGAGCTCTATGTCATAGCCAGCTGCCGTGACATGCAGAAATGTGCGAGCCCGCTGATTTAAAGCCGCCGTACGTCCAATCATCGTAGTTAGCTTCCCCGGGGCCCTCGATGGACACCTCAAAATCATCTATTGAGCATGCCTCGATATACCTCTTTCTGGCCATTCGCTCCTCGAGCTCCCCGGGAAGCATCGTCGGCCTTAGGCTGCAACGCTCTAGAGTGGGGGTGGTGATGTGGATGTGGATCATGGTAAAGGGGGTGTTCTGCAGGCATCATCTAAGAAACGCAGGGCCGCTAGGGAATGGAGTGTTGGGGAACGTCGCATGGGAAACAAAAAATTTCCTACACACACGCAAACCTATCCATGGTGATGAGCATCTACGAGAGGGAGAGTGGATCTACGTACCCTTGTAGATCGCTAAGCGGGAAGCGTTAAGAAACGCGGTTGGTGTAGTCGTACTTCTTCGCGATCCAAATCGCCGAGCGTCTCGCGATCTAATCACGAACCGTCCTGCGAACCAATCACGAACCGTCCCGCGATCTCGTCATGATCCGTCCCGCGATCCGATCACGAACGTCCCGTGGCCTTGATCACGATCCTTCCGATCTAGTACCGAACGGACGGCACCTCCACGTTTAGCACACGTGCAGCTTGATGAAGATCTCCACCGTCTCGATCCAGCAAGAGGAGGTGGAGAGGAGAGATAGTTCACCGGCAGCGTGACAGCACTCCGGCGATGGTGGTGGTGGAGCAATTCCGGTAGGGCTTCGCCTAAGCACTTCGGAAAACCAATCTAGAGGAGCGCCGGTGAAACGGGTAGCACGTGGCCGTAAGTTGTGTCCAAAAGCCACCCAATCCACTAGTATATATATGAGGGAGGGAGAGGCAGCCCTTGGCGCAAGGCCAAGGGCCTCTTTGATTCGGCCGAAGGGGGGGAGAGCAATCCTAGTCCACCTCCAATCCTAGTTGGAGTAGGATTGCTCCCTATTGGCTAATTTTTCCTCTTTTCCCTTTAGGGTTCTCTTCCCCTGCGCCATGGGCCTTTTTGTCTGTTTCCCCAGCCCATTAAGGGCTAGTAATTAGTCTCCCACAGCCCATGGACCTCTTGGGGTCGAAATACCCCTCCCGGAGGTCTCCCGGTACACTACCGGCACTCCCGGTACACTACCGATGAGCCCGAAACTTTTCCGGCGACCAAACTGGGACTTCCTATATATGAATCTTTACCTCCGGACCATTCCGGAGCTCCTCGTGACGTCCGGGATCTCATCCGGGACTCCGAACAACCTTCGGTCACCACCATACATAACTCTATACCACCGAAACATCACCAAACCTTAAGTGTGCAGACCCTGCGGGGTCGAGAACTATGTAGACATGACCGAGACACCTCTACGGTCAATAACCAATGGAGGGACCTGGACGTCTACATTGGTTCCTACATATTCAACGAAGATCTATCGGTCGAACCTCTATGTCAAGGATTCAGTTAATCCCGTATAACGTTCCCTTTGTTCTTCGGTATGTTACTTGCCCAAGATTCGATCGTCGGTATCTTCATACCTAGTTCAACCTCATTACCGGCAAGTCTCTTTACTCGTTCCGTAATACAAGATCCCTCAACTAACACTTAGTCACATTGCTTGCAAGGCTCATTGTGATGTTGTATTACCGAGTGGGCCCCGAGATACCTCTCCGTAACACGGAGTAACAAATCCCAGTCTCGATCCATGCCAACTCAACAAACACCATCGGAGATACCTGTAGAGCACCTTTATAGTCACCCAGTTACGTTGCGACGTTTGATAAACACAAGGAACTCCTCCGATATCCGTGAGTTGCATGATCTCATGGTCAAAAGAACATATACATTGACATGCAGAAAACAGTAGCAATAAACTGACACGATCATACGCTACGTTTGTAGTTTGGGTCTTGTCCATCACATCATTCTCCTAATGATGTGATCCCGTTATCAAATGACATCACATGTCAATGGCTAGGAAACCTTGACCATCTTTGATCAACGAGCTAGTTCACTAGAGGCATACTAGGGACACAGTGTTGTCTATCTACCCACACATGCAGTGTGTTTCCGATCACCACAATTATAGCATGGAGAATAAACGATTATCATTGAACAAGGAAATATAATAATAAACACTTTATATATTGCCTCTAGGGCATATTTCCAATAGTCTCCCACTTGCACTAGAGTCATAATCTAGTTCACATCACTATGTGATTTACATGGTAATGAATCGAACACCCATATCGTTCTGGTGTTGATCATGTTTAGCCTTTGGAAGAGATTTAGTCAACGGGTCTGCCACATTCAGATCCATGTGCATTTTGCTAATATTTATGTCCTTCTCCTCGATGTAGAATCGGATGGAGTTCAAGCGTCGCTTTATGTGTCTGGTCCTCTTGTGAAACCTTGGTTCCTTAGCTAGAGCAATGGCACCAGTGTTGTCACAGAACAGATTTATTGGATTCAGCGCACTAGGCACTACTCCAAGATCTGTCATGAACTGCTTCATCCAGACACCTTCCTTCGCCGCCTCCGAGGCCGCGATGTACTCCGCTTCGCACATAGAATCAGCTACCACGCTTTGCTTGGAACTGCACCAGCTTACCGCTCCCCCATTAAGAATAAATACGTATCCAGTTTGCGACTTAGAGTCGTCCGGATCAATGTCAAAGCTTGCATCGACGTAACCCTTTACGACGAGCTCTTCATCACCTACATAAACGAGAAACATGTCCTTAGTCCTGTTAAGGTACTTAAGGATATTCTTGACTGCTTGCTAGTGCTCCATTCCAAGATCACTTGGAAACCTTCCACCCATACTTATGGCAAGGCTGACATCGGGTCTTGTGCACAGCATTGCATACATGATAGTGTTGGAAATATGCCCTAGAGGCAATAATAAAATGGTTATTATTGTATTTCCTTGCATGATAATTGTCTCTTGTTCATGCTATAATTGTGTTAACCGGAAACCATACTACATGTGTGAATACATAGACCACAACATGTCCCTAGTGAGCCTCTAGTTGACTAGCTCGTTGATCAATAGATGGTCACGGTTTCATGGCCATGGACATTGGATGTCGTTGGTAACGGGATCACATCATTAGGAGAATCATGTGATGGACAAGACCTAATCCTAAGCATAGCACAAGATCGTGTAGTTCGTTTGCTAAAGCTTTTCAATGTCAAGTATCATTTCCTTAGACCATGAGATTGTGCAACTCCCGGATACCGTAGGAATGCTTTGGGTGTGCCAAACGGCACAACATAACTGGGTGGCTATAAAGGTGCACTACAGGTATCTCTAAAAGTGTTTGTTGGGTTGGCACGAATCGAGACTGGGATTTGTCACTCCGTATGACGGAGAGGTATCTCTGGGCCCACTCGGTAAGACATCATCATAATGAGCTCAATGTGACTAAGGAGTTAGCCACGGGATGATGTATTACGGAACGAGTAAAGAGACTTGCCTGTAACGAGATTGAACAAGGTATGGGGATACCGACGATCGAATCTCGGGCAAGTATCATACCGATAGACAAAGGGAATTGAATACGGGATTGATTGAATCCCCGACATCGTGGTTCATCCAATGAGATCATCATGGAGTACGTGGGAGCCAACATGGGTATCCAGATCCCGCTGTTGGTTATTGACCAGAGAGGTGTCTCGGTCATGTCTACGTGTCTCCCGAACCCGTAGGGTCTACACACTTAAGGTTCGATGACGCTAGGGTTATAGGGAAATGGTATACGTGATTACCGAAGGTTGTTCGGAGTCCCGTATGAGATCCCGGACGTCACGAGGAGCTCCGGAATGGTCCGGAGGTAAAGATTGATATATAGGAAGTCCAGTTTTGGTCACCGAAAAGTTTTCGGGCTCATCTGTAGTGTACCGGGAGTGCCGGGAGGGTGCCGGAGGACTCCCGGGAGGGGTGTGAGGACCAAAGGATCACATGTGCTGTTAGATAAAGTGTGCCAGCCCTTATTGGGCTGGGCAAGACTTTTGCTAAAGGCCCATGCGGCTAGGGATAAGAGATAGGGCCAAAAAGGATTTAAAAGGAGGAGATCCACCTCCCTTGTGGGAGGTGGACTCTCCCTTTAATTCGGCCGACCCTCTCCTCTTTGGAGTAGAGGCCAAGCCAGACCTCCACGTCCCTCATCCTATATATACTTGAGGTTTTGGATGTTTTGAGACAAGATTTGATCTCTCTCTCTCACGGCGAAGCCCTATCTTCCTCCTCCGCAGCGCTTAGGCGAAGCCCTGTCGGAATACCTTGCTACTCCACCACCACCACGCCATCGTGCTGCTGTTGGAGCCCTTCCCCAACCTCTCCTTTCTCCTTGCTGGATCAAGGTGTTGGAGACGTCACCGGGCTGCACGTGTGTTGAACGCGGAGGCGTCGTTGTTCGACGCTAAGATCGGAGTTCACCGCGATCTGAATCGCTGCGAGTACGACTCCACCAACCGCGTTCTTGTAACACTTCCGCTTAGCGATCTTCAAAGGTATGAAGATGCAATCTCTACCCACTCGTTGTTGGTTTCTCCATGGATAGATCTTGGTGATCGTAGGAAATTTTTTGATTTACTACTACGTCTCCCAACAGTGGCATCATGAGCTAGGTCTATGCGTAGATTCTATGCACGAGTAGAACACAAAGCAGTTATGGGCATCGATTTTGTTAATATGCTTGCCGTTACTAGTCTTATCTTGATTCAATGGTATTGTGGGATGAAGCGGCCCGGACCAACCTTACACGTACGCTTACGTGAGACCGGTTCCACCGCCTGACATGCACTAGTTGCATAAGGTGGCTAGCGGGTGTCTGTCTCTCTCACCTTAGTCGGATTGGATTCGATGAAAAGGGTCCTTATGAAGGGTAAATAGCAATTGGCATATTACGTTGTGGTTTTGACGTAGGTAAGAAACGTTCTTGCTAGAAACCTGTAGCAACCACGTAAAAACTTGCAACTACAAATTAGAGGACGTCTAACTTGTTTTTGCAGCATATGCCTTGTGATGTGATATGGCCAAAAGGGTGTGATGTGATGCATTGTGATGTATGAGATTAATCATGTTCTTGTAATAGGGTTCACGACTTGCATGTCGATGACTATGACAACCGGCAGGAGCCATAGGAGTTGTCTTATATTATTGTATGACCTGCGTGTCAATCATAAACGCCATGTAATTACTTTACTTTATTGCTAAACGTTAGCTATAGTAGTAGAAGTAATAGTCGGCGAGACAACTTCATGAAGACACAATGATGGAGATCATGATGATGGAGATCATGGTGTCGTGTCGGTGACAGTGATGATCATGGTGCCCCGAAGATGGAGATCAAAGGAGCAAGATGATATTGGCCAAATCATGTCACTATATTGATTGCATGTGATGTTTATCATGTTTACATCTTATTTGCATAGAATGACGGTAGTAAATAAGATGATCTCTCAATAAAATTTCAAGAAAGGTGTTCACCCTAACTATGCACCATTGCTAAGGATCGTCGTTCCGAAGCACCACGTGATGATCGGGTGTGATAGGTTCTAACGTTCGCATACAACGGGTGTAAGCCAGATTTACACATGCGAAACACTTAGGTTAAATTGACGAGCCTAGCATGTACAGACATGGCCTCGGAACACGGAAGACCGAAAGGTCGAACATGAGTCGTATAGAAGATACGATCAACATAGAGATGTTCACCATGGATGACTAGTCCGTCTCACGTGATGATCGGACACGGGCTAGTTGACATGGATCATGTATCACTTGGAAGACTAGAGAGATGTCTATCTAAGTGGGAGTTCATTAATAATTTGATTAAATGAACTTAATTATCATGAACTTAGTCTAAAAATGTCCTTGCAAATTATGTCGTAGATAGCTCGCGCTGTAGCTCCCTAGTTTTATTGATACAATCCTAGAGAAAAGTAAGTTGAAAGTTGATGGTAGCAATAATGCGGACTGGGTCCGTGATGTGAGGATTGTCCTCATTGCTGTACAGAAAGCTTATGTTTTTGATGTACCGCTAACTGCACCACTCCCTCAAGCGTTGTCTGTAGATGTTGTGAACATATGACAGGCACTTTTTGATGACTACGTGATAGTTCAGTGCGTCATGCATTACGGCTTAGAATTGAGGCTCCAAAACATTTTGAACATCACGGAACATATGAGATGTTCTAGGAGCTGAGATTGTGATCTCAGGCTCGTGCCTATGTTGAGAGGTATGAGACCTCCAACAAGATTCTTTGCCTGCAAGATAAAGGAGAATAGCTCAATCGGTGAGCGTGTGCTCAGATTGTCTGGGTGCTACAATCACTTGAATCAAGTGGGAGTTAATCTTCCAGATGAGATAGTGATTAATGCAGTTCTCCAAGTCACTGCCACCAAGCTACTAGAGCTTCGTGATGAACTATAACATGCCAGGGATGGATAAGATGATCCCTGAGTTGTTCGTGATGTTTGACACCACGAAGGTAGAAATCAAGAAGGAGCATCAAGTGTTGATGGTTAAGTGAAAACCACTAGTTTCAAAAGGGGCAAGGAAAAGAAGGGAAAAACTTCAGGAATGGCAAGCCAGTTGTTGCTCTAGTGAATAAACCCAAGGTTGGGCCCGAACCCGAGACTAAGTGCTTCTGTTATGAGGAGAATGTTCGCTGAAGCGGAAAAACCCTAGATGCTTGGTAGATAAGAAGGCTGGTAATGTCAATGGAAGTATATTTGATATACGTGTTAGTGATGTGTACCTTGCTGGTACTCCTAGTAGCACCTGGGTATTGGATACCGGTTCGGTTGCTAAGTGTGAGCAACTCGAAATAAAAGCTACGGAATAAACGGATACTAGCTAGGTGAAAGGTGACGATGTGTGTTGGAAGTGTTTCCAAGATTGATGTGATCACCATCGCACGCTCTCTCTACCTTCGGGATTTGTGATAAACCTAAATAAATGTTATTAGGTGTTTGCGTTGATCATGAACGTGATTAGATCATGATTAGTGCAATACGGTTATTCATATAAGTTAGAGAATAATGGTTATTCTGTTTACATGGATAATGCCTTCAATGGTCATGCACCCACTCAGAATGGTTTATTGAATCATGATCGTAGTAGTACACGAAACCACTAGTTTCAAAAGGGGCAAGGGCAAGAACGGAAAACTTCAGGAATGGCAAGCCAGTTGTTGCTCTAGTGAAGAAACCCAAGGTTGAGCCCGAACCCGAGACTAAGTGCTTCTGTTATGAGGAGAATGTTCGCTGAAGCGGAAAACCCCTAGATGCTTGGTAGATAAGAAGGCTGGTAATGTCAATGGAAGTATATTTGATATACGTGTTAGTGATGTGTACCTTGCTGGTACTCCTAGTAGCACCTGGGTATTGGATACCGGTTCGGTTGCTAAGTGTGAGCAACTCGAAATAAAAGCTACGGAATAAACGGATACTATCTAGGTGAAAGGTGGTGATGTGTGTTGGAAGTGTTTCCAAGATTGATGTGATCACCATCGCATGCTCTCTCTACCTTCGGGATTTGTGATAAACCTAAATAAATGTTATTTGGTGTTTGCGTTGATCATGAACGTGATTAGATCATGATTAGTGCAATACGGTTATTCATATAAGTTAGAGAATAATGGTTATTCTGTTTACATGGATAATGCCTTCAATGGTCATGCACCCACTCAGAATGGTTTATTGAATCATGATCGTAGTAGTACACAAGTTCATAACATTGGTACCAAAAGATATAAAGTTAATAATGATAGTACCATATACTTGTGGCACTGCCGCTAAATGTCATATTGGTATAAATCGCATGAAAGAAACTCCATGCTGATGGATTTTTGACTCACTCGATTTTGAATCGGTTGAGACATGCGAGCCATGCCTTTTTGGCAAGATGACTCAGACCCCGTCTTCCGGTATGATGGAGTGGACTAGTGGCTTATTGGAATTAATACATGTTGATGTATGTGGTCCAATGAGTGTTAAAACACACGGTGGATATCGTTATTTTTTTTTACCTTCACTGATGATTTGAGTGAATATGGGGATATTTACTTAATTAAACATGAGTCTGAACTGTTTGAAAGGTTCAAGGAGTTTCACAGTGAAGATAAAGATCATCGTGACAAGAAGATGAAATGTCTACGATATGATCATGGAGGTGAATATCTAAGTTACGAGTTTGGTATGCAATTTTAGACAATGTGGAAATTGTTCACAGCTCACGCCTCCTGGAACACCATAGTGTGATGGTGTGTTCGAACGTCGTAGTCGTGCTCTATTGGATATAGTGAGTACTATGATGTCTCTTATCGTTTTGCCACTATCGTTATGGGGTTATGCATTAAAGACAAATCCATTCACTTTAATAGGGCACCATCTAAGTCTGTTGAGATGACACCGTGAGAATTATGGTTTGACAGAAGCCTAAGCTGTCCTTTCTTAATGTTTGGGGCTACGACGCTTATGTGAAAATGGGTTTTTCACCTAGCGAGCTCGAACCCAAAGCAGACAAATGCATCTTCATAGAATACCCTAATGAGACATTGGGTATACCTTCTATCTCAGATCCAAGCGCAAAAGGTGTTTGTTGCTAAGAACGGGTCCTTTCTTGAGAAAGAGTTTCTCTCGAAAGAATTGAGTGGAAGGAAGATAGAACTTGATAAGGTTGTTGAACCTTTGTTTCAACCAGAGAATAGCACAACACAGAAAGATGTTTCTATAGAGCCTACGTCAGTTGAAAAGGAAGTTAATGATGATGATCATGAAGCTTCGGATCAAGTCACTATCGAACCTCGTAGGTCGACAAGGACGCATACTGCTCCTGAGTAGTACGACAACCCTGTCTTGGAAATCATGTTGTTGGACAACGATGAACCTACGAACTATGGAGAAGCGATGGTCGGCCCGGATTCCAACAAATGGCTGGGAGCCATGAAATCCGAGAAAGGATCCATGTATGGACTTGGTAGACTTGCCTATTGAATGGCAGGTCGTTGAGTACAAATGGACCTTTGAGATGAACATAGACGCTAATGGTGAATTGTCACCGTTTATAAAGCTCGACTTGTCGCAAAAAGGGTTTCCGCCAAGTTCAAGGAGTTGACTGCGATGAGATTGTCTCATCTATAGCGATGCTAAAAGTCTATTAAAATTATGTTAGCAATTGCTGCATTTTTCGATTATGAAATCTGGCAGATGGATGACAAAACAAGGTTTCCATAATGGTTTCTGTGAGGAAGAGTTGTATGTAATACAACCAGAAGGTTTTGTCAAACCTAAGGATGCTAATAATATGCAAACTCCAGCGATCCTTCTATGGACTGGAGCAAGCATCTCGGAGTTGGAATATATGCTTTGATGAGGTGATCAAAGTGTTTAAGTTTATACAAAGTTTATGAGAAACTTGTATTTGCAAGAAAGTGAGTGGGAGCACTATAGAATTTCTTATAAGAATATGTAGTTGACATATTATTGATCAAAAATGATGTAGAATTTCTGGAAGAGCATGAAGGGTTGTTTGAAAAGAGTTTTTTTTTTCAAAGGAAGACCCAGATAAAGCTACTATTTTATTGAGCATCAAGATCTATAGGGATAGATCAATTCGCTTGATAAGTTTTTCGACGAAGACATACCTTGACAAGTTTTTGAAGGAGTTCAAAATAGATGGGTCAAAGAAGGAGTTCTTGACTGTATTGTAAGGTGTGAAATTGAGTAAGACTCAATACCCGACCACGGCAGAAGATAAAGAAAAGATGAGTGTCATCTCCTATGCTTTAGCCATAGGCTCTATATAGTATGCCATGCTGTGTACCGCACCTGTGTGTGCCTTGCCATGAGTCTGTCAAGGGGTACAAGAGTAATCCAAGAGTGGATCACTGGACAACGGTCAAAGTTATCCTTAGTAACTTGAGAACTAAGGAAATATTTCTCGATTATGGAGGTGATAAAGAGTTCATCGTAAAGGGTTATGATGATGCAAGCTTTAACTCCAATCCGGATGACTCTTAGTAGAAATATGGCTACGTATAGTGGAGCAGCCATTTGGAATAGTTCCAAGTGGAGCGTGGGAGCAGTATCTACAAATATGACATGGAAAGTTTGCAAGGTACACACGGATCTGAATGTCGCAGACCTGTTGACTAAAAACCTCTTTCACGAGCAGAACATAAACAAACCCCAGAACTTATTGGGTGTTAATCACATGATGATATGATCACATGGTGATGTAAGTGTTAATCACATGGTGATGTGAACTAGATTATTGACTCTAGTGCAAGTGGGAGACTGTTGGAAATATGCCCTAGAGGCAATAATAAAATGGTTATTATTGTATTTCCTTGTTCATGATAATTGTCTGTTGTTCATGCTACAATTGTGTTAACCAGAAACCGTAATACATGTGTGAATACATAGACCACAACATGTCCCTAGTAAGCCTCTAGTTGGCTAGCTCGTTGATCAATAGATGGTCACGGTTTCATGACCATGGACATTGGATGACTTGATAACGGGATCACATCATTAGGAGAATGATGTGATGGACAAGACCCAATCCTAAGCATAGCACAAGATCGTGTAGTTCGTTTGCTAAAGCTTTTCAATGTCAAGTATCGTTTCCTTAGACCATGAGATTGTGCAACTCCCGGATACCGTAGGAATGCTTTGGGTGTGCCAAACGTCACAACGTAACTGGGTGGCTATAAAGGTGCACTACGGGTATCTCCGAAAGTGTCTGTTGGGTTGGCACGAATCGAGACTGGGATTTGTCACTCCGTATGACGGAGAGGTATCTCTGGGCCCACTCGGTAAGACATCATCATAATGAGCTCAATGTGACTAAGGAGTTAGCCACAGGATGATGTAGTAAGGAACGAGTAAAGAGACTTGCCAGTAACGAGATTGAACAAGGTATGGGGATACCGACGATCGAATCTCGGGCAAGTATCATAGAGATTGATCATCGTGGAGCATGTGGGAGCCAACATAGGTATCCAGATCCCACTGTTGGTTATTGGCCGGAGAAGTGTCTCGGTCATGCCCACGTGTCTCCCGAACCCGTAGGGTCTACACACTTAAGGTTCGATGGCGGTAGGGTTATAGGGAAATGGTATACGTGATTACCGAAGGTTGTTCGGAGTCCCGAATGAGATCCCGGACGTCACGAGGAGCTCCGAAATGGTCCGGAGGTAAAGATTGATATATAGGAAGTCCAGTTTTGGTCACCGGAAAGATTTCGGGCTCATCGATAGTGTACCGGGAGTGCCGGGAGGGTGCCGGAGGACCCCCGGGAGGGGTGTGACGACCAAAGGACCACATGGGCTGTTAGATAAAGTGTGCCAGACCTTATTGGGATGGGCAAGACTTTTGCTAAAGGCCCATGCGGCTAGGGATAAGAGATAGGGCCAAAAAGGATTTAAAAGGAGGAGATCCACCTCCCTTGTGGGAGTGCCGGAAGGGTGCCGGAGGACCCCGGGAGGGGTGTGACGACCAGAGGACTTCATGGGCTGTTAGATAAAGTGTGTTAGCCCTTATTGGGCTGGGAAATACTTTTGCTAAAGGCCCATGTGGCTGGAGATAAGAGATAGGGCTGGAAAAGATTTAAAAGGAGGAGATCCACCTCCCTTGTGGGAGGTGGACTCTCCCCCTAGCTCGGTCGAACCTCTCCTCCTTGGAGGAGGGGTCAAGCCAGACCTCCCTCTCCCTCCTCCTATATATACTTGAGCTTTTGGCCCTTTGAGAACAGATCTGAACTCTCTCTCTCTCACGGCGAAGCTCTACCTCTCTTCTTCCTCCTCCGCAGGGCTTGGCGAAGCCCTGCCGGGATACCTTGCTACTCCACCACCACCACGCCATCGTGCTGCTGCTGGAGCTCTTCCCCAACCTCTCCTTCCTCCTTGCTGGATCAAGGTGTTGGAGACGTAACCGGGCTGCACGTGTGTTGAACGCGGAGGCGCCGTTGTTCGGTGCTAAGATCGGAGTTCACCGCGATCTGAATCGCTGCGAGTACGACTCCACCAACCGCGTTCTTGTAACGCTTCCGCTTAGCGATCTTCAAAGGTATGAAGATGCAATCTCTACCCACTCGTTGCTGGTTTCTCCATGGATAGATCTTGGTGATCGTAGGAAATTTTTTGATTTACTACTACATCTCCC
This sequence comes from Hordeum marinum, assembly GCA_022496015.1. Taxonomy (NCBI): domain Eukaryota; kingdom Viridiplantae; phylum Streptophyta; class Magnoliopsida; order Poales; family Poaceae; genus Hordeum; species Hordeum marinum. The sequence continues at coordinate 31,631,275 of CM039676.1, forward strand.
AACAGATAGAGCCTATGGCTGAAGCATAGGGGATGACGCTCATCTTTTCTTTATCTTCTGCAGTCACTGGGCATTGAGTCTTACTCAACTTCACACCTTGTAACACAGGCCAGAACCCCTTCTTGGCCTGTTCCATTTTGAACTTCTTCAAAACTTTATCAAGGTATGTGCTCTGTGAAAGTGCTATCAAGCGTCTCGATCTATCTCTATAGATCTTAATGCCTAATATGAAAGCAGCTTCTCATAGGTCCTTCATTGAAAAACTCTTATTCAAATACTCCTTCACGCTTTCCAGCATTTCTATATTGTTTCCAATCAGTAATATGTCATCCACATATAATACTAGAAACGATATAGAGCTCCCACTCACTTTCTTGTAAATACAAGCTTCTCCATAAACTTGTATAAACTCAAACGCTTTCATCACCTCATCAAAGCGCTTATTCCAACTCCGAGATGCTTGCACCAGTCCATAAATGGATCGCTGGAGTTTGCAAACTTTGTCAGCATTCTCTGGATCGACAAAACCTTCGGGTTGCATCATATACAACTCTTCCATAAGGAAATCGTTGAGGAATGTCGTTTTGACATCCATCTGCCAAATTTCATACTCGAAATAAGCAGCTATTGCCAACATGATTCTGACAGACTTAAGCATCGCTACAGGTGAGAAGGTCTCATTGTAGTCAACTCCTTGAACTTGTGAAAAACCCTTTGCCACAAGTCGAGCTTTATAGACGGTGACATTACCGTCCGCGTCTGTCTTCTTCTTATAGATCCATTTGTTCTGAATGGCCTTTCGCCCTTCAGGTAGTACTTCCAAAGTCCATACTTTGTTTTCATACATGGATCCCATCTCAGATTTCATGGCCTCTAACCATTTCTCGGAATCCGGGCCCATCACTGCTCCTCCATAGCTCGTAGGTTCATTGTTGTCCAACAACATGACCTCTAAGACAGGGTTGTCGTACCACTCGGGAGTAGTACGCGTCCTTGTCAACCTACGAGGTTCAATAGCAGCTTGATCCGAAGCTTCATGATCATCATCATTAACTTCCTCTTCTACCATTGTAGGTTCCACAGAAACATCTTTCTACGCTGCGCTACTCTCTGGTTGAAGTAAAGGTTCAATAACCTCATCAAGCTCTATTTTCCTCCCACTCAATTCTTTCGAGAGAAACTCTTTCTCAAGAAATGTTCCGTTCTTAGCGACAAACACTTTGCCTTCGGATCTGAGATAGAAGGTATACCCGACTGTCTCTTTCGGGTATCCTATGAAGACACATTTTTCCGCTTTGGGTTCTAGCTTTTCAGTCTGAAGCTTTTTGACATAAGCATCACATCCCCAAACTTTAAGAAACGACAACTTCGGCTTTTTGCCAAACCACAGTTCATATGGTGTCGTCTCAACGGCTTTTGATGGTGCCCTATTTAAAGTGAATGCAGCTGTCTCTAATGCATAACCCCAAAACGATAGTGGCAAATCGGCAAGAGACATCATAGAACGCACCATATCTAATAAGGTTCGATTACGACGTTCAGACACACCATTACGCTGTGGTGTTCCGGGCGGTGTCAACTGTGAAACAATTCCACATTGTTTTAAGTGACTGCCAAACTCATAACTCAGATATTCACCTCCTTGATAAGATCGCAGAAATTTAATCTTCTTGTTACGACGATTCTCAACTTCACTCTGAAATTGCTTGAACTTTTCAAACGTTTCAGACTTGTGTTTCATCAAGTAAATATACCCATATCTACTCAAGTCATCAGTGAAGGTGAGAAAGTAACGATATCCACCACGCGCTACAACATTCATTGGACCGCACACATCAGTATGTATGATTTCCAATAAGTCACTTGCCCATTCCATTGTTCCTGAGAACGGCGTTTTAGTCATCTTGCCCAGCAGGCATGGTTCACATGTGTCAAGCGATTCAAAATCAAGTGACTCCAAAAGTCCATCAGCATGGAGCTTCCTCATGCGCTTTACACCAATATGACCTAAACGGCAGTGCCACAAGAAAGTGGTACTACAATTAACGACTCTTCATCTTTTGGCATCAATGTTATGAACATGTGTGTCATCACTATCAAGATTCAATATGAATAAACCCCTAACATTGGGTGCATGACCATAAAACATATTACTCATATAAATAGAACAACCTTTATTCTCTGATTTAAATGAGTAACCGTCTCACAATAAACAAGATCCAGATATAATGTTCATGCTTAACGCAGGCACTAAATAACAATTATTCAGGTTCATCACTAATCCCGATGGTAATCGAAGAGAGAGCGTGCCGACGGCGATCACATCAACTTTGGAACCATTTCCCACGCGCATCGTCACTTCGTCCTTTTCCAGTCTTCATTCATTCCGTAGTTCCTGCTTTGAGTTGCAAATGTGAGCAACCGAACCGGTATCAAATACCCAGGCACTACTACGAGAACTAGTAAGGTACACATCAGTAACATGTATATCATATATACCTTGTTTGTCGTTGGCCGCCTTCTTGTCAGCCAGGTACTTGGGGCAGTTCCGCTTCCAGTGACCAGTTCCCTTGCAATGAAAGCACTCAGTTTCTGGCTTAGGTCCATGCTTAGGCCTTTTTGTAGGAGTAGCAACTGCTTTGCCATCCTTCTTGGTTTTACCCTTCTTGCCTTTGCCCTTGCCATTTTTCTTGAAACTAGTGGTTTTATTGACCATCAACACTTGATCTTCTTTCTGGATTTCAGACTCAGCGACTTTCAGCATCGCAAACAGCTCGGATGATGACTTGTTCATCCCGTGCATGTTATAGTTCATCACAAAACTCTTGTAACTAGGTGGCAGTGATTGAAGAACTCTATCAGTGATCGCCTCTTGCGGAAGGGCAATTCCCAACTCAGCTAGACGGTTTGAGTACCCAGACATTCTGAGTATATGCTCACTGATAGACCCGTTCTCCTCCATCTTGCAAGCATAGAATTTATCGGAGGTCTCATACCTCTCGATCCGGGCATTCTTCTGAAAGATAAACTTCAACTCCTGGAACATCTCATATGCTCCGTGACGTTCAAAACGTCTTTGAAGTCCCGGTTCTAAGCCATACAATATTGCCCACTGAACTATTGAGTAGTCTCCAGCACAAGCCTCCCAAGCGTTCTTAACATCTTCGGAGGTCATGTCTTCTGGTTGGTCACCAAGCGGTGCATCAAGGACATATTGTTTCTGGGAAACCGTAAGGATAATCCTCAGATTACGGGCCCAATCAACAAAGTTACTTCCGTCATCTTTCAACTTAGCTTTCTCTAGGAACGCATTAAAATTCAGGGGTGCTACTGCGCGAGCCATTGATCTACAACATAAATATGCAAAGGTTACTTAGACTATTGTTCATGATAATGAGTCTAGTTAATCAAATTACTAAAGCTCCCACTCAAATTGACATCCCTCAGGTTATCTGAGTGTCACATGATCCAAATTCACCAACTCAAGTCCGATCATCACGTGAGTTAAGCTGGTTTCAATGGTGAACATCATTATGTTGATCATATCTACTATATAACTCATGTTCGACCTTTCGGTCTCTTGTGTTCCGAGGCCATGTATGTACATGCTAGGCTCGTCAAGTTTAACCCGAGTGTTCTGCACGTGCAAATCTGGCTTGCACCCGTTGTATGTGAACGTAGAGTCTATCACACCCGATCATCACGTGGTGTCTCGACATGATGAACTTTCGCAACGGTGTACACTCGGGGAGAACACAGTTCATATTGAAATTTAAGTGAGGGGTCACCTTATAATGCTACCGCCGTACTAAGCAAAACAAGGTGCATAAAAGGATTAACATCTCATGCAATTCATAAGTGACGTGATATGGCCATGAACTTGTGTTTAAGATCTCCATCTTCGAAACACCGGCATGATCTCCATCGTCACCGGCACAATACCATGATCTCCATCATCTTGATCTCCATCAATGTGTTGCCATTGGGGTTGTGGCGCCAGCCCTGCTTCTACTTCTATTGCTACCACTTAGAGATAAAGTAAAGCATTACATAGCGCTTAATGATTGACACGCAGGTCATACAATAATTAAAGATAACCCTATGGCTCCTGCCGGTTGACGTATTAACCGATGTGCAAGTCGTGAAAATCTATACATCACATGATCATCTCATACATCACATATATCTCATCATGTAATTGGCCATATCACATCACAACATACCCTGCAAAAACAAGTTAGACGTCCTCTAATTGTTGTTGCATGTTTTACGTGGCTGCTACGGGTATCCAGTAAGAACGATTCTCACCTATGCATAAACCACAACGGTGATACATAGATTGTTTTTCAACCTTCTCAAGGACCGCCTTTATCGGATCCGATCCAACTAAAGTGAGACAAACTGTCGCCCGCAAGCCATCTAAGCAACAAGTTGCGTCGAGGGAACCGGTCTCTCGTAAGTGTACGAGTAATGTTGGTCTGAGCCATTTTATCTCACAATCCCGCTGAACCAAAATCCGACCAAGGGAGGAAGCAATCTAAGCATCAACGCCCACAAACCTTTTGTGTTCTACTCGAGATCTCATCGAACCATCAACCTAGCTCATGATGCCACTGTTGGGGAACATCGCATGGGACACAAAAAAATTCCTACGCACACGCAAACCTATCCATGGTGATGAGCATCTACGAGAGGGAGAGTGGATCTACGTACCCTTGTAGATCGCTAAGCGGGAAGCGTTAAGAAACGTGGTTGGTGTAGTCGTACTTCTTCGCAATCCAAATCGCTGAGCGTCTCGCGATCTAATCATGAACCGTCCCGCGAACCAATCATGAACCGTCCCGCGATCTCGTCACGATCCGTCCCGCGATCCGATCACGAACGTCCCGTGGCCTTGATCACGATCCTTCCGATCTAGTACCGAACGGACGGCACCTCCGCGTTCAGCACACGTGCAGCTTGATGATGATATCCACCGTCTTGATCCAGCAAGAGGAGATGGAGAGGATAGATAGTTCACCGGCAGCGTGACGGCACTCCGGCGATGGTGGTGGTGGAGCAATTCCGGCAGGGCTTTGCCTAAGCACTGCGGAAAACCAATCTAGAGGAGCGTCGGTGAAACGGGTAGCACGTGGCCGTAAGTTGTGTCCAAAAGCCACCCAATCCACTAGTATATATAGGAGGGAGGGAGAGGCAGCCCTTGGCGCAAGTCCAAGGGCCTATATGATTCAGCCGAAGGGGGGGAGCAATCCTAGTCCACCTCCAATCCTAGTTGGAGTAGGATTGCTCCCTATTGGCTGATTTTTCCTCTTTTCCCTTTAGGATTCTCTTCCCCTGCACCATGGGCCTTTGTGGATGTTTACCCAGCCCACTAAGGGATGATAATTAGTGTCCCACAGCCCATGGACCTCTTGGGGTCGAAATACCCCTCCCGGAGGTCTCCCGGTACACTACCGGCACTCCCGGTACACTACCGGCACTCCCGGTACACTACCGATGAGCCCGAAACTTTTCCGGCGACCAAACTAGGACTTCCTATATATGAATATTTACCTCCGGACCATTCTAGAGCTCCTCGTGACTTCCGGGATCTCATCCGGGACTCCGAACAACCTTCGGTCACCACCATACATAACTCTATACCACCGAAACATCACCGAACCTTAAGTGTGCAGACCTTGCGGGTTCGAGAACTATGTAGACATGACCGAGACACCTCTATGGTCAATAACCAATGGCGGGACCTGGACGTCCACATTGGTTCCTACATATTCTACGAAGATCTATCGGTCGAACCTCTATGTCAAGGATTCAGTTAATCCCGTATAACGTTCCCTTTGTTCTTCGTTATGTTACTTGCCCGAGATTCGATCGTCGGTATCTTCATACCTAGTTCAACCTCGTTACCGGCAAGTCTCTTTACTCATTCCGTAATACAGGATCCCGCAACTAACAATTAGTCACATTGCTTGCAAGGCTCATTGTGATGTTGTATTACCGAGTGGGCCCCGAGATACCTCTCCGTAACACGGAGTAACAAATCCCAGTCTCGATCCATGCCAACTCAACAAACACCATCGGAGATACCTGTAGAGCACCATTATAGTCACCCAGTTACATTGCGACATTTGATACACAAAAGGCACTCCTCCGATATCCGTGAGTTGCATGATCTCATGGTCAAAGGAACATATACATTGACATGCAGAAAACACTAGCAATAAACTGACACGATCATACGCTACGTTTGTAGTTTGGGTCTTGTCCATCACATCATTCTCCTAATGATGTGATCCCATTATCAAATGACATCACATGTCAATGGCTAGGAAACCCTGACCATCTTTGATCAACGAGCTAGTTCACTAGAGGCATACTAGGGACACAGTTGTAGGGAGACGTAGTAGTAAATCAAAAAAATTCCTACGTGTCACCAAGATCTATCTATGGAGAAACCAGCAAACGAGTGGGGAGAGATTGGATCTTCATACCTTTGAAGATCGCTAAGGAGAAGCGTTGCTAGAACGCGGTTGATGGAGTCGTACTCGCAGCGATTCAGATCGCGGTGGATTCCGATCTAAGCACCGAACAACGGTGCCTCCGCGTTCAACACACGTGCAGCCCGGTGACGTCTCCTACGCCTTGATCCAGCAAGGAGGAAGGTGAGGTTGGGGAAGAGCTCCGGCAGCACGATGGCGTGGTGGCGATGGAGCTGCGTGGTACTCCGACAGAGCTTCGCTAAGCGCTACGGAGAACGAGGGGAGGAGGAGGTAGGGCTGCGCCAGAGAGAGAGGGAGAATCGTGTCTCTGGCAGCCCCAAAAAACCCACTATATATAGGGGAGAGGGAGGAGGAGGAGGCGCAGCCCCTAGGGTTCCCACCCTAGGGGTGGCGGCAGCCACACATGGGGTTCTGGCCGCCGGCCAGGAGGGGGAGAGGAGGGGGCGCTGCCCTAGTGGGCCTTAGGCCCATCTGGGTCTAGGGTTTCCCCTCCCTCCCCAATCTGCTGCACCTTGGGCTGGTGGGAGTGGCGCCCCAGCCCACCAATGGGATGGTTCACTCCACCTCAGGCCCACGCAGCCCTCCAGGGTTGGTGGCCCCACTTGGTGGACCCCGGGAACCCTTCCGATGGTCCCGATACACTACCGGTGACACCCGGAACACTTCCGGTAACCAAATCCTCACTTCCTATATATCAATCTTCATCTCTGGACCATTCCGGGACTCCTCATGACGTCCGGGATCTCATCCAGGACTCCGAACAACCTTCGGTAACCACGTACACTATTTCCCTATAACCCTAGCGTCATCGAACCTTAAGTGTGTAGACCCTACGGGTTTGGGAGACACGTAGACATGACCGAGACACCTCTCCGGTCAATAACCAACAGCGGGATCTGGATACCCATGTTGGCTCCCACGTACTCCACGATGATCTCATCGGATGAACCACGATGTCAGGGATTCAATCAATCCCGTATACAATTCCCTTTGTCTATCGGTATGGTACTTGCCCGAGATTCGATCGTCGGTATCCCTATACCTTGTTCAATCTCGTTACTGGCAAGTCTCTTTACTCGTTCCGTAACACATCATCCCGTGGCTAACTCCTTAGTCACATTGAGCTCATTATGATGATGTCTTACCGAGTGGGCCCAGAGATACCTCTCCGTCACACGAAGTGACAAATCCCAGTCTCGATTCGTGGCAACCCAATAGACACTTTCGGAGATACCCGTAGCATACCTTTATAGCCACCCAGTTACGTTGTGACGTTTGGCACACCCAAAGCATTCCTACGGCATCCGGGAGTTACACAATCTCATGGTCTAAGGAAACGATACTTGACATTGAAAAGCTTTAGCAAACGAACTACACGATCTTTTGCTATGCTTAGGATTGGGTCTTGTCCATCACATCATTCTCCTAATGATGTGATCCCGTTATCAAGTCATCCAATGTCCATGGTCATGAAACCGTGACCATCTATTTATCAACGAGCTAGCCAACTAGAGGCTTACTAGGGACATGTTGTGGTCTATGTATTCACACATGTATTACGGTTTCCGGTTAACACAATTGTAGCATGAATAATAGACAATTATCATGAACTAGGAAATACAATAATAACCATTTTATTATTGCCTCTAGGGCATAGTTCCAACAGTCTCCCACTTGCACTAGAGTCAATAATCTAGTTACATTGTGATGAATCGAACACCCATAGCATTGTGGTGTTGATCATGTTTTGCTCGTGCGAGAGGTTTAGTCAACGGATCTGCGACATTCAGATCCGTATGCACTTTACAAATATATATGTCTCCCTCCTAAATGTAATCACTGATGGAGTTGAAGTGGCGCTTGATGTGTCTTGTCTTCTTGTGAAACCTGGGCTCCTTCGCAAGGGCAATAGCTCCAGTGTTGTCACAAAGTAGAGTCATCGGGCCCGACGCATTTGGAATCACTCCTAGGTCGGTGATGAACTCCTTCATCCAGACTCCCTCCTTCGCTACTTCCGAAGCAGCTATGTACTCCGCTTCACATGTAGATGCCGCCACGACGCTTTGCTTGCTGCTACTCCAGCTGACTGCCCCTCCATTCAAAATATACACGTATCCGGGTTGCGACTTAGAGTCGTCCGGATCTGTGTCGAAGCTAGCGTCGACGTAACCCTTTACGACGAGCTCTTCGGCACCTCCACATACGAGAAACATGTCCTTTGTCCTTTTCAGGTACTTCAGGATATTCTTGACCGCTGTCCAGTGTTCTGCTCCGGGATCACTTTGGTACCTCCCTACCAAACTTATGGCAAGGTTCACATCAGGTCTGGTTCACAGCATGGCATATATGATAGAGCCTATGGCTGAAGCATAGGGGATGACACTCATCTCTTCTCTATCCTTTGCCGTGGTCGGGCATTGAGTCATACTCAATCTCACACCTTGCAACACAGGCAAGAACCCCTTCTTGGACTGATCCGTATTGAACTTCTTCAATATCTTTTCAAGGTATGTGCTTTGTGAAAGACCAATGAGGCGTTTTGACCTATCTCTATAGATCTTAATACCTAATATGTAAGCAGCTTCTCCAAGGTCCTTCATTGAAAAACACTTATTCAAGTAGGCCTTTATACTTTCCAAGAGTTCTATATTATTTCCCATTATCAGCATGTCATCCACATACAGTATAAGAAATGCTATAGAGCTCCCACTCACTTTCTTGTAAATACAGGGTTCTCCATAAACCTGTACAAACCCAAACGCTTTAATCACCTCATTAAAGCGAATGTTCCAACTCCGAGATGCTTGCACCAGCCCATAGATGGAGCGCTGGAGCTTGCATACCTTGTTAGCATCTTTAGGATCGACAAAACCTTCCGGCTGCATCATATACAGTTCTTCCTTGAGGAAGCCATTAAGGAATGCTGTTTTGACGTCCATTTGCCAGATCTCTTAATCATAAAATGCGGCAACTACTAACATGATTCGGACTGACTTTAGCATCGCTACGGGTGAGAAAGTCTCATTGTAGTCAACTCCTTGAACTTGTCGATAACCCTTAGCAACAAGCCGAGCTTTATAGGCGGTGACATTACCGTCCGCGTCAGTCTTCTTCTTAAAGATCCATTTGTTTTCAATGGCTCGCTTATCATCAGGCAAGTCCACCAAAGTCCATACTTTGTTCTCATACATGGATCATATCTCGGATTTCATGGCCTCAAGCCATTTGTTGGAATCCGGGCCCGCCATCGCTTCTTCATAGTTCGAAGGTTCACCGTTGTCCAACAACATGATCTCTAGGACAGGATTGTCGTACCACTCTGGTGCGGAACGTGTCCTAGTGGACCTTCGAATAGCAACTTGATCTGAAGCTTCATGATCATCATCATTAACTTCCTCTCTAGCCGGTGTAGGCTCCACAGAAACAACTTCCTGTGCTGCGCTACTCTCCGGTTCGAGTGGAGGTACAATTACCTCATCAAGTTCTATTTTCCTCCCACTTACTTCTTTCGAGAGAAACTCTTTCTCGAGAAAGGATCCATTCTTGGCAACAAAGACTTTGCCCTCGGATCGTAGGTAGAAGGCATACCCAATAGTCTCCTTGGGATATCCTATGAAGACACACTTTTCCGCTTTGGGTTCGAGCTTCTCTGGTTGAAGTTTCTTCACATAAGCATCGCATCCCCAAACTTTTAGAAACGACAGCTTAGGTTTCTTTCCAAACCATAATTCATACGGTGTCGTCTCAATGGATTTAGACGGTGCCCTATTTAAAGTGAATGCGGCAGTCTCTAATGCATATCCCCAAAATGATAGCGGTAAGTCGGTAAGAGACATCATAGATCGCACCATATCCAATAGAGTGCGATTACGACGTTCAGACACACCATTTCGCTGAGGTGTGCTGGGCGGCGTGAGTTGTGAAACAATTCCACATTTCCTAAGGTGCGTGCCAAACTCGTGACTTAAATATTCTCCGCCACGATCAGATCGTAGGCATTTTATTTTCCTGTCACGTTGATTCTCGATCTCACTCTGAAATTCCTTGAACCTTTCAAAGGTTTCAGACTTGTGCTTCATTAAGTAGACATATCCATATCTACTCAAGTCATCAGTGAGGGTGAGAACATAACGGTAGCCACCGCGAGCCTCGACGCTCATTGGACCGCATACATCGGTATGTATTATCTCCAACAAGTCAGTTGCTCGCTCTATTGTTCCGGAGAACGGAGTCTTGGTCATCTTGCCCATGAGGCATGGTTCGCACGTGTCAAATGATTCGAAATCAAGTGACTCCAAAAGTCCATCAGCATGGAGCTTCTTCATGTGTTTGACACCAATATGACCAAGACGGTAGTGTCACATGTAGATGGGACTATCGTTATCAACTTTACACTTTTTGGTACTCACACTATGGACATGTGTAACATCACGTTCGAGATTCATCAAAAATAAACCATTGACCAGCGGGGCATGAGCATAAAACATTTCTCTCATATAAATAGAACAACCATTATTCTCGGATTTAAATGAGTAGCCATCTCGCATCAAGCGAGATCCAGATACAATGTTCATGCTCAAAGCTGGTACTAAATAACAATTATTGAGGTTTAAAACTAATCCCGAAGGTAGATGTAGAGGTAGCGTGCCGACGGCGATCACATCGACCTTGGAACCATTCCCGACGCACATCGTCACCTCGTCCTTTGCCAGCCTCTGCTTATTCCGCAGCTCCTGCTTGGAGTTACAAATGTGAGCAACTGCACCGGTATCAAATACCCAGGAGCTACTACGAGCGCTGGTCAAGTACACATCAATAACAAGTATATCACATATACCTTTAACGTTGCCGTCCTTCTTATCCGCTAAGTACTTGGGGCAGTTCCTCTTCCAGTGACCGGTACCCTTGCAATAGAAACACTCAGTCTCAGGCTTGAGTCCATTCTTGTTCTTCTTCTTCCCGGCAACTTGCTTACCGGGCGCGGCAACAGCTTTGACGTCCTTCTTGAAGTTCTTCTTACCCTTGCCTTTCTTGAAACTAGTGGTCTTATTTACCATCAACACTTGATGCTCCTTTTTGATCTCGACCTCTGCTGATTTCAGCATCGAGTACAACTCAGGAATGGACTTCTCTCCATCCCTTGCATGTTTTAGTTCATCACAAAGCTCTTATAGCTAGGTGGAAGCGACTGGAGGATTCTGTCAATGACCGAGTCATTCGGGAGGTTAACTCCCAGCTGAGTCAAGCGGTTGTGAAGCCCAGACATCTTGAGGATGTGTTCACTGACAGAACTATTCTCCTCCATCTTACAGCTAAAGAACCTGTCGGAGACTTCATATCTATCGACCTGGGCATGAGCTTGGAAAACCAGTTTCAGCTCTTGGAACATCTCATATGCTCCGTGTTGCACAAAACGCTTTTGGAGCCCCGGTTCTAAACTGTAAAGCATGCCGCACTGAACAAGGGAGTAATCATCACAGCGAGAATGCCAAGCATTCGCAACGTCTTGTTCTGCTGGGAGAAGGGGTGGGTCACCTAGCGGTGCATCAAGGACATATAGTTTCTTGGAAGCTATGAGGATGATCCTCAAGCCACAGTCCGCATAGTTGCTTCCATCATCTTTCAGCTTGGTTTTCTACAGGAACGCGTTGAAATTGAGGTTGACATTTGCGTTGGCCATTGGATCTACAATATTGATAGTAAAGGCAATTTTAGACTAAGTTCAGGATAATTAAGTTCACATAATCAAATTATTCGATGAACTCCCACTCAGATAGACATCTCTCTAGTCATCTAAGTGACACATGATCCATGTCAACTAGCCCGTGTCCGATCATCACGTGAGACGGACTAGTCATCCATGGTGAACATCTTCATGTTGATCGTATCTTCTATACGACTCATGTTCGACCTTTTGGTCTTCCGTGTTTTGAGGCCATGTCTGTACATGCTAGGCTCATCAAGTCAACCTAAGTGTTTCGCGTGTGTAAATCTGGCTTGCACCCGTTGTATGCGAACGTTAGAACCTATCACACCCGATCATCACGTGGTGCTTCAGAACAACGATCCTTAGCAACGGTGCACAGTTAGGGTGAACACTTCTCTTGAGATTTTATTGAGAGATCATCTTATTTACTACCGTCGTTCTAAGCAAATAAGATGTGAACATGATAAACATCACATGCAATCAATATAGTGACATGATATGGCCAATATCCTCTTGCTCCTATGATCTCCATCTTCGGGGCACCATGATCATCACTGTCACCGGCACGACACCATGATCACCATCATCATGATCTCCATCATTGTGTCTTCATGAAGTTGTCTCACCAACTATTACTTCTACTACTATGGCTAACGCTTAGCAATAAAGTAAAGTAATTACATGGCGTTTATGATTGACACGCAGGTCATACAATAATATAAGACAACTCCTATGGCTCCTGCCGGTTGTCATAGTCATCGACACGCAGGTCGTGAACCCTATTACAAGAACATGATCAATCTCATACATCACAATGCATCACATCACATCCTTCTGGCCATATCACATCACGAGGCATATGCTGCAAAAACAAGTTAGACGTCCTCTAATTTGTAGTTGCAAGTTTTTACGTGGTTGCTATAGGTTTCTAGCAAGAACGTTTCTTACCTACGCCAAAACCACAACGTGATATGCCAATTGATATTTACCCTTCATAAGGACCCTTTTCATCGAATCCAATCCGACTAAGGTGGGAGAGACAGACACCCGCTAGCCACCTTATGCAACTAGTGCATGTCAAGCGGTGGAACCGGTCTCACGTAAGCGTACGTGTAAGGTTGGTCCGGGCCGCTTCATCCCACAATACCGTCGAATCAAGATAAGACTAGTAACGGCAAGCATATTAACAAAATCGACGCCCACAACTGCTTTGTGTTCTACTCGTGCATAGATTCTATGCATAGACCTAGCTCATGATGCCACTGTAGGGAGACGTAGTAGTAAATCAAAAAAATTCCTACGTGTCACCAAGATCTATCTATGGAGAAACCAGCAAACGAGCGGGGAGAGATCGGATCTTCATACCTTTTAAGATCGCTAAGCGGAAGTGTTGCTAGAACGCGGTTGATGGAGTCGTACTCGCAGCGATTCAGATCGCGGTGGATTCCGATCTAAGCACCGAACAACGGTGCCTCCGCGTTCAACACACGTGCAGCCCGGTGACGTCTCCTACGCCTTGATCTAGCAAGGAGGAAGGAGAGGTTGGGGAAGAGCTCTGGCAGCACGACGGCGTGGTGGCGATGGAGCTGCGTGGTACTCCGACAGAGCTTCGCTAAGCGCTACGGAGAACGAGGGGAGGAGGAGGTAGGGTTGCGCCAGAGAGAGAGGGAGAACCGTGTCTCTGGCAGCCCCAAAACCCCCACTATATATAGGGGAGAGGGAGGAGGAGGCGCAGCCCCTAGGGTTCTCATCCTAGGGGTGGCGGCAGCCACACATGGGGTTCTGGCCGCCGGCCAGGAGGGGGAGAGGAGGGGGCGCTGCCCTAGTGGGCCTTAGGCCCATCTGGGTCTAGGGTTTCCCCTCCCTCCCCAATCTGCTGCGCCTTGGGCTGGTGGGAGTGGCGCCCCAGCCCACCAATGGGATGGTTCACTCCACCTCAGGCCCACGCAGCCCTCCAGGGTTGGTGGCCCCACTTGGTGGACCCCGGGAACCCTTCCGGTGGTCCCGATACACTACCGGTGACACCCGGAACACTTCCGGTAACCAAATCCTCACTTCCTATATATCAATCTTCGTCTCCGGACCATTCTGGGACTCCTCGTGACGTCCGGTATATCATCCGGGACTCCGAAAAACCTTCGGTAACCACGTACACTATTTCCCTATAACCCTAGCGTCATCGAACCTTAAGTGTGTAGACCCTACGGGTTCGGGAGACACGTAGACATGACCGAGACACCTCTCCGGTCAATAACCAACAACGGGATCTGGATACCCATGTTGGCTCCCACGTACTCCACGATGATCTCATCGGATGAACCACGATGTCAGGGATTCAATCAATCCCGTATACAAGTCCCTTTGTCTATCGGTATGGTACTTGCCCGAGATTCGATCGTCGGTATCCCTATACCTTGTTCAATCTCGTTACCGGCAAGTCTCTTTACTCGTTCCGTAACACATCATTCCGTGGCTAACTCCTTAGTCACATTGAGCTCATTATGATGATGTCTTACCGAGTGGGCCCAGAGATACCTCTCCGTCACACGGAGTGACAAATCCCAGTCTCGATTCATGTCAACCCAACAGACACTTTCGGAGATACCCGTAGTGTACCTTTATAGCCACCCAATTACGTTGTGACGTTTGGCACACCCAAAGCATTCCTACGGCATCCGGGAGTTACACAATCTCATGGTCTAAGGAAACGATACTTGACATTGAAAAGCTTTAGCAAACGAACTACACGATCTTGTGCTATGCTTAGGATTGGGTCTTGTCCATCACATCATTCTCCTAATGATGTGATCCCGTTAGCAACGACATCCAATGTCCATGGTCATGAAACCGTGACCATCTATTGATCAACGAGCTAGCCAACTAGAGGCTTACTAGGGACATGTTGTGGTCTATGTATTCACACATGTATTACGGTTTCCGGTTAACACAATTGTAGCATGAATAATAGACAATTATCATGAACTAGGAAATACAATAATAACCATTTTATTATTGCCTCTAGGGCATATTTCCAACAACAGTGTTGTCTATTTACCCACACATGCAGTGTGTTTCTGATCACCACAGTTATAGCATGGATGATAAACGATTATCATTGAACAAGGAAATATAATAATAAACACTTTATACATTGCCTCTAGGGCATATTTCCAACATGGAGATCGGTGGGTAACATGCACAGGCAGACTACGAAGGTTGACGGTGGAGGCGGGGGCAGTGGGGCCGACAATGGCAGCGATCTAGGTCGGGTACGAGCGATGGAGGAGTGGTGTATGTGGGTGGTGGGGGTGTGGAGGGGGGTCAAGTGTTGTTTGAGGAAATGACACGGCTACTGAAAATTTTACTAGGCAGGAGTGAAATGTCGGGGCTACTGAAAATTTAGATGAAGGGATTGAAGCGGCACGAGACCAACAAACATAGCACACAATTGAAACATAATAATTGTGTGCTATCAAACAGAAAAAAAAACCGTGGAACCTCCATTTTCAAATCGCTCAAGGCGGGTAGATATTTTTGAGCTTGCGAGGGAAGCCTCGCAAGCTCAGTACATTGTGTTGATGTGACAGTGCACGGGCGTGGTTCACGGGTAGTATGAGCGATTCATGTCTATTGAGTATACAATCGTAGATGATTGTTTTTTTCAAATTGTCTGCTATTTACTCCTATAATGATAATATATATGAGCATTTCGCAAAAAAATGTGGGAAAGGGTCAGAACACAAACACACCTGCATGTGGAACAAAAATATGTATGCAAATGGTGGTTTCATGTTCAAATACCATATGTTCAACTTTGATGTGGCACATGCCCCCCCCCACACACTTCGTTTCGGTGGGAGGGAATCCAAGCTACGAATGCATGCCCCAAATAGGTTTGGCATCTCACCCTGCCGTAACATGAAATTAAACCTATACAAATCCATCATGGTCAAAACCACTCCATCGCGCTTCCGGACAAAGGTGGACTCAACGGGCCCATAGTTGTGTGTGCATGTGTGTGCGCGCGACAAGTGGGTGAGACCACGACAACCTACGTATGGCCTAAACTAGGGCGGTGGGATATTTAAATATACCCAATTGACAAATTTGATGTGGCACATGCGCCTCGCAACCCCAGACATCTCCGACCCCACAGAGGTTCAGGACGTACACAGTATAGTGCCCCCCCCACACACACATAGACATGCACTTTGAGTCGGTGGGAGCTAGGGCATCTCATGAAGACCTTCTCTAACACAGACCAAGAAGAATCAACCTTGGTCAAATCTCTCTCGTTGTCGGTCAAAGTGACAGACGTCCTCCCCGGCCCACGCATGGGCGTGCTGCCGATAAACCACACGATGGAGTGTCTGTACACGACCACCACCTTCATGTTGCCCAAACATATGTACAAAAGTGTTGTGTTGTGTTTGATTATACATACCAGGTGCACATTTTTGATGTGGCACATGCTTCGCAACTGGAAAGCCCACACACAAGTCGGAGGGTTCATGACGCATACAACTAGCTAGTCGCCCCCTCCCCTTGAGCGACTATGCGAACGATTCATGCGTACATAAGCGTGCACTCAAACTTTTGGTTAGGAAACTCACCATGACCTATAATATATACCATAACACATCGAGAAGAATCGACCTTGGTAAACTCTCTCGTTGTCATCCAATGTGATGGCCATCCACGCGGGCCCAAGAATGGGCTTGCCACCGATAACCATGAGAGTGTTCGAAGACAACCACCGTTTGTATTCAGATAATATTTGCTTTCATGACTGATGTACTATGGGTCCTTGTGATCCAGACTTGTAATATAAAGATTTATGTTTAAATTTCTGTCGTAGAGGTTTTGTTGTGATATTGACGTGAGTCACGGTTCATGATCATGCATGATGCGTGTATAGTTAGTGCACGATTATAAACGGGAGCGTCACATAAATACTTTCTACTGCACTTGTTTTTCAGTTTTTTTGTTGCATTGATGAATGTTCGGGTTATAGAGGTCAGGTTGGTTTGATGTTTCAAAACCTGTTACATTCGCTTTGTTAAAAATTTAATTGTTTCCCTTAGAAGTTTATGTACTTTAGAAAGTGTGTTAGTTAAGGAGGGGTATTGCTAAGCAGGGCAAGGTGCTTTTTTATAACCCTTCAATGGAGTATCCATTACTATTAGCAGATGGAAATGATCAAGTTGTTGTGTTTTTACAAAATGTGAAGGTTCATCCAATCATGGAGGCCAACAATAACAAGAAGAGGCCAACCGTACACACAAAGGATTATGTTATGAAGAGAAAAATGACAAAGCATGATGGTCGGAAGCAAACCATCCAAGCACGACAGCCAAGAGAAAATCATCCGGAGTGCTGACAAGCAACAAGTTACTCCACCAACTTTTTCTCTTTATCTACACCCATAAACCATTTAGCTAGATATAGTGTACTATATTAAAACAATGCTCACCCATTACACTTTTTCATGAACAAATTAATCTACAAATTTATGAAATGACGGGCTCATACACGGACACGGTATGCCGCCGCACCTTTGCTCGCTAGTCTCCCACAAGGGGCTCAACTTCATATATACCACCCTGCATCACAAGATGATGTTTTGCTTAGCCACCAACCCTTGAGAGATTCAATATCACATGATGCTCATTGTTGTCCGCCGGCTTGTGGAATAGCATGGTACAACACTGTAACATATAACGCCTTAATTTGAGAAGTAGAGATTTTCACCCCGTAAGATGCTCTATTTTGTGCATGTAAGATGGGGAATGACTGCAACATTTTATGTATGTTGTCCAATGGTATCAAGCATCAATAAAGACATACAAACAAAAGAGTCTAAATAGAAGATTTGAATACAAGACCCATAACACATCGATAAATGGCAGAACACCATACAATACCAAAGAGTCCCACATCAAAAAACACATGTAATGATGTGCCAATTTTCTCTTTGCTTGTGTGGAATGAACCACGTTGCTCTCAAGTGGTTTATTTAAAGTAAGAGCCATAATCCAAAATAGAACCAAAGCCACAAGACTTGTAAATGTATAGAGAAAGATACAAATATAAATACAACAACTCTACGGATTAATATTACGTGAGATTAATTGTTGTCTATTCACTCGCTAGATGGCATTGTACAAGACTTTGACAATCAAAAGCACCCCATTTGAAGATGACAAACAATTATATATTTCTTCACTGCTCGTAGTGGGTAGGGTTGGAATCAATTACGTCTCAACGTTTAGCTATCCATTAGTAGCAAGCATTGACTTTAATAGGAACCAACACCATAGATTGACTAGCGAACGAAGGTGGATGTGCCTCTAGCCCATCGGGGGTCCAACGCCAACATTGATGCCATATGTGTCCAGTGAGTGAAGGTCGATGTGCCTATAGCCCATCAGGGGTCCAACATCAACATAGATGTCATGTGAGTCTCATCAAGGAATATCTATATGTCTATCTGACTATCTATCTATCTATCTATCTATCTACATCACTAAGCTCCTTAGGATTAGAGGCCTCCCATTTAATTGAGGACATTGGTTTTGGATTGGGTTCCTAATTTTGATTTGGTCAACAATTTCTAAGGATCCCTCTCATCCAAGTGAGGTGTCTAATTTTTAATTTGGTTTACAAGTTTGATTGGTCAATAATTTCTCAAATCAATCAACAACAACCGATTTATAAAGAAATATGAGTCTCGCGCATGGTCTCATCACCTAACAAAAAAAATTAATGCCAAGATGCAACATGGTATCACCAAATATGATTTTGGATCGAGTTCCAATTTTTTCACTTGGCCGGCAATCTCACAAGGAGCTCTCTCCTTCAAGTGAGGTGTTCAATTTTGAATGTGCTTCATGATTTTGATTGGCCAGTGATTTCTCAAATCAATCGACAATAATAAACTTATAAAATACACCGGTCTTGCACCCTCTCAACACCTGTCAACAAAATAAATACCAACACGTGACACAATAGCACAAATATAATACATGTGGTCACCACTGCAATAAACTTCTCTGCCCATGTGTGGGTTATTTTACACATAGTACATAGTAATAACCCTAGAAAGAGACCATCAAAATACTACATTATAAAAGAAAGAAAACACACTTCATCATCACCCCACATGGCAAGCCAAATAATTTATTTTAAGAAATCCCAACAACACAAACCGTATAACAGAGGGATGTGGAGTATTTGAGCTCAAACACAAATAAACGCACATGAACAGTAAAAAAGGAAAACAATTAGAAAAATTCTGAATTCTTTGTGTGGTGAACTTTGATAAATGTTCTGAGTGCTTGCAAATTTTCATCATGAGATCAGTAAAAATGATGCTACTTTCAAAAGCATTTTGGAACACTAATTTTGTTTTTTTTGCCACACCTTCCATAAATGTTATCTGATGATGAAAATTTACAAACACTTGGAACATTTATGAAAGTATATAGCACAAAAAAATTACAAATTTTTGAACATTATTTTTCGAATTTACTATTCACACGAGCTCAAATGAGCTTGAAGCTCAAAACGGTACTTTCCGTAACAAAGTGTGTCCACTCCTTCTAATTATTATTGAATCTCGGTTATATTCAAGCGATGCAAATCGTTTGTGGTTGACTTCAACATCTTTCAAGCTCTATAGCCACAAACTTAGGGTTAGTTTGCTTGGTGTTCGCACTGTTTAGACTATGCTCAGTTAAAATAATATACTTAACCGAGACAGCGTAATCAGCTTGAAAATCAAAGACACAATAGTAAGCTTGGAAATCTCGTAATCACTTAGAGGACAAACCACCATGCCAATAAAAAGAGCTAAACACGCCTTGCACTAGACATCCTGGCCAGGTACAAAAGTCGTACCATCTCACGCGTCGTCCAACTGGCACTACTTTTTGCCAAGCACATTGTGAAGGCCTCTAACCAAACAACTCCTTATTTTATTTTTTCCATAGGCAAACATGAGTGCGGTGAGGTGCATTGGAGAAGTTGTACCTAAAACTGGGCATGGGCATCCCGGCCCCAAAAACCCGGGCCGGGCTGGGCTTTAGGTTCGGGTCGGATTGGTTTCCGATCCGAGCAGCAGTTCGGGTCGGGCTCATGCTTACCTAAATCACCATTTTACACGAAGGCCCGGCCCGAAAATCGTCTTTTAAGTCCATTCGGGCCGGGATCGGGCCTACATATTGTTTTTCGGGCCGGGCCGGGCTTGGACCTGAGATTTTTGGTTCGGACTTCCTAAAGCCCGACCCGAAGCCCGGTGTATGCCCAGGTTTAGTTGTACCCAATGCCATCTATTTTTTTCCGAATTAAACGAAGAACCCAGGATCTTTTATGTTTTCGAATGTAAAATCTCCGAAAAATAAAAACTGTTGCATCACCAAAAATATCAAGATCCATGGTTTGAAGAAATGCCACCTTCCATCCATAAACGAGTAGTACGAAGAATACAAATGCCCCAAGCAGGCAGGAATTAAGTCCTCATAAAGAGCCTCATTTAAAACAGAATGAAAAGCGCCAAAAAAACTTCACACAGCCCGCACCACACCACGCCACATCAAATCAAAACCGCATTTCGTTTCTTTCCAAAAAAGATCGCGTTTTTCGAATACAAATACTCCAAAAAAAATCCTCGCTTTCTCCCACCCACGACGTCCCTCCTCTCCGCCGTCTCCGTCACCCGCTCCACCCCTCCCTCAGTCCGCGACAGACATCTTCCGCCCCAGCCCCCGAGCTCCGCCGTTATCCCGCGCCCGGCCCCCCTCGCCGCCCGCGCGAATTCCCAAATCCCCAGGGTCTCTCGCGCGCCCGCGTCCCCCCCCCCCCCCCCCCTCGCGATCCCATCTCCTCGCGCGGCGGCCGGCGGAGCCTAGGGTTCAGGCGATGGAGGCCGCCGGGGACCGGTGAGCTCCCCCGAGGCGGCTGGTGTAGCTCCCCGTGGGCGCGCGGGGGATCCCGAGCTCGCGGAAACCCTAGCTGGGTGCGACGGCGGCCATGGACGTGGACGCGCGGATGGCCACGGAGTCGGACTCCGACTCCGACGCCACCGCGGCGGCGGCGGCGCAGGCCGGCGCCGCCGTGAGCGTCCCCGTCAGCGGGACCGAGACCCCCTCCGTGTCGCCGCCGCCCGAGGCTGTGGCGGGCGCGGCAGCTTCTCCGGCGGCGGCGGTGGCGGGGCCGAGGCCGGCCCCCGGGTACACGGTGGTGGACGCGTTGATGGACAAGAAGGAGGACGGGCCGGGGTGCCGCTGCGGGCACACGCTCACGGCCGTGCCGGCCGTCGGGGAGGAGGGCTCCCCGGGCTACATAGGCCAGCGGCTGATCCTCTTCGGTGGCGCCACCGCGCTCGAGGGCAACAACGCCACGCCACCCTCGTCGGCTGGGAGCGCCGGGATCCGTACGGCCCCTTCTACCTGAGCTCTCTCTTGTTTCAAATGGGTTTGTTCACTTGTTGGGTGCTGTAGGGTCCTGCTTTCTAGCTTGTGTTGTCTGATAGCCATAGTTTGAAGGGAAGTTGAACATTAGGGACTGATGTAGTTGGTGATCTTGCTTTGGAGTGGGAGGGAGGGAAGACTACGATTTTGAGGGTATGTTTTACTGGGGATAGACGGACTGCGAATCTAGTCTTCCAGTCTCATTAAGATGTGGAATTCAGAGTATTGCTTGCCGCTCTCGCGGGTTTAGGCGGGATTGGGTTAATTAATGATGCTGTGAGAATTTGAGGTGCTGCCTTGGTTGGATACTATAATGAGTTTGGCATCGATGCGTTATTCCCTGTCTAACTCTGTTCACCTTAATTGGAGGGCTAAATATAGGGATCTTATATTGTTTGAGGTGTAACATAGTCTGAAGGGAATTGGAACGGTAGCGAATGGCTTAGTTGGTAATCTTGCTTTGGAGTGGTAGAGAGGAAAAAGGAAACCAATTTTGGGAGGGAATGTTTTCTTGGGGATATAAACTACGTACGACGGATTGTGAATTTAGTGGTCCGGTGTCTCATTAAGAGGTGGAATTCAGAGTATTGGCTGCTTGGCGCTCTTCCGGGTTTAGGCGGGATTCGGTTAATTAATGATGCTGTGAGAATTTGTCGTGCTACCTTGTTTGAGTAGTAATAATGAGTTGGAAATTAAGGCGTTATGTACTTATATTGCCGCGTATTCTGTGCCACGCTTTTAATTGGATGGCTAAATATAGTGCTCTTATATCAGTTGAGGTGCCAAACTTAGTACTCCGAATGTGAGTACAATTAAATTCCACTCCCGAGATCCCAGTCTCTGCAATGCCTACCCTAGTTGTGTTGTCACGTTACGTCAGAATTATTTGAATGTGTTAGAAATAGTATACTGTGGTCTCGAACTGGAATGTTGATTTGAACTTTTATTTATGTGTCCGTACTTTATGGAGGTCTGACAAAGCATCAAATAAGTTGCTCGAAACCCATACTTAGAGCTGTTGGAGGATCTTAGCTGTCTGGAAGGAAACTTACTTTCCGTAATTCCTTTACTTGAAAATGTCTAACTGGTTGTACATACAATTGATTTGCTTAACAATCTCCTTGATGACAGGTCTTGCTGGTGCCACCGCAGATGTTCACTGTTACGACGTGTTATCAAATAAATGGACCAGGTACTGTTTTCTATTTTTCAGTTTGGTGCTTCAGTGCTGTCTATTACTCTTTTCCTAAGTTTTTTTCATAGATCCCACAGCCTTTTTCTAGCTTAGTATAGTTATTAGTTCTGATGTACCACAACACAATGTTGTTAGGCTTACTCCACTTGGTGAACCTCCTTCACCAAGAGCTGCACATGTAGCAACTGCTGTTGGAACCATGGTGGTCATTCAGGTACTTTACACTTCTGTTTTTTTTTTTCGCTTTACATTAGTAGGTATGTAGGTGCATCATTTTTTGTCAGGTCAGTGCCAATATAAAACTAATTATAATTTCCCTTTCTCATTGTTTGCTGCAATGCAGGGTGGTATAGGCCCTGCTGGTTTATCTGCAGAGGACCTTCATGTTTTGGATCTTACACAACAACGTCCGCGATGGCACAGGTGTTTTTCACTTCACTATAATTTCATTTCAGAAAAATGCTTCTGCTACCATCTGTGCTGAGGGTTCTAAGCCTTCTATGCAGAGTGGTGGTTCAAGGGCCTGGTCCTGGTCCACGATACGGACATGTCATGGCTTTGGTTGGACAGCGATTCTTGTTGACCATTGGTGGAAATGACGGTAGACAATTTTCTTATGTGCTTATCTGACATAGAATCGTAGCTTCTTGCAGATTGTTCCATCCTAGTTGGTTTCAATACTAACAATACATACTTATTTCAGGAAAGCGTCCTCTGGCAGACGTTTGGGCCCTTGATACTGCAGCAAAGCCATATGAATGGAGGAAACTTGAACCAGAAGGCGAAGGACCACCTCCTTGCATGTAAGTGAAAGCCTTCTCCTTTTGACTGTAGTTACATTAATGAGATAGAAAATTTTCTATGGTGGCATTGTCTTGGAACTTGCAGTAATTATTAGCAAGCTGCTGTTAGTGTTGATGATGAGTTAGCTTTTGTGCATGCTACCTTGCCTTTATTATTTATAACCACCAGGCTCTCAGCAGTCCCATTACACTTAGGTTTGCAGTGCAGTGCTTTATTTTGCTCTGGTAAATATGAAACATCTTCGTCATATATAACTCATTGCTGTTGTTACTTTCCAAAGCACTCACCAGCCAAAAGTGGTTTCAGGTTTGTTGAGTCGTCTTGTATGAGAAACATCATGAATCTGAGTAGAATCTTTTGCTATCTTAGTTGTTTGCTGCAACCTGCAATGAAACTCACATTTGAGTAGCTGCAGGATACATTTTTGTATGTTGCTAAAAGCAGAGTTGGCTCTTAGTTTTTATATCCTTATTATGCTGACTGTAGTCTTGTATAATGTTGTTGCTCAGGTATGCAACTGCAAGTGCCCGCTCTGATGGTCTTCTTTTGCTCTGTGGTGGGAGGGACACTAACAGTGTGGTAAGTGACATACTACTTGTGGCAGTAAGTTATCAGGAGTATGGAGCACAATTTACCAATTACTGATTGGGTATATTTAGTTATTTGACCATTTTGTTAATTTTCTTGTAATAGGAATAATATGGTATTTATTTCACTGCTTGTAGTTTTTAGGTTCAAAGCTACCATAAGTCACAAGGGCTCATGCACTTTTCTCTTATAAGTGATAGTCAGAAGCACTGCATGCTTGTACAGAACCGGTGGTCCTTTCTTTTACATGCATGCACTTCTTTGCAGCATAGGATTAGTGAGTCCATCATGATCTTTGAGTGCACATTTTAGTCAATTCACTTGTAAAATCATGCCCTTTAAACAATTTTGGATCAGGTCCTTTTGAGATTACAGTATTTTACTGTTAGTTTCTAGAGGCAGCGTTTTCTGTTATTAATGTCTTGTAAAATTGTGCTCCAGCGTACTCTTCACAGCTAACAATATGTTTTTTTTTTGGCTAAAACCATCAGCCTCTGTCAAGTGCGTACGGTCTTGCAAAGCATAGGGATGGGCGCTGGGAGTGGGCAATTGCCCCTGGTGTCTCTCCATCACCCAGATATCAACATGCAGCAGTAAGTTGCCTTTTTTTCCCTGCTGGTTTGATTTGTTTGTTCAATTTTGATATTGATCTCACTTTATTGTTGGTGTAATGCAATATTGCTATTTCATTTTCATGCTTTAGGTTTTTGTCAATGCACGACTTCATGTCTCAGGAGGGGCGCTTGGAGGCGGTCGCATGGTAGAAGACTCATCTAGCGTGGCAGGTTCTATTTTTGGAACTTTGAAGTTATTACCATTTTATTTATTACATATTTCTTGATGTGAATTCATGAAACTTAAGTATTTTTTTTCTTCCGGTGGTAACTAAAAGAAATGGATCTTAGTTTATTTGGTGGTAATTGGCAACAAGATGAATTAAAATGAATTAGTTTCTTAGTTCATGTCGCCTCCCTGTTGATAAATACGGCCTTTTTTTGCTCAATGGTTTTCACTATTTACTAAACATGGAAAGATGCATGCTATTACTGGTTATATGTGCAGCACAGATATCCCTTTTACCGAAGTAGATAGATGTTATGTTCAAATACTTGCTATTTTCAGCATTGACCACTTGGTTGATGTTCAAATGCATTACTATTTCCAATCCTTATTTGTTGTGCCATTCTGTCAATCTTAGTGTTGGACACTGCTGCTGGAGTTTGGTGCGACACAAAATCAGTAGTTACAACTCCAAGGACAGGAAGATATAGTGCAGATGCAGCTGGTGGTGAGGCTACTGGAGAGCTTACAAGAAGGTGCAGGCATGCAGCTGCTGCAGTTGGTGATTTGATATTCATTTATGGAGGTTTACGGGGAGGTAAACGCCTCAGTTTCTATGCATCTTCTTACTCCTGACATACATTAATTTTGCTCTGTTGCCCTGCAAGTTCTGTTCCTCCGGCAGCATGCTAAAATTACCATTCTTGCATTGGATGTTTAAACTTACTTCACATGAGTGGCCATTTTTTTACGAATCTGTAGTTTAGTTTTATGCAATTTACCTGTTCTGCTTCCTATTTGCTAAGTGTAAATTCTTTTTAGGGGGAGCTATATTGCTAGTTTATCCAGATCAACTGAAATAATGACCAATGATATACATGAGATGCTAATCAGTTACATGAGATGCTGATCAGTTACAGTGACACATTCATTTGAAATGGTTTTGCTTGTTTACAAATTCATACTTGGGTTTAGTACAGAACAGTCGATAACCTCTGAGAACACATGAGTTTGTTTTTCTCAGTGACTTACTGTGTTTTGTCGAATCACGTTAGTACTTGGTAGTGCTCTTGTGCATGAAGCTTAGATATCCACCTGTGGGATAGCAAAGTCGCATGGTTGGTTGATGTTATAACCAATTCAGCATTATGATTGCGCTATTCACAAAATGTTCATGTCATTCCAATGTTCGTCCATTGAGGCATCTTTACTTGTATGCTGGTGATGATGTTCCTTCTAAGCCTTTTCTTTGTTGGGAAAACAGTAGGAACATCAAGTTGGCAATCAGCACATAGTTAGATTTTGACTAAGCTTACATATTCTTTTTTCCTCTCTCAGAAAAGGTGTGCAAGGGGTTCAATATTCAAACTTAATAATCCCTAGTTTACATTAATATATGATTAAAGCCTCCTGTTCTCAATGTAAATCGCCGCAGCGAAGCGTTAACTTTGGCACCCACATTTCTTCTTGAAATTTGAGATCTGAGTTAGCAGAGTCAGAAGAGCCCCAATTCAAACTGCTGCACCTTATTATGGCCAAATCTCACTAATTTTGGCAACATTGGGAAGCATAATTTCAATGAAGCATGTTTTTCTCCATTTATAGAAATCTTGAAAAACCAACTCCATAAATCTGTGTTAGTTACCTGTTTAGAAGTCAGCAGAAGTGCTGCTTCTGACTGATTGGAATTCGAAAGAAGTTGGTACAAGCAAGTCTTTGAAACTGTGTCCAGGATTGGTTTCAAATCCTGCTCAGAAGTGACCACACACATAATTGCCATTCCTTGCACAGTGCATTTCAATAAAGTGCAGTGTAGCTATCTTATAATTTATCTTTGTTGTTTGTTTACTTTTGTTGATTTTGTTTGTGGAGTAGCTGGGAAGAATAGTTTTTTCTTTCCTTTTAATTTCCTTCAGTTTCAAAGTACATAGGTGCTCATTAGTTTGCTTTCTATTGCTTTAAGAATTCATATGTAATTGCTACCACAGGTGTGTTGCTAGACGACCTTCTTGCTGCAGAAGATCTTGCTGCCGCTGAAACAACAAGTGCAGCTAACCATGCAGCTGCAGCTGCTGCTAACATGCAAGCTGGGGGAACACCTGGCAGATTTGCTTACAATGATGAACAAACAGGGCAAACGACTACAGAAACAACTGCTGACGGAGCTGTGGTTCTTGGAACCCCAGTTGCACCTCCTGTTAATGGGGATGTGTATACTGATATCAGCCCTGAGAATGCAGTGATCCAGGGACAGAGGTTTGCATCATTTCTGTTCTAGACTCGTGATGTCCATCTTTCTTTGCATGGGTCGTCTGTTCATATTAAATGTGAGCCATATTGAGATGTGTGTTTCAAATCTTTTATTTTTCTGTGTGTAGGAGATCGAGCAAAGGTGTTGATTATTTGGTTGAAGCATCTGCTGCAGAGGCTGAGGCAATCAGTGCTACTTTGGCTGCTGTAAAGGCCAGGCAAGTTAATGGTGAGATGGAGCATTCACCCGACTCTCCAGACGCCACACAAAGTGGGAAGCTAAATTCAAGCCTTATCAAACCAGATGTTGCTCTTGCAAATAATTCAACACCACCTCCTGGGGTTCGGTTACACCATAGAGCAGTGAGTAGAAAATACAATTAATCTGAGTTTTTTATCCTTATTAATTCTTTGTCCTTCTGTTTATTTATTTTCTTGGTGGATTATCCTTCAACTGAGAGCAATATATTAAATCTTAGGCGTTCTCCCCTGAACAGTTTAGCTCAAGTTGCTTGGTAGCATGCTTGACAATATTTTTCTTTTTGTAGGTTGTGGTAGCGGCAGAAACAGGAGGTGCCTTAGGTGGCATGGTTAGGCAGCTGTCAATTGATCAGTTTGAAAATGAAGGGAGACGGGTTATCTATGGCACTCCTGAGAATGCAACTGCAGCTAGAAAATTACTGGATCGACAAATGTCTATTAATAGTGTGCCCAAAAAGGTATTCTACTCTGCAGAAACCAAGTTATCTGTGAAAAACAAGATATGCTAGAAGTACTTTATTGTAGTTTGAAAATTCTGTATGATAAAAGGTTATATAGTACATCCTCCATTTCTGTGTGAAAGATGCTGATATATAGATGAAACTTATTTAGAGGGAGATTTCTAATTTGCCTTAAAATTCTACTCTTGGGTCATTTAATCAGGTAATTGCCTCTCTCTTGAAACCCCGTGGTTGGAAGCCCCCTGTACGAAGGCAATTCTTCTTGGACTGTAATGAGATTGCAGATCTATGTGATAGTGCCGAAAGGATATTTTCAAGTGAACCAAGTGTCATAAAGCTTAAAGCTCCCGTTAAGATATTTGGTGATTTGCATGGTCAATTTGGTGACCTAATGCGCTTATTCGACGAGTATGGTGCTCCCTCAACAGCAGGAGATATTGCGTGAGTATTATTTTCTTCACTTTTTCCTATTTTGAGGATTTGTTACTATGTTGTCAGAGATCACGTTGATGATCTCACATGTATCTTTTTTTGAAATTTCAGTTACATTGATTATCTCTTCTTGGGAGACTATGTTGATCGTGGTCAACATAGTTTGGAGACTATTACTCTTCTCCTTGCACTGAAGGTAGTAACTATCATGCTGTGAGCATACCATTAGGTTGTTTTTTATTTTGAATTGTGATGCCAAGCTCACTGTACAATTCAGGTTGAATATCCTCAAAACGTACATTTGATTCGAGGGAATCATGAGGCGGCAGATATCAATGCGCTGTTTGGGTTCAGGATAGAGTGCATAGAGCGAATGGTAATGGTTCATCTTTTCATATTGCATGTCTGATGCCGCTGCGTTTTTGTTGCGTTCCTAAATCACTGTTCTCTGGTTTAAAAATTAGGGTGAGCGGGATGGTATCTGGACCTGGCATCGTGTGAATAGGTTATTTAATTGGCTTCCTTTGGCTGCCTTAATAGAGAAGAAAATAATCTGCATGCATGGTGGTATTGGGCGCTCCATTAACCACATAGAACAAATTGAAAATCTTCAAAGACCGATTACCATGGAAGCAGGCTCAGTTGTTCTAATGGATCTTCTATGGTTAGCAATTTAACTGCTCTTTATCATATCACACTATTATTGCAAGATCCTCACTCTATTTTTTATATGGTTATAAAGGTCGGATCCAACTGAGAATGACAGTGTTGAAGGACTCAGACCAAATGCTAGGGGCCCAGGTCTTGTCACCTTTGGGGTAAGCACCATCTGTGTTTTGATTAGATCTTTTCTCTGTGTTGGTTCCTGTGGGCTATGAAAACTAACATGCACTGTTACCACAGCCTGACCGTGTTATGGAGTTCTGCAACAATAATGACCTGCAGTTAATTGTGCGAGCACATGAGTGTGTGATGGATGGCTTTGAGCGTTTCGCCCAAGGTCACTTGATCACCCTCTTCTCGGCAACAAACTACTGTGGTATGGACATGTTATTCTTGCATTGTTTATTCCTGTCATTTCTTGCAGTTGGACTGGCCCCATTTGCTCATACGTTATATGCACAGGTACGGCAAACAACGCAGGTGCAATCTTAGTTCTGGGAAGGGATCTTGTGGTTGTCCCGAAACTCATTCATCCCTTGCCACCTGCCATTACATCTCCTGAGACATCCCCGGAGCATCATATTGAGGACACATGGATGCAGGTAGGCTGCTTTATCGAAAGACACTGATGTATTTGCACAAGGTCATAACGTTGTTTGCCCACTTCTAAGTCCCATCTTGTGTTGAAACCAGGAACTAAACGCCAACAGGCCACCAACTCCAACCAGGGGCCGCCCTCAAGCAGCTAACAATGACCGAGCAGGCCCTCTTGCATGGATATAGCAGCTTCGCGGCATGCTGAAGCAACCTGTTCTATGTCTCCATCAGTGGGTTCTGGCTATATTCATCATTCTGCCCCACAGGCGGATGATCTTATGCCCAGGTGACATGCTATCCCACAACAACAATGGCAACAGGAAATCTTTTGCGGGGATCATCTAAGCTTAGCGATCTGTGGGCAAAGGTGGAGAAGTTTTGCCGATCACCGCGGACAGAGCTCTCCAAGCTTTTCCATAAACATGACAAGTAGAGGAGCCGACCATCGGCTTACCGATAGATCCTGCCTGCTAGGCTTCACCTGTACATATGCTCAGATGCCAGTCGGCAGATAGGTGGGGTGTATGTTGTTTTGTCGACAGATTGGAGGGGGGGCAGAAGGGGATAGTGTTATTGTACTAGGTATTCTTTTCCTGTGTCTAGTTTCTTTTTCCCAACATGTTGCAAAGTAATGGAGTGGCCAAAGGAGTAAACTTATTTGATGGGGGCCTGTCTGCCAGCCCTTGTAAAATAGTGGTATTCACCTGTTTGTGTTGTCACACTGCCCCCTCTTCTCGCTGTAATCTCTGTCTCTGGTGCTTGTGTACAATACCATTCTTTTTCTGTTTAAAGGTTTTTGGTGGTGGTGAGCACAATTGGTGATTTAATTTAATTTGTTGTAGGTCTACATGCTGTTCAGTTTTTTACATCCTTGTGTTTTTTTTGGTGGATGGGGTTTTACCTGTTCTTTTAACTTTGGATACTTCTGATACAAACAAAATTGGGCACTGTAAAAGTATGTATATTTGTCAGTGAATGATATTACTTCCTCGATCCATTTTAGTGCTAGATACATCGATTTGAGCGACAGGTAATATGGATCAGAGTGAGTAATAGATATCAAAACAGAGTGAGTAGTAGATATCAAAACGAAACCTTGCTATGGACATTCGGTTTATGTGGAGTACTGCATATTGTGGCAAAATATCATTAGAAAATCTGAATCTAATTTTACATTTTACTGAATTAGCAAACATGCGAGAACTCTAAAAGTTAACTCTTCTTATTATGTGAAAAGAATGTAGATCTATTATAAAGATTCACTATAATTACAAACCACCGCAACATAATAAAAATTACAAGGACAGTGTGAGCTTGATCTGAGCTTATTGATGACAACCGGGAAGTTTTTGTACACGTGCACATTTGACACCGAAATCTTGTTGTGTATGCACTGTGAAAAACCTTAACATCGCTGCCCCAGATGAATTCAAGAAGGATTGGAGCTGGAGGATCGACTCGAAAATGAAGCGACGTCCCTGTGAGGTATAAAACCCTAACCTATCTACTAGCCGGGCCGAGACATCAGGAGTCCAAGATTGCATTACGAGTCCAGGATTCCTCTCCCTACCACCATCTGGCCGAGTGGTAGACGGAGAGGTGAGGCAAATCTACAGACTTGCTGGCGAAGATCGAGAAGAGGAAGGCTTTGCCCTAGTCACCTTGCAAACTTAACTCTCGTTTAACCAATAAAGGTTGTTTTTTCGTTGAAAAAAACGGGTATGATGCTTCAAGGGTGCGAGTGAGCAATTTTCATAGACAATCTCTATACATATTTGAGTACTTAGTTTGAAAAGATTCATATTGTAAAATTATTTGCAATGGCTACGTAATGAATCCAAATAATGTTTTATAGTTAGCAAAAAAATATATAAATATGTTTGTGGTGTTTTCTTATGAGGAAGACAATTTGTTTTCTTGATCCAGATTATATGTATTTTAGGAAACTAGCATAGTTTTCTAGAAGGTAATTTGACCATCAGTTTAATTATGTGCAATGATGTCACCTAACGTAAGAATAAACATGCACTACAACCAATTGCTCTTGTGGCTTGGTGGCAGCAGTGGTGACGGTGGCAAGGTGCGTCCCGGCGCGCTGTCGTTGCGCATCCTCCTCCCAGATGACGTCGGACCCCTCTTGATAGTTTCGCTTTCAAGGAGTATATATGGTGGATATTGGAAAGATTAGTTTTGGCTATATTGGTGACAAGCGGTCATGGATATAGGAATGTACCAACATGAGTTCCATCATAAATGCAATTAGAGACCACACTTGATAATGCAGTTGTCCTAAGACTCAAATAAAACCAAAAAACCTTCGAGTCTTCAAAGAGCTGACACCTTATCCCTTTTTGCATTAGGAGGCCATCCTCTCCCTCAATAACCACCGAGCAACCAATGCCCCGAGATAAACTTGATAACCGCCATTAATCCTCACTAACCCTATTATCATCAACACCAAAATATCATTGGGGAAACAATGCACTTCGAAAAGATCCGAGGACACAAATTCTTATGGGCCTTTCCCCGGTGTCGGACCGGACATGGACGAGGTAAGGAGAGATATCATTCCAAGACGGCATCGCTGCCACCACTTCGTCGATGTCGCCGAGGAAACTAAACCTAAGGAGAAAAGCCGAAACTGACGAACGTGTCCCCACTCATCTTTTCATCGACGAGGCCGCCATACGGGGAAGAGGAGGGGAACAGATGCATCAGCATGGGGGATACAAAAGTTTGATCGTAGCGACTACGGTTGAGAGGCGTTGAGTTGGGGTTTTGTTTTTAGTTGTCAATTGATTTTTATTATTCCACATAGGATAATTGGTGGTATAAAGAAGAGATGAGGGTACAAAGAGAGAATAAAATTGACCCTGGTCACTCAACATCCATAAGGTAGAATCCTTCACCCCTCCACTTCACGATATCATGTTAAACTACATATCTATAATACCTAAATAGTTCATCCCGCTATCTTATTTCTCTTGACATGCAGCCTATCCATATCATCGGCCCCATTACTACCAATTATCTTGACATGTAGGCTTCCACGTCACTACACCATGTCATCAGTTTTTCTTATTCTTTATCTATAACATGCTTGCGTTGCCAGCCATGCAGTCCCTGGAATGGAACATCCCATCTCCCCGTGAGAAACCCATGTGTTTGGTTGCGATGTGGTGCTTCCTGTCTTCTCCATGCCTTTTCCTCTTCGGCTTCTCTAATTTACTTCAAAGCTCACCATCACCATGCCAGTACGGCTCCTCCCGTGCCCCACACATCTCCCAAGCTTCTCCTCTGACCCTCTCCACCCCCTTGTGATTCTCCTGAGGTTGAAGGCTACATCGCTATACTGTAGCCGTGCAGCTTCATCCGCCCTCCGCTGCAAGCACAGGCAACCCACATGCTTCGCTCCAAATATGCGATGGCATCGAGGATTCAAAGAGCCTTGAGAAACGGAGCGCAGTATAATTCACAAGCAGAAGCTCCATCCACGATCAGCTGATCTACGCCAAAAGGAGATCGCCGTACATGGGTAGATAATCTCCGCCGCATGGAATAGATGGTGAGACTGACTATGAACACCTGCGTCAGCTATGGTTATGTCATCCTCAAATCCCCAAAATTGTGTAGCTTTCCTTTTTCTTTATTATATCTGCATGTCAAGATAGGTATTAGCACAAGATTCTTTTAGTTCTTTCACGTTTACATGTTGGATAATAGGACTAATCGTCATGCACTAATACATTATTATATTGTGTTTTTATAACTTTACGAGAATGTTGATTTTTTCTTGGATGCATGAATTGTCACTGTGTGATGCAGCTACCAGCAATCCGTGTCGTCCCACCCAACACGCCGTCTCTTCGTGTCTTGCTTTGCTCTCCTGCATGCTGAGCTGCAACTTTTTTGTGTTGTCACAACAACACTTGAATTTGACTATTGCACAAATCCTCAATGGAGACAGTGAAGCATGCTAGGTGTTGCCATACAATTTCTTCTTTCAAGATCTGGTAGATGATGCAGCTAGGTCTGACCATACATTTTATTCTTTCAATATTTGGTAGAGTCATAGTAACATATATATGCTATGTGTCTTCTCTTCTTCTGTGTTATAAATATTTGTAATTTGTATGATGCAATCATTGGCTTTTGACCATTTGGGACTTCATTCACTCTTGCATCTATGATTGATAGATTCCGTACATATTCAGTTTATATTGTGAAAGTATTTTCAGCTTATACTTCAACCTTTGTAGAAGGGGTACATAGGAAAATAAACCATTGCAATCTTGTAACATGTCTGTCTTTTTCACAAGTTCCATATATCTTTTCCAACCTCATAAATCAGTTATGCATTTTACATTATTTTTGGAGCAGGCATGTATTTTACTTTCAGGAAATGATGTTGCCTCTGTCCATTCCCACGTCCATGGTATGTTTATCTTTTCCTTGATACCAAATCAAGAATCAACATCATTTGGATAAGCCAGATGTTGGACGCAGCAAGAATAAAGAACTCAAATTCACCAGATGCATGTGGTATGTGTTCTGTGACCAGACATGGTGTGGTCTGTTCATTTTCTATTTGCGTGAATATTTACATACTTACACATTGTATGGTATTGATAGAAATATAATTCCAATGATTTTATTTTATTTTCCTTTCAGAAATCTAGAGAGAAAAAAAGACCGAGGAAGTAAATAATTGTTATCAAATGTATGCTAATGATCAGCAAACCTCACCTTTGGTGTTATCATACTTTGGTGTATGAGTGTTTGAAATCTGATGATTTTTTATATACACCAGTGACATGAACGATCTATTATCTTTTTTTTGGTTTACGCACAAGTTATTTTACAAATGGCATGGACAGGTTTGCTCTTTGTGTCGTTTTGCATTATCTCCTTTTATCGCCTTCAGAGATTTGTTGTGTGTGTATCTTTAATATACCTTTTTGTGCGCAGGCACGCCAACCCGCAAGGTCTTAATGAAATGTCTACGGGTCTGGGAGTACAGGGAATCGGATTAGTGTTGTTCTCGGATGCCGGTATTTTCCTACTCTGACATGATTATTTTGGTCCAAGTGCAGCTCATTGTTTATACTTAAATTTTTGTAATGAACACATCATATTTACTGCATCGTGAAAATCATTCCTATTAGGATTCAATGGTTCATAAATTTTATTCATCTATACATCCCACAGCAACGCGCGGGGCGTTATCTAGTTTATAATGTTTTAGCATTCAATGAGACAATATACAAACACAAACAATCTACATGACTCTCAGCCCTCTCTTGTGACTTTGCGTCGATCTAGGGTTCCCAAACACCACCCATCCTATGTTGGTAGATTGTCGTCATTTTCCTCCTTGTCCGACTCTACCAGCTCCATTGGTGGGGTGTGTAGAGAAGTCATGATGTATTAATGGGAGTTTTAGCTTATTCCATCTTGGAGCATTAGGTAGGTATCACTTGTCCGTTTCTCTGGTTCTTCTAGTGGTGGTGTTCAAAATTGATTCCCATGCTTGCTTCTTCATCCTAAGCAGTGCATTCGTTGTTGACTTTAGCAACGAGGTTGGGTGGATGACGGTTTCCTAGACTAGGGGGTACTCGTCACGTCGTCTCACCACCAATGTGACACAAACTTTGTTACGTTTGACACAATTTATGTGTAATGATTCTATGTATCTAAGTACTTTACATCATTAATGCTCGGATCCGCATTGTACAAGACTTTGTTGACCGACCATCGGCTTCAACTTCCTCGGCCAGTAGCCGAGGAGTGTTTGTCATACTTTATAAATCCTTTAAAACGGCAAAGATTTACGACAAACGAGGCAATCCGGTCATACAGTGTTATAAACAAAGGTACGCGGAGAGATATGTTATATTACTATTAACATAAGAAACATCTTCTGGGAAAAATAGTTCCTCTAAGTTCCTTTTCCTAGGCTATCTTGTTGACCATGATCATGAAACCTCAACTCCGATCAATGTGGGAGGATAATATTGAGGATTTAGTTCGGGGAAAGTTTTCGAACTCTGTGGTCCTTAGTGAAACTAAATTTTCACTTTCGTCATTACCGACCAATGATATTCTTAAGATGGCTAGCTTTCGGCTTCACCTAGTCTGAGGTACTAACACGGATGACCCGGAAGTAACAATCGCAGAGGTGCTCCCTTTACCCCCTAGCCGAACAATCGGGAACATAGGGGGTAAGCACAGGAGCCAGGCAACCTAGCTTGGCCAAAATCTTAAGTCAAATTGATGCATATTTATGGCTTTAGAACGATGATTACGGAAGGCAGCACTCGTATATTGAATAATGCTTTTATGCTATATGCTACTTTGACTCCTTCGTCACCGTTTATCATTTGAGAGTGGCCCATCGTCGGCTTCTACCCCTTTGTAGATGCTACGCAGGATGTTTCCGCAGTAACAAGACAACTCTTAGCCGACGTCTCAGTACCCGGAGGCGGTTGTGTTAGCGGAAACGAGGCAATTAGATATCTAGGCTTTATAACTTTCACTTGGTCATGAGAGCTTAAAGTTTGGGAGGCCAGTTACTAGCCCCCGGTTAGTGTTCGGCGTTAGCCGAGGTCGAGTCGTTAACACTCCGGCCAACTTATGAAAGGCCCATTGTTTAATACGGTCATCGGATGTCCGACCAGTTTACGCTCATTGTGACACTCAATTTTCGGCTTTCTCCACTGAGGTACTTGACCAGTTAAACCGAAAGTACAATCGCAGTGGTTCTCCCTTTGCACTCCTAGCCGAACAAAGCGAAACATAGGAGGCAAGCACAGGAGTCGGGCAACCCAACTATTGACCGAGGACACAATTCGAAACCGGTGCATATAAAGAAATATCCGACAACGTTTTGCCGAGGACTCCTCGGAGTGCCTTGGCTTTTGGTGGGTTCGACTCTAGTCGCAGCCCCCCATCGATATTGCCGATGCTTTAAAAGTGTACTGCGAGAGTTATGCTCGGAAATGCCAAAAAACTTACGCAAAAAAACTTTATATTTAGATAAATTTTTTTGTGCCAATCCAAAATTGGTCTAAAATTTAATTTGTGTGTCGGTCGTGCTTTAACATGATACATCCAATCTTCGGGCTCCAAGTGGGTCAGCCTTTTGCTTCAACCTCCATATCCCGAAGGTGGGTGTTTCTCCGAGGTCTGTTTAGCGAACTAAACTCGAGTGTCTTTAGAAAGATACCAGTCTATCCGGCTATTGACCACACACTAGTGTCGGGAAAAGGAGTAGTAGAAAAAGACTTTGCAACGACTAAGAAGAAAACACAGTTATTATAAAACGGCTCAAACAAATTCAAGAGCTCCCAAGTGACTTGGGTAATTTTTTTATGTATAATGATTGTATGTACCGAAGTACTTATATCATATATGTGTCCGCCCGAACTTTAAACGCGTCATAACCGACCATCGGCTTCTCCCTCTTCGGCCAAGGGCCGAAAAGTGTTGTATACTATGCCATCCGAGGATATCGGAGGTGTTTCGAATAACCAGGCAATCAGGCCATTAGTATTTAACAGACAAAGCGCACCCAGGAAACTTATGCTATATTACTATTTAACGTAAGAAGCATCTTCAAAGAAAATAGTTCCGTCACCAGTTCCTTTCTTTGTGTTCTCATGATTACCATGAGGGGTGTGCAATAGATTTATGTATGCTTGTCTTCTGTGGTGGCCGACCATAGTTGAAAACAGTAAGAGCGCTAGCTTTCGGCTTCACCCGTCTGAGGTACAAGTTCGGATGACCCGATCGTAACAATCGCAGAGGTGCTCCCTTTACTCCCTAGCCGAACAATCGGGAATGTAGGGGTAAGAACAGGAGCAAGGCAATCCATCTCTGCGAAACACTTAGGTCAACATGATGCATATATTGGCATAAATACAAACAAGGAAGGGTGTGATACATTAATAATCATATGCAAGAGGAATGGCTTCATAAAGGAAGCCCCCCAAGTAAATGGGGTATTTGAATTTGTTTGTAACAAACAGAGTTTTGACAAAGAAAGTTTTTCGCAAACAACTTTTTGTCAAAAAGTATAATGCTTGGTCGAACCGAACAAAATTTAAAACTGATTTTTTAGCATGAAAGCGACTTAGCTGGATAATGTGCTTGTGACGTGTGTCGAGCTTGTAGTGGATCAAGGTCCTAGCCCCCAAGCCGGTCATGAGGTAGCCAAAGAAGAGCTCGGCTTGATGAAGTGACAACACAACACTTCCGAAGGCTGAGGAGAAACCCCGATCCAGTCGAGCAAATGGAGTAGTTTGGCAGCGTGACAGCGAAGCCCCCATGTCCGTCGGCCATGTCGACGACACAATTTGGTTGATGGAGGCGGGACAACGATGTACGCACGCCAAGGTGACCGCATGACACAATCGA
Source organism: Hordeum marinum (assembly GCA_022496015.1). Lineage (NCBI taxonomy): Eukaryota > Viridiplantae > Streptophyta > Magnoliopsida > Poales > Poaceae > Hordeum > Hordeum marinum. The sequence continues at coordinate 31,669,398 of CM039676.1, forward strand.
AGTCGATTACCTATGCACACAATATAGTGCAAGCCAAGAGTAATAACAAACAAAGGTAATAATATATTTTTTAAAACAATTATTCTACTTAGTTAATTTAAGTGAAGCAAATAAGTAAAGGAATATGGCCTGGGCGCCGAGGTGCCTAAACAAAGAGTTCGGCTTGACGAAGTGGCAACGCTGCACGGTCGATGTGGTGAGATGAAGTCCTCGATCTAGTTAACATGGTGAACAATGATCGGCAGACGCCGAAGTATCATGCAGGCCGGCTGGTGACGCCGAAGTCTCATGCGAGCCGAGGTGTTGAAGCAGGTCGGCTGGTGAAACCGAAGTCCCCGAAGTAGGTTGATGAAGGCATGTCAAAGCCCCGGTCTAGCCGAGGTGACGGAGCAGGTCGGTAAGGTGACGCTCGAGCCCCATGCCAGCCGACATGTTAAAGCAGGTCGGCGTGGTGGACATCAGCTTGAAAAGTAACGGCACGGCAATGCCGACGCAGGTCGGAATTTGTGATGAGGTCGATGCTGGCTTGATGAAGCAACTGAGCGCCCGACCCGTACAACCCGCGGATGACGAGGTTGGCTTGATGATTATTTGGCCCTCGCGATGCCGAACTTTCGGTCGGATGACCGAGATGATGAGAAAATTTCCTTCAAAAAGGACGTCCGACAACCCGTTAATGAAAAAGATGAACTCGGGTCGAATTCGTTTTTGTGCAGAAAATAGATCATAAATTCGTTGTACTAATCAAATTTTTCTCGGAGTTTGGATCGTCAGATCGAGCTGAAATTTTGAGGGGTGATCGGCATAGGAATTTCGCAAAAGATGAATGGCGGGATTTTCCAACGGACGTCCGAGCTAGACGCTGGACTCCTCACCCTAAACTTGTCCAGATTCTCGTCCAGATTTGACAAGACTTCGATAGATCGGAGATTGCCGGAGATTCCTCCATCGGAACACGACGAAATTTTGCAGGATTGTTGTATATACAATTCTACACAATTTCACAGAAGCAATCGTCAAAGCAACAGTCGAGGAAATGGGGACGATGAACACAAATTTGTTGTCCAGAAAACTGTATGATCGCGCGAGGGCAATGTTGACGTTGAGCCCCCGAGCACCGTGGAGGATTCTTCCATAATCTTGGTCGAGATTGGAGTTGATGTTGATGAAGACACCCGTCCGATCTAGATGATCCAACGTGGTGCACAATCCTCGGCCTAGCCGAGGTGACCAGTCAAGCCGGCGACAAAGATGCCGACGTTGACGATGTAGTTCGATTCCGAGGCGTAGATCGCGATGGAGCCGAGCTGAATTCCCATCATGCCGCGGCGCCTACCCAGCATGCTCTCAATGAAAGCACCAATGTCGGTGTCAAATCCGGCATATCTCGTAGTAGAGGTCCTAAGCTAGGCGTCTTCGAGCGATGGTAACATGGACACATGATTTTACCCAGGTTCGGGCTCTCTCAAGGAGATAATACCCCATGTCCTGCTTTTCATTGTATTGATATGGGGGATAGTACATAGTATGGGCATCTACTACAAGATTATAGTAATGAGTATGAGATTGAGATTGTCTATTGACTAGCCTGGCCTCGGTTTATATAATGCACCATAGGCCTAGGGTTTAGAGGAGTCCTTGTCTTGTGCGGCAAGTCTTGTGGAATCTCCCTTGTATGCATCATGGGCTCTCCCAACTGGCCCATTAGTGAATCGCCATGCGTGTCCTCGACCCGACTGAGGGAGTCCTGGATTAGGGGTCCTCGGATAGTCGACCTATCGTTTATGGGCCGGACTGTATGGGCTGCAAGGTGAGTATCAGAGGATCAAAGACCACCTACGCCAAATGGAAGCTTCAAGGAGCCGTGGCGTATTCTCCAAGTTATTAGTCATAGTTAGGCATGTTTATATCTTCGGCATGTAACCGACCATGTGTAAACCCTAGGCATCCTCGGCGTCTATATAAGCCGAAGGGTTTAGGGCATAGCGACATGACAACTCATCTAGGGTTAGCTATTCGATCTCGAGGTAGATCAACTCTTGCCCCCCATCAGAGTATGACAACGCCATCTTGTCGCATGCCAGCCCGATCAGCCGTCATGGCCAGACCGGAAGATTTTCCCCCAATCAGAGTATCAAGTTCGGAACCTTATAGTTCATGGCTGATTCACGGGGAATACTTGTTCTAATGGAAACTTCGACCCTCGAAGAGAAACCTGTAAGCCCGGACGCCTTGACGCTGAAGAGATCAAGTCTCATGGTTGGACGAAACGCAGATACGCTTTGGCGTGGCTCTGGAACCATCATGCCGCTCGATGAATCCACTCATCTCAGCGACATGCATCCTACCATCGCCTCGTTCTTAAACGAGTTGTTCGATCGGATCGAAGCTATGCGTATATCGGATGACCAGGTTCCAATCTATGATCGGCTCGGGATCAGACCCGATGACAGGAAGATTCATATCCCTCCGGTCACCCACCTTGTCGCTACTATCGGGTGTCCGGTTGCAGATTCTTCCCGATAGCGGGAATTGAAAACTGTCTATACCCCAGTCCTCGATCACCAAGACTCTGTTGGTGAGCTAGAGGCAGGGAATCACTCTAAAGCCGGACCGTTGTCGGTCTGGGACCCTTCGCATGATTCGGAAACTATAATTCCAAAGACTCAATGCGGCATGTAATCGAATTTTTTCCCTCCCACCGCCCAAGACGATCATCCCAGTATTGCACCAAAGCCCGTGTCTTCGGACTTTTGGGATATCAAGGAACTACAAGGAGAATCAGTCCATCACTTTTGGGCCAGACTCCTACTCGCTAGAAGCAGAGTAAAAGGTCTTAGTGACCAAGATATGACAGAAATTTTCATTCATAATTTGCCATGATGAAGGGATTCTTAATGCCCTGGATCGTCGACACATAAGCGACTTTTCGGAGTTATCTGATTTGGTACAAAAGTACTGTGCCATGGAGAGCATCTGGCAATCCGAACAGTTGTTCTCGAAACCAATTTTCGCCGAACACCCTAGAGGAGCTCGAAAAAGAGGATACCTCCAAAGCGGCCAGCCAGGTATGAACCCATTGAAAAAAGAAACAAGCCCCTTTCAGGGACCGGCACTGTCCTTGACGGACTATTGGACAAACCTTTCCCTATACATTTAGTGTTGTTAAACAGAAACCCAACTCATAGCCTTAGAGCTTGCTGGGTCCTCAAGCAAGTCGCGGCGAGGCCATCCTTGAAACACCTCCGTCAAGCAAACACTTCCCTTTGCCGTCCGGATACAATCCCGAAGTCCTGACGGTGTACGAGACTTTCCCGTCAAGGAGTGGGCGTAAGAGGGCTCTTAGGGAGCTTGAACGGGTCTACCATGTGGCAGCCACTAGCCCATGGGCAGACATACCGATTACTTTCAAGGACACTGACCAGCTGGCCATTCTTCCCGGCCACTCATCGGCCGCACTAGTCTTGAACCTCATCATTGATGGATACAGGCTACACAAAGTGCTAATGGTCGGCGGTAGTGGTCTGAACCTTATATATGAAGCCACCCTGGAAAAAATGCAGTTCGACTGATCTCGCATCGGACATAGCAATACAACCTTCCGGGGAATTATCCCAAGGAAAGAGGCACATTGTTCCGGATGTATCGTCCTGGACGTGGTGGTCGGCACGCTCAAAAACTACCGATCCGAAGAACTTCTCTTCCACATCGTCCCCTTCTCGAGTGGCTATCACGCCCTATTGGGACGTGACGCCTTTACAAAGTTCCAAGCTATACCCCATTACGGGTACATGAAACTCAAGATGCCAGGACCAAATGGAGTGATCACGATCGCTAGCGATCGGAATATAGCCCTTCAGGCCGAAAATAAGATAGCATCGCTCACCCTCGAGGCATTAGCGGAGACTTTTGCTGCAGAAGAATTGACCGCATTACGGTCGACAGTTAATAAGGACGACATGATCCTTAGCAAAAGGCCCAAGTCTACATCCTTCAAACCCGCAGAGGAAATCATTAAATTTCAAGTACATCCGACGGACCCCAATAAGACAGCGTCCATCGTAGCCCAGCTTGATCCCCTCGTGGATGAAGCACTACGGAATTTGCTTCGCGAAAATTGGGACAGTTTTGCCTGGCATCCTTCTGATATGCCCGAAATCCCACGACGGCTCGCCGAACACAGTCTAAACATTACCCCAGGATTTAAGCCCGTGAAACAGACTCTGTGTCGCTTCTCCGAGCCCAAACGACAAGCCATGGGTGAAGAATTAGATAAACTGCTCGAGGCCGGATTTATTCGGGACATTAAACACCCCAAGTGGCTGGAAAACCTGGTGATGGTACCTAAGAAGACAAGTCTTAGCGGCTGTGTGTCGACTTCAAAGACCTTAACAAAGCCTACCCCAAGGACCCTTTCCCCTTACCCCGCATAGACCAGTTCATTGATGCCACAGCCAGACACGATTCGTTGTGTTTCCTCGATGCTTACTCTGGATACTATCAAATTAAAATGAAGGAATCCGATCAAGCGGCTACCACATTCATCACCCCCCTACGGGCCATTCTGCTTCAACACGATGCCTTTCGGGCTAAAAAACACTAGGGACACATACCAGCGCATGATCCAGACCTGTCTCGTGACACAAGTCGGTAAGACTGTCGAGGCATACGTGGATGATGTGGTAATGAAAATCCAAACATGTCAGCCAGTTGATTAACGACCTATGGCAAACCTTTGCCAGTCTATGCGAATATGATATACGACTCAATCTGGAAAATGTGTATTCGGAGTTCCCTCTGGTCAGCTACTCGGATTCATCGTCTCCCATAGAGGAATAGAGGCAAATCCAGCTAAAATCGGTGCTCTATCGGAACTTGCAATACCCGCAGAGCTGAAGCACGTCCAGAGGCTAGCTGGGTGCATAGCGGCGTTAAGCCGCTTTATCTCCCTCCTCGGAAAGAAGGCTTTGCCGCTCTATAAGCTGCTGAAGCGAACCAACAAGTTCGAATGGACCGATGAGGCAGCGACCGCATTAGAAGAAATCAAAACACTACTAGTAACCAATCCCATACTCATGGCACCAGGTGCCGGTGAGTCCATGTTATTATACATATCGGTCACCAACAAAGTTGTCAGCGCAGTGCTCGTCGTTGAACGAGATGAGGAGGGACACAAATTCCGAACGCAGAAACCGGTATATTATGTGTCAGAGGTGCTAACACAATGCAAGTCCAGATACCCACATTACCAAAAGATAGACTATACAATATTTATGGCATCAAGGAAACTCATACACTACTTCCACGAGTGTGCGATAACAGTGGCATCTGAGGTCCCCCTGAATGATATAATCAAAAACAGGGACGCCACCGGCCGCATAGCCAAGTGGGACATTGAGCTCCTTCCCTTTGAAAGAACCTACAAGCCATGTCGTGCCATTAAATCTCAAGTATTGGCGGACTTCCTGGCTGAATGGACAGAGGCCGAGCTCCCCAAGGAATACAATGCATACTCCCATTGGACAATGTACTTTGATGGTTCCAAGACCTTGGCCGGACTGGGGGCTGGAGTTATCCTCACATCCCCCACAGGCGACAACATGCGATACATGTTGCAAATCATGTATGCCGATTCCAACAATGCAGCCGAATATGAAGCTCTCCTTCACAGTCTTCGGATGGCGGTATCGATGGGCATACGACGGCTAGAGGTACGAGGAGACTCAGACTTGGCCATATCCCAAATTAACGGCGAATTCGATGCCAAAAACCCAAAGATGGCGGCATATAGAAATGTCGTCCTCAAGATATCTGCTCGGTTTGAGGGGTTGGAATCCACCACGTCGCTCACGACAACAACCAAGCCGCTGACATATTGGCCTGTATGGGTGCCAAGCGCGATCCTGTCCCAAGAAACACCTTCCTGGAGCAGCTCTTTAAGCCCTCTGTAGTGTGGCAGGATGATGACAATCGCGCTGGTCCTAATACGGCGGACGAGGTTGTTCCCCCCATAAACGAACCAGACGATGACATTATCGGCGGCTCCGTAATGAATGAAACGCCCTCGGATCATGAGGTAATGGTAGTAATAGCACCATGGACAGAGCCCTTCCTCGCTTACCTTCTTCACAAGGAACTCCCCGACGATCAAACCGAGGCATGGCACATAGTTCAGTGATCCAAGGCCTACAAAGTACACGAGGGTGATTTATAAGAGAAAAGCACAACCGGAATATTACAGTGGTGTATATCCGAGGAAGAAGGACGGGAGCTCCTCGCCGAAATCCATGCATGCATGGGCGGTCATCACGCCACGGCAAGAGCCCTTGTTAGCAAGGCCTTCTAAGCTGGTTTCTTTTGGCCTACAGCTCGGATGGATGCCCAGTCACTTGTCCAATATTGTGTAGGATGTCAACTCTTTGCAAATCAAAGTCACATGCCCCCAACAGCTCTTCGGACTATCCCGATCACTTGGCCTTTCGCGGTCTGGGGGCTAGACATGGTCGAACCACTTAAAGGGGGGACCAAGAAAAGTAAATACCTACTGGTCATGGTTGACAAGTTCACCAAATGGATAGAAGAAAAGCCTGTCAAGTCGGCTAAATCCGGACCAGTGACCGACTTCATATCCAGCGTGATACACCATTACAGTGTCCTGCACAGTATAATAACGGATAATGGATCCAACTTCACGGCCCAAGAGGTCAAGGACTGGTGCGCTAAAATGGGCATAAAGCTCGATTACGCGTCAGTATATCACCATAGACCAATGGACTGGTCAAACGAGCAAACGATCTCATAATGAGTGACATTAAGCCACATTTGGTTCGATATCTTCACGAGTCCGTCTGTCATTGGGTGGAGGAACTCGACTCCGCCCCAAACAGATCAACGGGTTAGACACCATTCTTTATGGTCTATGAGGCAGAGGCAGTCCTCGCTTGCGACATTATTCACGACGGACCAAGGGTGCGCATGTACGTGGAAAAGGAGGCCGAGTTGGATCGGTAGGACGACTTAGATGCCTTGGAGGGAAAGCGCAACATAGATCGGGCTCGCTCCACTTTTTACCAACATCAAGCTTGACGTTACCAAAGTAGGGAGGTCAGGCCAAAAGCATACAACATAGGCGAACTCGTCCTACGACTCCCGGTGAAACAAAAGCATAAACTCAATCCCAAATGGGAGGGTCCTTTCATCATCGACGGAGTACTCACGGGAGGTGCCTATCGTCTTCGGAGTCCATCCGACAACTACCTTGAACCAAACCCACGGAACGCAGCTCGTCTTCGGCACTTCTACAGATAAACCGGTGTCATCTAACTCCCCCGTATTTTTTCCTTATTCCTTTTGTTATTTTACCTTTTTCTTCTTCCCTTCCCATTTTGCTGTTTGATAGGGTTAATTTCCCTTTTCCTTATGTTCGGTTGAACCGATCACGTATTAAAGATTATCGGCATACACCATAGAGTGTTAAATCCGAACACAACATGTGGGGGATTCTTCTAGAAGCCAATGTTTTTATATTACAAGTATTTGCTCACACTTATCATGCGCATACGTTCCTTTTGTCACGTTCAAGCCATCATATGCATCAATTCGAACTAAGACTTTGCCAATCTGGGTTGCCTCGCTCCTGTGATTATCCTCTACGTTCCCGATTGTTCGGCTAGAGGGTAAAGGGAGCACCTTTGCGATTGTTACGATCGGGTTATTTGGACACATACCTCAGACGGGTGAAGTCGAAAGCTAGCTATCTTACAAAGACAATTGGTCGCCTATGGCGGAAACACCTTATATGGCTCCGGTCGTTATCACCGTTGTTTGGGTCTTTTTCTTCCCAAAGCACAATTAGGCGCATACTAAAAGTATGCGGACTTCTATCTATGACTTTCATAGAGCCCTGATAAAAGGTATCGATAGAGGTACTATTTTCCTCGGAAGATGTTTCTTACGCTAAGCAGTAATATAACACATCTTTCTGTATGCTTTCTGTCTGTTCGCACCGCATGGCCGGATTGCCTGGTTCCCCGAATATAGTTCGCCCTTTTGAAGTGACAAACAAGGAGGAACACTTATGAGCTCTTCGCACGGGAGGGAGAAGCCGATGGGCGGTTAAGAAATTTTTTACAACACAAATTGTTTTCTACAACAAGTACACATAAATTACATGTTGGCCACTGATCGAGATTATCGATTATGGTGTCAAGGGGGCAGTCTTCTTCTAAAAGAGGGCGGCAGACATCACCTGGTCATACACCAGGTGGAGTGGCACTTCTTTTCCATCTGATCCCACGGGACCAACCTGCGCCATATGCTCGGGATTAAGTCCGGTGTAACGGGTCTTGATCATCACCCATGCTTCCTGTGCTCCCTCATGGCAAGCTGAAGTCTTCCACAACTCGAACCTATTCCGAGCCCCCTTGAATCGATCCACCAGTTCGGCTAGCCCTTCAGGCAGTTGTTCAGCAGGCCATAGTGCCTTTACCATGCCTTTCATTGCTTTCTGCACACACCCATGGAGAGCGGTCAACTCTTTCAGCAGGTTCCCCTGGTATGATCCGATCTCCTCTTCAGGATGCCCGGACAGGAGACCTGTACATGAGGCAACAACGTACTTACTTTTACTTCCTACATAGGAAATATTTGTTGATAATAGAATAACACTTACCGAACATGCCCCTCTAAAGCTTTTGGTTTTCTTCTTGAGCTTGGGCCAACTGAATCTTCAAATTTTTAATTTCTTCGGCCTGCTTTTGCATAACAAGGCAGCCAGCCTCGTGCTGGACTCGGCATACCGCTCAGAGTCTCGGGCTTCCTCCAACTGCCATTGCACTCACCATGGGCCTCCCGGGTGAAGCTCTTCACTTGCGCTAGCTCGGCCTTCACAGATTGCACTTCTGTGCGGCTGTCCTCCAGCTCCTTGGCCAATTGCTCGACATGTTGCTCTGAAGCCCGCGTCAGCAGTCAAACATTGCAGAGATCCTTAATTCATTTGTTCCAAATAAAATTACGTCTCGGGGCTACCGGGTTTACATGAGTATTCAGACTCTGTAAAAGCCGACCACTTACCTACATCCTGGCTGATATCAACTTCATAGCCTCGCCGAACCCGACTCGGGCAACTCCAATGTGCACATCCGCTGAGTGTAGGGCACCGAACTCTTGTTCGGAGAATATTGGATGCCGCATGGACTCCCACCATTGTTGGTGATTCATGGCGCTCCCCACCTCCGATTTGGTAACGGATACACCATCACCAAAATCGGCAGGTGCTGGATTGGCCATGGGGGCTTATGCAGCAGGAGTTGCAGGAGCTGTAGCTCGGGAATTTCGGGTGTCTCCGGACACCCTGGTAACCTCTTCGATAGGAGAGGACTGGGCATTTCGCCTAAATATTTCAATTAAATAAAATTTCCGTAAGACTCTATTTACTGATAATGAGTGAATAGTCGAACGATGTACCTCTGGGATGAGCGGGCAGGTGGATTCGTCCCCATGGCTGGCTCTTTTGCAGGATCCCTGTTGGCCTCCGACTCGACCGCGGCTTCGACTGTCGGTGTATGGCACGCGGATCGACGACGTTTGGGAGTCGGAGCCGATGCGTCTGGGGCACTATTGGTAGCTGGCCTCTTGCGGGACGAGCTTTTCTTCTTGATCGTTGCAAGGATGGAGAATGACCCAGGGAAATCAACTATGATAGCCACCGGGGATTGGTCAACGCTATCCTGGAGATAGACTCCGTCTTCAAAGTCAAGTAGAAGATCTGGGTCCTTGTTGAAACCCGGATCGCTGTCATGTGAATGGTTCTCGGGCTGAGGAGCCGGACAGTTGATTGTCTTGATGAAACTCCTCCATTAATGTTCGCGCAAGGCTTTGGTCAAATAAAGTGTGGAACGGAAACCCCGAATTATGTTCATGTTAGAGAGAGAAAGGCTTACCCATTCAATAGGATTGTGGGCAGAATATCCTTCCTTGGTTGCCCGTAGAACAAAGTCCTCTTGCTCTCCTTTGTACATGTCGGCGAGTGCGGCGGCCAATGCCATCAGATTGGCGGGCCCTAGCTTTCGGGAGCACGTGGTGTCCCTCGTCCTGTTGTATTGCCACAAGGGGTGTACCCTCTGTTGAAGGGGTTGCACACACCGGGAGATGGCGGCGGCCATGACGTCGATCATGGTCAATTGGTGGTGGGCGAGCATCCGCACCTGAGCTGCTAGGCGCCACACCTCGACGCTTTCCTCGTGAGACGAACTCCTCGGCCGCTAGTTGTATCTCTTCTTCGGGAGGGCGTCGGAGTATTCAGGGAGACCTGTCCGAGTTGGCTCGAACAGGAGGACGTCTTCAATATAAAACCATTCCGAAATCCACTCTTTAGATTTCTTCGGTGTACCCACCGGATACCCCGTCCCCACTATGTGGCACACTTCGGCTTTGCTGACCTCCAAGATCGTCTTGTACCGAGTTCGGGGGACGAGACAGAAGTATTTTCTCCACAAATAAAAGTGCGCCTCACACCCTAGGAACATCTCGCAGAGGGCAACGAAGCCCGAGATGTGCAAGATGGAATCTGGAGTAAGGTGATGGAGTTGGATCCCGTAGAACTCCAGCAACCCCTTCAAGAATGGATGGATTAGAAACCCAAGACCCCGGAGGAGGAAGGAGGTGAAGTATACGGGCTCCCCCTTGTTAGGATTGGGGAAATGCTTGATGAAAACTTCATCGTTGTAAGAAAGCAAACCTGCGCGGGTCACCGCCAGATCTAAAGAAGGGAGATACCCCTGGGTCTTCAGATTGCGGAGCCGCAGGAGTGTAATGGAGTAGCTGGTCCAGTCCCCTGGGCGTGAGCCGTAGGGGCGCGCGGAGGAGCTAGGGGCATTAGCCATGTTTTTCCTGGAGCTTCTGTTAGGGGTTTCTTTCGATGAGGCACAAGAGGATGTGGTCTGAGCCATGATTTTGTTTAATTAAATGGGTGGTGCTTCCGCTATGGAGGGGTAACATTGTAAAAATCATTGACTACTCGCCTCCCCATGACGCGCAAAAATCGAGGAACTCGTGCAGTTATTATAATGGATCTACGCCCGCGATGCTTGGGATCTTGCAGAAGACTGGTCGGTTGCCGAACAAAGAGGGATGAGGCACTCGCATCACAAGCCGAAGATGACGACATAAGGAGATTGGCCGGATATATATCAGCGTTGAAGGCTAGTCCGGGGGCTACTGAGAGAGTCCTGGATTAGGGGGTCCTCGAATAGTCGACCTATCGTTTATGGGCCAGACTCTATGGGTCACAAGGTGAGTATCGGAGGATCAAAGACCACCTACGCCAGATGGAAGCTTCGAGGAGCCGTGGCGTATCCTCCAAGTTATTAGTCATAGTTAGGCATGTTTATCTCTTCGGCATGTAACCGACCATGTGTAAACACTAGGCATCCTCGGCGTCTATATAAACTAGAGGGTTTAGGGCATAGAGACAAGACAACTCATCTAGGGTTAGCTATTCAATCTCGAGGTAGATCAACTCTGTAACCCCCCTATATCATCAATACAACCAAGAAGGACGTAGGGTATTACCTCCATAGGAGGGCCCAAACCTGGGTAAATCTGTGCCCCCTTTGTCTCTTGTTACCGTCGATTCTAGTCTCACAGTTCGGGACCCCCTACCCAAGATCCACCGGTTTTGACGCTGGTTTTGCTATGTGGGTAAAATGATGATACCATGCCAACTGTCAACCTTTTCAGAGTTCATTTGAAGTGCTTTTCAATTTCAGGGTTACTTTGCTGAAAAAATCAGTAAGCACATGAAAAATAGCAAATGAAGTCAGAAAGGTTTGAAAATTGATGATGTGGCTTTGAATGGTGAATTTTGAGCACACAAAAACTATTGAGTTCAAATAAGTTAAAAAATGAAATGCCTTGGTAACAGGCGAGTTTTTGTCCGAAAATGTGATACTTTGAAAGAGATTGTCCAGTTTGTACACGAAGTGGATCCAGTTTTTGCCGTAACCCTCTCAACTTTTTAGAACATGCCATGTGGGTGAAATGATGATACCATGCCAACTTTCAACCTTTTCAGAGTTCATTTGAAGTGTTTTTCAATTTCAGGGTTATTTTGCTGGAAAAAAAATCAGTAAGTTCATGAAAAATAGCAAATGAAGTCAGAAAGGGTTGAAAATTGATGATGTGGCTTGAATGGTGCATTTTGAACACACAAAAAGTATGGAGTTGAAATAAGTTAAAAAAATAAAATGCCTTTGTAATAGGCGAGTTTTCGTCCGAAACCTTGATACTTCGAACGAGATTGTCCATTTTGTACACGATGTGCATCCAGTTTTTGCCATAACCCTCTCAACTTTTTAGTAAATGCTATGTGGGTGAAATGATGATACCATGCCAACTTTCAACCTTTTCAGAGTTCATTTGAAGTGCTTTTCAATTTTAGGGTCATCTTAGCTCAAAATAAATCATGAAATGCATGAAAAATAGCAAATGAAGTCAGAAAATGGTTGAAAAGTGTTGATGAGGCTTTGAATGGTGCATTTTGAACACACAAAAATTATGGAGTTCAAATAAGTTCAAAAAATGAAATCCCTTTGTAACAGAAGAGTTTTCGTCCGAAACCGTGATACTTCGAAAGAGATTGTCCATTTTGTAGACGAAGTGCATCCAGTTTTTGCCGTAACCTTCTTAACTTTTTAGCACATGTTATGTGGGTGAAATGATGATACCATGCCAACTTTCAACCTTTTCAGAGTTCATTTGAAGTGCTTATCAATTTCAGGGTCATTTAGCTCAAAACAAATCAGTAAATGCATGAAAATAGCAAATGAAGTCAGAAAGGGTTGAAAATTGATGGCCTCCCTTCGGATGGTGCATACTGAACGCACAAAACACATAAGTACACTACCATTACAAAGATTCCCTTTGGTTTGTCCGAAGTGGGACTTTCTAGATATATAAGTTCGGGAACTAAAGAAGTCAGTCACATCCTAGAGTGTGATCTTTGGGTGTAAAACTTTTTCTTCGCGTGTGTCCCTTTGCATCGTAACCATGGACAATATTCATCGTTTAACTTGATGCTCGGGTCAATATTCATTGTGAAGGGAGCAATTTCATGAAACCTTTCATAATCTTTTGACATGTCTGTCTTGTCCTCCACTCCCATGATGTCTCTTTTCCCTGAAAGAACTATGTGGCGCTTTGGCTCATCGCATGATGTATTTGCTTTCTTATCTTATCTTTTTCTCGGCTTGGTAGACATGTCCTTCGCATAGAAAACCTGCGCCACATCATTGGCTAGGACGAATGGTTTGTCTGCGTACCCAAGATTGTTGAGGTCCACTGTTGTCATTCTATACTACGGGTCTTCCTTTACCCCGCTTCCTGTCAGATTGACCCATTTGCACCTAAACAAAGGGACCTTCAAATCAAGTCCATAGTCAAGTTCCCATATCTCCTCTATGTAACCATACTATGTCCTTTGGCCCATTGTTGTTTGCTGCATCAAAGCGGACACGACTGTATTGGTTGGCACTCTTTTTATCTTGCGCGATCGTGTAAAATGTATTCCCATTTATCTCGTACCCTTTGAAAGTCAATATAGTCGAAGATGGTAACTTGGACAACAAGTACATGTCATCTTCAACAGTGTCTTCATGCATGAGACGTGTCTGCAACCAACCGGCAAAAGTCACCGCTTGTTCATGTGTAATCCAGTCGTCAGACTTCTCCGGGTGTTTGGAGCGTAGAATATTCTTGTGTTGCTCGATATAAGGAGCCACCAAGGTGGAACTTTGTAGAACTGTGTAGTGTGCTTGCGCAAAGAATGCCCGTCCCGGCATATTAGTGATTTCTTTCCTAGTGTGCCTTTTCCACCCAGTCTGCCCTCATGCCGCAATTCAGGAACACCTATTGGCTTAATGTCAGGAATAAAGTCAACACAAAACTCAGTGACCTCCTCTGTTTCATGACCCTTGGATATGCTTCCTTCTGGCCTAGCACAATTATGAACATATTTCTTTAAGACTCCCATGAACCTCTCAAAGGGGAACATATTGTGTAGAAATACAGGACCCAAAATGGCAATATCCTTGACTAGGTGAACTAGGACATGCGTCATGCTATTGAAGAAGGATGGTGGGAACACCAACTCGAAACTGACAAGACATTGAACCAAATGATTCTCTAACCTTGGTAGGATTTCTAGATCGATTACCTTCTGAGAGATTGCATTCAGGAATGCACATAGCTTCACAATGGCTAATCGAGCGTTTTTTGGTAGAAGCCCCCTCAATGCAACCGGAAGTAGTTGTGTCATAATCACGTGGTAGTCATAAGACTTTAGGTTTTGGAAATTTTTCTCTGCCATATTTATTATTCCCTTTATATTTGACGAGAAGCCAGACAAGACCTTCATACTGAGAAGGCATTCGAAGAAGATTTCCTTGTCTTATTTGGTAAGAGCGTAGCTGGCATGACCCTGAAACTGCTTTGGATCCATGCCTTCTTTTTCGTGCATATGTTGCTGGTCCTCCTGTGCCTCCGGCGTATCTTTTGTCTTCCCATACACGCCCAAGAAGCCTAGCAGGTTCATGCAAAGATTCTTCGTCACATGCATCGCATTGATTGTAGAGCGGACCTCGAGGTCTTTGCAATACGGTAGGTCCCAAAATATAGATTTCTTCTTCCACATGGGTGCGCGTTTGTCAGTGTCATTCGGAACAGATTGTGCACCAGGACCCTTGCCAAAGATTACTTTTAAATCCTTGACCATATCAAGTATTTCATCACCCGTACGGTGGCGAGGCTTCTTCCGGTGATCTGCCTCACCTTTGAAATGCTTGCCTTTCTTTCTTACGGGATGCCTGCTCTGAAGAAATCGACGATGCCCCAGATAGACATTATTCTTACATTTATCCAAATATATACTGTCGGTATCATCTAAACAGTGTGTGCATGCATGGTATCCCTTGTTTGTCTGTCCTGAAAGGTTACTGAGAGCAAGCCAATCGTTGATGGCTACAAACAGCAACGCATGTAGGTCAAATTCCTCCTAATCTTTCGCATCCCATGAAGGTACACCTTTTCCATTCCACAGTTGTAAAAGTTCGTCAACCAAGGCCTTAGGTACACATTAATGTCGTTGCCGGGTTGCTTGGGGTCTTGTATGAGCACTGGCATCATAATGAACTTCCGCTTCATGCACAACCAAGGAGGAAGGTTATAGATACATAGAGTCACATGCCATGTGCTATGATTGCTGTTCTGCTCCCCAAAAGGATTAATGCCATATGCACTTAAACCAAACCATTCGTTCCTTGCATCCTTTGCAAAGTCCTTCCACTTTCTCTTGATTTTTCTCCACTGCGACCCGTCAGCGGGCACTCTCAACTTCCCGTCTTTCTTACGGTCTTCGTTGTGCCATCGCATCAACTTGGCATGCTCTTTGTTTTGGAACAAACATTTCAACCGTGGTATTATAGGAGCATACCACATCACCTTGGCAGGAATCTTCTTCCTGGGGTGCTTGCCCTCAACATCACCAGGGTCATCGTGGCCGATCTTATAGCGCAATGCACAGCATACCGGGCATGCATTCAAATCCTCATACTCACCGTGGTAGGGGATGCAGTCATTAGGGCATGCATGTATCTTCTCGACCTCTAATCCTAGAGGGTGGACATCCTTCTTTGCTTTGTACATACTCTCTAACAATTCGTTGTCCTTTGGTAGCTTCTTCTTTAACATTATCATCAACTTTTGAAATGCCTTGTCAGATACACCATTCTCTGCCTTCCATTGCAGCAATTCTAGTGTGGTATCCATCTTTTTATTGTCATCTTTGCAATTTGGGTACAACCCTTTTTTGTGATCCTCTAACACGCGCTGCAACTTCAGCTTCTCCTTTTCACTTGCGCAGTTTCTCTTTGCATCGGCAATGGCCCGACCAAGATCATCAGCGGGCTCATCTGATGCCTCTTCTTCAACTCCTCCCCGCATTGTCGGCTCAACTTCTTCCCCCATTGTTGTACCATCATATTCAAGGAACCAATGGCTAGGATAGCTGTCGTCATCCTCTTCTTCTTCATTCTCTTCCATTAGGACCCCTCTTTCTCTGGCTTGGTCCAACAGTTATAGGCAGACATGAAACCGGACTCAAACATGTGGACGTGAATAGTTCTTGAGTTAGAGTAATTTCGATCATTCTTACAGCCAGAACATGGACAATACATAAAACCATCCGGCCGTTTGTTTGCCTCAGCCGCAACCAGAAAAGTATGCATGCCATTAATGAACTGGGGAGAGCATCGGTCCTCGTACATCCATTGACGGCTCATCTTCATTACACAACACCGAAAAGACCAAATTAATACAAGTTCACACATAAAGTTCATACACACTTGTTCTCATAAAACAACATACAAACTCTCTAGCTAAAGCATTTAAATGCAACAACAAATGCGATCAACATCGCAACTAAGGTAACAGTTGATCCAACAGCATAGTGATACCAAGCCTCACTATCAATGGCATATCTTTTAAATTTTCTAATCTTCAAGCACATTGCACCCATCTTGATCTTGTGATAATCGACGACATCGGCAACATACAACTCCAATTTCATCTTCTCTTCTTCAACCCTTTTCAATTTTTCTTTCAAATACTCATTTTCTTTTTCAACTAAATTTAACTTCTTGACAAGAATATCTATGTCGGTTGGAATCTCCGGTTCACATACCTCCTAGATAAAAATATCTATGTCAACTTGATTGGCATAATTGTCATAAACACGAAATGCAACAAAGAGTTATAAAAGAGATTATATACCACATCCGCATCATAAACCGGACGAGGGCCGACGGGGACGGATTTCAAAACCGTGCCACTATGTATAACAAACAACCATATAGGTAAGAAAACTATACAAGTAACTAACTAAATCTTACAAATATGTTTTTTTATAAAAAGGATAAGAACAAGAAGCTCACCAAGGTGGTGCCGGCGACGGGATGGTGCGGGCGATCGACGGTGGTTAGGACGGGGACGGGAAGGCACTAAGTAAACCACACCTACAAATGCAATGTAAGATTTTAATTTGATCTCAAATTGCATAAATCAAATAAACTACCACATACAAACTAAAACCCACAGATTACTATACTTATAGAGCATTGCAAGAGCTAATCTAGCAATGAGAGATGAAAGGACAAAGTTGCTAACCTTTGTGAACACTTGGAAGGATGGGATGCCTCCAAATCTTGAATTTTTTTGGCAAAAATGGAGGATGAGAGCTGGCGCCGAAGGGTTTCAATATAGGGGGACCTTTAGTCCCAGTTGGTGCTCCAACCACGACTAAAGGTTAGCCTATAGTCGTGGTTGGTGGCTCCAACCGGGACTATAGGCTCCCATGGGGCCCCAGTCTGACGCCAGCCTGCCACCACACCTTTAGTGCCTGTTCGTGGCATGAACCGAGACTAAATGTCTGTAATGAACCGGCACTAATGATCCTCATCACAAACCGGCACTAATGATCACATTAGTGCCAGTTCAAAAGCCAACCGTGACTAATGAGGCGGACGAAAGGTCTGTTTTCTACTGGTGGGTATTCGTTATCCGTCATTTTGGTCCTTTCAAAGAAGAACTCTTTCTGCTTCTTATATAGCCTCTCCCATGTTTGCGCCGTCAGATCTAAAAACTATTTCCAGATGAGCATGTTTGCCTTTTCTTCTAGGGATGCAACGATACTTGTTGGGTGTTTGTTGGGTCGGTGGTTCTTTCTTTTTTCCAGTGACGACACATAAATCCAGCGACGGAGGCATCTACGCACCATAGGTACGTGTGGGACAGGGGAGGGGTGAAGGGCTCCCCGTGAACTGGATTGTATTTACATCTTATTTTGATGGTTTTCTTGTAATGCCAACGTTCGATTTAATATGCTTGGAGGGCGGTAATATGTTACATTATAGATGGGCTTAGGCCCATGTAAGACAATAATCCCTGGTTAATCTCTATGGTCCATGTGGGTGTATGACAAATGGTGAGAAGTGGTGGAAACTTTAGTACCATACTACTACAATAGTAAGAGTGAGACCCCTTTACAAGGGCTGCTCTACCACATGCCATTGGGAGCTTGGTAAGAGGAGTTGTACACACGCACTCCTCCTTCGCCGCCGCCCGCCTCGCCTCGACACGCCTCACCTTGTCATGATGTGCGTGCGACTGCTCTGGGTCCGTCTTCATCTTTGTCCTTGTCTGCTTTGACTACTTCCCCTCCATCAACACCATAGTCGACGATGTTGCCTCCGCCAAGAGGAAGGCCACAGATGACGCTGCTGACGCCAAGAGGAATGCCATGGATGACGCCGAGGCTGCTGTCGCCGCCGCTGCGTTGACCTGGCCAACTAGAGGGTATGACTTGTTCATCCTTCATTTAATCATACTTGCACTAGCCGTATATGCCATGTTCATAGATGTTTCTGTTCTATGTACTATACGTGCTAGTATGCATGAAGTGCATACCGTATTTATTACGCTTGCTGTTTATTCATAGATTGGATCAATCGATAAAGCGTTGATTATTCCCTTAATCAAAAAACCTTATTTTAGGCAATTTTCGATTCATGGCTTTGCCACTACATTGAAACCAAAAAAGTTTACCGAAATGCATTTTAAGTGTTTGGAGACAAATGTCACCTTGTGGCTCACGACTATGAACGCGTTCTGGGTCGGTGTTATGGATCCCGCAGGAATGATTGTTCCTGAACAGGACAAGGTGGCCAGGGAAGCCACCACTGTCTTTGTGGGAGACATTCTTACTGTGATCGGAGACAAGTTGGTTGACACATATCTCCTTATGGGCGTTGCCAAAAAACTTGTGGGATGCGCTCGAAGCTAAGTTCGACGCAACCGATGCTAGAAGCGAACTGTATGTTGTGGATAAGTTCCATGATTACATGATGGTTGATAAACATCCTGTTCTAGACCAGGCTCATGAGATACAATGCCTCGCTAAGGAGCTGTAGCTCCTGAAGTGTGAGTTAATGGACAAGTTTGTCATGGGTTGCATTATTGCAAAACTCCCTCCTGGTTGGAGGAACTTTGCTACTTCTCTCAAGCACTTGAGACGTGAATTCTCTGTTGATGATGTCATCGGTCATCTAAGTGTTGAGAAGAACTCGAGAGCAAAGGACTCACATGTGAAAGTGGCATAGGGTTCTTCTAGCGCCTATGTGGGGTAGAAGAATTTCCACAACTTTAAGGGAAAGAACTCTGTCCAGCAGAATACTACCTTCAAGAAGAAGGGTAAGAAGAAAGACAAAAAGAGAGATGGTTGCTTTACTTGTGGTTCAAAGGAACATTGGGCAAACAAGTGTCCAAACAAGTACAAGAAGCCATGACAGGACTTCAAGTCTGTCAATGTGACTATGAGCAATAGTGATTAGGCAACTGGGTATAGTAATTTGTTTACCGCACTTTCAGTTTGTGAGTCCACCGATTGGTGGGTTGACACGAGGGCCAATATTCATGCGTGTGCTGATGTGTAATTGCTTTTCTTACCAAGTCGCACAAGATTGCTCCATCCTGATGGGGAATAGCTCGTTTGCTTCTATTCATGGTGTTGGCACGGTTGATCTAAAGTTTACTTCAGGAAAGACCGTGCAACTGAAGAATGTGCAACATGTCCCCGCTATAAAGAAGAATCTTGTTAGTGGCTCCCTTATATGTAGAGAAAGGTTTAAGTTTGTATTCGAGTCCAATAAAGTAGTTGTATCTCGGTATGGACTATTTGTTGTAAAAGGACATGATTGCGGAGGTTTGTTCTGCATTTCCCTAGCGGATTTTTGTAATAATGTCATGAACCAAATTCATTCTAATGTGAATGAATGTGAGGTTTGGCATTCACGTCTTTGTCACATTAATTTCGGCTGTATGACGCAGCTAGCTAAGATGGACTTAATCCCGGGTTTCATTTTAGTCAAAGGCTCTAAGTGCGATGCGTGTGTACAAGCTAAGCAACCTCGTAAGCCTCATAAGGCTGGCGAGGGAGAGATACCTCGCACCGCTAGAGCTCATACATTCAGATCTCTGCGAAATGAATGGTGCGTTGACTAAATGTGGAAAGAAACATTTCGTGACATTGATTGATAATTCCACTAGATTTTGTTATCTGTATTTGTTAAATACTAAGGATGAGGCTCTACGCTACTTTAAAATCTATAAGGGAGAAGTTTAGAACCAACTTGAGAGGAAAATAAAACGTGTTTGGTCTGATCGTCGTGGAGAGTACTTTTCTAAAGAATTTGATTTATTATGTGAGGAACATGGTACTATTCATGAGAGGACGCCTCCCTACTCACCCTAGTCAAACAGGTTTGCCGAAAGGAAAAACCATACTCTAGCAGATTTGGTTAATGCCATGTTAGATACATCGGGTTTATCCAAGGCATGGTGGGGGAGACTGTATTGACATCATGTCATGTCCTAAATAAATTTCCCACAAAGGATAATGAGACTACTCCATTTGAGCAATGGGAAAAGAAAAGAAATACACTCTCTTACTTGTGCACTTGAGGCTATTTGGCGAAAGTCAACGTGTCGATAACCAAAAAGCATAAGTTGGGAGCAAAGATGATGGACTGCATTTTTCTGGGTTATTCGAAACATAGTGTTGGCTATAGATTTCTAGTGGTCAAATCTGATGTACACGATGTGAAGGTCGATATGATCATGGAGTCTAAAGATGCTATATTCTTTCAGGATATTTTTCCCATGAGATATATGCAAAGCACTTCTAGACTGGAATCTAATGAGGCTCCTGAACTTGCCATTCCGATGGAATATTATGAACACAAAAGTGATGAAAGTTCCATGGAGGATGACAAGGAAGATCCTGCTCGGATCAAGAGACAAAGGACTGAAAAGTCTTTTGGTGATGATTTCCTTGTGTACCTCGTGGATGATGACACTCCCAATTCCATTTCAGAAGCCTACACGTCACCGGATGCTGACTACTAGAAGGATGCGTGATGACCCACAAGTATAGGGGATCGCAACAGTTTTCGAGGGTAGAGTATTCAACCCAAATTTATTGACTCGACACAAGGGGAGCCAAAGAATATTCTCGAGTATTAGCAGCTGAGTTGTCAATTCAACCATACCTGAAAGACTTAATATCTGCATCAAAGTATTAAGTAGCAAAGTAATATGGTAGTAACGGTAACGATGGCAAAGTGATAGTAGCAGTTTGTAGTGATTGTAACAGTAGCAACGGAAAAATAACTGAGCGAAGATCAATATATGAAAAGCTCGTAGGCAATGGATCAGTGATGGATAATTATTTCGGATGGCATTCATCATGCAACAGTTATAACATAGGGTGACACAGAACTAGCTCCAATTCATCAATGTAATGTAGGCATGTATTCCATATATAGTCATACGTGCTTATGGAAAAGAACTTGCATGACATCTTTTGTCCTACCCTCCCGTGGCAGCGGGGTCCTATTGGAAACCAAGGGATATTAAGGCCTCCTTTTAATAGAGAACCTGACCAAAGCATTAGCACTTAGTGAATACATGAACTCCTCAAACTACGGTAATCACTGGAAAGAATCCCATTTATTGTCACCCTGGGGGGATGCGGATCATAACTCGTAATAGGTGTCTACAACTTGCAAGATAGGATCAAGAACACACATATATTCATGAAAACATAATAGGTTCAGATCTGAAATCATGGCACTCGGGCCCTAGTGACAAGCGTTAAGCATGGCAAAGTCATAGCAACATCAATCTCAGAACATAGTGGATACTAGGGATCAAACCCTAACCAAACTAACTCGATTACATGATAAATCTCATCCAACCCATCACCGTCCAACAAGCCTACGATGAGATTACTCATGAACGGTGGGGAGCATCATGGAATTGGTGATGAAGGATAGTTGGTGATGACGAAGATGTCGATTTCCCCTCTCCGGAGCCCAAAACGGACTCCAGATCTGGTCTCCCGAGGAAGAACAGGCGATGGTGGCGGCTCCGTATCGCGAAACGCAATGAACTCTTCTCTCTGATTTATTCCTTGACAAATAGGGTTATATGGAGCTAGAGAGGAGGTCGGAGGAGCCACGAGGGGCCCACAAGCCTGCCCAACACGGCTAGGGGGTGGCCGCGGCTAGCAGGCTTGTGGCCTGCTGGTGGCCCCCTCTAGTTAATTCTTGCGCCAGTATTTTTATTAATTCCAAAAATATTCTTCATAATTTTTCAGGATGATCTGAGAACTTTTATTTCTCCACAAAAATAACACCAAGGCAATTCTGCTGAAATCAGCGTCAGTCCGGGTTAGTTCCATTCAAATCATGCAAATTAGAGTCCAAAACAAGGGCAAAAGAGTTTGGAAAAATAGATACATTGGAGATGTATCAACTCCCCCAAGCTTAAACCTTTGCTTGTCCTCAAGCAATTCAGTTGATAAACTAAAAGTGATAAAGAAAAACTTTTACAAACTTTGTTTGATCTTGTTGTTGTAAATATGTCTAACTTATGTTTAGATTTTCAGCAAATATTATAAACTAACCACATTGACAATAACGTTTAGGTCTCACATTTACTCATGTCAATGGCATAACCAACTAGCAAGCAATAAGAACAAGTCCCGGATGACAACAATTTTATCAAAACAATCATGATACAATATGACATAATGGTATCTTGCTAGCCCTTTCTGAGAACGCAAAACATAAATGCAGAGCACCTCTGGAGAACAAGGACTGACTAAACATTGTAATTCATGGTGAGAGAGATCCAGTCATGCTCATACTCAATATCAATTAATAGCAAGGCATACAAATGAAAATGGCGCTCTCTAACTGGTACTTTTTATAAGAGGATGATGACTCAACAATAAAGTAAATGGAAAGACCCTTTGCAGAGGGAAGCATTTATTTGCAGAGGTGCCAGAGCTCAAGCTTTTAAAACAGAGATAGGTAATGATTTTGGAGTGGTATGCTTTCGTTGCTCACATCATGACCAAGAGGTTTTCAATATCTTCCATGCTAAACAAATTATAGGCGGTTCCCAAACAGAATGGCAAAGTTTTTACTCCCCCTCCACCAATCAATCACACTCGACGGCGGGCCGAATTCATGGGTACCGTCCATACAAACACAGTCCTAGGGGAGTTTTGTTTAATTATATTTTTTCTTTTTATTTCGAGCATGAAACCGGGCATCCTGATTACCAGCTACTTTATCGTGAATGATAGTGAATAAACACATATCATGATAATAACCCACCTAGCATCGAAGATACTGACAGCCCCTAGTCGCCACATGAGCGATTTGGGCATACAAAACAAAAAGTTTATTTGAAGGTTTAAAGTTTAGCACATGCAAATTTACTTGGAATGATAGATAAATGCCGCATATAGGTAGGTATGGTGGACTCATATGGAACAACTTTGGGTTTATTGAGATGGATGCACAAGCAGTATTCTCGCTTAGTACAAGTGAAGGCTAGCAAAAGACTAGGGAACAACCAACTAGGGAGAGACACAATCATCAACATGCTTTGATATTAACCAACATTGAATGCAAGCATGAGTAGGATATAATTCACTATGAACATAAATATCTTGGAGTCTATGTTGATTTGTTTCAACTACATGCATGAACATGTGCCAAGTCAAGCCACTTGAATCATCCAGAGGAGGAGACCATTCTATCATACTACATCACAACCATTTTAATGCACATGTTGGCACTCAAGATGAACCATTATCCACTCTTAGATAATTAAGTAGGGCATGAATAACTATAATCTCTAATTATCATTGCAAACATGGTTAACCCATAATATACTGAATTCGGAACGATGAGCTAATCATATTTACAAAACCAAGATAGGTCGAGTTCATACCAGCTTTTATCCATCTCAATCTTTTCATCAAATATCGTCATTATTGCCTTTCACTTGCACGACCGAACAATGTGAAAAATAATAAGAGTGCACATGCATTGGACTAAGCTGGAATCTGCAAACAATAAACCGAAGGAGAAGACAAGGCAATATGGGCTCTTTGTAAGATAAACAATAATACATATGAGAGCCACTCAACACGTCATCGTGGTCTTGTCCTTACGACCCAAAGAAAAGAAAGGAAAATTATTTACACGGGAAAGCTCCCAACAAGCAAAAAGAAGAACAAGAAATATTTTGGGTTTTCTCTTTAATGCTACAACTAAGCAACTAGGAAATAAATCTAGAACTAATTTTTTTGTATTTTCCTCAAAGTTTATTAAACACACAAGAAGAAAGCAAAACAAGAATTAAACTACCATGGATAGTACAATGAAAAAGTATGAACACCGACAACTGAAATAAGTGTGTGAACATGAATGTAATGTCAGAAATGCGCACTTCCCCAAGCTTAGGCTTTTGGCCTAAGTTGGTCTAGGGCCATGGCTGGCCTGGATAATATCCGAAGTCAAAGTTGGGGTTGTGCTAGGCTGCGGCGGCTACCGCCTGTACCACAGCAGCGTGAAGGCGAGCGGTTTCTGCATTTCGGTTGTACTCGTTTGCCTCCTCTCTGGTTATAAAATATCTCTGCTTTTCCTGAAAGTTAAAGAAGGCAGGAGCAGGAAGCTAACATGGACAACACGTTGCTTGTCAAAAATTAGTCGGTACTGGAGGGATTGTTCGTTTCTTTCAAGAAACTGATAGCGCACCAAAGGCTCATAATCAAGGAAAGCAGGGGGTAACTCAATGTCATTCCCTCTTATGGGTACCCCAAGATACTTAGCTATACGGGTGGCATAAATTCCACCAAAGAAATTGTTGGGAGACGTAGTAGTAAATCAAAATATTTCCTATGATCACCAAGATCTATCTATGGAGAAACCAACAACGAGTGGGGAGAGATTGCATCTTCATACCTTTAAAGATCGCTAAGCGAAAGCATTACAAGAACGCGGTTGGTGGAGTCGTACTTGCAGTGATTCAGATCGCGGTCGATTCCGATCTAAGCGCCGAACAACAGCACCTCCTCGTTCAACACACGTACAGCCCGATGATGTCTCCCGTGCCTTGATCCAGCAAGGAGGAGGGAGAGGTTGGGGAAGAGCTCCAACAGCAGCATGACGGCATGGTGGTGGTGGAGCAGCAAGGTATTCCGGTAGGGCTTCGCCTAAGCACTGTGGAGGAGGAAGAAGAGAGGTAGGCCTTTGCCATGAGAGAGAGAGTTCAGAACTGTCCTCAAAATGCGCCGTGGGAGAGAGAAGTCATTTTTCAAATCAGCCCCAATACCTCGGGTATATATAGGAGGAGGGAGAGGGAGCGCTGCCTTGGCCCCTCCTCCAAGGAGGAGAGGTTCGGCCGAGATAAGGGAGGAGTCCACCTCCCACAAGGGAGGTGGATCTCTTCCTTTTAAATCTCCTTTAGACTTATCCTTTTATCCCTAGCTGCATGGGCCTTTCTGGAAGGACTTGGCCAGCCCAATAAGGGATGGTACACCTCCTATAACAGCCCACAAAGTCCTTTGGTCGTCACACCCCTCCCGGGGGTCCTCTGGCACCCTCCCGGCACTCCCAGTACACTACCGATGAGCCCGAAAACTTTCCGGTGACCAAAACAGGACTTCCTATATATCAATCTTTACCTCCGAACCATTCCGGAGCTCCTCGTGACATCCGGGATCTCATCTGGGACTCCGAACAACCTTCGGTAATCACGTATACCATTTCCCTATAACCCCTAGCGTCATCGAACCTTAAGTGTGTAGACCCTACGGGTTCGGGAGACACGTAGACATGACCGAGACACCTCCCCGGTCAATAACCAACAGCGGGATCTGGATACCAGTTTTGGATCCCACATGCTCCATGATGATCTCATTGGATGAACCACGATGTCGGGGATTCAATCAATCCTGTATACAATTCCCTTTGTCTACCGGTATGATACTTGCCCGAGATTCAATCGTTGGTATCCCTATACCTTATTCAATCTCGTTACCGGCAAGTCTCTTTAGTCGTTCCGCAATACATCATCCCGTGGCTAACTCCTTAGTCACATTGAGCTCATTATGATGATGTCTTACCAAATGGGCCCAGAGATACCTCTCCGTCACACGGAGTGACAAATCCCAGTCTCAACAGACACTTTCGGAGATACCCGTAGTGCACCTTTATAGCCACCCAGTTACGTTGTGACGTTTGGCACACCCAAAGCATTCCTACGATATCCGGGAGTTGCACAATCTCATGGTCTAAGGAAATGATACTTGACATTGGAAAAGCTTTAGCAGACGAACTACACGATCTTGTGCTATGCTTAGGATTGGGTCTTGTCCATCACATCATTCTCCTAATGATGTGATCCCGTTATCAACGACATCCAATGTCCATGGTCATGAAACCATGACCATCTATAGATCAACGAGCTCGCCAACTAGAGGCTCACTAGGGACATGTTGTGGTCTATGTATTCACACATGTATTACGATTTCCGGTTAACACAATTATAGCATGAACAATAGACAATTATCATGAACAAGGAAATACAATAATAACCATTTTATTATTGCCTCTAGTGCATATTTCCAACAGTCTCCCACTTGAACTAGAGTCAATAATCTAGTTACATTGTGATGAATCGAACACCCATAGCATTCTGGTGTTGATCATGTTTTGCTCGTGAGAGAGGTTTAGTCAACGGATCTGCGACATTCAGATCCATATGCAATTTACAAATATCTATATCTCCCTCCTAAATGTAATCACGAATGGAGTTGAAGCGGTCCTTGATGTGTCTTGTCTTCTTGTGAAACCTGGTCTCCTTCGCAAGGGCAATAGCTCTAGTGTTGTCACAGAATAGAGTCATCGGGCCCGACACACTTGGAATTACTCCTAGGTCGGTGATGAACTCCTTCATCCAGGCTCCTTCCTTTGCTGCTTCTGAAGCAGCTATGTACTCCGCTTCACATGTAGATGCCGCCACGACGCTTTGCTTGCTGCTGCACCAGCTGACCGCCCCTCTGTTCAAAATATACACGTATCCGGTTTGCGACTTGGAGTCGTCCGGATCTGTGTCGAAGCTAGCATCGACGTAACCCTTTACGACGAGCTCTTCGGCACCTTCATATAAGAGAAACATGTCCTTTGTCCTTTTCAAGTACTTCAGGATATTCTTGACCACTGTCCAGTGTTCCGCTCCGGGATCACTTTGGTACCTCCCTACCAAACTTATGGCAAGGTTCACAACAGGTCTGGTACACAACATGGCATACATAATAGAGCCTATGGCTGAAGCATAGGGGATGACACTCATCTCTTCTCTATCCTTTGCCATGGTCGGGCATTGAGTCGTACTCAATCTCACACCCTGTAACACAGGCAAGAACCCCTTCTTGGACTGATCCATATTGAACTTCTTCAATATCTTGTCAAGGTATGTGCTTTGTGAACGACCTATGAGGCGTTTCGATGTATCTCTATAGATCTTAATACCTAATATGTAAGCAGCTTCTCCAAGGTCCTTCATTGAAAAACACTTATTCAAGTAGGCCTTTACACTTTCCAAAAGTTCTATATCATTTCCCATTATCAGTATGTCATCCACATATAATATGAGAAATGCTACAAAGCTCCCACTCACTTTCTTGTAAATACAGGGTTCTCCATAAACCTGTACAAACCCAAACACTTTAATCACCTCATTAAACAAATGTTCCAACTCCGAGATGCTTGCACCAGCCCATAGATGGAGCGCTGGAGCTTGCATACTTTGTTAGATTCTTAGGATCGACAAAACCTTCCGGCTGCATCATATACAGTTCTTCCTTAAGGAAGCCATTAAGGAATGCCGTTTTGACGTCCATTTGCCAGATCTCATAATCATAAAATGCGGCAATCGCTAACATGATTCAAATAGACTTCAGCATTGCTAGGGGTGAGAAAGTCTCATCGTAGTCAACTCCTTGAACTTGTCGATAACCCTTAGCGACAGGCCGAGCCTTATAGACGGTCACATTACCATCCGCGTCAGTCTTCTTCTTAAAGATCCATTTATTTTCAATGGCTCGCTTATCATCAGGCAAGTACACCAAACTCCATACTTTGTTCTCATACATGGATCCTATCTCGGATTTCATGGCTTCAATCCATTTGTTGGAATCCGGGCCCGCCATCGCTTCTTCATGGTTCGAAGGTTCATCATTGTCGAATAACATGATCTCTAGGACAGGGTTGCCGTACCACTCTGGTGCGGAACGTGTCCTATGGACCTTCGACGTTCAATAGTAACTTGATCTGAAGTTTCATGATCATCATCATTAACTTCCTCTCCAGCCGGTGTAGGCTCCAGAGAAACAACTTCCTATGCTGCGCTACTCTCCGGTTCGAGCGGAGGTACAATTACCTCATCAAGTTCTATTTTCTTCCCACTTACTTCTTTCGAGAGAAACTCTTTCTCAAGAAAGGATCCGTTCTTAGCAACAAAGACTTTGCCTTTGGATCTGAGGTAGATGGTATACCCCATAGTCTCTTTGGGATATCCTATGAAGACACACTTTTCCGCTTTGGGTTCGAACTTCTCAGGTTGACGTTCCTTCACATAAGAATCGCACCCCTACACTTTTAGAAACGACGGCTTAGGTTACGACATTTAGACACACCATTTCGCTAAGGTGTGCCAGGCGGTGTGAGTTGTGAAACAATTCCACATTTCCTTAGGTGCGTGCCAAACTCGTGACTTAAATATTCTCCGCCACGATCAGATCGTAGGCACTTTATTTTCTTGTCACGTTGGTTCTCTACCTCACTCTAAAATTCCTTGAAGCTTTCAAAGGTTTCAGACATGTGTTTCATTAAGTAGACATACCCATATCTGCTCAAGTCATCAGTGAGGGTGAGAACATAACAGTAGCCACCGCGAGCCTCGACGCTCATTGGACCGCAACATCGGTATGTATTATTTCCAACAAGTTAGTTGCTCACTCCATTGTTCCAGAGAATGGAGTCTTGGTCATCTTGCCCATAAGGCATGGTTCGCACGTGTCAAATGATTCAAAATCAAGAGACTCCAAAAGTCCATCAACATGGAGCCTCTTCATGCGTTTGACACCAATATGACCAAGGCGGCAGTGCCACATGTAAGTGGGACTATCGTTATCAACATTACACCTTTTGGTACTCACACTATGGACATGTGTAACATCACGTTTGAGATTCATCAAAAATAAACCATTGACCAGTGGGGCATGACCATAAAACATTTCTCTCATATAAATAGAACAACCATTATTCTCAGATTTAAATGAGTAGCCATCTCGCATCAAGCGAGATCCAGATACAATGTTCATGCTCAAAGCTGGTACTAAATAACAATTATTAAGGTTTAAAACTAATCTCGAAGGTAGATGTAGAGGTAGCGTGCCGACGGCGATCACATCGACCTTGGAACCATTCCCGATGCGCATCGTCACCTCGTCCTTTGCCAGCCTCCGCTTATTCCGCAGCTCCTGCTTGGAGTTACAAATGTGAGAAACTGCACCGGTATCAAATACCCAGGAGCTACTACGAGCGCTGGTTAGGTACACATCAATAACAAGTATATCACATATACCTTTAATGGTGCCGGCCTTCTTATCCACTAAGTACTTGGGGCAGTTCCGCTTCCAGTGACCGGTACCCTTGCAATAAAAGTGCTCACTCTCAGGCTTGGGTCCATTCTTATTCTTCTTCCCGGCAACTTGCTTACCGAGCACGGCAACAGCTTTGCCGTCCTTCTTGAAGTTCTTCTTACCCTTGCCTTTCTTGAAACTAGTGGTCTTATTCACCATCAACACTTGATGCTCCTTTTTGATCTCGACCTCCTCTGATTTCAACATCGAGTACAACTCAGGAACGGACTTCTCCATACCCTCCATGTTGTAGTTCATCACAAAGCTCTTGTAGCTAGGTGGGAGCGACTGGAGGATTCTGTTAATAAGCGAGTCATCCGGGAGATTAACTCCCAGCTGAGTCAAGCGGTTGTGCAACCCAGACGTTTTGAGTATGTGCTCACTGACAGAACTATTTTCCTCCATCTTACAACTAAAGAATTTGTCTGAGACATCATATCTCTCGACCCGGGCATGAGCTTGGAAAACCAGTTTCAGCTCTTGGAACATCTCATATGCTCTGTGTTGCTCAAAACGCTTTTGGAGCCCCGGTTCTAAACTGTAAAGCATGCCGCACTGAACCAGGGAGTAATCATCATAGCGTGACTGCCAAGTGTTCGTAACGTCTTGATCTGGTGGGAAAATGGGTGGGTCACCTAGCGGTGCATCAAGGACATACAATCTCTTGGAAGCTATGAGGATGATCCTCAAGCTATGAACCCAGTCCGCATAGTTGCTTCCATCATCTTTCAGCTTGGTTTTCTCTAGGAACGCGTTGAAATTGAGGGTGACATTCGTGTTGGCCATTGGATCTACAATATAGATTGTAAAGATAATTTTAGACTAAGTTCATGATAATTAAGTTCACAGAATCAAATTATTTAATGAACTTCCACTTAGATAGACATATCTCTAGTCATCCAAGTGATACATGCTCCATGTCAACTAGCCCGTGTCCGATCATCACGTGAAACGGACTAGTCATCCATGGTGAACATCTCCACGTTGATCGTATCTTCTATACGACTCATCTTCGACTTTTCGGTCTTCCGTGTTCCGAGGCCATGTCTGTACATGCTAGGCTCATCATGTCAACCTAAGTGTTTCGCGTGTGTAAATCTGGCTTACACCCGTTGTATGCGAACGTTAGAACCTATCACACCCGATCATCATGTGGTGCTTCGGAACAACAATCCTTAGCAACTGTGCATAGTTAGGTGAACACATTTCTTGAAATTTTATTGAGAGATCATCTTATTTACTACCGCCGTTCTAAGCAAATAAGATGTAAACATGATGAACATCACATGCAATCAATATAGTGACATGATATGGCCAATATCATCTTGCTCCTTTGATCTCCATCTTCGGGGCACCATGATCATCACTGTCACCAACACGACACCATGATCTCCATTATCGTGTCTTCATGAAGTTGTCTCGCCAACTATTACTTCTACTACTATGGCTAACGTTTAGCAATAAAGTAAAGTAATTACATGGCAATCTTGATTGACACACATGTCATACAATAAAATAAGACAACTCCTATGGCTCCTGCCGATTGTCATACTCATCGACATGCAAGTCGTGAATCCTATTACAAGAACATGATCAATCTCATACATCACAATGCATCACATCACATCCTTTGGCCATATCACATCACAAGGCATATGCTGCAAAAACAAGTTAGACGTCCTCTAATTTGTAGTTGTAAGTTTTTACATGGCTGCTATAGGTTTCTAGCAAGAACGTTTCTTACCTACGCCAAAACCGCAACGTGATATGCCAATTTCTATTTACCCTTCATAAGGACCCTTTTCATCGAATCCAATCTGACTAAGGTAGGAGAGATAGACACCCGCTAGCCACCTTATGCAACAAGTGCATGTCAGGCGGTGGAACCGGTCTCACGTAAGCGTACGTGTAAAGTTGGACCAAGCCGCCCACAAGACTAGTAACGGCAAGCATATTAACAAGATCGACGCCCACAACAACGTGTGTTCTACTCGTGCATAGATAATACGCATAGACCTAGCTCTGATACCACTATTGGGAGACATAGTAGTAAATCAAAAAAATTCCTACGATCACCAAGATCTATCTATGGATAAACCAGCAATGAGTGAGCAGAGATTGCATCTTCATACATTTGAAGATCTCTAAGCGGAAGCGTTACAAGAACGCGGTTGGTGGAGTCGTACTCGCAGCGATTCAGATCGCGATCGATTCCGATCTAAGCGTCGAACAACGGCACCTCCGCGTTCAACACATGTACAGCCCGGTGACGTCTCCCGTGCCTTGATCTAGCAAGGAAGAGGGAGAGGTTGGGGAAGAGCTCCAACAGCAGCACGACGGCATGGTGATGGTGGAGCAGCAAGGTATTCCGAAAAGGCTTCGCCTAAGCACTGCGGAGGAGGAAGAAGAGAGGTAGGGCTGCGTCGTGGGAGAGAGAAGTCGTTTTTCAAATCAGCCCCAATACCTCGGGTATATATAGGAGGAGGGAGAGGGAGGGCTGCCTTGTACCCTCCTCCAAGGAGGAGAGGTTCGGCCGAGATAAGGGAGGAGTCCACCTCCCACAAGGGAGGTGGATCTCTTCCTTTTAAATCTCCTTTAGACTTATCCTTTTATCCCTAGCCGCATGGGCCTTTCTGGAAGGACTTGTCCAGCCCAATAAGGGCTGGTCCACCTCCTCTAACAGCCCACGAAGTCCTTTGGTCGTCACACCCCTCCCGGGGGGTCCTCCGGCACCCTCCCGCACTCCCGGTACACTACCGATGAGCCCAAAAACTTTCCGGTGACAAAAAAAGAACTTCCTATATATCAATCTTTACCTTCGGACAATTCTGAAGCTCCTCGTGACGTCCGGGATCTCATCCGGGACTCCGAACAACCTTCGGTAATCATGTATACCATTTCCCTATAACCCTAGCGTCATCGAACCTTAAGTGCGTAAACCCTACGGGTTCGGGAGAGACGTAGACATGACCGAGACACCTCTCCGGTCAATAACCAACAGCGGGATCTGGATACCCATGTTGGCTCCCACATGCTCCACGATGATCTCATCGGATGAACCACGATGTCGCGGATTCAATCAATCATGTATACAATTCCCTTTGTCTACTGGTATGATACTTGCTCAAGATTCGATCGTTGGTATCCCTATACCTTATTCAATCTTTTTACCGGCAAGTCTCTTTACTCGTTCCACAACACATCATCTCGTGGCTAACTCCTTAGTCACATTGAGCTCATTATGATGATGTCTTACCAAGTGGGCCCAGAGATACCTCTCCGTCACATGGAGTGACAAATCCCAGTCTCGATTCGTGCCAACCCATCACACAATTTCGGAGATACTCGTAGTGCACCTTTATAGCCACCCAGTTACGTTGTGACGTTTGGCACACCAAAAGGTATCCGGGAGTTTCCCAATCTCATGGTCTAAGGAAATGATACTTGACATTGGAAAAGCTTTAGCAGACGAACTACACGATCTTGTGCTATGCTTAGGATTGGGTCTTGTCCATCACATCATTCTCCTAATGATGTGATACCGTTATCAACGACATCCAATTTCCATGGTCATGAAACCGTGACCATCTATTGATCAACGAGCTAGCCAACTAGAGGCTCACTAGGGACATGTTGTGGTCTATGTATTCACACATGTATTACGGTTTCCGGTTAACACAATTATAGCATGAACAATAGACAATTATCATGAACAAGGAAATACAATAATAACCATTTTATTATTGCCTCTAGGGCATATTTCCAACAGAAATATCTATCTTTAGCATTATGATGTAACGACCTGGCAATAATAGCCCCCAAGTTATATCGTCTATCTACCATTACCGCACTTTAATGGTGCTCAGATCAGGCGCGCAAAGGTGGCTATGCTCAAGTTTACCGTTAATACATCTACCTATGAAGAGAGAGAAATAATGTATAGCCCGAAAGTGAATGCTCCCCAAGGTGGCTTGTGTAATGATTCTAGTTTCTCCCACCGTGATGCTAGCAAGGAAATCATTATATTCATTTTTATGAGGATCGCTACGACTACCCACTATGGAATTTTGCATGCATCATTAAAATCTTCTAGGTCCATGGTATAGGTCTTATCATAAAGATCAAATAGAACAGAGTGAAAATTACGCCTAGATGAAAATTCAAACCTCCGCACGAAAGAATCAGTGAGTTGATAATATTGCTTGCATCGATCTGAAATGAAATCCTCAAGGCCAGCATTCCTTATGTACGCATAAATCTCTTCCTTAAATCTGGCATTTTCCATGAGTTGATCCGACGACCATTCACAAGGCAGTACTCGAGCTTCCCTAGGTAGTTCAAAATCAGGCTCACGTAGCGCGAGTCTCGGGGCTTTCTTGCTCGAGGAACCACCTTTGTACATTCTCCTCAACATCTTTTCTTTCTCTTAAAAATTACTGATTTTTTAGTGCGTGAAAATAAAGGTGAACAAAACTCAGTAAAACTCATAGCAACTACTCCATCAAGTGCCTAGAGACTATATCATGCATCAAAACTACTTGGGACCATACCAATTTGACATGAAAGCTCAAGAACAATTTCACCATAACAATTTTTTTTTGCAATATATAAGGCACTAGAACAAAAACTAATTGGACCATTGGAGGAGTCACATACCGATGAGCAATCCCCTAAAACAGTTTTGCAGATGGAGTTTTGAGCAAGGAGATCGAAAATGGCAGCAATATGAGCTAGAACACGGGTTTGAGCAATGATGGGATTTTTTCTGGAGGAAGATGAAGTGAATGGGTGCTGGAATAAGTGGAGGGGGCACGTGGGACCCACAAGCCCCAAGGGTGCGGCCACTGCGCCTTGCAGGCTTGTGGCCCCCTGGTGCAGCCCCCTGATGCATTCTTAGTGCCAAAAATTCTTAAATATTCTAGAAAAATCATACTAAATTTTCAGGGGATTCTGGGAACTTTTATTTTCAGGTCATTTTTCTATTGCGCAGAAAACTCAGAAAACAAAAAAATAATGGCATTTTTACTTAATTGCATCTAGGTAACAGAAAGTCAAAGTTAGGTGCAGGAAGTTGTGCTTTCTAAATTCATCCATCTCATGCTCCTCAAATGGAATCCATCAATAAGGTTGATCAAGTCTTATTAACGAACTTCTTTCAAATGACATGAAACCGAAGAATTTTCGAATAACACTAAGTTACCTCAATGGGGATATGCATTTCCCCAACAATAAGTATATCATATTTCTTCTCGATAGTAGGATGTTTCTTCGGAAAGTGTACTGTATGTTCATTACCATTAATATGAAAAGTGGCATTGCCCTTGTTGCAATCAATAACAGCCCCCGCAGTATTCAAAAAGGCTCTACCAAGGATGATCGACATACTGTCATCCTCGGGAATATCAAGAATAACAAAGTCTGTCAAGATAGTAGCATTTGCAACTACGATAGGTACATCCTCACAAATACCGATAGGTAGAGCAGTTGATTTATCAGCCATTTGTAAAGAGATTTCAGTAGGTCTCAACTTATTCAAATCAAGTCTACGGTATAGAGAGAAAGTCATAACACTAACACCACCTCCAAGATCACATAAAGCAGTTTTAACATAATTTCCTTTAATAGATCATGGTATAGTAGGTACTCTGGGATCTCCTAGTTTCTTAGGTATTCAACCTTTAAAAGTATAATCACTACAAACATTTTCAAGGGTAGAGTATTCAACCCAAATTTATTGATTTGACACAAGGGGAGCCAAAGAATATTCTTGAGTATTAGCAGCTGAGTTGTCAATTCAACCACACCTGAAAGACTTAATATCTGCAGCAAAGTTTCAGTAGAAAAGTAATATGGTAGTAACGGTAACGGTGGCAAAGTGATAGTAGCAGTTTGTAGTGATTGTAACACTGGCAACGGAAAAGTAACTGAACGAAGATCAATATATGAAAAGCTCGTAGGCAATGGATCAGTGATGGATAATTATGTCAGATGGCATTCATCATGCAACAGTTATAACATAGGGTGACACAGAACTAGCTCCAATTCATCAATGTAATGTAGGCATGTATTCCATATATAGTCATACGTGCTTATGGAAAAGAACTTGCATGACATCTTTTGTCCTACCCTCCCGTGGCAGCGGGGTCCTATTGGAAACTAAGGGATATTAAGGCCTCCTTTTAATAGAGAACCAGACCAAAGCATTAGCACTTAGTGAATACATCAACTCCTCAAACTACGGTAATCACCGGAAAGAATCCCATTTATTGTCACCCTGGGGGATGCGGATCATAACTCGTAATAGGTGTCTACAACTTGCAAGATAGGATCAAGAACACACATATATTCCTAAAAAAATAGGTTCAGATCTGAAATCATGGCACTCGGGCCCTAGTGACAAGCATTAAGCATGGCAAAGTCATAGCAACATCAATCTCAGAACATAGTGGATACTAGGGATCAAACCCTAACCAAACTAACTTGATTACATGATAAATCTCATCCAACCCATCACTGTCCAGCAAGCCTACGATGAGATTACTCATGAAGGATGGGGAGCATCATGGAATTGGTGATGAAGGATGGTTGGTGATGACGAAGGCGTCGATTTCCCCTCTCCGGAGCCCAAAAACGGACTCCAGATCTGGTCTCCCGAGGAAGAACAGGCGATGGAGGTAGCTCCATATCGTGAAACGCGCTGAACTCTTATCTCTGATCTTTTCCTCGACAAATAGGGTTATATGAAGCTCGAGAGGAGGTCGGAGGAGCCACGAGGGGCCCACAAGCCTGCCTGGTGTGGCCAGGGGGGGGGGTCGCGGCTAGCAGGCTTGTGGCCTGCTGGTGCCCCCCCTCTGGTTAATTCTTGTGCCAATATTTTTTATTAATTCCAAAAATATTCTCCGTAAATTTTCAGGACGATTTGAGAACTTTTATTTCTGCACAAAAATAACACCAAGGCAATTCTGCTGAAAACAACGTTAGTCCGGGTTAGTTCCATTCAAATCATGCAAATTAGAGTCCAAAACAAGGGCAAAAGAGTTTGGAAAAGTAGATACGTTTGAGACGTATCAATGCGGTTTGCAGTGAGATGGATTCCATCTTGGATAATGGGACCTGGGAGATCACCAATTGTCCTTGTGGTTTCCAACCATTCTGATGTAAGTGGGTGTTAAAGAAGAAGCTTAGGCTCGATGGTACTATTGAGAAATACAAGGCTAGGCTTATGGCAAGGGTTATACCCAAAAAGAACAAGAATCTTTCTTCGATACTTACTCACCTGTGGCTAGACTGACAACCATTCGAGTGTTACTCTCATTGGCTGCCTCACATGGTCTTCTCGTTCATCAAGTAGACATTAAGACAACTTTCCTTAATGGAGAGCTAGACGAGAAAATTTACATGCAACAGCCGAATGGATTTGTGGTAAATGGCCAGGAAAGAAAGGTGTGCAAGCTATTAAAAACTTTATATGCCCCAGAACAAGCGCCTAAGCAATGGCACGAGAAGTTCAATACAATTTTAACATCTTCTGGCTTTGTTGTTAATGAAGCTGAAAAATTTGTATATTATCGCCATGGTGGGGGCGAAGGAGTTATACTTTGTGTGTATGTTGATGACATACTGATATTTGGGACTCACCTCAAAGTCACTGAGGAGGCTAGGGCTTTTCTATCTCATAACTTTAATATGAAAGACCTAGGTGTAGCCTATGTTATCTTGAACATCAAGCAGCTGCAAGATAGGAGGGTGGAATTACACTTTTGCAATCCCACTATGTTGAGAAGATTTTGAGTCGTTTTGGATATTCTGACTACAAACTTTCTACAACACCATATGATCCTAGTGTGTAGATTTGAAAATTTGAAGGCACGACCGTTGATCAATTGAGATACTCTCAAGTGATCGGTTCACTCATGTACCTAGCATGTGCTACTCGTCCTGACATCTCGGTTGTTGTGTCAAATTGAGCTGGTTTGTTTCCAACCCGGGAGATGTGCATTGGCATGCTGTTGAGTGAGTCATGCGTTATTTGCAAGGTACTGCGAACTACAGAATTCTCCATTCTGGGTACCCAACGGTACTCGAAGGGTATAGTGATTTGAATTGGATATATGATGCTGGTGAGATGAAAGCCACAAGTGGGTATATCTTCACACTTGGTGGTGGTGGTGTTTCCTGCAAGTCTTGCAAGCAGACGATCTTAACGAGATCGACTATGGAAGCATAACTCACAACATTAGACACATCATGCGTCAAAGCAAAATGACTTTGAGAGCTTTTAATGGATTTGCCAGTGGTTGATAAGCCAGTCAGGCTATCCTTATAAACTGTGAAAATCAAACTGTGATTGCCAAGGCTAAGAGTTCAAAGGACAACATGCAATCCACAAAGCATATAAGAAGAAGATTGAAATATGTCAGGCATTCAAGAAACTCTGGAGTAATAGCGTTGGATTATATCCAGACGGCTAAGAATCTGGCAGCTTTACAAAAGGGCTATCACGAATTGTGATAGAAAATGCATCGAGGGAGATGGACATGAGACCCACATAAGTTGCCATGGGGGTAACCCAACCTATGCGATCGGAGATCCCTTGAATTAGGATGTAAAAAATAATCTAGAGGTCAACTGAGGAGAGTATCCTTACTAACCCACTCCGTTGGAGATACAATACTCTCGTAATCTGTAAGGCAGTCTGACTTTGTCTTAATGTGTTTGAAAGCTTGTGTAAGCAAGATGCTAACCTACAAAGAATTCTTTGAAGGAACACACCTATGTGAGCCCGACTGCTGGTCACAGTCTATGAGATTGGGTAATCTCTATGAAGCTCATGAGAAGGTAATGAGTATGACTAATAAGCTCCAGCAGTTGGGTTTAGCCTTTGGCAGCCACGTATCAGCTGACAATAGGCGAAACTTCCACACACTAAACTGACAATTCAAAGCATAGTCCATTGTTCAGTTGTGAAGAAGTCTAATCTTGTTGCTCTAGGTGGAAGTTCAACTTAACAGTCTCCACTGAAAATTTTGGTATAACAAACTTTGTTTGGAACAGTTGACAAATGTAAGTACCTCGAGATCTGGTGGGGGATTGTTGGATTATAGATGAGATTAGGCCCATGTAAGACAATAACCTCTGGTTAATCTCTATGACCCATGTGTTTGTACGACAAGTGGTGGAAAGTTTAGTACCATACTGCTAAAGTAGTAAGAGTGAGACCCCTTTATAAGGGCTGCTCTATCACATGTCATTGGGAGCTTGGGAAGAGTTGTACACGCGCGCTTCTCCTCCTCCATCGCCCACCTTGGCTCACCACGCCTCACCTCGCCACGACGCGCGCATGCGCCGCGGTTTGCGGGAATGAGCCGAATCGAGCCTTAATTTTGCCGGTCAGAAATGATTAATTAAATGTGGATTAATTAACGAGTCGCTAGAGGCATTGGACCGTAAGTTGTTCGCGGACTCGGTTGTAAGCCTGGCCAGGCCCATCTACCTGACCACCTATATAAGAAGGCGCCGCCGGTGGAGTAGATCCTAATCCGCCCACTCTCTTCCTCTCTATGCAACCCTAGCCATCATCTATTGTTTCTTTCAGTGTGCTGCTTCCGGCGATCCCATCCCGACGACCGCGTGCACGGTTGGTCGGGAGAGTAGGTGCCTCTGGAACGCCGTCGTTCGAGATCCTGCCCGGAAGAACTACAATAAGGTTTTTAGGGAGCGTCTCGGCGCAACTGCTCCCGATCCGTCCCGTCCTCGCCTTCCTCTGTTTCGACTACTTCCCCTGCATCAACATTATGGTCGACGACGCTGCCGCCGCCAAGAAAAAGGCCACGGACGACGCCGAGGCTGTTGCTGCCGCCACCGCATTGGCCTGACCAACCGAAGTGTATGCCTTGCTCATCCTTCATTTACTCATACTCGTACTAGCGGCGTATATGTCATGTTCATAGATGTTTTTAATTCTATGTGATACGTTTAGGTATCGACATAAAATGCATACCCTATTTATCATGCTTGTTGTTTCGGTAAAGTGATAATTATTCCATCATAATCCACCCATCAATGAAATTACTAAGCCAAGCAGCGCTTGTGGTAAGATGTTTGTGGCTGGCGAGGCCGGAGGAGGAAGTCACTCCGTCCACCGGCGAGGCGAGAGAGAGCACGACAGCGAGAGGCGGAGGAGACCCCGCGCGGCGCTCCGCTCCGCCTCAAACGCCTCCTCCTCCCTCGCCCGCTCCTTATCTTCTTCCCAACGGATAGCTCCCGAGTTCCCGCGCACAGCGACGGCACACGCCTCGCCTCCTTCTCCTCACACTGCATCCAAGCAGCGCCCTGCAGCCAACTGCTCTGGCGCCATGGCGGCGGCGGCGGTGGCGGGGCGCTTCCCCGCGCGCTGCCGCTGCGCGTCCTCCTCCCCCCGGGTGACGGCCGCGTCCACGTCGGTCGCCGCCTGCGTGCTCCAGCCGCGCCGGGGGAGCAGGGCGTCGGCGTCGGCGTCGCCTTCCCTGCTGCGCCTGGGGCTCGGGGATGCGGCGGCGAGGACGACGATGATCAGGACGACGACGGGGCGGCGGCGGGCGTTCCGGGTGCGCGCGGGGGTGGGCGTGGAGATCGCCAGCGCCGTGGAGGTGATCAACGACCTGGGCTTCGACACGCTCACCTTCCTCGGCGTCACCGTGCTCGTCGTCCCCGCCTTCCGCGTCGTCAAGGCCAGCCCGGTCCAGTATCGCTCCGCGCGCGCCTCCGCTAGCCCCCCGCCGCCTCGGCTTCCGCCTCCTGACATTTGCTAATCCCTTCCGCAGATCCTCGGCTTCTTCTGCGCCGGCGTCGTGCTCAACCAGTTCGGCCTCATCAGGAACCTCACCGACGTCAAGCTCCTCTCCGAGTGGGGGATCCTCTTCCTGGTACTCCCTCTACCTGCTGCTACTGCTGCAGCTAGTGGAATTCAGATGATTCATTATTGATTGATTAGTTGATTGAGTGAGTGAGTGATCCGCCGCTCTGCCTCTGCACTGCAGCTGTTCGAGATGGGGCTGGAGCTCTCCCTCTCCCGCCTCAAAGCCCTCGCCAAGTTCGCCTTCGGGATCGGCTTGCCTCAGGTGTGCATTGCATTCTGCTTACCTACTGATCTGTTATAATCATCATCCTAACTGAACTACTTTCACTACCCATCATCTGTCCTCAGTTTCTCATGTTAGTTACAGTAGTTTATTACACTGTTTTTATTTATATCAACACGAACACTAAACATTGACAAATGGAAGTATCTGAACTGATTGGGGTGAATCAAAATTGCTACATTCTAATCTCATCAATCATTGTCCAAGCCATGCCCTGTTGTTAGGCACTTGTGGTGCTCAACTTTTCTTGGCACCAGCGTATTTCTCTGGCTTTGTTCATCAGCTTCTATACAGAGTTTTGGAATGCTCCATGGGAACTGATCTTATGCCTTTCAATGTATTCTCAAGGTTCTTTTGTCGACGCTGGCCTTCGCGGCGTTCGAGCTCCCCCCTAATGGTGCTATTGGAACGAAAATCCTGCAGTTCCTCTTTAATTCAAGACCTGACCTGGTAAGGAGTGCTCTTAAACCGGAAAAAGGTTATGTTACCTGTATTCCCACACATGCATAGCATGTTCTATTTTACAGCTTGGGTCTAACAATCTTCCGTGTGATCTCATTTCCCTTTTATATTTCAACAATGGTTTCTCACTTGCTTATTCTGATTGCTTATACTCTCGGGGGCGTGAAGTATGCCTTGTTGAAATATTTACCAATAACACAAACTATTCTTAAATTTGTGATCTTGATTTTTTTTTCTTGATACGTGTATTGCTAAATTGTCCGGCTTATCAGTGCCAACTCAGCTGTTTATTCTATTTAATAATTACATCTAATTTTGATCTGCATATGCAGGTGAATATCAGGAGTGTCGACGAAGCAATAGTGATTGGAGCTGCCCTCTCATTATCTTCATCTGCTTTTGTTCTTCAGGTATACACTAATTGTACTCGCTGACTAGTAATGTATCAGCTCTGTTTTCTCGTATTTTTTTAAATATCACTAGGCATTTTTTTCTTCGACCATATTGGTGACTCTAGTGCACTAGCACACCTAAGTCTCTTAGTACACAAAATATGCCCCCCCCCCCCCTCTTTCTTTGCATCTGCGCAAGATAACAACGTGCAGTGCTTGGGGATGTTGTATGCAGCTTCTTGCTGAGAAAGGTGAGCTTGCAACAAGATTTGGTTCGGCTACACTGGGAATCCTCCTCCTCCAGGTGATTAATCGAAGACCTCTTTCCCGTTCCCTTTCTCCAAATGGTCCATTTTAAAGATTTTCTCCAAAGAGTGTACGGTGTATTAATTCCAGTATGTATTCTGCTGTGCTGATACACAGGATATTGCCGTTGTTCCTCTCTTGGTCATACTCCCTGTTCTAGAGAGTCAGGTACGCAAAAGGTTAGCACTTGAGATATTAGCCTGCATGAAAGTTGTACGAAAAATATCAACCTGATAGTCTTTCTCATCACATCATAATCTAACTAACAAGACTTAAGGATTCTGTGTGATTACTTGGAAGATGTTCACTGCATGAAATTTGCCTCAGTGAGCGAGCAGCCAAGTAATATTGGCAAATGGTTTGCAAATATTTATTCTCGTTATGTTCCCCTACCTAGTGAACTACAGTACTGTATTGGTCTCTAAGCATGAAAATGCAGCTCTGCCTTTGCAACACATGAGTTTCCACTTTATATATTAGGCTATCATCAGTATTTACTATGCATTTTATCACAGAATGTTGTGGAGCAAAGCGTGTGGCCTATGCTACTAGCTGAAAGCTTAAAAGCACTGGGCGGGCTTGGCATACTTTCGCTTGGAGGGAAATATCTCATCAGGCGCATCTTTGAGGTCTTCTACTTAATGATTTTTCTGAATACAAGCTCGCACGTTAATTTCTATGCAATGAATATTGGTTAAGCTTTCCTGCAGTTTGTCGCAGAGTCGAGGAGCTCAGAAGCATTTGTTGCCCTCTGTCTTCTCACAGTTTCAGGAACTTCACTTCTCACACAGTGGTTGGGCTTTAGTGATACAGTAAGCCACTAAACCATCCACATAGTTTTAAATGCTCAAGCCAAATATAGATTATGCTCTTCTAGTCACTATTATTTTCTGATTGTTGAACTTGTGTCCTATGTAGCTAGGTGCTTTTCTGGCTGGGGCCCTCCTTGCAGAAACAAATTTCCGTACACAAATAGAAGCTGACATAAGGCCGTTCAGAGGATTGCTGCTTGGATTGTTCTTTGTGACTACGGGAACTTCCATCGACATGCAGGTTATTGCCATGATCTGTACCAGTAAACATTAGTTCATGTCTCATGTGTCTAACTGAGCAGTATGTCTAGGAGAGACCTAAA
The DNA here is from genome assembly GCA_022496015.1 of Hordeum marinum. Taxonomy (NCBI): domain Eukaryota; kingdom Viridiplantae; phylum Streptophyta; class Magnoliopsida; order Poales; family Poaceae; genus Hordeum; species Hordeum marinum. The sequence goes on from CM039676.1 coordinate 31,712,487, forward strand.
TTGCCGCATTCAGGCTATTGCTGCAACATGTTCTTCTTAAGCAGCATAACATTGCCACATTATTTTATCTTCTTCAGTGGAACATTACAGCAGGTTCTATTAACGCACCTTGTATTTTTTTCCTGATATTTTGCAGCTTCTCATCCGTGAGTGGCCTAATGTTCTATCGCTGCTGGCCGGCCTTATTGCAATCAAGACATTGATAACTACTGCATTAGCAACAAGGGTCGGACTAACTTTTCAAGAAAGTGTAAGGATAGGATTGCTGCTTTCTCAAGGAGGGGAGTTTGGGTTCGTGGTATTTTCTTTGGCAAACAGGTCAGTTTTTAGTACAATTCTTCCATTATATGGTTCTTGTCTTCTCAAACATCTTGTTTTCAGCCCTTGGTACCTTGATTGAAACAGGCTTGGCGTCCTACCGCTTGAGCTGAATAAGCTGCTCATTATCGTCGTTGTGCTGTCAATGGCATTAACTCCATTTCTCAATGACCTTGGAAGAAAAGCAGCAGGAATCATTGATGAGAGATCCGAAACAAAAGAAGTATGTGATTGCCATGTCTTATACACTCACAACGGTCATGGTTGTTGCCTATTTTCGTGAATTCTTAAGGCAATCTTTTTCAGAAACCAGCTGAGGTGGCAAATTATGGTGCGACTGAACCTATTGTCATTCTTGGCTTTGGAGAGATGGGACAGGTATACTACATCATATTTTCCTTTGTTGTTAAAGCTGGCCAGCTGAACTGTTATATGCTTCGTTATATTTTTTCAGGTCCTTGCAAAGTTTTTGGCTGCACCATTATCTTTCGGGCTCGAGCGAGATACAGAAGGATGGCCGTATGTCGCATTTGATCTAAATCCTGCTGTTGTAAAGGTTGACATTAAGCGAATATTTGGTATAACAGCTGATCCAGTCTTCATACATATGTTAAACTAAATTATCTGTGTCCATTCCCTACCAGTCAGCTAGAAAATCAGGATTCCCAGTGTTATATGGAGATGGTTCGCGCCCAGCCGTTATGCAATCTGCTGGCATATCTTCTCCTAAAGCTGTCATGATCATGTATACCGGGAAGGAAGAAACAGTCGAGTCTGTCGACAGATTGCGACAAGCTTTTCCTGCGGTAAAATATATGATCCATTTTTCATGATTTACTTTTCAAGTTAGCACATACGTACTTGTTATAAATTCGTTGTGAATGATAGAACGCTTTGATAATATGTTTTGCTTTCCCAGGTTCCCGTGTATGTTAGGGCTCAAGACATGTCCCATTTGTTGGATCTAAGGAAAGCAGGTGCAACTGACGTTGTTCTAGAAAATGCTGAGGTAATATAGAAACAAGTTTGCATCGACTGAGAAGCTCTTTATGTATGGATATATGAAACAAAAAATTGCATCAAATCTTTTCTTTTGTTGATCCCTTCCTGCAGACTAGCTTGCAACTAGGTTCGATGCTTATGAAAGGGCTGGGTGTCATGTCTGATGATGTATCTTTCCTGAGTAAGCTTGTGAGGGACTCGATGGAGTTACAAGCTCAGGAGGCACTCAACAAAGCCGAGGATCGTGAAACTCCTACCATGGAGTCACTTCAGGTCCACAGAACTAGTGCTCAAAAAGCCGATATTGATATTACACTCCCTATAGATTAGTACTCCCTCCGTCCCATAATATAAGACGTTTTTTGACACTACACTAGTGCAAAAAAACGTCTTACATTATGGGACAGAGGGAGTAGTTCTTATTTTCATGGTACTTCATTTCCCCATATGACCTGAATAAAATACCTGTTGCAGGTTAGAGTATCGGACTTGGTTGAGTCCAATGGGAACGGTTCCGGAATGATTCCCCGGGAGCAATCGCTAGGTCTAAGCAGTCGCCCGGAGGTACGGGTGATAAAAACTGCTCCGGAGAATCCCATGGCTAATCCGAACACCAAAAATGAATCTGAAGACGGTGTGAAATATTGTCTCCTGGAAACCGCCGACGGAGAGGAAACGGTGGAGCCTCCAGCGGAAGCAAGGAGATGATGGACCAGACCAAGTTTGTGTAAAACCGAGGCGCGGTCCGAAGCCAAGACACTGAACTTGTGGTTTTCTCATAGGTAATAGTTCTCTTTGTACAGCACATCTGGAGACTGAAGTACTGAAACCTGGAGGCACACAATCTGTGGATACGACGATTACACCGCATTGGGTGAGCTGAGATTTGCAGCTCGCAAATTGAAACCGGACGCCAATTTGGGCATATTGAGTTTTACAGCCATGCCTGGAATTCGCGGTGGGCATTTAGAAATTGAACTATCGACATTTCAGAATCCCTGAAAAACATTATTGGCAGGCGATTTGTGCAAGCAGAAGTCATCCTGTATGGATAGATACTTATTTGTATGACATTTGTCTGATTTGTGTCTGTTGTATACTACTAGGACAGTAGGCCAAATAATTCCTGTAAAAAAAATTCATGTACAAGCACACATGCAGAAACTAGTGAATAATACTGGACCAAATGGTTTATCCTCGCCGTGACAAGTCAGAACTTTCTGAATGAACTTGAAGCACTGCCTGCTCGGCTCTTTGTATAGATAACAGCAGGAGTAAAATATCAGGAACTGAGGAGTTCAAATCTTGCTACTCGCTAGATTTGGAGTACCATGCATCTTTAATAATGGATTTTTTTTTTTGAAAAAGTGTGTAGTTAACTACTAGTAGAAAACGGCCCATTTGTCCCGGTTACTAAAGCCCTAAATCTTTAGTCCCGGTTCGCTAAGGGTCTCCACGTGGCCGCTGCGGGGAACCCAAGCAGCAGGACCTTTAGTCCCGGTTGGTAACGCCAACCGGGACCAAAAGACATCCATGCGTCAGCATTTGGCAGGAGCTGGGTTTTTTTTAAAGTAGGATGTGAGGGGGGAGGTACGGAGGTTTTGTAGGGTTAATTTAGGGGTTTCATACTGTGTTAGCTAGCTAATTAATGGAGAGAAGTGTCCTCTCTTTCTTCGTGCTTGGTCGACGCTAGCTACTATAGAGAGAACTCGACACGCTAACTAGTAAGTAAATGAAGGAACCATTAAGTACAGAAGATCGTCATGAACATATAGAGAGAGAAGTGATCGACCTCTCTTTCTTCGAGAGATTGGTCGTACAACAAGTTTTCGTATATCTATCTGACGCTACTAGCTACATATATACAATATAAAATCTCTTACAATCTCTAACATCTAATGTCAAATTTCAGATGGTATTCTTCGGCTTTATTTATGACGTGGTCAAGAAAAAATCCCGCCAATTCTTCTTGAATTGCTTGTATGCGATCATGTGGTAGGAGTTCATCCTACATCTGCCGCATCTAATTTGAAGAAAGGGGTCAATACAAATATATGAATGAAACTCAACACAAATCATTGTAATAAAATAAAATTGTGGATATTATTGCTTACGCACTTCATATTGTTTTTCAGAGTAGCCCCGCTTAGGGGTCGTCGCATTGTTGATGAACTCGCAAACGTAGTATTCACAAAAATCATTCCCGGCTTCCTGTCACAAGCACTTTACGTGAAATAGAGTTCAATCAAACTGATAATCAAGCATGATAAATGGTATTGACGAAACTAGACTCAACAGGAGATGCGCGGAACTAGTTAGTAGTACTTACTTTCGGGTGTGTAAATCGCAGCTCCCTCGGCAGTGCCGGAACAATTGCGGTGAACTCTTTCCAAACCTTGCCAAACAAAGAAAATAATTACTTGATATCAGGAAATGAACAAACTTGCCGATATGATGCGATAATGATCGATTGAACTTACTTCTGGAGCATTTCAGTCATGTCCGCATAATCCTAGGGATCTTTTCGTTTCGAGTCTAAGACGGTTACTACTCCCCGCTCAACTTTAATCTCTAGCAGAATAAAGTGGAAGCTACGCACGCATGCATAACTCATCAATTACATTACTATAACCTCGAGTAATAAGGGAAACCGAATATGCACAAGACAGTAACACTCACTTGAAGTTGTAAGGAAAGAGTATTGTCTCTTTGTTTTGATTTGCAAGCAACGATTGTAGCAAGTTGTCCTCGGTTTGTGTGGCATTCTTTTTAACCGTATACTCATGTATGATATTTGGGTTAATGAACCCAATCTCATAGATTTATGCTTTTCTGCATTCGACGATCTTCAATCTGCATAATATAGTGAGGATAATTACATATACATGCAATGAAAGAGCTGAGCTTATATAGAGACTTAACTATAGAATTAGTACTTACAGACAGTAGGAAGTCACGATTGTTTTGTCAATGGCCTTTTGATTGTATAACTGGAATAACTCTTCAAATTCAATAGACAACTGCTCCATTCCAACGAGGTCATGCTCCTCTTTAATTCTCATCGTCACAGTATGCGGCCCAGATTCGCGGTAGGTTTCCAGGTACCAATCATGGAATTTTCGCATCATCATTGTTAGAGGAGGAGGATCAGGTTTGACTAGAGGCTGCCCATACCGGTATCTAAATTCGTCCACCTCCAACGGCTCAAACAGTACATGATCGCTCATGTAATCAGCAGGATTGGTACCGGGCACAATCCCCGGATGATCAGCGGCGATATCGCTAGACATCTTGAGCGGGGGGCACGATTGGTTCTCCTGTTCGCCGAGTTTTTTCCCACTTCTTCGTTTTGTTAACCTTGCGTCATTGGAAGTACTTCTCGACCACCGCGCATCTTGATATGTCTTTTTAAGACAGCGGACATAGTTGGAATCCCGCGGAGGCGGTGGTGGTCGCTTCAGGGCATTGATTGTGCACTTTACTTTCATCGGATCTGGCTTCTCCTTCACAAGTGGAGTTTTCTTTGCAAAATGGTCCCTCACTTGGGCACGACATATGTCCTTGGTTTCCTGCTCGGTCCTCTCATATGGTAACTTTTCCAGAGGCTTGAGAGATCGACCGTATCTGAATTGCCTCCCGTCTCTGCTTGTACTGCTAGCCACCGGAGCGGGGTCGTCTCTCTTCCGTCCTTGCTGACAAGGCGGAGAAGGAGGCGGAGTGCTCCGACGAGCCGGAGGAGCTGGAGCGGTGGCGTATGTCTTTCGTCGTTGCCGACAAGGCGGAGGAGGTGGCGGACTGCTCCGACACGCCAGAGTAGGCGAAGGAGGAGGCGGAGCGCCGTCACACGTCGGAGGAGCCGGAGAAGGAGGCGGAGTGCCCTGATCACTCGCCGGAGGAGGAGGAGGAGGAGTGCCCTGACGCACCGGAGGAGGAGGAGGAGACGGAGGTGTCCAGTTTGGAAGCTTGATGTACTCCTTCATCCATAGACTTGTACTCCTCAAAGCATGAACCAGCTTCTTCTCCCCTTCACCAGTATGGTGGTCAAGCTCAAGATCATAAAATCCCTCCATTACTTCATCCACCATTACAACATCATAGCCATGTGGAATCAGAAGGCAGTGAAAAGTTTCATTGGGTTGAGGAGGTGCAACAGAGCCGAGAGCCGCCTTGAAAGTGAGGTTCTGGAATTTCGTCCAAAGCTCGCAATGTTGAACCTCCGTGATAGTATCCATGGGGTAGCTAGGAGCTGTGAAGTCAGGCTGAGTGGGCTCCGTGGAAGCCAGGCTGCTCCTCCACTGAGATGGCGGGGGTAGCTTCGTGCCGCTGAGATGGTTGGCCGCAGCTCGTTGGCTCATAGTTTCCTCTAACTTTTCTAGTCTTGCATTGAGCTTCTGCATTTCGCTCAGCTCCTCTTTCCTCTTTCTCTACCGGCTTTTGTAACTGCCTGCGTCGGGAAACCCAACCTTCCACAGAAGGGAGCCTGGTGTGCCTCATGTTCGTCCAGGGTGCTGAGCATTCCCTAGGGCCTCAGTCAGCTCGTCCTTCTCTCTGTCGGGAATGAACGTCCCTTCCAGTGCTGCGGTGATATACTTCTGAAGCTTCCTGACGGGTATTGCAAGTTGCTCGTTCGTCTAACGGCACTTCCCTGTTTCAGGGTCCAAAGTTCCCCCAACCCCGAACAACCAAGTCCTTGAACGATCTGGCCAATTCAATGTCTGTGGTTGGACCCCTTTAGCAAGCAGGTCATTCTCAGCTTTGTCCCACAACGGCCGGGCTTTGAGGTAGCCACCTGACCCCATGTGATGGTGATACTGCTTCTTTGCAGCATTTTTCTTGTTTGTCTCATACGTTTTCTTACTCTTCTCCGATGTTTTGTAGGCCACAAATTCGGGCCAGTGATCTCTTATCTTCTCAAATCGGCCGATGAATTTTGGAGTATTCCCTTTGTCAACAAACTTTGATTTCAACTCATTCTTCCACCTCCTGAATAGATCTACCATCTTCTTAAGAGCACACGCCTTGACCAATGGCTCTATAACTGGGTTATTCGGATCCTCCTCTGGCGGTAGGGTGAAATTTGCCTTCAGCGAGGTCCAAAGATCATCTTACTGTCTATCGGTGACATAAGAAATTTCAGGGTTGTTGTCCTTAGGCTTATTCCATTGGTTGATTTTGATCGGGATGTTGCCCCTAACAATAGCTCTGCACTGAGCAGCAAATGCATCCTTGGTCCGCTTTGGTTCAATCGGTAGGCCATCGTCCGCGAATGATGTGATCATGAACCTTTCTTCCTTGCCCAACCTTTTCTTCGGGCCTCGTCTCGTTAGCGAAGTTTGGCTCGATCCGGAGGGCTATATAAAAGAAGAAATAAGAGTTAATATATGTACATACCAAAAAAATTAATGCATCAATTAGCTAGTCAACACATGCTTAATTAATATATATACCTCGCCAGACTTTGCAACATCTCCCTCCTCCGTTCGGTCACCGGTGTCGTCACCATGGTCTCCTTCTTCCTCCGGCATTCGGTGACTGGAGCCATCATGATCATGTCCTTCCTCTCCTTCAAGACCATCGATGTCGTTGAGAAATGACAAGAAATCACCTCCGCCTCGGATTATGTCCCCCAACAACTTTTCTTGTTCCAAGTCTCTTTGATCCATAGTTTTTGAAAATATTAAAACATGGAAATTAATATACTTCTCTATGATTTGGGGTGGCCTCGACAACGCTTCCAGGGGTTAGGGGTGGCCCTCGACGCTTCTAGGTTTTGGTCGGGCGAGAGGGCCAGGATTCTCTTAACCTTTTAGGGATTTAACAAAATGACGCCATTCTGGATGTGCAGAAAATGGTCTATATTTTTCCTGATCTCATCTACCCTTCTATATGTCACGTTGTCAAGTGTCAAAGGATTCAAGAAAACCACAACTTCATCATTAGCCTGAAGTAACAGGCGCATAATGGTACGAAGCTCTCCAAAATTGTTTTGGAACGGAGTCCCTGATAGGATAATTAGCTTTTTGGTATGAAGTTCAGCAAGAGCCTTCCGAATATCGCTATTTGGAAGGCCATTGCTGAAATTCGTACCAAAAAGCAAACTATTCTATCCGGAACTCTGTTCCAAAATAACTTTGAAGAGCTTCATAGCATCATACGCCGGTTAGGCTGATGATGAAGCCATGGATTTCTTTAATACTTTGACACACAACATGACATATAAAAGAATATATATACAGATGGGATCAGGAAAAAAATTGGATCAACTTTTGCACATCCATAATGGGGGCATTCTTGATAAATCTATATTACGGAGTTTTCTATATGAACATTTTACCTTAGTAACTTAGAAAAAAATGTTATCGGGGAGGGGGTATATCGACAACGCTTTTTTTCTAGGCTTTGGGTGGCCTCAAGAGTTGGTCGCCCGGTATATCGAGAGAGGGGTGAACATTTTACCTTAGTAACTTAGAAAAAATGTTATCGGGGAGGGGGTATATCAATGACGCTTTTTTTCTAGGGTTTGGGTGGCCTCGAGAGTTGGTCGCCCGGTATATCGAGAGGGGGGTGAACATTTTACCTTAGTAACTTAGAAAAAAATGTTATCGGGGAGGGGGTATATCGACCCCCCTCATGTCGAAGTTATGAGGGAGGGGGTATATTGACAACGACATACATTCCGGATCTGTTGGAAAGCTCTCGGAGAGCCGATGCCAACGTGATGATAGGGGGTTGGGGTGCTCCCGTGGCCTTGTTGATATATAGAGCCAATGCCAACGTGATGATTGAGCCGATGCCAATATTTTCATTTAACAAAATAACTACCTTCAAAAAAAGACTTGCTTCGCCACGGGTGCTCGGTGCGACGTGGACTCGGTGGAAAAACTTTATGAAAATGCGGTGGTGGCCGGGCCGGGCGGTTTTCTTTTCCTTCTTCATTTTTTCCTTTGTTTTTTCTTATATGTTTGTTTTCGTTTTCACTCTACATTTTCATACATATGAAAAAAACAAAGACTTTTTACATGAACATATACACACATATACATGAACATATATACATATACATGAACATATATACATATACATGAACATATACACATATACATGCCTGCAAAAAACCTAAACGATGACGGGGCGACACGCGGTGACGGGGAGCAGGGGACCATGGGAAAGGGGGGCTCACTGGGGGGGCGATGGCTGGAGGCCGGCGACGAGGACGACGGGCTCGGGGCAGCATGCGGTGACGGGGACGAGGACGGCGGGCGCTCGGGGAGGCGACGACGACGAGGACGGCAGGCTCGGGGAGGCGACGACGCGGCGACGGGGATGACGGGATCAGGAAGGCGACGAGGAGGAGGACGGCGGGCTCGGGGAGGTGATGACGCGGCGACGGGGAGGCGACGAGGACGGCGGGCTCGGGGAGGCGATGACGACGACGGGGACGACGGGCTCGGGGAGGCGACGGCGGTGAGGATGGCAGGCTCGTGGAGGCGACGATGCGACAATGGGGATGAGGACGGCGGGCTCGGGGCAATTGGTAGATGAAAACTGAAATTTTCTAAGTGTTTACTTATATACAAGAAGCATTGGTCCCGGTTCGTGGCGCCAACCGGGACCAATGCCCACCTTTAGTCCCGGTTGGTGCCATCAATCGGGACCAAAGGTCTCTCTTCGTCAGCCCAAAGGGTGGGAGGCACAGACCTTTGGTCCCGATTGGTGGCACCAACTGGGAGTAAAGGTGGGTATTAGTCCCGGTTGGTGCCACCAACCGGGACCAAAGATCCCTTTTCGTCAGCCCAAAGGGCGGGAAGCAGAGACCTTTGGTCCCGGTTGGTGGCACCAACTGGGACGAAAGGGTGACATTGGTCCCGGTTGGTGGCACCAACCGGGACTAAAGCCCTGTTCCTCGCACGGTGGGAGTTTAGTCCCAACTCACCGAGCGAGGAGCGGTCGTACTAGTTTATAAGTGCAGTTGCACCTACCGTCTTGAGCTCCTCTCTACCGCAGGCATTGCATGCCTAACTGTCTCTGCCCTGTTGGGCCTACTTGCCCCATGGGCCTGCGTCCTGGCCCATGTATATTGGGTTACTAGTCATATGCAGGCCATGGTGGCTTAGTAGGTGGGCATTTTTATGTTATTTTTTTGCATATTAAAAGTTCTTAACAAAAAATACTTTATGGTGGCTTAGTGTGTTTTATCATTATATTCTTTTTTCTATTAATGTTTTGAACAAAAAATTCTTTGATAATTTTAGTTGCATAATTTCCATTTTTTTGTTTTTTTGCTTTATTTATTTTTGTTTTATTTTTTGCTTTATTTATTTCTAGTGTGTTTTATCATTATGTTCTTTTTTCTATTAATGTTTTGAACAAAAAATACTTTGATAATTTTAGTTGCATAATTTCCATTACTTTTGTTTTGTTTTTTCCTTTATTTTTTTATTTTTTCCTTTATTTATTTCTAGTGTGTTTTATCATTATATTCTTTTTGTTATTAATGTTTTGAACAAAACATACTTTGATAATTTTAGTTGCATAATTTTTATATAATTATAGTTTCAAAAATACTAGAGGTTTATAAAAGCTTTTTTGTTGATTCTTTTTTGAACTCCACTCCCACGATGTTTTGAAAGAAATTAAAAAGCACTTCAAATGAACTCTTAAAAGGTTGAAAGTTGGCATGGTATCATCATTTCACCCACATAGAATGTGCTAAAAAGTTGAGAGTGTTATGGCAAAAACTGGATGCACTTCGTGTACAAAATGGACAATCTCTTTCGAGGTATCACGGTTTCGGAGGAAAACTCATCTGTTACAAAGGGATTTCATTTTTTGAACTTATTTGAACTCCATACTTTTTGTGTGTTCAACATGCACCATTCAAAGTCACATCATCAATTATCAACCCTTTCTGACTTGATTATTTGGTATTTTTCATGCACTTACTGATTTTTTGAGCTAAATGAGCCTGAAATTGAAAAACACTTCAAATGAACTCTGAAAAGGTTGAAAGTTGGCATGGTATCATCATTTCACCCACATAGCATGTGCTAAAAAGTTGAGAGGGTTATAGTAAAAACTGGATGCACTTCGTGTACACAATGGACAATCTCTTTCGAAGTATCACAGTTTCGGACGAAAACTCATCTTTTACAAAGGGATTTCGTTTTTTTGAACTTATTTGAACTCCATACTTTTTGTGTGTTCAAAATGCACCATTCAAAGACACATAATCAATTTTCAACCCTTTTCGACTTCATTTGGTATTTTTCATGCACTTACTGATTTTTTTGAGCTAAATAACCCTGAAATTGAAAAGCACTACAAATGAACTTTGGAAAGGTTTAAAGTTGGGATGGTATCATCATTTCACCCACATATCATGTTATAAAAATTTGAGAGGGTTATGGCAAAAACTGGATGCACTTCGTGTACAAAACGGACAATCTCTTTCGAAGTATCAGGGTTTCGGATGAAAACTCATGTGTTACAAAAGGCATTTCATTTCTTCACATGTAACTGCAATGATATACTTGTGGAGAGAAAGTCTTCACTTTTTCTTTGCTTGTGTCATTTGCTTATTGCGCCGTAACCATGGATAATCTTCATCGTTTAACAGGGTGCTTGGGTCAGCCTTGACTTTGAAGGGAAGAATTTCATGAAACTTGTCATAATCTTCACACATGTCTGTCTTGCCCTCCAATCCCACGATGTCTCTTTCTCCTGAAAGAACTATGTGGCGCTTTGGCTCATCGTATGATGTATTCGCTTCCTTATCTTTTGTTTTTCTTGGTTTGGTAGACATGTCCTTCACATAGAAAACCCACGCAACATCATTGGTTAGGACGAGTGGTTCGTCTATGTACCCAAGATTGTTCAGATCCACTGTTGCCATTCTGTACTGTGGATCTTCTTGTACCCCGCCTCTTGACAGATTGATCCATTTGCACTGAAACAAATGGACCTTGAAATCATGTCCATATTCAAGTTCCCATATGTCCATTATGTAACCATAATATGTGTCCTTTCCCCTCTTGGTTGCTGCCTCAAAGCGGACACCGCTATTTTTGTTGGTGCTCTTTTGATCCTGGGCGATCGTGTAAAATGTATTCCCATTTATCTCGTACCCTTTGTAAGTCATTACAGTCGAAGATGGTCCCCTGGCCAACGAGTACAGCTCATCAGAAACAGTGTTGTCACGCATGAGACGTGTTTGCAACCAACTACCGGAAGTCCTGATGTGTTCACATGTAATCCAGTCGTCACACTGCTCCGGGTGTTTGGAGCGCAGAATATTCTTGTGTTCATCAACATACGGGGTCACCAAGGTAGCATTCTGTAGAACTTTGTAGTGTGCTTGAGACCAAGAATGCCCGTCCCTACATATTATTGAGTCCGCTCCTAGCGTGCCTTTTCCAATCAGTCTCCCCTCATACCGCGATTGAGGGAGACCAATCTTCTTAAAGTCAGGAATGAAGTCAACACAAAACCCAATGACATCCTCTGTTTGATGGCCCATGGAGATGCTTCCTTCTGGCCTAGCGCGGTTATGAACATATTTCTTTAAGACTCCCATGAACCTCTCAAAGGGGAACATATTGTGTAGAAATACAGGGCCCAGAATGACAATCTCGTCGACTAGATGAACTAGCACGTGCGTCATGATATTGAAGATGGACGGTGGGAACACCAGCTCGAAACTAACAAGACATTGCGCCAAATCACTCCTTCACCTTGGTAGGATTTCTGGATCGATCACCTTCTGAGAGATTGCATTGAGGAATGCACATAGCTTCACAATGGCTAATCAAACGTTTTTCAGTAGAATCCCCCTCAATGCAACCGGAAGCAATTGTGTCATAATCACATGGCAGTCATGAGACTTTAGGTTCTGACACTTTTTCTTTGCCATATTTATTATTCCCTTTATATTCGACGAGAAGCCAGACGGGACCTTCACACTGAGCAAGCATTCAAAGAAGATTTCCTTCTCTTCTTTGGTAAGAGCGTAGCTGGAAGGACCTTCATACTGCTCTGGATGCATGCCATCTTTTTCATGCACACGTTGTTGTTCCTCGCGTGCCTCGGTGTATCTTTTGTCTTCCCATACACTCCCAAGAAGCCTAGCAGTTTCATGCAAAGATTCTTTGTCACGTGCATCACGTCAATTGCAGAGCGGACCTCTAGGTCTTTCCAATAAGGTAGGTCCCAAAGTATAGATTTCTTCTTCCACATGGGTGCGCGTCCCTCAACGTCATTCGGAACAGATAGTCTGCCGGGACCCTTTCCAAAGATTACTTGTAAATCATTGACCATAGCAAGTATGTGATCACCAGTACGGAGGGCGGGCTTCTTCCGGTGATCTACCTCACCTTTGAAATGCTTTCCTTTCTTTCGACATTGATGGTTGGTCAGAAGAAATCGACGATGCCCTAGGTACACATTCTTCCTGCATTTGTCCAAATATATATTGTCGGTGTCATCTAAAAAATATGTGCATGCATGGTATCCCTTGTTTTTCTGTCTTGAAATGTTACTAAGAGCAAGCCAATAGTTGATGGTTACAAACAACAACGCATGTAGGTCAAATTCCTCCTGTTCGTCCTCATCCCACACACATACACCTCTTCCATTCCATAGTTGTAAAAGTTCATCAACTAATGGCCTTAGGTACACATCAATGTCATTACCGGGTTGCTTAGGGCCTTAGATGAGCACTGGCATCATAATGAACTTCCGCTTCATGCACAACCAAGGAGGAAGGTTATACATACATAGAGTCACAGGCCATGTGCTATGCTTGCTGCTCTGATCCCCAAAAGGATTAACGCCATCTGCACTTAAACCAAACCATACGTTCCTTGGGTCACTTGTAAAGTCGCTCCACTTTCTGTCGATCTTTCTCCACTGTGACCCGCCAGTGGGTGCTCTCAACTTCCCGTATTTCTTACGGTCCTCTTTGTGCCATCGCATCGACTTGGCATGCTCTTTGTTTCTAAACAGATGTTTCAACGGTGGTATCATAGGCGCATACCACATCACCTTGGCAGGAACCCTCTTACTGGGGCGCTCGCCGTCAACATCACTAGGGTCATCTCGTCTGATCTTATACCGCAATGCACCGCATACCGAGCATGCGGTCAAATCCTTGTATGCACCGCGGTAGAGGATGCAGTTATTAGGGCATGCATGTATCTTCTGCACCTCCAATCCTAGAGGGCATGTTGGAAACATGCCCTAGAGGCAATAATAAAATGGTTATCATTGTATTTCCTAGTTCATGATAATTGTCTATTGTTCATGCTATAATTGTGTTAACCGGAAACCGTAATACATGTGTGAATACATAGACCACAACATGTTCCTATTGAGCCTCTAGTTGACTAGCTCGTTGATCAATAGATGATCACGGTTTCATGACCATGGACATTGGATGTCGTTGATAACGGGATCACATCATTAGGAGAATGATGTGATGGACAAGACCCAATCCTAAGCATAGCAAAGATCGTGTAGTTCGTTTGCGAAAGCTTTTCAATGTCAAGTATCGTTTCCTTACACCATGAGATTGTGCAACTCCCGGATACCGTAGGAATGCTTTGGGTGTTCCAAATGTCACAATGTAACTGGGTGGCTATAAAGGTGCACTATGGGTATCTCCGAAAGTGTCTGTTGGGTTGGCACGAATCGAGACTGGGATTTGTCACTCCGTGTGACGGAGAGGTATCTCTGGGCCCACTTGGTAAGACATCATCATAATGAGCTCAATGTGACTAAGGAGTTAGCCACGGGATGATGTATTACGGAACGAGTAAAGAGACTTTCCAGTAACGAGATTGAACAAGGTATAGAGATACCGATGATCGAATCTCGGGCAAGTATCATACCGAATTACCGATAGACAAAGGGAATTGTATACGGGATTGATTGAATCCCCGACATCGTGGTTCATCCGATGAGATCATCGTGGAGCATGTGGGAGCCAACATGGGTATCCAGATTCTGCAGTTGGTTATTGACTGGAGAGGTGTCTCGGTCATGTCTACATGTCTCCCGAACCCGTAGGGTCTACACACTTAAGGTTTGATGACGCTAGGGTTATAGGGAAATGGTATACGTGATTACTGAAAGTTGTTCGGAGTCCCGGATGAGATCCTGGACGTCACGAGGATCTCCGGAATGGTCCGGAGGTAAAGATTGATATATAGGAAGTCCAATTTTGGTCACCGGAAAGTTTTCGGGCTCATTGGTATTGTACCGGGAGTGCAGGGAGGGTGCCGGAGGACCCCCGGGTGGGGTGTGACGACCATAGGACTTTGTGGGCCCTTAGAGGAGGTGTGCCAGCCCTTATTGGGCTGGCCAAGACCTTCTAGAAAGGCCCATGCGGCTGGAGGAGTAGAGATAAGGGCAAAGGAGTTTGGAAAGGAGGAGATCCACCTCCCTTGTGGGAGGTGGACTCTCCGTTTGATTCGGCCGAAGCTATCCTCCTTGGAGGAGAGTCCAAGCCAGACCTCCCTCTACCTCCTCCTATATATACTTGAGGTTTTGGCATTTTGAGGACAGTTCTGAACTGTCTCTCTCATGGCAAAGGCCTACCTCTCTTCTTCCTCCTCCGCAGCGCTTAGGAGAAGCCCTGCCGGAATACCTTGCTACTCCACCACCACCACGTCGTCGTGCTGCTGTTGGAGCCCTTCCCCAACCTCTCCTTCCTCCTTGCTGGATCAAGGCGTAGGAGACGTCGCCGGTCTGCATGTGTGTTGAACGCGGAGGCGCCGTTGTTCGGCGCTTAGATCGGAATCCACCACGATCTGAATCGCTGCGAGTACGACTCCATCAACCGCGTTCTTGCAACGCTTCCGCTTAGCGATCTTCAAAGGTATGAAGATGCAATCTCTCCCCACTCGTTGATGGTTTCTCCATAGATAGATCTTGGTGACACATAGGAAAATTTTGATTTACTACTACGTCTCCCAACAGTGGCATCATGAGCTAGGTCTAGGCGTAGAATCTATGGACGAGTAGAACCCAAAGCAGTTGTGGGCATCGATTTTGTTAATTTTCTTACCACTACTAGTATTATCTGTTGGGAGACGTAGTAGTAAATCAAAATTTTCCTACGTTCACCAAGATCTATCTATGGAGAAACCAGCAACGAGAGGGGAGAGATTGCATCTTCATACCTTTGAAGATCGCTAAGCGGAAGCGTTACAAGAACGCGGTTGATGGAGTCGTACTCGCAGCGATTCAGATCGCGGTAGATCCGATCAAGTGCCGAACGGACGGCACCTCCGCGTTCAACACACATGCAGCCCGGTGACGTCTCCAACACCTTGATCCAGCAAGGAGGAAGGAGAGGTTGGGGAAGGGCTCCAACAGTAGCACGACGGCGTGGTGGTGGTGGAGTAGCAAGGTATTCCGACAGGGCTTCGCCTAAGCGCTGCGGAGGAGGAAGAAGAGAGGTAGGGCTTCGCCGTGAGAGAGAGAGATCAAATCTTGTCTCAAAACATCCAAAACCTCAAGTATATATAGGAGGAGGGACGTGGAGGGCTGGCTTGGACTCTACTCCAAAGAGGAGATGGCCGGCCGAATTAAAGGGAGAGTCCACCTCCCACAAGGGAGGTGGATCTCCTCCTTTTAAATCCTTTTTGCCTTATCTCCTTATCTCCAGCCACATGGGCCTTTAGCAAAAGTATTTCCCAGCCCAATAAGGGCTGACACACTTTATCTAACAGCCCATGAAGTCCTCTGGTCGTCACACCCCTCCCGGGGGTCCTCCGGCACCCTCCCGGCACTCCCGGTACAATACCGATGAGCCCGAAAACTTTCCGGTGACCGAAACTGGACTTCCTATATATCAATCTTTACCTCCGGACCATTCCGGAGCTCCTCGTGACGTCCGGGATCTCATCCGGGACTCCGAACAACCTTCAGTAATCACGTATACCTTTTCCCTATAACCCTAGCGTCATCGAACCTTAAGTGTGTAGACCCTACGGGTTCGGGAGACACGTAGACATGACCGAGACACCTCTCCGGTCAATAACCAACAGCGGGATCTGGATACCCATGTTGGCTCCCACGTACTCCACGATGATCTCATCGGATGAACCACGATGTCGGGGATTCAATCAATCCCGTATACAATTCCCTTTGTCTATCGGTATGGTACTTGCCCGAGATTCGATCGTCGGTATCCCTATACCTTGTTCAATCTCGTTACTGGCAAGTCTCTTTACTCGTTCCATAATACATCATCCCGTGGCTAACTCCTTAGTCACATTGAGCTCATTATGATGATGTCTTACCGAGTGGGCCCAGAGATACCTCTCCGTCACACGGAGTGACAAATCCCAGTCTCGATTCGTGCCAACCCAACAGATACTTTCGGAGATACCCGTAGTGCACCTTTATAGCCACCCAGTTACGTTGTGACGTTTGGCACACCCAAAGCATTCCTACGGTATCCGGGAGTTGCACAATCTCATGGTCTAAGGAAACGATACTTGACATTGAAAAGCTTTAGCAAACGAACTACACGATCTTGTGCTATGCTTAGGATTGGGTCTTGTCCATCACATCATTCTCCTAATGATGTGATCCCGTTATCAACGACATCCAATGTCCATGGCCATGAAACCGTGACCATCTATTGATCAACGAGCTAGTCAACTAGAGGCTCACTAGGGACATGTTGTGGTCTATGTATTCACACATGTATTATGGTTTCCGGTTAACACAATTATAGCATGAACAATAGACAATTATCATGAACAAGGAAATACAATAATAACCATTTTATTATTGCCTCTAGGGCATATTTCCAACAGTCTCCCACTTGCACTAGAGTCAATAATCTAGTTCACATCACCATGTGATTAACACTTACATCACCATGTGATCATATCATCATGTGATTAACACCCAATAAGTTCTGGGGTTTGTTCATGTTCTGCTCGTGAAAGAGGTTTTTAGTCAACGGGTCTGCGACATTCAGATCCGTGTGTACCTTGCAAACTTTCCATGTCATATTTGTAGATACTACTCCCACGCTCCACTTGGAGCTATTCCAAATGGCTGCTCCACTATACGTAGCCAGATTTCTACTAAGAGCCATCCGGATTGGAGTTAAAGCTTGCATCATCGTAACCCTTTACGATGAACTCTTTATCACCTCCATAATCGAGAAATATTTCCTTAGTTCTCAAGTTACTAAGGATAACTTTGACCGTTGTCCAGTGATCCACTCTTGGATTACTCTTGTACCCCTTGACAGACTCATGGCAAGGCACACACAGGTGCGGTACACAGCATGGCATACTATATAGAGCCTATGGCTAAAGCATAGGAGATGACACTCATCTTTTCTTTATCTTCTGCCGTGGTCGGGTATTGAGTCTTACTCAATTTCACACCTTACAATACAGTCAAGAACTCCTTCTTTGACCCATCTATTTTGAACTCCTTCAAAAACTTGTCAAGGTAAGTCTTCGTCAAAAAAACTTATCAAGCGAATTGATCTATCCCTATAGATCTTGATGCTCAATAAAATAGTAGCTTTATCTGGGTCTTCCTTTGAAAAAACTCTTTTCAAACAACCCTTCATGCTCTTCCAGAAATTCTACATCATTTCCGATCAATAATATGTCAACTACATATTCTTATAAGAAATTCTATAGTGCTCCCACTCACTTTCTTGCAAATACAAGTTTCTCATAAACTTTGTATAAACTTAAACACTTTGATCACCTCATCAAAGCATATATTCCAACTCCGAGATGCTTGCTCCAGTCCATAGAAGGATCGCTGGAGTTTGCATATTATTAGCATCCTTAGGATTGACAAAACCTTCTGGTTGTATCACATACAACTCTTCCTCACAGAAACCATTACGGAAACCTTGTTTTGTCATCCATCTGCCAGATTTCATAATCGAAAAATGCAGCAACTGCTAACAAAATTTTAATAGACTTTTAGCATCGCTACAGATGAGACAATCTCATTGCAGTCAACTCCTTGAACTTGGCGGAAACTTCTTTGCGACAAGTCGAGCTTTATAAACGGTGACATTTCACCATTAGCGTCTATGTTTATCTCAAAGGTCCATTTGTACTCAATGACCCGCCATTCAACAGGCAAGTCTACCAAAGTCCCTACTTGGTTTTCATACATGGATCCTTTCTCGGATTTCAAGGCTCCTAGCCATTTGTTGGAATCCGGGCCCACCATCGCTTCTCCATAGTTCGTAGGTTCATCGTTGTCCAACAACATGATTTCCAAGACAGGGTTGTCGTACCACTCAGGAGCAATACGCGTCCTTGTCGACCTACGAGGTTCGATAGTGACTTGATCCGAAGCTTCATGATCATCATCATTAACTTTCTTTTCAACTGAGTAGGCTCTACAGAAACATCTTTCTATGTTGCGCTATTCTCTGGTTGAAACAAAGGTTCAACAACCTTATCAAGTTCTATCTTCCTCCCACTCAATTCTTTCGAGAGAAACTCTTTCTCAAAAAGGACCCGTTCTTAGCAACAAACACCTTTTGCGCTTGGATCTGAGATAGAAGGTATACCCAATGTCTCATTAGGGTATTCTATGAAGATGCATTTGTCTGCTTTGAGTTCGAGCTCGCTAGGTGAAAAACCCATTTTCACATAAGCGTCGCAGCCCCAAACATTAAGAAATGACAGCTTAGGCTTCTGTCAAACCATAATTCTCACGGTGTCATCTCAACAGACTTAGATGGTACCCTGTTAAAGTGAATGGATTTGTCTTTAATGCATAACCCCATAACGATAGTGGTAAAACGATAAGAGACATCATAGTACTCACTATATCCAATAGAGCACGACTACGACGTTCGAACACACCATCACACTATGGTGTTCCAGGAGGCGTGAGCTGTGAAACAATTTCCACATTGTCTAAAATTGCATACCAAACTCGTAACTTAGATATTCACCTCCATGATCATATCATAGACATTTATCTTCTTGTCACGATGATCTTTAACTTCACTCTGAAACTCCTTGAACCTTTCAAACATTTCAGATTCGTGTTTTATTAAGTAAATATCCCCATATTTACTCAAATCATCAGTGAAGGTAAAGAAAAACAACGATATCCACTGTGTGTTTCAACACTCATTGGACCACATACATCAACATGTATTAATTCCAATAAGCCACTTGCCCGCTCCATCATATTGGATGACGGGGTCTCAGTCATCTTGCCCAAGAGGCATGGCTCGCATGTCTCAACCGATTCGAAATCGAGTGAGTCAAAAAACATCCATCATCATGGAGTTTCTTCATGCGATTTATACCAATATGACATTACGTGGCAGTGCCACAAGCATGTGGTACTATCATTATTAACTTTGTATCTTTTGGTACCAATGTTATGAATATGTGTACTACTACGATCATGATTCGATAAACCATTTCGAGTGGGTGCATGACCATTGAAGGCATTATCCATGTAAACAGAATAACCATTATTCTCTAACTTATATGAATAACCGTATCGCACTAATCATGATCTAATCACGTTTATGCTCAACGCAAACACCAAATAACATTTATTTAGGTTTATCACAAATCCTGAAGGTAGAGAGAGCGTGCGATGGTGATCACATCAATCTTGGAAATACTTCCAACACACATCGTCACCTTTCACCTAGCTAGTCTCCATTTACTCCGTAGCTTTTATTTCGAGTTGCTAACACTTAGCAACCGAACCGGTATCTAATACCTAGGTGCTACTAGGAGTACCAGCAAGGTACACATCACTAACACGTATATCAAATATACTTCCATTGACATTACCAGCCTTCTTATCTACCAATCATCTAGGGTTTTTCCGCTTCAGCGAACATTCTCCTCATAACAGAAGCACTTAGTCTCGGGTTCGGGCTCAACCTTGGGTTTCTTCACTAGAGCAACAACTGGCTTGCCATTCCTGAAGTTTTTCCCTTCTTGCCCTTGCCCCTTTTGAAACTAGTGGTTTTCACTTAACCATCAACACTTGATGCTCCTTATTGATTTCTACCTTCGTGGTGTCAAACATCACGAACAACTCAGGGATCATCTTATCCATCCCTGGCATGTTTAGTTCATCACGAAGCTCTAGTAGCTTGGTGGCAGTGACTTGGAGAACTGCATTAATCACTATCTCATCTGGAAGATTAACTCCCACTTGATTCAAGTGATTGTAGCACCCAGACAATCTGAGAACACGCTCACCGATTAAGCTATTCTCCTTTATCTTGCAGGCAAAGAATCTTGTTGGAGGTCTCATACCTCTCAACTTAGGCACGAGCTTGAGATCACAATCTCAGCTCCTAGAACATCTCATATGTTCTGTGACGTTCAAAACATTTTGAAGCCTCAATTCTAAGCCGTAATGCATGACGCACTGAACTATCACGTAGTCATCAAAAAGTGTCTGTCATATGTTCACAACATCTACAGACAACGCTTGAGGGAGTGATGCAGTTAGCGGTACATCAAAAACATAAGCTTTCTGTGCAGCAATGAGGACAATCCTCAGATCACGGACCCAGTCCGCATTATTGCTACCATCAACTTTCAACTTACTTTTCTCTAGGATTGTATCAATAAAACTGGGGAGCTACAGCGCGAGCTATCTACGACATAATTTGCAAGGACATTTTTAGACTAAGTTCATGATAATTAAGTTCATTTAATCAAATTATTAATGAACTCCCACTTAGATAGACATCTCTCTAGTCTTCCAAGTGATACATGATCCATGTCAACTAGCCCGTGTCCGATCATCACGTGAGACGGACTAGTCATCCATGGTGAACATCTCTATGTTGATCGTATCTTCTATACGACTCATGTTCGACCTTTCGGTCTTCCATGTTCCGAGGCCATGTCTGTACATGCTAGGCTCGTCAAGTCAACCTAAGTGTTTCGCATGTGTAAATCTGGCTTACACCCGTTGTATGCGAACGTTAGAACCTATCACACCCGATCATCACGTGGTGCTTCGGAACAACGATCCTTAGCAACGGTGCACAGTTAGGGTGAACACTTCTCTTGAAATTTTATTGAGAGATCATCTTATTTACTACCGTCGTTTTAACCAAATAAGATGTAAACATGATAAACATCACATGCAATCAATATAGTGACATGATATGGCCAATATCATCTTGCTCCTATGATCTCCATCTTCGGGGCACCATGATCATCATTGTCACCGGCATGACACCATGATCTCCATCATCATGATCTCCATCATTGTGTCTTCATGAGGTTGTCTCGCCAACTATTACTTCTACTGCTATGGCTAACGCTTAGCAATAAAGTAAAGTAATTACATGGCGTTTGTGATTGACTCACAGGTCATACAATAAATAAGACAACTCCTATGGCTCCTGCCGGTTGTCATAGTCATCGACATGCAAGTCGTGAACCCTATTACAAGAACATGATCAATCTCATACATCACAATGCATCACATCACATCCTTCTGGCCATATCACATCACAAGGCATATGCTGCAAAAACAAGTTAGACGTTCTCTAATTTGTAGTTGCAAGTTTTTACGTGGTTGCTATAGGTTTCTAGCAAGAACGTTTCTTACCTACGCCAAAACCACAACGTGATATGCCAATTGCTATTTACCCTTCATAAGGACCCTTTTCATCGAATCCAATCCGACTAAGGTGGGAGAGACAGACACCCGCTAGCCACCTTATGCAACTGGTGCATGTCAGGCGGTGGAACCGGTCTCACGTAAGCGTACGTGTAAGGTTGGTCCGGGCCGCTTCATCCCACAATACCGTCAAATCAAGATAAGACTAGTAACGGCAAGCATATTAACAAAATCGACGCCCACAACTGCTTTGTGTTCTACTCGTGCATAGATTCTACGCATAGACCTAGCTCATGATGCCACTGTTGGGAGACGTAGTAGTAAATCAAAATTTTCCTACGTTCACCAAGATCTATCTATGGAGAAACCAGCAACGAGAGGGGAGAGATTGCATCTTCATACCTTTGAAGATCGCTAAGCGGAAGCGTTACAAGAACGCGGTTGATGGAGTCGTACTCGCAGCGATTCAGATCGCGGTAGATCCGATCAAGTGCCGAACGGACGGCACCTCCGCGTTCAACACACATGCAGCCCGGTGACGTCTCCAACACCTTGATCCAGCAAGGAGGAAGGAGAGGTTGGGGAAGGGCTCCAACAGTAGCACGATGGCGTGGTGGTGGTGGAGTAGCAAGGTATTCCGACAGGGCTTCGCCTAAGCGCTGCGGAGGAGGAAGAAGAGAGGTAGGGCTTCGCCGTGAGAGAGAGAGATCAAATCTTGTCTCAAAACATCCAAAACCTCAAGTATATATAGGAGGAGGGACGTGGAGGGCTGGCTTGGACTCTACTCCAAAGAGGAGATGGCCGGCCGAATTAAAGGGAGAGTCCACCTCCCACAAGGGAGGTGGATCTCCTCCTTTTAAATCCTTTTTGCCTTATCTCCTTATCTCCAGCCACATGGGCCTTTAGCAAAAGTATTTCCCAGCCCAATAAGGGCTGACACACTTTATCTAACAGCCCATGAAGTCCTCTGGTCGTCACACCCCTCCCGGGGGTCCTCCGGCACCCTCCCGGCACTCCCGGTACAATACCGATGAGCCCGAAAACTTTCCGGTGACCGAAACTGGACTTCCTATATATCAATCTTTACCTCCGGACCATTCCGGAGCTCCTCGTGACGTCCGGGATCTCATCCGGGACTCCGAACAACCTTCGGTAATCACGTATACCTTTTCCCTATAACCCTAGCGTCATCGAACCTTAAGTGTGTAGACCCTACGGGTTCGGGAGACACGTAGACATGACCGAGACACCTCTCCGGTCAATAACCAACAGCGGGATCTGGATACCCATGTTGGCTCCCACGTACTCCACGATGATCTCATCGGATGAACCACGATGTCGGGGATTCAATCAATCCCGTATACAATTCCCTTTGTCTATCGGTATGGTACTTGCCCGAGATTCGATCGTCGGTATCCCTATACCTTGTTCAATCTCGTTACTGGCAAGTCTCTTTACTCGTTCCATAATACATCATCCCGTGGCTAACTCCTTAGTCACATTGAGCTCATTATGATGATGTCTTACCGAGTGGGCCCAGAGATACCTCTCCGTCACACGGAGTGACAAATCCCAGTCTCGATTCGTGCCAACCCAACAGATACTTTCGGAGATACCCGTAGTGCACCTTTATAGCCACCCAGTTACGTTGTGACGTTTGGCACACCCAAAGCATTCCTACGGTATCCGGGAGTTGCACAATCTCATGGTCTAAGGAAACGATACTTGACATTGAAAAGCTTTAGCAAACGAACTACACG